>CM059437.1:2777456-3387064 GCA_030390025.1 Squalus acanthias | reverse complement strand
GGGAGAGAGAGAGAGAGAAACACAATCTGGAGTGAGAGAGAGAGAAACACAAACTGGGAGAGAGAGCGAGAGAAACACAACCTGGGGGAGCGAGAGAGAACAACACAAACTGGGGGAGAGAGAGAGCAACAGAAATTGGGGAGAGATAGAGAAACACAGACTGGGCAGAAAGAGTGAGAGAGAAATACAAACTGGAGAGAGAGCAACAGAAATTGGGGAGAGATAGAGAAACACAGACTGGGCAGAAAGAGTGAGAGAGAAACACAAACTGGAGAGAGAGAGAAACACAAACTGGGGAGAGAGAGAGAAACACAAACTGGGGAGAGAGAGAGAGAAACACAAACTGGGGAGAGAGAGAAACACAAACTGGGAGAGAGAGAGAAACACTAACTGGGAGAGAGAGAGAAACACAAACTGGGGAGAGAGAGAGAGAAACACAAACTGGGGGAGAGAGAGAAACACAAACTGGGGGAGAGAGAGAGAGAAACACAAACTGGGGAGAGAGAGAAACACAAACTGGGGAAGAGAGAGAGAGAAACACAAACTGGGAGAGAGAGAGAAACACAAACTGGGGAGAGAGAGAGAGAAACACAAACTGGGGAGAGAGAGAGAAACACAAACTGGGGAGAGAGAGAGAAACACAAACTGGGGAGAGAGAGAGAAACACAAACTGGGGAGAGAGAGAGAAACACAAACTGGGGAGAGAGAGAGAGAAACACAAACTGGGGAGAGAGAGAGAGAAAACACAAACTGGGGAGAGAGAGAGAGAGAAACACAAACTGGGAGAGAGAGAAACACAAACTGGGGAGAGAGAGAACACTGGGGAGAGAGAGAGAGAAACACAAACTGGGGAGAGAGAGAAACACAAACTGGGGAGAGAGAGAGAAAAACAAACTGGGAGAGAGAGAGAAACACAAACTGGGGAGAGAGAGAGAGAACACAAACTAGGAGAGAAGAGAGAAACACAAACTGGGAGAGAGAGAGAGAGAAACACAAACTGGGGAGAGAGAGAGAAACACAAACTGGGGAGAGAGAGAAACACAAACTGGGGAGAGAGAGAGAAACACAAACTGGGAGAGAGAGAGAGAAACACAAACTGGGAGAGAGAGAGAGAAACACAAACTGGGGAGAGAGAGAGAGAACACTGGGGAGTGAGAGAGAAACACAAACTGGGGAAGAGAGAGAGAGAAACACAAACTGGGAGAGAGAGAAACACAAACTGGGAGAGAGAGAGAAACACAAACTGGGAGAGAGAGAGAGAACACTGGGGAGAGAGAGAGAACAAAAACTGGGGACGAGAGAGAGAAACACAAACTGGAGAGAGAGAGAAACAAAACTGGGGAGAGAGAGAGAAACACAAATGGGGGAGAGAGAGAAGAAACACAAACTGGAGAGAGAGAGAGAAACACAAACTGGGAGAGAGAAGAAACACAAACTGGAGAGAGAGAGAAACACAAACTGTGAGAGAGAGAGAGAAACACAAACTGGGAGAGGAGAGAGAAACACAAACTGGGGAGAGGAGAGAAACACAAACTGGAGAGAGAGAGAGAAACACAAACTGGAGAGAGAGAGAAACACAAACTGGGAGAGAGAGAGAAACACAAACTGGGGAGAGAGAGAGAGAAACACAAACTGGGAGAGAGAGAGAGAAACACAAACTGGGGAGTGAGAGAGAAACACAAACTGGGGGAAAGAGAGAGAGAGAAACACAAACTGAGGGAGAGAGAGAGAGAAACACAAACTGGGGAGAGAGAGAAAAACACAAACTGGGGGAGAGAGAGACAGAAACAAAAACTGGGGAGAGTGAGAGAGAAACACAAACTGGGGAGAGACAGAGAAACACAAACTGGGGAGAGAGAGAGAAACACTAACTGGGGAGAGAGAGAGAAAAAAACACAAACTGTGGGAGAGAGAGACAGAGAAACACAAACTGGGGAGAGAGAGAAACACAAACCAGGGAGAAAGAGAGAGAGAGAAACACAAACTGGGAGAGAGAGAGAGAGAGAAACACAAACTGTGGGAGACAGAGAGAAACACAAACTGGGGAGAGAGAGACAGAGAGAAACACAAACGGGGAAAGGAGAGAAAAACACAAACTGGGGAGAGAGAGAAACACAAACTGGGAGAGAGAGAAAAACAAACTGGGGAGAGAGAGAGAAACACAAACTGGGAGAGAGAGAGAAACACAAACTGGGAGAGAGAGAGAGAAACACAAACTGGGAGAGAGAGAGAGAAACACAAACTGGGGAGGAGAGAGAAAACACAAACTGGGGAGAGAGAGAAACACAAACTGGGGGAGAGAGAGAAACACAAACTGGGGTGAGAGAGAGAAACACAAACTGGGGAGAGAGAGAGAAACACAAACTGGAAGAGAGAGAGAGAAAACACAAACTGGGGAGAGAGAGAGAGAAACACAAACTGGGGAGAGAGAGAGAAACACAAACTGGGGGAGAGAGAGAAACACAAACTGGGGGAGAGAGAGAGAAACACAAACTGGGGAGAGAGAGAGAGAGAAACACAAACTGGAGGAGAGAGAGAGAAACACAAACTGGGAGAGAGAGAGAGAAACACAAACTGGGGAGAGAGAGAGAGAAACACAAACTGGGGAGAGAGAGAGAAACACAAACTGGGGAGAGAGAGAGAAACACAAACTGGGGAGAGAGAGAGAAACACAAACTGGGAGAGAGAGAGAAACACAAACTGGGGAGAGAGAGAGAAACACAAACTGGGGAGAGAGAGAGAGAAACACAAACTGGGAGAGAGAGAGAGAAACACAAACTGGGGAGAGAGAGAGAAACACAACTGGGGAGAGAGAGAGAAACACAAACTGGGGAGAGAGAGAGAGAGAAACACAAACTGGGGAGAGAGAGAGAAACACAAACTGGGAGAGAGAGAGAGAAACACAAACTGGGAGAGAGAGAGAGAAACACAAACTGGGGAGAGAGAGAGAGAGAAACACAAACTGGAGAGAGAGAGAAACACAAACTGGGGAGAGAGAGAGAAACACAAACTGGGGAGAGAGAGAGAAACACAAACTGGGAGAGAGAGAGAGAAACACAAACTGGGAGAGAGAGAGAGAAACACAAACTGGGGAGAGAGAGAAACACAAACTGGGGAGAGAGAGAGAAACACAAACTGGGAGAGAGAGAGAAACACAAACTGGGGAGAGAGAGAGAGAAACACAAACTGGGGGAGAGAGAGAGAAACACAAACTGGGGAGAGAGAGAGAAACACAAACTGGGGAGAGAGAGAGAGAAACACAAACTGGGGAGAGAGAGAGAGAAACACAAACTGGGGAGAGAGAGAGAGAAACACAAACTGGGGGAGAGAGAGAGAGAAACACAAACTGGGAGAGAGAGAGAAACACAAACTGGGGAGAGAGAGAGAGAAACACAAACTGGGGAGAGAGAGAAACACAAACTGGGGGAGAGAGAGAGAGAAACACAAACTGGGGAGAGAGAGAGAAACACAAACTGGGGAGAGAGAGAGAGAGAAACACAAACTGGGGAGAGAGAGAGAAACACAAACTGGGAGAGAGAGAGAGAGAAACACAAACTGGGAGAGAGAGAGAAACACAAACTGGGGAGAGAGAGAAACACAAACTGGGGAGAGAGAGAGAAACACAAACTGGGGAGAGAGAGAGAAACACAAACTGAGGAGAAGAGAGAGAGAAACACAAACTGGGAGAGAGAGAGAGAAAACACAAACTGTGGGAGAGAGAGAGAAACACAAACTGGGAGAGAGAGAGAAACACAAACTGGGGAGAGAGAAAACACAAACTGGGAGAGAGAGAGAGAAACACAAACTGGGGAGAGAGAGAAACACAAACTGGGGAGAGAGAGAGAAAAATAAATTGGGGAGAGAGAGAGAAACACAAACTGGGGAGAGAGAGAGAAACACAAACTAGGGAGAGAGAGAGAGAAACACAAACTAGGGAGAGAGAGAGAGAGAAACACAAACCGGGGGAGAGAGAGAGAGATAAGCACAAACTGGGGAGAGAGAGAGAGAAACACAAACTGTGGGAGAGAGAGAGAAACACAAACTGGGGAGAGAGAGAGAGAGAAACACAAACTGGGGAGAGAGAGAGAAACACAAACTGGGGGAAAGAGAGAGCGAAGCGCAAACTGGGGAGTGAGAGAGAAACACAAACTGGGGGAAAGAGAGAGAGAGAAACACAAACTGGGGAGAGAGAGACAGAAAAACAAACTGGGGGAAAGAGAGAGCGAAGCGCAAACTGGGGAGTGAGAGAGAAACACAAACTGGGGAAAGAGAGAGAGAGAAACACAAACTGGGGGAGAGAGAGAGAGAAACACAAACTGGGGAGAGAGAGAAACACAAACTGGGGAGAGAGAGAAACACAAACTGGGGAGAGAGAGAGAAACAAAAACTAAGGAGAAAGAGAGAGAGAGAAACAGAAACTGGGGGAGAGAGAAACACAAACTGTGGGAGAGAGAGAGAGAGAAACACAATCTGGAGTGAGAGAGAGAGAAACACAAACTGGGAGAGAGAGAGAGAAACACAAACTGGGGGAGCGAGAGAGAACAACACAAACTGGGGGAGAGAGAGAGCAACAGAAATTGGGGAGAGAGAGAGAGAAACACAGACTGGGAGAGAGAGAGAGAGAAACACAAACTGGGAGAGAGAGAAACACAAACTGGGAGAGAGAGAGAGAAACACAAACTGGGAGAGAGAGAGAGAGAAACACAAACTGGGGAGAGAGAGAGAGAACACAAACTGGGGGAGAGAGAGAGAAACACAAACTGGGGAGAGAGAGAGAAACACAAACTGGGGAGAGAGAGAGAGAGAAACACAAACTGGGGAGAGAGAGAGAGAAACACAAACTGGGGAGAGAGAGAGAGAAACACAAACTGGGGAGAGAGAGAGAGAAACACAAACTGGGGAGAGAGAGAGAGAAACACAAACTGGGGAGAGAGAGAGAAACACAAACTGGGGAGAGAGAGAGAAACACAAACTGGGGAGAGAGAGAGAGAAACACAAACTGGGGAGAGAGAGAGAGAAACACAAACTGGGGAGAGAGAGAGAAACACAAACTGGGAGAGAGAGAGAGAAACACAAACTGGGGAGAGAGAGAGAGAAACACAAACTGGGGAGACAGAGAGAAACACAAACTGGGGAGAGAGAGAAGAGAGAAACACAAACGGGGAAAGGAGAGAAAAACACAAACTGGGGAGAGAGAGAAACACAAACTGGGGAGAGAGAGAGAAACACAAACTGGGGAGAGAGAGAGAAACACAAACTGGGAGAGAGAGAGAAACACAAACTGGGAGAGAGAGAGAGAAAAACACAAACTGGGGAGACAGAGAGAAACACAAACGGGGAGAGAGAGAGAAACACAAACTGGGGAGAGAGAGAAACACAAACTGGGGAGAGAGAGAAACACAAACTGGGGTGAGAGAGAGAAACACAAACTGGGAGAGAGAGAGAAACACAAACTGGGAGAGAGAGAGAGAAAAACACAAACTGTGGGAGAGAGAAACAGAGAAACACAAACTGGGGAGAGAGAGAAACACAAACTGGGGAGAGAGAAACACAAACTGGGGGAGAGAGAGAGAAACACAAACTGTGGGAGAGAGAGAGAGAGAGAAACACAATCTGGAGTGAGAGAGAGAGAAACACAAACTGGAGAGAGAGCGAGAGAAACACAACCTGGGGGAGCGAGAGAGAACAACACAAACTGGGGGAGAGAGAGAGCAACAGAAATTGGGGAGTGACAGAGAAACACAGACTGGGCAGAAAGAGCGAGAGAGAAATACAAACTGGAGAGAGAGAAACACAAACTGGGGAGAGAGAGAGAAACACAAACTAGGGAGAAAGAGAGAGAGAGAAACACTAAACCGGGGAGAGAGAGAGATAAGCACAAACTGGGGGAGAGAGAGAAACACAACCTGTGGGAGAGAGAGAGAAACACAAACTGTGGGAGAAAGAGAGAGAGAGAAACACTAAACCGGGGGAGAGAGAGAGATAAGCACAAACTGAGGAGAAAGAGAGAGAGAAACACAAACTGGGAGAGAGAGAGAGAAAAACACAAACTGTGGGAGAGAGAGACAGAGAAACACAAACTGGAGAGAGAGAAACACAAACTGGGGAGAGAAAAACACAAACTGGGGAGAGAGAGAGAGAGAAACACAAACTGGGGAGAGAGAGAGAGAAACACAAACTGTGGGAGAGAGAGACAGAGAAACACAAACTGGGGAGAGAGAAACACAAACTGGGGAGAGAGAGAGAAACACAAAATAGGGAGAAAGAGAGAAACACAAACTAGGGAGAAAGAGAGAGAGAGAAACCGTAACCGGGGGAGTGAGAGAGAAAAGCACAAACTGGGGGAGAGAGAGAAACACAACCTGTGGGAGAGAGAGAGAAACACAAACTAGGGAGAAAGAGAGAGAGAGAAACACAAACTGTGGGAGAGAGAGAGAGAAAAACAAACTGGGGAAAGAGAGAGCGAAGCGCAAACTGGGGAGTGAGAGAGAAACACAAACTGGGGGAAAGAGAGAGAGAGAAACACAAACTGGGGGAAAGAAAGAGAGAGAAACACAAACTGGGGGGGAGAGAGAGAGAAACACAAACTGGGGAGAGAGAGAGAAACACAAACTGGGGAGAGAGAGAAACACAAACTGGGGGAGAGAGAGACAGAGAAACACAAACTGGGGAGGGAGAGAAACACAAACTGGGAGAGAGAGAGAGAGAAACACAAACTGGGAGAGAGAGAGAGAAACACAAACTGGGGAGAGAGAGACAGAGAAACACAAACGGGGAGGGAGAGAGAAAACACAAACTGGGGAGAGAGAGAAACACAAACTGGGGAGAGAGAGAAACACAAACTGGGAGTGAGAGAGAAACACAAACTGAGGAGAAAGAGAGAGAGAAACACAAACTGGGAGAGAGAGAGAGAAAACACAAACTGTGGAGAGAGAGACAGAGAAACACAAACTGGGGAGAGAGAAAACACAAACTGGGGAGAGAGAGAGAGAAACAAAAACTGGGGAGAGAGAGAAACACAAACTGGGGAGAGAGAGAGAAAAATAAACTGGGGAGAGAGAGAGAAACACAAACTGGGGAGAGAGAGAGAAACACAAACTGGGAGAGAGAGAGAAACACAAACTGGGAGAGAGAGAGAGAGAAACACAAACTGGGGAGAGAGAGAGAGAAACACAAACTGGGGGAGAGAGAGAGAAACACAAACTGTGGGAGAGAGAGAGAAACACAAACTGGGGAGAGAGAGAGAGAGAAACACAAACTGTGGGAGAGAGAGAGAGAAACACAAACTGGGGAGAGAGAGAGAAACACAAACTGGGGAGAGAGAGAGAAACACAAACTGGGGAGAGAGAGAGAAACACAAACTGGGGAGAGAGAGAGAGAAACACAAACTGGGGAGAGAGAGAGAGAAACACAAACTGGGGAGAGAGAGAAACACAAACTGGGAGAGAGAGAGAGAAACACAAACTGGGGAGAGAGAGAGAAACACAAACTGGGGAGAGAGAGAGAGAAACACAAACTGGGGAGAGAGAGAGAGAAACACAAACTGGGGAGAGAGAGAGAAACACAAACTGGGGAGAGAGAAACACAAACTGGGGAGAGAGAGAGAAACAAAAACTAAGGAGAAAGAGAGAGAGAGAAACAGAAACTGGGGGAGAGAGAGAGAGAGAGAAACACAATCTGGAGTGAGAGAGAGAGAAACACAAACTGGGAGAGAGCGAGAGAAACACAACCTGGGGGAGCGAGAGAGAACAACACAAACTGGGGGAGAGAGAGAGCAACAGAAATTGGGGAGTGATAGAGAAACACAGACTGGGCAGAAAGAGCGAGAGAGAAATACAAACTGGAGAGAGAGAAACACAAACTGGGGAGAGAGAGAGAAACACAAACTAGGGAGAAAGAGAGAGAGAGAAACACTAAACCGGGGGAGAGAGAGAGATAAGCACAAACTGGGGGAGAGAGAGAAACACAACCTGTGGGAGAGAGAGAGAAAAAAACAAACTGGGGGAAAGAGAGAGCGAAGCGCAAACTGGGGAGTGAGAGAGAAACACAAACTGGGGGAAAGAGAGAGAGAGAAACACAAACTGAGGGAGAGAGAGAGAGAAACACAAACTGGGGAGAGAGAGAAAAACACAAACTGGGGGAGAGAGAGACAGAAACAAAAACTGGGGAGAGAGAGAGAAACACAAACTGGGGAGAGAGAGAGAAACACAAACTGGGGAGAGAGAGAGAAAAAAACACAAACTGTGGGAGAGAGAGACAGAGAAACACAAACTGGGGAGAGAGAGAAACACAAACCAGGGAGAAAGAGAGAGAGAGAAACACAAACTGGGAGAGAGAGAGAGAGAAACACAAACTGTGGGAGACAGAGAGAAACACAAACTGGGGAGAGAGAGACAGAGAGAAACACAAACGGGGAGGGAGAGAAAAACACAAACTGGGGAGAGAGAGAAACACAAACTGGGGAGAGAGAGAAACACAAACTGGGGAGAGAGAGAGAAACACAAACTGGGAGAGAGAGAGAAACACAAACTGGGAGAGAGAGAGAGAAAAACACAAACTGTGGGAGAGAGAGAGAAACACAAACTGGGGAGAGAGAAACAGAAACTGGGGGAGAGAGAGAGAAACACAAACTGTGGGAGAGAGAGAGAGAGAGAAACACAATCTGGAGTGAGAGAGAGAGAAACACAAACTGGGAGAGAGAGCGAGAGAAACACAACCTGGGGGAGCGAGAGAGAACAACACAAACTGGGGGAGAGAGAGAGCAACAGAAATTGGGGAGTGATAGAGAAACACAGACTGGGCAGAAAGAGCGAGAGAGAGATACAAACTGGAGAGAGAGAAACACAAACTGGGGAGAGAGAGAGAAACACAAACTAGGGAGAAAGAGAGAGAGAGAAACACTAAACCGGGGGAGAGAGAGAGATAAGCACAAACTGAGGAGAAAGAGAGAGAGAAACACAAACTGGGAGAGAGAGAGAGAAAAACACAAACTGTGGGAGAGAGAGACAGAGAAACACAAACTGGGGAGAGAAAAACACAAACTGGGGAGAGAGAGAGAGAGAAACACAAACTGGGGAGAGAGAGAGAGAAACACAAACTGTGGGAGAGAGAGACAGAGAAACACAAACTGGGGAGAGAGAAACACAAACTGGGGAGAGAGAGAGAAACACAAAATAGGGAGAAAGAGAGAGAGAGAAACCGTAACCGGGGGAGTGAGAGAGAAAAGCACAAACTGGGGGAGAGAGAGAAACACAACCTGTGGGAGAGAGAGAGAAACACAAACTAGGGAGAAAGAGAGAGAGAGAAACACAAACTGTGGGAGAGAGAGAGAGAAACACAAACTGGGGGAAGGAAAGAGAGAGAAACACAAACTGGGGGAGAGAGAGAGAGAAACACAAACTGGGGAGAGAGAGAAAAACACAAAATGGGGAGAGAGAGAGAAACACAAACTGGGGAGAGAGAGAGAAAGACACACAAACTGTGGGAGAGAGAGAGAGAAACACAAACTGGGGAGAGAGAGAGAAACACAAACTGGGGGAGAGAGAGAGAGAAACACAAACTGGGGAGAGAGAGAAACACAAACTGGGGAGAGAGAAACACAAACTGGGGAGAGAGAGAGAAACAAAAACTAAGGAGAAAGAGAGAGAGAGAAACAGAAACTGGGGGAGGGAGAGAGAAACACAAACTGTGGGAGAGAGAGAGAGAGAAACACAATCTGGAGTGAGAGAGAGAGAAACAGAAACTGGGGAGAGAGAGCGAGAGAAACACAACCTGGGGGAGCGAGAGAGAACAACACAAACTGGGGGAGAGAGAGAGCAACAGAAATTGGGGAGTGATAGAGAAACACAGACTGGGCAGAAAGAGCGAGAGAGAAATACAAACTGGAGAGAGAGAAACACAAACTGGGGAGAGAGAGAGAAACACAAACTGGGGAGAAAGAGAGAGAGAGAAACACTAAACCGGGGGAGAGAGAGAGATAAGCACAAACTGGGGGAGAGAGAGAGAAAAAAACAAACTGGGGGAAAGAGAGAGAGAGAAACAAAAACTGGGGAGAGTGAGAGAGAAACACAAACTGGGGGAGAGAGAGAGAAACACAAACTGGGGAGAGAGAGAGAGAAACACAAACTGGGGGAGAGAGAGAAAACACAAACTGGGGGAGAGAGAGAGAGAAACACAAACTGGGGGAGAGAGAGAGAGAAACACAAACTGGGGAGAGAGAGAGAAAACACAAACTGGGGGAGAGAGAGAGAGAAACACAAACTGGGGAGAGAGAGAGAGAAACACAAACTGGGGAGAGAGAGAGAAACACAAACTGGGGAGAGAGAGAGAAACACAAACTGGGAGAGAGAGAGAGAAAACACAAACTGGGGAGAGAGAGAAGAGAAACACAAACTGGGGGAGAGAGAGAAACACAAACTGGGGAGAGAGAGAGAGAAACACAAACTGGGGAGAGAGAGAAACACAAACTGGGAGAGAGAGAGAGAAACACAAACTGGGAGAGAGAGAGAGAAACACAAACTGGGGGAGAGAGAGAGAAACACAAACTGGGGAGAGAGAGAGAGAGAAACACAAACGGGGAGGGAGAGAAAAACACAAACTGGGGAGAGAGAGAAACACAAACTGGGGAGAGAGAGAAACACAAACTGGGGAGTGAGAGAGAAACACAAACTGAGGAGAAAGAGAGAGAGAAACACAAACTGGGAGAGAGAGAGAGAAAAACACAAACTGTGGGAGAGAGAGACAGAGAAACACAAACTGGAGAGAGAGAAACACAAACTGGGGAGAGAAAAACACAAACTGGGGAGAGAGAGAGAGAAACAAAAACTGGGGAGAGAGAGAGAGAAACACAAACTGGGGAGAGAGAGAGAAAAATAAACTGGGGAGAGAGAGAGAAACACAAACTAGGGAGAAAGAGAGAAACACAAACTAGGGAGAAAGAGAGAGAGAGAAACACTAAACCGGGGGAGAGAGAGAGATAAGCACAAACTGGGGGAGAGAGAGAAACACAACCTGTGGGAGAGAGAGAGAAACACAAACTAGGGAGAAGAGAGAGAGAGAAACACAAACTGGGGAGAGAGAGAGAGAAAAACAAACTGGGGGAAGAGAGAGAGAATCACAAACTGGGGAGTGAGAGAGAAACACAAACTGGGGAGAGAGAGAGAAACACAAACTGGGGAGAGAGAGAGAGAGAAACACAAACTGGGGAGAGAGAGAGAAACACAAAATGGGGAGAGAGAGAGAAACACAAACTGGGGAGAGAGAGAAAAACACACAAACTGTGGGAGAGAGAGACAGAGAAACACAAACTGGGGAGAGAGAGAAACACAAACTGGGGAGAGAGAAACACAAACTGGGAGAGAGAGAGAACACAAACTGGGGAGAGAGAGAGAAACACAAACTGTGGAGAGAGAGAGAGAGAAACACAAACTGGGAGAGAGAGAGAAACACAAACTGGGGAGAGAGAGAGAGAAACACAAACTGGGGAGAGAGAGAGAAACACAAACTAGGGAGAGAGAGAGAGAAACACAAACTGGGGGAGAGAGAGAGAAACACAAACTGTGGGAGAGAGAGAGAGAAACACAAACTGGGGGAGAGAGAGAGAGAAACAAAAACTGGGGAGAGTGAGAGAGAAACACAAACTGGGGAGAGAGAGAGAAACACAAACTGGGGGGAGAGAGAGAAACACAAACTGGGGAGAGAGAGAGAAACACAAACTGGGGAGAGAGAGAGAAACACTAACTGGGGAGAGAGAGACAGAGAAACACAAACTGGGGAGAGAGAGAAACACAAACCAGGGAGAAAGAGAGAGAGAGAAACACAAACTGGGAGAGAGAGAGAGAAACACAAACTGTGGGAGAGAGAGAGAAACACAAACTGGGGAGAGAGAGACAGAGAGAAACACAAACGGGGAGGGAGAGAAAAACACAAACTGGGGAGAGAGAGAAACACAAACTGGGGAGAGAGAGAAACACAAACTGGGGAGAGAGAGAGAAACACAAACTGGGGAGAGAGAGAAACACAAACTGGGGAGAGAGAGAAACACAAACTGGGGAGTGAGAGAGAAACACAAACTGAGGAGAAAGAGAGAGAGAAACACAAACTAGGAGAGAGAGAGAGAAAAACACAAACTGTGGGAGAGAGAGACAGAGAAACACAAACTGGGGAGAGAGAGAAACACAAACTGGGGTGAGAGAAACAGAAACTGGGGGAGAGAGAGAGAAACACAAACTGTGGGAGAGAGAGAGAAACACAATCTGGAGTGAGAGAGTGGGAGAAACACAAACTGGGAGAGAGAGCGAGAGAAACACAAACTGGGGGAGAGAGAGAGAGAAACACAAACTGGGGAGAGAGAGAAACACAAACGGGGAGAGAGAGAGAGAAACAAAAACTAAGGAGAAAGAGAGAGAGAGAAACAGAAACTGGGGGAGAGAGAAACACAAACTGTGGGAGAGAGAGAGAGAGAGAAACACAATCTGGAGTGAGAGAGAGAGAAACACAAACTGGGAGAGAGCGCGAGAGAAACACAACCTGGGGGAGCGAGAGAGAACAACACAAACTGGGGGAGAGAGAGAGCAACAGAAATTGGGGAGTGATAGAGAAACACAGACTGGGCAGAAAGAGCGAGAGAGAAATACAAACTGGAGAGAGAGAAACACAAACTGGGGAGAGAGAGAGAAACACAAACTAGGGAGAAAGAGAGAGAGAGAAACACTAAACCGGGGGAGAGAGAGAGATAAGCACAAACTGGGGGAGAGAGAGAAACACAACCTGTGGGAGAGAGAGAGAAAAAAACAAACTGGGGGAAAGAGAGAGCGAAGCGCAAACTGGGGAGTGAGAGAGAAACACAAACTGGGGGAAAGAGAGAGAGAGAAACACAAACTGGGGGAGAGAGAGAGAGAAACACAAACTGGGGAGAGAGAGAAAAACACAAACTGGGGGAGAGAGAGACAGAAACAAAAACTGGGGAGAGTGAGAGAGAAACACAAACTGGGGAGAGAGAGAGAAACACAAACTGGGGAGAGAGAGAGAAACACAAACCAGGGAGAAAGAGAGAGAGAGAAACACAAACTGGGAGAGAGAGAGAGAAACACAAACTGTGGGAGAGAGAGAGAAACACAAACTGGGGAGAGAGAGACAGAGAGAAACACAAACAGGGAGGGAGAGAAAAACACAAACTGGGGAGAGAGAGAAACAGAAACTGGGGAGAGAGAGAAACACAAACTGGGGAGAGAGAGAAACACAAACTGGGGAGAGAGAGAAACACAAACTGGGGAGAGAGAGAAACACAAACTGGGGAGAGAGAGAATCACAAACTGGGGAGAGAGAGAAACAAAAACTGGGGAGAGAGAGAAACACAAACTGGGGAGTGAGAGAGAAACCCAAACTGAGGAGAAAGAGAGAGAGAAACACAAACTGGGAGAGAGAGAGAGAAAAACACAAACTGTGGGAGAAAGAGATAGAGAAACACAAACTGGGGAGAGAGAGAAACACAAACTGGGGAGAGAGAAACACAAACTGTGGGAGAGAGAGAGAGAGAAACACAATCTGGAGTGAGAGAGAGAGAAACACAAACTGGGAGAGAGAGCGAGAGAAACACAACCTGGGGGAGCGAGAGAGAACAACACAAACTGGGGGAGAGAGAGAGCAACAGAAATTGGGGAGTGATAGAGAAACACAGACTGGGCAGAAAGAGCGAGAGAGAAATACAAACTGGAGAGAGAGAAACACAAACTGGGGAGAGAGAGAGAAACACAAACTAGGGAGAAAGAGAGAGAGAGAAACACTAAACCGGGGGAGAGAGAGAGATAAGCACAAACTGGGGGAGAGAGAGAAACACAACCTGTGGGAGAGAGAGAGAAACACAAACTAGGGAGAAAGAGAGAGAGAGAAACACAAACTGGGGGAGAGAGAGAGAGACACACAAACTGGGGAGAGAGAGAGAGAAACACAAACTGGGGAGAAAGAGAGCGAGAGAGAAACACAAACTGGAGAGAGAGAAACACAAACTGGGGAGAGAAAAACACAAACTGGGGAGAGAGAGAGAGAAACAAAAACTGGGGAGAGAGAGAGAGAAACACAAACTGGGGAGAGAGAGAGAAAAATAAACTGGGGAGAGAGAGAGAAACACAAACTGGGGAGAGAGAGAGAAACACAAACTAGGGAGAAAGAGAGAGAGAGAAACACTAAACCGGGGGAGAGAGAGAGATAAGCACAAACTGGGGGAGAGAGAGAAACACAACCTGTGGGAGAGAGAGAGAAACACAAACTGTGGGAGAAAGAGAGAGAGAGAAACACAAACTGTGGGGGAGAGAGAGAGAGACACAAACTGGGGGAAAGAAAGAGAGAGAAACACAAACTGGGGAGAAAGAGAGAGAGAGAAACACAAACTGGGGGAGAGAGAGAAACACAAACTGGGGAGAGAGAGAAACACAAACTGGGGAGAGAGAGAAACACAAACTGGGGAGAGAGAGAAACACAAACTGGGGAGAGAGAGAGAAACACAAACTGGGAGAGAGAGAAACACAAACTGGGGAGAGAGAGAAAAACACAAACTGGGGAGAGAGAGAGAAACACAAACTGGGGAGAGAGAGAGAAACACAAACTGGGGAGAGAGACAGAAACACAAACTGGGGAGAGAGAGAGAAACACAACCTGTGGGAGAGAGGGAGAGAGAAACGCAAACTGGGGAGAGAGAGAGAGAAACACAAACTGGAGAGAGAGAGAGAGAGAAACAAACTGGGGGAAAGAGAGAGCGAAGTGCAAACTGGGGGAGAGAGAGAGAAACACAACCTGGGGAGAGAGGGAGAGAGAAACACAAACTGGGGAGAGAGAGAGAAACACAAACTGGGAGAAGAGAGAGAGAAAAACACAAACTGGGGAGAGAGAGAGAAACACAAGCTGGGGAGAGAGAGAGAAACACAAACTGGGGAGAGAGAGAGAAAAAACACAAACTGTGGAGAGAGAGACAGAGAAACACAAACTGGGGAGAGAGAGAGAAAAAAACACAAACTGGGGGAAAGAGAGACAGAGAAACACAAACAGGGGAGAGAGAGAGAAACACAAACTGGGGGAGAGAGAGAGAAACACAAACTGGGGAGTGAGAGAGAAACAGAAACTGGGGAGAGAGAGAGAGAAAAACGCAAACTGGGGGGAGAGAGAGAGAGAGAAACACAAATTGGGGAAAAGAGAGAGAAACACAAACTGGGGAGAAAGAGAGAGAGAAAAACATAAACTGGGGAGAGAGAGAGAGAAACACAAACTGGGGGGAGAGAGAGAGAGAAACACAAACTGGGGAAAAGAGAGAGAAACACAAACTGGGGAGAGAGAGAGAAACACAAACTGGGGAGAGAGACAGAAACACAAACTGGGGAGAGAGAGAGAAACACAACCTGTGGGAGAGAGGGAGAGAGAAACGCAAACTGGGGAGAGAGAGAGAGAAACACAAACTGGGAGAGAGAGAGAGAGAGAAACAAACTGGGGGAAAGAGAGAGCGAAGTGCAAACTGGGGAGAGAGAGAGAAACACAACCTGTGGGAGAGAGGGAGAGAGAAACACAAACTGGGGAGAGAGAGAGAAACACAAACTGGGAGAGAGAGAGAGAGAGAAACAAACTGGGGGAAAGAGAGAGCGAAGTGCAAACTGGGGAGAGAGAGAGAAACACAACCTGTGGGAGAGAGGGAGAGAGAAACACAAACTGGGGAGAGAGAGAGAAACACAAACTGGGAGAGAGAGAGAGAGAGAAACAAACTGGGGGAAAGAGAGAGCGAAGTGCAAACTGGGGAGAGAGAGAGAAACACAACCTGTGGGAGAGAGGGAGAGAGAAACACAAACTGGGGAGAGAGAGAGAAACACAAACTGGGAGAAAGAGAGAGAGAAAAACACAAACTGGGGAGAGAGAGAGAAACACAAGCTGGGGAGAGAGAGAGAAACACAAACTGGGGAGAGAGAGAGAAAAAAACACAAACTGTGGGAGAGAGAGACAGAGAAACACAAACTGGGGAGAGAGAGAGAAAAAAACACAAACTGGGGGAAAGAGAGACAGAGAAACACAAACAGGGGAGAGAGAGAGAAACACAAACTGGGGGAGAGAGAGAGAAACACAAACTGGGGAGTGAGAGAGAAACAGAAACTGGGGAGAGAGAGAGAGAAAAACGCAAACTGGGGGGAGAGAGAGAGAGAGAAACACAAATTGGGGAAAAGAGAGAGAAACACAAACTGGGGAGAAAGAGAGAGAGAAAAACATAAACTGGGGAGAGAGAGAGAGAAACACAAACTGGGGGGAGAGAGAGAGAGAAACACAAACTGGGGAAAAGAGAGAGAAACACAAACGGGGGAGAAAGAGAGAGAGAGAAACATAAACTGGGGAGAGAGAGAGAGAAACACAAACTGGGGGGAGAGAGAGAGAGAAACACAAACTGGGGGAAAGAGAAACACAAACTGGGGAGAAAGAGAGAGAGAGAAACATAAACTGGGGAGAGAGAGAGAGAAACACAAACTGGGGGGAGAGAGAGAGAGAGAAACACAACCTGTGAGAGGGAGAGAAACACAAACTGGGGAGAGAGAGAGAGAGAGAAACACAAACTGGGGAGAAAGAGAGAGAGAGAAACATAAACTGGGGAGAGAGAGAGAGAAACACAAACTGGGGGGAGAGAGAGAGAGAAACACAAACTGGGGGGAGAGAGAGAGAGAGAAACACAACCTGTGAGAGGGAGAGAAACACAAACTGGGGGAAAGAGAGAGAAACACAAACGGGGGAGAGAGAGAGAGAAACACAACCTGTGAGAGAGAGAGAGAGAAACACCAACTGGGGAGAGAGAGAGAGAGAAAGACAAACTGGGAAGAAAGAGAGAAAAACACAAACTGGGGAGAGAGAGAGAAAAACACAAACTGGGGGAAAGAGAGAGAGAAACACAAACTGGGGGAAAGAGAGAGAAACACAAACTGGGGGAGAGAGAGAAACACAAACTGGGGAGAGAGAGAGAGAGAAACACAATCTGGGAAGAAAGAGAGAGAGAAACACAAACGGGGAGGGAGAGAAAAACACAAACTGGGGAGAGAGAGAGAGAAACACAAACTGGGGAGAGAGAGAGAGAACACAAACTGGGGGAGAGAGAGAAACACAAACTGGGGAGAGAGAGAAACACAAACTGGGAGAGAGAGAGAGAGAAACACAAACTGAGGGAGAGAGAGAGAAAACACAAACTGTGGGAGAGAGAGAGAGAAACACAAACTGGGGAGAGAGAGAGAGAAACACAAACTGGGGGAGAGAGAGAAACACAAACTGGAGGAGAGAGTGAGATAGGCACAAACTGGGGAGTGAGAGAAAAACACAAACTGGGGGAGAGTAAGAGAGAAACACAAACTGTGGGAGAGAGAGACAGAGAGAGAGAGAAACACAAACTGGGGGAAAGAGAGAGCGAATACAAACTGGGGAGTGAGAAAAAGAAACTGGGGAGAAAGAGAGAGAGAGAAACACAAATTGGGGGAGAGAGAGAGAAAAACACAAACTGGGGGCAGAGAGAGAGAAACACAAGCTGGGCAGAATGAGAGAGGGGGAAACACAAACTGGGGAGTGAGATAGAAGCACAAACTGTGGGAAAGAGAGAGAGAGAAACACAAACTGGGGGAGAGAGAGAAACACAAACTGGGCAGAATGAGAGAGGGGGAAACACAAACTGGGGGAGAGAGAGAAACAGAAACTGGGGGAGAGAGAGAGAGAAAAACGCAAACTGGGTGAGGGAGAGAGAACCACAAACTGGGGAGAAAGAGAGAGAGAGAGAAACATAAACTGGGAGAGAGAGAAAAACACAAACTGGGGAGAGAGAGAGAAACACAAACTGTGGGAGAGAGAGAGAGAAACACAAACTGGGGGAAAGAGAGAGAGAAAAACACAAACTGGGGGGAGAGAGAGAGAGAGAAACACAACCTGTGAGAGAGAGAGAAACACAAACTGGGGAGAGAGAGAAACACAAACTGGGGAGAGAGAGAGAGAAACACAAACGGGGAAAGAGAGAAAAACACAAACTGGGGAGAGAGAGAAACACAAACTGGGGAGAGAGAGAGAGAGAAACACAAACTGGGGAGAGAGAGAGAAACACAAACTGGGGAGTGAGAGAGAAATACAAACTGGGGAGAAAGAGAGAGAGAAACACAAACTGGGGAGAGAGTGAGAGAAAAACACAAACTGTGCGAGAGAGAGAGAAACACAAACTAGGGAGAGAGAGAGAGAAACACAAACTGGGGAGAGAGAGAGAGAAACACAAGCTGGGGAGAGATAGAGAGAAACACAAACTGGAGGAGAGAGAGAGATAGGCAGAAACTGGGGAGTGAGAGAAAAACACAAACTGGGGGAGAGAGACAGAGAGAGAGAGAAACACAAACTGGGGAGAGAAACACAAACTGGGGAGAGAGAGGCAGAGAGAGAGAGAAACACAAACTGGGGAGAGAAACACAAACTGGGGAGAGAGAGAGAAACACAAACTGGGGAGAGAGAGAGAGAGAAACACAAACTGGGGAGAGAAACACAAACTGGGGAGAGAGAGAGAAACACAAACTGGGGAGAGAGAGAGAGAGAAACACAAACTGGGGAGAAAGAGAGAGAGAAACACAAACTGGGGAGAGAGAGAGAAACACAAACTGGGGAGAGAGAAACACAAACTGGGGGAGAAAGAGAGAGAGAAACACAAACTGGGGGGAGAGAGAGAAACTCAAACTGGGGAGAGAGAGAAACACAAACTGGGGGAGAGAGAGAAACACAAACTGGGGAAAGAGAGAAAGAGAGAGAGAGAAACACAGACTGGGGAAAGAGAGAAAGAGAGAGAGAGAAACACAGACTGGGGGAGAGAGAGAAACAGAAACACAAACTGGGGAGAGGAAGAGTAACAGAAACTGGGGGTGAGAGAGAGAAAAACACAAACTGGGGAGAGAGAGAGAGAGAAACACAAAGTGGGGAGAGAGACATAAACACAAACTGGGGAGAGAGAGAGAGAGAAACACAAAGGGGGAGAGAGAGATAGTGAGAGAGAGGGAAACACAGACTGGGGAGAGAGAGAGAAACACAAACTGGGGAGAGAGAGAGAGAAACACAAACTGGGGGAGAGAGAGAGAAAACACAAACTGGGGAGAGAGAGAGAAACACAAACTGGGGAGAGAGAGAGAGAAACACAAACTGGGGAGAGAGAGAGAGAAACACAAACTGGGGAGAGAGAGAGAGAAACACAAACTGGGGAGAGAGAGAGAAACACAAACTGGGGAGAGAGAGAGAGAAACACAAACTGGGGAGAGAGAGAGAAACACAAACTGGGGAGAGAGAGAGAAACACAAACTGGGGAGAGAGAGAGAGAAACACAAACTGGGGAGAGAGAGAGAAACACAAACTGGGGAGAGAGAGAGAAACACAAACTGGGGAGAGAGAGAGAAACACAAACTGGGGAGAGAGAGAAACAAACTGGGGAGAGAGAGAGAAACACAAACTGGGGAGAGAGAGAGAAACACAAACTGGGGAGAGAGAGAAACACAAACTGGGGAGAGAGAGAGAAACAAACTGGGGGAGAGAGAGAAACACAAACTGGGGAGAGAGAGAGAAACACAAACTGGGGAGAGAGAGAGAAACACAAACTGGGGAGAGAGTGAGGAACACAAACTGGGAGAGAGAGAGAAACACAAACTGGGGAGAGAGTGAGGAACACAAACTGGGAGAGAGAGAGAAACACAAACTGGGGGAGGGGAGTTCCTATCGGCCTGTGATTTGCGCTGTTTTATGATGAGCTTTGTTCGGGAGTCGGGCAGCTTTAGTGTTGCTCCCTGAGGCCTGAGCCTCACGTCCCTGACGCTGGTCAGCGAATTGAATTAGGTTTTGTTCTTATTTATTATCTTATAACTTGCTGTGTATTGTAAAAAGTCATAAAATTGTACGAAAACTTTAGTTCGAAGTGACTTGTATCGCTGGTGTTATTGTTGAATCTGTATTTACTCGGTGTTTCTCATTGCGGTCAATACTGTAGAAACACCACAAGTAGTTTTATTTAAGCATTATTTATCCTTAACTCTTTCTATTCTTTTAGAAATTATGTTATCCATCTCACTATAAAACAAAACGGTGGCATAGTGGTTAGCACTGGTGCCTCACAGCGCCAGGGACCCGGGTTCGAATCTGACCTCGGGTGACTGTCTGTGTGGAGTTTGCACATTCTCCCCGTGTCTGCGTGGGTTTCCTCCGGGTGCTCCGGTTTCCTCCCACAGTCCAAAAATGTGCGGGTTAGGTTGATTTGGCTATGATAAATTGACCCTTAGTGTTAGGGGGGGATTAAATATGTGGGGTTATGGGGATAGGATGGGATATGTTAGGGGGAATTAAATACGTGGGGTTACGGGGGTAGGGTGGGATATGTGTACTGTGGGGATTAAAGCAGGGACAGGGTACTGGATTTGGATGATCAGCCATGATCGTATTGAATGGTGGAGCAGGCTCGACGGGCCGAATGGCCTACTCCTGCTCCTAGATTCTATGTTTCTATGTTTATGTTTAAAACGTCAAATATTTTATGCGGGGCTTGGTGACACTGTGACACTGGACTAAAGGTAAATGCAATTACATTTGCAAACAGTGGGCAAATGTCACGTGATCAAATGTCATGTGATTAAGCATCACATGATCAAATCTCCCGGAGTACATCAAACCCGGGTTGGCAACCCTTCTGAAGGCACGGCCGCCAATGGCGGAGCGACGGAAATCGGGGATGCGCAAGAGGCCAGAATTGGAGGCGCGTGGAGATCTCGGAGGGTTGTAGGACTGGAGGACTTTACAGAGATAACTAGTCTCAGGCAGGGAGACAGTTTGGACCAATCGCGAAAGAAAGAAAGACTTGGATTTCTATAGCGCCTTTCACGACCACCGGACGTCTCAAAGCGCTTTACAGCCAATGAAGTACTTTTTGAAGTGGAGTCACTGTTGTAATGTAGGAAACACGGCAACCAATTTGCGCACAGCAAGCTCCCAAGAAACAGCAATGTGATAATGACCAGATAATCTGTTTTTGTTATGAGGGATAAATATTGGCCAGGACACCGGGGAGAACTCCACTACTCTTCTTCGAAATAGTGCCCTGGAATCTTTTATGTCCATCTGACAGAGCAGATGGGGCCTCGGTTTAATGTCTCATCTGAAAGATGGCACCTCCGACAGTGCAGCGCTCCCTCAGTCCTGCCCCTCCGACAGTGCAGCGCTCCCTCAGTACTGCCCCTCCGACAGTGCAGCGCTCCCTCAGTACTGCCCCTCCGACAGTGCAGCGCTCCCTCAGTACTGCCCCTCCGACTGGAGTGTCATCCTAGCTTTATGTGCTCAAGTCCCTGGAGTGGGACTATGAACCCACAACCTTCTGACTCAGAGGCGAGAGTGCTACCAACTGAGCCACGGCTGACACCTAAAACAAAAACACCTTTTGAAAAAAATAGAGAACTAAATTTCCACTCTATAATTTTCAGATGTAACATGTTTCCAGATGAAAGTAACACATTCAGGCAGGAGTCTGTCTGAAAGTGTTTAATATCGGTACAATTTATTACTGCCTTTGTAAGACTGACTCGGATCCTCATGCTGTGTGACAGACGAACACATTACATGTGTAAGCATGCATCAGTCACAATAAGGGGCAAAGTGCTTTCAGGTAAACACATCGGAAGCCACATCTCCGTCCAGTAGCATCTCACTCAGAGTGGAGCTTCGAGTCAGTTTCCTTTTGCAGAATAATTACCACCTTCATCTGTTACTTTAATCTCTCTCTCCCCTCTCCTGACTCATGCAACGGGACACCAAGCGGCCAGTCTTTAGTCACCACAACAGGACACCAAGTGGCCAGTCTTTAGTCACCACAACGGGACACCGCTGAGCCTGAACTAGCCCTTACACCCATTGTCCAAACCCGGGAAGCTTGCAGCCGGGGGTCACTGGATTCATTCTCGGGGTGTGGGCGTCGCTGGCCAGGCCGGCATTTATTGCCCATCCCTAGTCGCCCCTTGAGAAGGTGGTGGTGAGCCGCCTTCTTGAACCGCTGCAGTCCGTGTGGTGAAGGTGCTCCCACAGTGCTGTTAGGGAAGGAGTTCCAGGATTTTGACCCAGCGAGGATGAAAGAAACGGCCGATATATGTCCAAGTCAGGATGGTGTGTGACTTGGAGAGGAACTTGGAGGTGGTGGTGTTCCCATGCGCCTAGAATCATAGAATCACACAGCTCAGAAGGAGGCCATTCAATCCATCGTGCCTGTGCCGGCTCTTTGAAACGCTATCGAATTAGTCCCACTCCCCTGCTCTTTCCCCGTAGCCCAGCAAATTTTCCACCTTCAAGTATTCCTTTCCAATTCCCTTTTGAAAGTTACTACTGAATCTGCTTCCACCGCCCTTTCAGGCAGCGTGTTCCAGATCACAACAACTCGCGGCGTAAAAATAATGTCTCCTGATCTCGCCTCTGGTTCGTTTGCCAATGACCTTAAATCTGTGTCCTCTGGTTACCGACCCTCCTGCCCTTGTCCTTCTCGGTGGCGGAGGTCGCGGGTTAGGGAGGTGCTGTCGAAGATAATGATCAGCACCAGGAACCCTGGCTGATTTATTCCCCCTCCTGGCCCCGGGGGATGCTGAGTCCAATTCCAACAGCCCTGCCACTGCCCGACTGAGATAACCGACTCAGCACAGACTGTGCATTGACCGTAGGAACCCCCTCCACCCCAGCTCTGTGCCACACTCCAATGTGTCTATTCCTGCTAGGACCTTGTCTACGATGCAAAGAAAAACCCTCGGCCTTTGGTCCCAGCGTAAATGGGGATTTGCCCCCCCCCCCCCCCCTCCAGTGACTTCCACTACTGGACCTGCCAAAGATTAGGGGTTCAGGGGGTGGTGGCAGTGGGTGCCCACATCACTAGGGGTACATCTCAGGAGCCCACCTGCCAATGGAGGCCGAGGGTCCACAACCCTAGAAGAAAGACTTGCGTTTATATAGCACCTTTCACGTCCTCAGGATGTGCCAAAGCGCTTTACAGCCAATGAAGTTCTTTTTGAAGTGCAGTCACTGTTGCAATGTAAGAAACGCGGCAGCCAATTCGCACACAGCAAGCTCCCACAAACAGTAATGTGATAATGGCCAGATAATCTGTTTTAATGATGTTGGTTGAGAGGTAAAAGGGTTAAATTATGAGGGCAAGCTGCATAGACTAGGCTTGTATTCCCTTGAGTTTAGAAGATTAAGGGGTGATCTTATTGAGGTGTTTAAGATGATTAAAGGAGTTGATGGGGTAGAGAGAGAGAAACTATTTCCTCTGGTGGGGGGAGTCCAGAACAAGGGGGCATAACCTTAAAATTAGAGCCAGGCCGTTCAGGGGTGATGTCACACAAAGGGCAGTGGAAATCTGGAAAACTCTCCCCCAAAAAGCTGTTGAGGCTGGGGGTCAACTTAAAATTTCAAAACTGAGATTAATAGATTTTTGTTGGGTAAAGGTATTGAGGGTTACGGAACCAAGACGGGTAAATGGGGTTAAGATACAGATCAGCCGTGATCTGATTGAATGACGGAACAGGCTCGAGGGGCGGAATGGCCTCCTCCTGTTCCTATAATTGAACCTGGGACCTTCAAGCCACTGGGCTTCCCTCTTGGGTTGTCATTTCCTCAAAGTTGTCGAGGAGTTTGGTCAGACAGGATCGTCCCCGTCTCAATCTGTGCCGACTGCTGTTAAGCAGGTTATTGTTGTACCGACAATCCTCCAGTTTACTCCTGATAATCGATTCCTTTATTTTCCATGGAATGGAGTGAAGACTGTATAAAACACTAGTTAGGACACAGCTAGAGTACTACGTGCAGTTCTGGTCACCACATTACAGGAAGGATGTGATTGCACCAGAGAGGGTACAGAGGAGATTTACAAGGATGTTGCCTGGGCTGAGGAATTTTAGCTGTGAGGAAAGATTGGATCGGCTGGGTTTGTTTTCTTTGGAATAAAGGAGGCTGAGGGGAGACTTGATTGAGGTGTATAAAATTATGAGGGGCCTAGATAGAGTGGACAGGAAGGACCTATTTCCCTTAGCAGAGAGGTCAATAACCAGGGGGCACAGATTTAAAGTAATTGGTAGGAGGTTTAGAGGGGATTTGAGGGGAAATTTCTTCACCCAGAGGGTGGTGGGGGTCTGGAACTCACTGCCTGAAAGGGTGGTAGAAGCAGAAACCCTCACCACATTTAAAAAGTACTTGGATATGCACTTGAAGTGCCGTAACCTACAGGGCTACGAACCAAGAGCTGGACAGTGGGATTAGGCTGGATAGCTCTTTGTCGGCCGGCACGGACACGATGGGCCGAATGGCCTCCTTCCGTGCTGTAAATTTCTATGATTCTAAGACTAATGAATCTTTAGTTGCCAGTGTTTGCTTTGTTCCCCTTTTTAATTCTGGGCGTCACATTAGCCTGATTCCAATCTACTGGCAGTTCCCCAGTGCCCAATGATTCCCTCATGAAGACTGTCAGTGCCTCACAAATCTCCTCCACGGTCTCTCCCAACACTCAATACCAATGGGTTGAATTTCCAGGGGAGGGTTCTCCCGATTGGCGGAAGATTCATGGAAACTCCCTGGGAAGAAGCAGCAGAAATGACGTTAATTTCTCCGAGATTCCCCACATCCCCGGAAATTCAAGCCCCACGCCCCCCCGCCGTCTATCCCTGGGGATATCTTCGTCTCCCCACACACCAGCCTCCCTGCCTGAGGGTCACTCTCTAGTCTTGTTCTTACTTTCCTAAATCAGGCGATACTGGGGAGGAAATCTCGCTGTTAAGTTCAGTGCCGTGCAATAGAACGGGCGCCAAACATGGTGATTTGATGCAGCTCAGCCAATATCGGGCGGCACGGAGAGGGGGGAGGGGAGGGGGTGCTGCAGGGGCGCTGGAGCCCGGGGCCTCTCCGGCATTATCGCCAGTAAAGCGGGTCGGAAAGCGCACGCTTCAACTCGTTGAGTCCAATGTTCCCGTTAATTTTTGGGGGGGGGATGTGCGGCCCCTTTAAGGGAGGTCCAGAGAGCCGCGCAGCCGCGCAGATTAAAGGGAACATTGGTTGAGCCCTAAAATACCAATCGGGGACCTACAGACGACCCGCTCAGATTCTTGTTCCAACAGCCAGGGCTGCAGTTCTGCTGACTCCCTGCTGGAGGCAGTGCAGAGAACAGTGACTCAGTGTTGCCACCACCAGGAACTCAGTGGAATGTTAAACGGTTGCAAATTAATCACAAAAACATATGTGCTTTTAAATTGAAATAGTTTTAAATATTTGTAACTCACTGCATCACCAAGTGAATGTTTAATTAGCTCACTGGGGATTTGTTTATTGGGACATCCTGAAAGTCAATATGAAAATGCAAGTTCTTTTATTTTTAAATCATAGGAACAGGAGGAGGCCATTCAGCCCCTCGAGCCTGCTCCGCCATCCAATGAGATCACGGCTGATCTGCGAGCTAACTCCATATACTGAATGGGACAGCCTCGATTTTACGTTAAATGCTATATATAAAGTAAAGCTGGTAATTCCCAATTCCCATTGTCATCGTATCTAAGAGCCTGTTTTATAAATGAATTGTAAACGGACTGTGTTACATAGAATGTACAGCACAGAAACAGGCCATTCGGCCCAACTGGTCCGTGCCGGTGTTTATGCTCCTCACGAGCCTCCTCCCACCCTACTTCATCTAACCTCATCAGCATATCCTTCTATTCCTTCCTCCCTCATGTACATATCCAGCTTCCCCTTAAATGCATCCATGATATTCACCTCAACTACTCCCTATGGTAGCGAGTTCCACATTCTCACCACCAAAGAAGTTCCTCCTGAATTCCTTATTGGATTTATCAGTGACTATCTTATATTGATGGCCTCTAGTTTTAGTCTCCCCCACAAGTGGAAACATCTTCTCTCTATCAACCCTAAAGACCTCCATCAGGTCAACTCTCAGTCTTTTTCCAGAGAAAAGAGACCCAGCCTGTTCAGTCTTTCCTGATAGTTATAACCTCTCAGCTCTGGTATCATCCCTGTAAATCTTTTTTGCACTTTCTCCAGTGCCTCGATATCCTTTTTGTAATATGGAGAAGCAGAACTGTGCACAGTGCTCCAAGTGTGGTCTAACTAAGGTTCTATATAAGATTAACATAACTTCTCTGCTTTTGAATTCTATTCCTCCAGAAATAATGCTCTAACCCAGTCCCTCACGAGCAGGCCTTTATTCCCTGTGTCTTGTCTGGATTATATCCAATCCTCAGATGAGAAAGGTTGATGTTCCAGCACACTGGGGTAGAGTTTCTGCTCGGTTGCGCTGTTTTGTTTCAGCGCAATTCGCCCGAAATCGTTGTAACTCGTGCAAAACATCGCGGCATTGTAAGCGTAAATTACGTTCGGCGCAAATTGAGTTTCCGCGATGTTTTGCGCTGGTTTAAAAAACATGGCACTGGAAGCCGGGCCTGCCCACAAAACTGGCCACGCCCCCAGATTGAATTAATCGCCATGGCGAGTTTCCGCTAATTGCGCCCGTTTGCGGGTCTTTGAGGAGGCTCGTAAAATTAAGCTCGTTCTTTGGGCGCAAGGACGCGAATAGGCACCATTTAAAAGCTCTCGAATGTAAATTTTCTTTTAATCTACTAAGAATCTGACTACCGTACCCCAATATAACGAGCAAATGGTTCTGTAAAGTTTTTAAAAGTTATTTTCAGTGATTTAAAATCGGGTTACTCACAGGTGGTGGATTGACACACTGATTAAAAATGCTTATTTCTTTGTGATAACCCCAATTTAAGCTGTTACCATTCTTAAATACTCAAGGAATATTTTTAAAAGCAACATTTTTTTTTGAAAAAAATAAAATTTTAATACGCTGCCCAATTGCGCCGGTTCATGGCAGATTTTGTGCTCGCCGATATGCAAATGAGTTTGAGCGGAAACTCGAGGGAAAAAAAACACTTTTCAAAACGGGCGCAATTTTGGTCGCAACTTGCTCTCGGATCGCCGATTGCGCCCAATTCGGAAACTCTACCCCACTGCGTTTAGAGTCGCCAACTCTGGCTGGGCGTAATCCTGGAGGTTTCATCACATGACCTCCTCCCTCCAACGGCCCCGCCCCCACGCTCCCGCCATTGGTCGCCCACGGCCAATCGGAAAGCAAACAGGCTCTTCGTTACCCGATTGGATGACTCTTGACTGTCAGTCAAACAGCCCCTTCCTTCCCAGCACCAACATTTTTACAACTAATAAACAGAGGTCTTGAAAGAAAATGTTTTTTCTTAATGCCCCTATGATTTTTCTCCTGGGTGTTGCCCGCGGCAGTGTCCTGGAGATTCATCTTCAATTCCTGGAGACTCCAGGCCAATCTTGGAGGGTTGGGAACCCTAACTGTGTTACTCAGTCACTTAGAAAGGACGGATTTTCATCCCCTGTTGCTGAACTGGATTTAAACTCTAAAATCAGCAGTGTTACACATGCCAACGCCACCCAGGCTCCAATCAGGGGGAGGAGGCCTTTATATTCCTCTTTCTGGGTTAGATTATTAATACAGAAGAAAGGAGACTCATCTTACGCAGGATTACATAAACAGGCCATTCGGCCCAACCAGTCCATGCCGGCGTTTATGCTCCACTCGAGCCTCCTCCCGTCTTTCCTCATCTAATCTATCAGCATAACCCTCTATTCCCTTCTCCCTCATATGCTTGTCCAGCCTCCCCTTAAATACATATTTATACTATTCACTTCAACCACTCCCTGTGGTAGCGAGTTCCACATTCTCATCACTCTCTGGATAAAGAAGTTTCTCCTGAATTCCCTATTGATTTCTTGGTGACTATCTTATATTGATGGCCTCTAGTTTTGCTCTTCCCCACAAGTGGAAACACACTCTCTGTATCCACTCTATCAAAAACTTTCATAATTTTAAAGACCTCTATTAGGTCACCCCCCTCAGCCTTCTCTTTTCAAGAGAAAAGAGCCCCAGCCTGTTCATCCTTTCCTGATAGGCATACCCTCGCATTACTGGTATCAGCCTTGTAAATCTTTCTTGCACCCTTTTCAGTGCCTCTATAATATGGCGACCAGAATTGTACACAAATTGGCTGCAGCATTTCCTATGTTACAACAGTGACTGCACTCTGTGACTTTTATCGGACCATGATCTGAAATGTAAGAGTGCGTTGTCCAAGCAGATCATACCATTGACCTCCTCGCCACAGTAAGGCCCTTAGTCTTTGGCTTAAGGCAGGTCCCAGAGGTGAAAGGTCAATGTCCTGACATTCTGCGCCATCCCGTCCCTCACCAAAGAATGGCAATTTAATTTTTTTTTTATCTTTGAACTGAATTCTCGCAGGTGAAAGGATACAGTTCTATCACACTTGCCCCACCAGGGCGAGAAGACCCCACCTTCCCCTTCAGTTATCAGCCCTGGCTTACTGCGTAGCACTTTCACCTCTGAGTCAGAAGGGCGTGGGCTCAAGTCCCCACTCCAGAGAGTTGAGCACAGAATCCAGTACTGAGGGAGTGCTGCACTGTCGGAGGTGCCGTCTTTCGGGATGAGACGTTAAACCGAGGCCCCATCTGCTCTCTCAGGCGGACTTAAAAGATCCCATGGCACTATTTCGAAGAAGAGCAGGGTGGGGAGTTCTCCCTGGTGTCCCGGCCAATATTTATCCCTCAACTAACATCACTAAAACAGATTATCTGGTCATTATCACAGTGCTGTTTGTGGGAGCTTGCTGTGTGTTTGGCTGCCGCGTTTCCTACATTACAACAGTGACTACTTCAAAAAGTACTTAAATGGCTGTTAGGCTCTTTGGGACGTCCTGAGATCGTGAAAGGTGCAGTAGAAATGCTCGTTCTTTTTCTTTTTTTCACTCCACTTGGGCTGGAGTTGTACCTAGGTCCCGGAGTTAAGGGTCTCTGTCCCTCTGCTGTGCCCCTATCATGGCCTGTGCGTTCAACAGGCAGAGTGAATGTTGGCTGTATCATTCAACAGCTCTGTTCTGTCACTCTGTGCAAGCTGGCGTCAGTTATCATTTATTTTGTAAAGCAGAATGTTTTTACACAAGACTTCAAACCACTCTGATAATCAGCAGGAATGGACAGACCATCCCTAAAGCTCGGCTGTTTCTCAGCAGATTAAACACCAATTTGCATAACACCTCCATTCACTCTCTGCCCGTTACCGTTTGTCCTGTTAGACTCAGTCACGCGTAGCCAGGGGCTGTTTGACAGATTAATTTCCACTGCACTATTTTGAGGGTGCGGACGGGGCAAATTTTTTTTTTTAACATTAACCGATAGCAAACAATGCAAATAGTTCCTAACTCCTTCCACATTTCCCTGCAGAAAGTGCAAGCCCACCAACACCCCCTCCTCGCCTCTCCTCTCCTCTCTCCAGGCCTGGTGATTAATTTGGGCCATCACTCTTGTGTCGATGTACCTTCGTAGCTCACAGAGGCCCGCTGTCCTCGCCACAACGCTGATAACAAGCGGACGGAATAATGAGAGATGTCATTTCACTTTTCATTCTGAAGGAAAGCCCATTACATGAGTCAAGCTACTGCCTGACAACTCATGAATCAACCAGTCTTCTATGAAATTAAAATCAAATTATCAGTGCTGTTCAGGGGCTACCTGTAACTGCAGCAGGTAGGGGGGAAAATAGCGAGACTGTTTATTTGTTAAATGAGGGAAGAGAGAGCAGGGAGAGAGAGTGAGGAAGCAGACCCACGCAACAATTAAAATGACAGGCCAAACTCCCTGGTTAAAGAGAAACTGTCCTGGATCAGGAGTTTCAGCGTCTCAATCCCAACTGGAAGGCCGGAGGTTGTCCTGAATTCCCAGAGCCACCTGTCACTCACTTTCTCTCCCACTGTCTCTTGGAATGAGAATCTCGATGGAGCGCTGCACACAAGACGGAGCAATCTCATGTGAGGGACATCATAGAGAATCATAGAGTCATAAAAGAGAAAGACATGCATTTCTATAGCGCCTTTCACGACCACCGGACGTCCCAAAGCACTTTACAGCCAATTAAGTAATTTTGACTGTTGTAATGTAGGAAACGCAGCAGACAATTTGCGCACAGCAAGCTCCCACAAACAGCCATGTGATAATGACCAGATAATCTGTTTTTTAGTGATGTTGGTTGAGAGATAAATATTGGCCAGAACTCCCCATCTCTTCTTTGAAATAGTGCCATGGGATCTTTTACATCCAGCAAACGGGGCCTCGGTTTAACGTCTCATCCGAAAGACGGCACCTCCGACAGTGCGGCACTCCCTCAGCACTGCACGGGAGTGTCAGCCCAGATTTTTGTGCTCAAGTCTCTGGAGTGGGACTTGAACCCACAACCTTCTGACCCAGAGGCGAGAGTGCTGCCCACTGAGCCATCGTGCCTGTGCCGGCTCTTTGAAAGAGCTCTCCAATTAGTCCCACTCCCCCCCGCTCTTTCCCCACAGCCCTGCAAATTTCTCCTTTTCAAGTATTTATCCAATTCCCTTTTGAAAGTTACTATTGAATCTGCTTCCACCGCCCTTTCAGGCAGCGCATTCCAGATCACAACAACTCGCGGCTTAAAAAAAGTCTCCTCATCTCCCCTCTGGTTCTTTTACTGGGTTCAATAAACAGATCACTGACACAACAATAACTGGCTGGACAGGAACACTGGGGTAGATTTTCAACTTGCAGCCGGGCCGTGAAACTGGAATTGCAATAAGGTGCCCATTATTGAAACAGCCCGATCCCATTTTCATCAAAATGAATGAAATGAAGATTTGGTGGCCCCTACAATGGGCAACGGATCCACCAGTTTTATACCCGGGCGGCATGTTGAAAAATTATTCCACTGTCTGTAGACATAAAGCTTCCTGATTCCTAGTTTGGGTTTGTTTGATTCAAGATAAAAGAGTAGTTTAATTGGAGTTACCGTGGATTATGAAAGAAGCCTTGGTGTTGAGGCTTGTTACCAGTGAAGACCTGCTACCCCATAACAGAGAGACGGTGGTCTAGGCCGTGGGGAAATCACCATAGCCAGGTCATCGCAACCTCTCAAATGGGGATGGATGAATGGTTCAAGGAAACCGACAAGGAAGATATGGGCAGAGAGAAGAAAACCCTGGGAAATAAGGTTTAAAACATTCTTTACCTCTTCTCATTCAAACTATGAATTAAACAGAAAGTTCCCTTCATTAAAGGGGTTTTAATCTCCCACCATCCAGAAACTTGAGGTGATCCAAAACCCCTGCTGCCCGTATCCTGACTCGCACCAAGTCCCGTTCACCCATCACCCCCCTGTGCTCGCTGACCTACATTGGCTTCCGGTCCGGCAATTTCTTGTTTTCAAATCCCTCCAATGGCCTCGCCCCTCCCTCTCTCTGTAACCTCCTCTAGCTCTACAACATTCCAAGATCTCTGCACTCCTCCAATTCTGGCCTCTTGCGCATGCCCGATTTTCTTCGCTCCACCACTGGCGGCCGTGCCTTCAGCTGCCTAGGCCCTAAACTCTGGAATTTCCTCCCGAAACCTCTCCGGCTCTCTCCTCCTTTAAGACATAAGAACATGAGAAATAGGAGCAGGAGTAGGCCATTTGGCCCCTCGAGCCTGCTCCGCTATTCAATAAGATCATGGCTGATCTTCAACCTCAACTCCATTTTCCCGCCCTATCTCCATATCCCTCGATTCCCTTAGTGTCCAAAAATCTATCGGTCTCAGCATTGAATATACTCAACAACTGAGCATCCACAGCCCTCTGGGGCAGAGAATTCCAAAGATTCACAACCCTCTGAGTGAAGAAATTTCTCCTCATCTCGTTCCTAAATAGCCGACCCCTTATCCTGAGACTATGACCCCTAGTTCTAGACTCTCCAGCCAGGGGAAACAGCCTCTCAGCATCTACCCTGTCAATCCCCCTCAGAATCTTATATGTTTCAATGAAGTCACCTCTCATTCTTCTAAACTTCAGAGAGTACAGGCCCAATCTACTCAATCTCTCCTCATAGGACAACCCTTTCATCCCAGGAATTAATCTAGTGAACCTTCGTTGCACTGCCTCCAAGGCAAGTATATCCTTCCTCAGATAAGGAGACCAAAACTGTGCACAGTACTCCAGGTGTGGTCGCACCAAAGCCCTGTACAATTGTAGCAAGACTTCCTCACTCTTGTACTCCAACCCTCTTGTAATAAAGGCCAACATGCCATTTGCCTTCCTTATTGCTTGCTGTACCTGCATGCTAGCTTTCTGTGTTTCTTGCACGAGGACACCCAAATCTCTCTGAATACCAACATTTAATAGTTTCTCACCATTTAAAAAATATTCTGTTTTTCTATTCTTCCTACCAAAGTGAATAACCTCACATTTCCTCACATTATACTCCATCTGCCACCTTCTTGCTCACTCACTTACCTGCCTATATCCCTTTGCAGGCTCTTTGTGTCTTCCTTACAGCTTACTTTCCCACCTAGCTTTGCATCATCAGCAAACTTGGATACATTACACTCAGTCCCTTCATCTAGGTCATTAATATAGATTGTAAATAGCTGAGGCCCAAGCACTGATCCTTGCGGCACCCCACTAGTTACAGCCTGCCAATCTGAAAATGACCCATTTATCCCCTCTCTGTTTTCTGTCCGTTAACCAATCCTCTATCCATGCTAATATATTACCCCCAACCCCATGTGCCCTTATCTTGTGTAACAACCTTTTGTGTGGCACTTATCGAATGCCTTTTGAAAATCCAAATATACTACATCTACTGGTTCCCCTTTATCTATCCTGCTAGTTACATCCTCAAAAAACTGTAATAGATTTGTCAAACACGATTTCCCTTTCATAAAACCATGTTGACTCTGCCTAATCATATTCTCTTCCTGAATATTGGATTCCAGCATTTTCCTGATGACTGATGTCAGGCTAACTGGCCTGTAGTTCCCTGTTTTTTCTCTCCCTCCTTTCTTGAATAGCGGGGTTACATTTGCTACCTTCCAATCCACTGGGACCGTTCCAGAATCTAGGGAATTTTGGAAGATCACAACCAATGCATTCACTATCTCTGCAGCCACCTCTTTTAGAACCGTAGGGGTAAACCTTTGGGGCGCTACCTTCGCCGGGGCACTAATTTTAGCACCCCGAAAAAGTTAGCGCCCCCTGTGGCCGATTTTCCCAGGTAGCGCCCCGAGAGGGAGGAGGTGCAGCTACTGGAAGCGCCCCCGTGTCCCTCTTGGGGCGCTGCGAGCCAATATCGCGGCACTACGTGCACGTAGCGCCACAGTACTGCAGGCCTTCCTCCCCTTATTAAAGGGGAGGGGCCTGGCACAGCGCGTCCTGGCGCCCAGCTGGGCCACCAGGGATCGGGAGTGCCAGCAACTAAAATGGCCGCCCGCCACCTCCCCTTTAACTAGTGCCCCCCTGGCCGCAGGTAGGCCCCCGACCCTGGCGGACATAGCGTCCAGCGGTAAGTCGGGGGGGCACCACCGAATATTACAGCCGGGGCACGAGTGGGCGCTGGTGCTAACGGTTAGCGCCGCCGCTAACCTCCCGCTGAATTTTGCGGGAGGCGTTAGCGGCGCCGCGCCCAGGCGCTAGTTGATTTGCGCCCCGTTAACACCCTCTTAGGGCGCTAACGGGAGGCGCAAATCAACTGAATTTAGCCCCCCTAGGATGTAGGCCATCAGGTCCAGGGGATTTGTTGACTTTTAGTCCCATTAACTTCTCCAGTACTTTTTCTTTACTAATATTAATTACCTTAAGTTCCTCGCTCTCATTAGACCCTTGGTTCCCCACTATTTTTGGTATTTTTTTGTGTCTTCTACTGTGAAGACAGATACAAAATATGTTCACCGTCTCTGTCATTTCCTTATTCCCCACTATAATTTCTTCTGTCTCAGCCACTAATGGACCAACGCTTACTTTTTCTACTCTTTTCCTTTTCACATACTTGTAGAAGCTCTAACAATCTGTTTTTATAGTTCTTGCGAGTTTACTCACATACTCTATTTTCTCTCTCTTTAGAAATGTTTTGGTCATCCTTTGCTGGTTTTGAAACCTCTCCCAATCCTCAGACTTACTACTATTCTTTGCAACATTATAAGCCTCTTCTTTTAATCTAATACTATCCTTAACCTCTTTAGTTAGCCATGGATGGATCACTTTTCCTGTGAAGTGTATATTCATTGAGAATTATTAAATATTTATTTAAATGTTCGCCATTGCTTATATACTATCATACCTTTTAATCTAATTTCCCAATCTAACTTAGCCAACTCACCCTTCATACCGATGTAATTGGCTTTATTTAAATTTAATACTCTTGTTTCAGACTGAAGTACGCCACTCTCGAACTCAATGTGGAATTCTATCATATTATGATCACTCTTCCCCAGAGGATCCTTACTATGTGATTACTAATTAACCTGGTCTGATTACACAAGACAAGATCTAAAATAGCCTCTTCCCTGGTTGGTTCCATGACGTATTGTTCTCGGAAACTGTTAGGATTAGGACAGATGACCAAACGCTTGGTCAAAGAGTTAGGTTTTAAGAAATGTCTTAAAGGCGAGGTGGAGAGGTTTAGGGAGGGAATTCCAGAACTTAGGGTCCAGGCAGCGGACGGCACGGCCGCCAATGGTGGGACGATGAAAATCGGGGATGCACAAGAGGCCAGAATTGGAGTAGCGCAGAGATCTCGGAGGGTATTAGGGCTGGAGGAGGTTACAGAGATAGGGAGGGGCAAAGCCAGGGAGGGATTTAAACACAAGAATGAGAATTTAAAAAATCGAGGTATTGCCGGACCGGGAGCCAATGGAGGTCAGCAAGCACAGGGGTGATGGGTGAACGGGACTTGGTACGAGTTACGATATGGGCAGCCGAGTTTTGGGTAATCGTCCAAAATGTATCTAAATACCCGCTGCACATATTGCCTGCTTTAATATACTCCTGCAATTACAATTCACCAAATCTGTTAGCTTAATAACCAATCGTGACAGACTGTTGGAAAGGTCAAAAACAGGGTGCTTTATATTCAGGGTAGCAAGTACTTTAATTTAATTGAAAATTGATTGTCAGGGGGAAGTTATTAAGGGTGATTACTGTCTTGAGAGTGTGGTGATTGGATTTATGCAAATGAGCGCGTTCTCCAGGTATGACACTGCACAGCACAGAGACCCATGTAATTAGGCGGTAGGTATAGCCAGTTACCTTGGTTACTTTTTAATTTAGGGTTGCACAGTGGCAGTATAACACTGCTGGGAAACATTAACTGTTGGGGATGTCAGAGTGAGTTTTACTACTTTGAACTCAGGGGGCTGTGAATATCTTTTTTATTAATTATGATTCCTAGTTGGATCATTTTCTTTTAAGATTGTGGAAAGTTATTCCAAGCAGCAGTACTCACTTCCGCGGAGGGGTGGGGGGCTGTGTAAATGCAATTTAACCCTGTACGTGCATCCAATGGGATTGCTCAGTGCCTACTGTGGTACTGAGCCTTACAGCACAGGAAGATCCCAGGTTCAATACTCCCGGTCTGTGCTCAGCTAGCTGATTACAGCCTGTGCAACAGTACAGGGTGCTGCAATTGGCCTCAGTAGACCCTACACCATGTCATCGTGAGTTCCCTCTCATTATCGCTGGCCCTTGCTGGAAAAGCGTGCAAGTGCGGATGTTAGAAAGAAAGAACTTGCATTTCTATAGCGCCTTTCACAACCTCAGGATGTCCCAAAGCGCTTTACAGGCAACAAAGTACTTTTTAAAGTGCAGTCACTGTTGTAATGTAGGAAACATGGCAGCCAATTTGCGCACAGCAAGCTCCCACAAACAGCAATGTGATAAATGACCAGATCATCTGATTTTTAGTGATGTTGGTTGAGGGACAAATATTGGCCCCAGGACACCGGGGAGAACTCCCCTACTCTTCTTCGAAATAGTGCCGCGAGACCTTTTACGTCTACCTGAGAGAGCAGACGGGGCCTAGGTTTAACTTCTCATCCTTACAGCACCTCCGACAGTGCAGCACTCACTCAGTACTGCACTGACTGTCAGCCTAGATTCTGTGCTCAAGTCTCTGGAGTGGGACTTGAACCCACGACCTTCTGACTCAGAGGTGAGAGTGCTGCCCATTGAGCCACGGCTGACACCTGATGATTGCTGATGACAGCATCAGGCTCAGCTGTGATGCCCCCTGCAGTTGAATAGGCTCACACATGAGGAACGGAGGCTGTTTGGTACCCATGGAACCGTAACCCAGCCAGAGGCAGCAAGGTGAGAAAACTTGGACCAAAATAATAGTTGAATCTCATGCACTCCTATTTACTTGTTTGGTCTGTCATTACAAATTCTCTCAAACAAGACCCTACATTAATCCAGAATAAGGGATACAGAACCTCTGCCCCTCCGCATCCACACAGTGAATTCCCCAACGTCTGTCAGTCAGCGTCAGACATGATTAAATAGGAATTGAGCTCATAATCCAGGCTGACACTCCAGCGCAGTACTGAGAGAGCGCTGCACTGTCGGAGGGACAGTACTGAGGGAGTGCTGCACTGTCAGAGGGGCGGTACTGAGGGAGCACTGCACTGTCGGAGGGGCAGTACTGAGGAAGTGCTGCTCTGTCAGAGGGGCAGTACTGAGGGAGCACTGCACTGTCAGAGGGGCAGTACTGAGGGAGCGCTGCACTGTCAGAGGGGCAGTACTGAGGGAGCGCTGCACTGTTGGAGGGACAGTACTGAGGGAGCATGGCACTGTCGGAGGGGCAGTACTGAGGGAGGGCTGCACTGTCAGAGGGGCAGTACTGAGGGAGCGCTGCACTGTTGGAGGGACAGTACTGAGGGAGCATGGCACTGTCGGAGGGGCAGTACTGAGGGAGCACGGCACTGTCGGAGGGGCAGTACTGAGGGAGCGCTGCACTGTCAGGGGAGCAGTACTGAGGGAGCGCCGCACTGTCGGGGGAGCAGTACTGAGGGAGCGCCGCACTGTCGGGGGAGCAGTACTGAGGGAGCGCTGCACTGTCGGGGGAGCAGTACTGAGGGAGCGCTGCACTGTCAGGGGAGCAGTACTGAGGGAGCGCTGCACTGTCGGGGGGAGCAGTACTGAGGGAGCGCTGCACTGTCGGGGGAGCAGTACTGAGGGAGCACTGCACTGTCAGAGGGGCAGTACTGAGGGAGCGCTGCACTGTCAGAGGGGCAGTACTGAGGGAGCGCTGCACTGTCAGGGGAGCAGTACTGAGGGAGCGCTGCACTGTCGGAGGGGCAGTACTGAGGGAGCGCTGCACTGTCGGGGGGCAGTACTGAAGGAGCGGAGTGCTGCACTGTTGGAGGGGCAGTACTGAGGGTGCGCTGCACTGTCAGAGGGGCAGTAGTGAATTAGATATATATTTGAAATGGAAAAATTTGCAGGACTATGAGGGAAAAAGCAGGGGGAGTGGGACTAATTGGATAGCACTTTCAAAAAGCCGGCACAGGCACGATGGGCTAAATGGCCTCCTTCTGTGCTGTATCATTCTATGAAGACCCACACATGAAGCCTGGCGGGGAGGGGGTTGGGGGCGACTCCAGCCTCCAGGAAACCGTTCCTGAGCAACGAGTCTGTGCTTTCAACAGAGGAGGGGCACGAACCGGAGAAGCAAACATGGGGAAGGTTGTCAGTGGGCAGATTGAATTGTTACGGGACACAGTAAGATGACAAGCGTTGCAGCCCAGAGACGCGGGCCGACAAGGCCTTTGTTACTCGTCTGTGTTACATTTGTGAAGGGGTACAGCCTCTAACTGTGATGGGGAAGTGGCGTGCACTGCAGCTTTCTCTGCGGGTACAAGATGCTCGTAACTCCTGGTCCTGGGTTGTGTGGAGTCTCAAATTCTTCTCTCGTTGCCGTGCCAGTAAAGGATCTGTTGAACCAGAAATACAGCAGCCTAACCCTGTGAGGGCAGAACCTTCAACCAGTGACCTACCAGTCAATCAGCACAGAATAGGAATCAGCTCCTGTGCTATCCAACTGCTGACGCTGTTTCACCCAATGTGCCCGGGTCACCGATAACACTCAATAAAAACTCTCCACAGGCAAGACCGAGCAGAGATTATTATTTAAATATTAGAGTAACAACTTCATTCAGTGGGGGAGAAAGAAAGAAAGAATTTGCATTTGTACCGTTACCTTCACGACCTCAGGACGCCCCAAAGCGCTTTACAGTCAATGAAGTATTTTTTGAAGTGTAGTCACTATTTGGGAAATGCAGCAGTCAATTTGTGCACAGCAAGCTCCCACAAACAGCAATGTGATAATGACCAAATCACCTGGTTTGTTTTTTTACTGATGTTGGATGAGGGATAAATATTGGCCAGGACACCAGGGAGAACTCCTCTGCTTTTCTTCGAAATAGCGGCCATGGGATCTTTTACGTCCACCTGAGAGAGGGTAGACGGGGGCCTCGGTTTAACGTCTCATCCGAAAGACGGCACCTCCGACAGTGCAGCACTCCCTCAGCACTGCACTGGCAGTGTCAGCCTAGATTTTTGTGCTCAAGTCTCTGGAGCTTTGATTGTGGGGCAGCAATTAAAGGGTGAACACGAGCTGTATTTTAATGCTCAAATTATGGGCCGGGGTCATTTGCAGGTAGGGGTTGCCAACTCTTGGGGCGTGTTCCTGGAGGTTTCATAACATGACCTCCCGCCTCAAACCGCACCGGCCCCGCCCCCCCACCCTCCTGCCATTGGTCTATTGTCTCGGCGATACGACCGTCCCACAGCCAACTGGAAAGGGAACAGACTCCTTGTTACCCAATTGGATTCATCTTGACTGTCGGTGAAACAGCCTGATTTCCCCACCTCCAATATTTTTATAACTAATAAATGGAAGTGGAATGCAGCGTCCCCCGCAGTACTGCTACAATCCATTACAGTGAGGAACAGCTGGGACCCAGTGATTTTGGGCGGGTTCTATACGGGTGTTACGAACAATGCGCGCCAAAAGATTACCATCCCAATCTACCCCAACGTTCCTGCACGGTGCCGGCCGTCCACTTGCCTTAAACTGTAAAACCTTCCCAGTCCAGCGCCCGATGGGCAGAGGGAAGGTTTCCAAGTGTGTGGCTTATTGTAGAAACTGCAGCGACCTCAACTGTTGCTCCTCAATCTGCAGGACCAGACTCCAGGGTGCAGAACCCAGGCTACAAAGTGAAGAAAGAGGATTTCCCAATTAAACATACTTTTAAAATAAAGTTTTTAGGGAATATTTTCAGTTTGAGATTGGTATTTTTTTTTAATTCATTCTCGGGCCGTGGGCGTGGCTGGCAAGGCCCAGCATTTATTGCCCATCCCTAGTTGCCCCTTGAGAAGGTGGTGGTGGGCCTTCGCCTAGATCCACTGCAGTCCGTGTAGTTAAGGTGCTCCCACAGTGCTGTTAGGAACATCGGAACAGGAGGAGGCCATTCAGCCCCTCGAGCCTGTGCTGCCATTCAATTAGATCATCGTTGATCTGTACCTTAACTCCATCTACCTGCCTTGATTCCATAACCGTTAACACCCTTGCCCAACAAAAATCTATCAATCTCAGTTTTGAAATTTTCAATTGACCCCCAGCCTTAACAGCTTTTCTGGGGGAGAGAGTTCCAGATTTCCACTGCCCTTTGTGTGAAGAAGGTGCTTCCTGACATCACCCCTGAACGGCCTGGCTCTAATTATAAGGTTATGCCCCCTTGTTCTGGACTCCCCCCACCAGAGGAAATAGTTTCTCTCTATCTACCCAATCAAATCCTTTAATCATCTGAAACACCTCGATTAGATCACCCCTTAATCGTCTAAACTCAAGGGAATACAAGCCTAGCCTGTGCAGCTTGCCCTCGTAATTTAACCCTTTTATCCCTCAACCAACATCATTAAAACAGATTATCTGGTCATTATCACGTTGCTGTTTGTGGGATCTTGCTGTGCGGAAAATGGCTGCCGAGTTTCCTGTATTACAACAGTCACAACACTTCAAAAAGTGCTGCATTGCCTGTGAACTGGTTTGGGACGTCCTGAGGACGTGAAAGGCGCTACAGAAATGCAAGTTCTTTCTTTCTAGGATCGGGGCCCTGGCACCCTAGGCCTCCATTGGCAGGTGGGCTATCAAATCCTTTAATCATCTTGAACACTTCATTTTAGGGTTAGGGTTAACCCCTTAATCTTCTATATAAGAACATAAGAAATAGGAGCAGGAGTAAGCAATTTGGCCCTTTGAGCCTGCTCCGCCATTCGGCTGATCTGGTCTTGGCCTCAACTCCACTTTCCTGCCCCGCTCCCCATTATTCAAGGGAATAGTCTATGCAACCTGGCCCCATAATTTAACCCTTTTATACCCGGCATCATTCTGTTAGGTCGGGAATTCCAGGACTTTGACCCAGCAACAATGAAGCTCAAGTTGGTGAAGTGAGAAAATGCAACAGGGTGCTGTCAGACGGGGGAGACAATTGAACAACACGGTCAATGCCAGACTGCCAGCACATTCACCAAATCAGCAGCAAAACTCACAACCAATTCCAGGGCTGCACCTGAACACTCGGATATGAAGCTGCCCAATAACAGCAGGGGTTGCGAGCTGAGATTTTGCACGATCGTCTGTTCTCATGCTCAATGTTGTGCTACAGTCGTATAAAGCTCTGGTCAGACCCCATCTGGAGTAACGGTGTTCAGTTCAGGGCCCCGCTCCTCAGGAAGGATATATTGGTCTTGGAGTGGGTGCAGTGCAGATTCACCAGAATGATACCGGGGCTAAAAAGGTTAAATTATGACGGCGGGTTGCATAGACTAGGCTTGTATCTAGGCGATATCATCCGAAAACACGTCAGATTCCACATGTACGCTGCCGACACTCAGCTCTATCTCATCACCACCTCTCTTGACCCCTCCACTGTCTCTGATTTGTCACACTGCTTGTCCGACAACCAATATTGGATGAGCCGAAATTTCCGAAAACTAAATATTGGGAATACCGAAGCCATTGGTCCCCGCCACAAACTCCGTTCCCTGACCACCGTTTCCATCCCTGGCAACTGTCTGAGGCTGAGCCAGGCCGGTCGCAACCTTGGTCTTGTGTTTGACCCCGAGATGAGCTTCCGACCACATATCCGCTCCATCACTAAGACCGCCTACTTCCACCTCCATAACATCGCCCGACTCTGACCCTGCCTCAACTCATCTGTTGCTGAAATCCTCATCCGTGCCTTTGTTACCTCTAGACTCGTTTATTCCAACGCTCTCCTGGCCGGCCTCCCATCTTCCACCCTCTGTAAACTTGAGCTCTTCCAAAACTCTGCTGCCCGTGTCCTAATTTGCACCAAGTTCCATTCACCCATCACCCGCTGTGCTCGCTGACCATCGCCCCCTGTGCTCGCTGACCATCACCCCCGTGCTCGCTGTCCTGCATTGGCTCCCGCTCCAACAAAGCCTCAATTTTAAAATTCTCATCCTTGTTTTCAAATCCCTCCATGGCCTCCTCGCCCCCTCCCTATCTCTGTAACCTCCTCCAGCCCTACATGCCTTTGAAATCTCTGCGCATCCCTGATTTTAATCTCTCCACCATTGGTGGCTGTGCTTTCAGCTGCCTGGGCCCTAAGTTCTGGAATTCCCTCCCTACACCTTTACGCCTCTCTACCTCTCTCCTTCTTTAAGACGCTCCTTAAAACCTGCCTCTTTGACCAAGCTTTTGATCACCTGTCCTAATATCTCCTGAAGTGGCTCGGTGCCAAAAAGGTTATTATTGCTAATCACTCCTTGGGATGTTTTGCTACGTTAAAGGCGCTATATAAATGCAAGTTGTTGCTGTCGTTGTATCCCCTTGAGTATAGAAGTTTAAGGGGTGATCTAATTGAGGTGTTTAAGATGATTGAAGGATTCGATAGGGTAGAAAGAGAGAAACTATTTCCTCTGGTGGGGGGAGTCCAGAACAAGGAGGCATAACCTTAAAATTAAGAGCCAGGCTGTTCAGGGATAAACAACTGGATATCCCCCATCAGCAAACCAGCTTCTCCCGTTCTCGAGTAGTGTAACCTGTGCTTCAGGAGAGTGCAGTGCACCGTTACAGTGACATGTACTGTAGGCACCATCAGACGTGAATGAATCACCACTTTAACCCAGCACCTGTTGTACCTGCAATGCTTGCGGGAGGTTTATTTGGCGCATCAACACCAATAAATTAAGGGGGGGAATCACCTTTAAGACAATAAACTCTAATATGTGTATTATTGTGCTGTAGGATGCTGTGCGCCTGTTAAACCATCCCTTCAAATGACTCCATCCCCCCAGTGACGGACCTGTGCCAGAGGTGCTGCACCCTAGTGGTACTCAGCTCACAGTTCTCTCGTCGGAACCAACACAAGTTTGCTGGCTGCATTCACAGCTTGGCGGGCATGGTAGAAAGGTGTCACATACTCACCATCACAGGTCACTGGAATCCTAGTGGCAACACTGCACCCTGTATAAAAAGCGGCAGCAACATCGGAGCCACACAGTACCAGGCAGTGTACTCGGTGTGTGTATTCACCATAGGTGCATACCTACCCACACATACACACACACACGGAGATATGCACGCAGGACTCGACATGTATCCAAGATGCAGTAACAATGAGGAACGAGTTGGCAGCCATTCAAATATCATTTTATTATTGGGTTTAACAATTAGTAATTTTGCCTGTGAGGGGACAGAATAGAGATCAACACACAGCTGCTGTGACAATTCTACCGCGCGTGTCTGAGTGCGTGTGTGTCTGCGTGTGTGTCTGTGTGCGTCTGCGTGTGCGTATGCGTTTGTGCGTCTGCGTGTGCATCTGCGTGTGCATCTGCGTCTGCGCGTGTGTGTATGTGTGCGCGTCTGCGTGTGTGCGTCTGCGTGTGCGCGTCTGCATGTAGTCTGCGTCTGAATGTGTGTATGCGTGCATGGGCCTGCGTGCGATGTCAGAGTAAAATGCATGTATTCTGACGGCAGACATCGATATGAACTTCACAACGGCACATTCTTATTTAACTGGGGAGTGAGGTACCCGGGTGTGGCCCCTGGACAGGTTTAATTTTTCTGACATCAATTTCGAGGCTTTCCCCCCACAGTCTGAGCTAACTGTTAACTGGAGATGGTGGGCGGGGTCTCCAGCTTTACTGAATAATCCACGCATGAACCACTGAATTAAATAATTCCTGCTCACGGGTAGAAAACACAATTTCATCAATTTAGTTACAAAATGTTAGCGACAAATATTAACCTCAGAGGGTTTTATAAATCTTTCCCTTCCAGCTCTGCTGTCTCTATAGGTAGGGCCACAGCGCAAACTCAAATCTCCAAAACCCTCAGAGTTACTAAAGTATATTAGAGGCGCGAGTCTCCAGTTCACTCTTTTTGTGTCCAACCTTCAATCTACTTTGGTGTGAGCAGTAAGTCCACAAGCAAGTACCAAATAATTCGGTGCGTGCCGGAGGGTTGGCTGCGCCCAGGCACTGCGCGGGCCGGGTTAGACGAGGACGCCCATCAGGTTTACCCGCCGGTTCTGATACCGTTTGGAGATATCGGCCTCGATCTGAAAGAGAAAACGGAGCAAAAAGGACTTTACACAAGCCCCCCAGCACATGTAGTGTCAGACACTAATACAGTCGCACACTAATACTCCAGTACAATCATACACATAGTCTAGTACAGTCCTATTACTAATACGCCACCAGACCACGCTAAGAATGAACGTTTCCACGATTTTCAAAAATTCACTTGTTGAGTTCCCCTCACCCGCCACTTTCCCAGCCTTAAGTACAGGGAGCTCCAATTGTCGACTGCAATTCCATTCAGGGTCACTGGGTGCCACACTGGGTGCCGATACTGTACATACAACACACTGAGGTTCTGTATCTGGGATTCCACAGAATCCCACGTTCTCATCATGGACATCGGGGCACCGATCACAGGACAGGCAGTGATCCAAAGGGAAGACTGGAAGGAAACAGGATTGAGCGACAGAGCTGCACTGTCAGAGGGAGGCCCGAGAGGTCCATGGTAACTCAATGTCCTCTCAGCTGGAAGCCAACGTGTGCAGCCTGCGAGTGTACAAAGGGCAGAAGATGGAGTAAGAACATCAAAATAGGGGGTAATTTTGTTTCTAAACATATCAAACCGCTTCCATTCACTAGATGGGAAATGTCAAATATCCCCTGGAGCGAACTCCTAGATTAGAATACAGTCACGATAGTTAAAATTTCTCATTCTCCGCATCTCGCAGACTCTAGCTCTCAATACAATATTCACATGTTGATTTAACAAGCAAGTGCAGTACCCAATAACTGGCATTAATAACGGGCGTCAGCCGTGGCTCAGTGGGCAGCACTCTCGCCTCTGAGTCAGAAGGTCGTGGGTTCAAGACCCCACTCCAGAGACTTGAGCACAAAAATCCAGGCTGACACTCCAGCTGAGGGAGTGCTGCACTGTCGGAGGTGCCGTCTTTTGGATGAGACGTTAAACCGAGGCCCCATCTGCTCTCTCAGGTGGACGTAAAAGATATCATGGCCACTATTAGAAGAGGAGCAGGGGAGTTCTACCCGGTGTCCTGGCCATTATCTATCCCTCAACTCACATCACTAAAACAGATTATCTGGTCATTATTACATTGCTGTTTGTGGGAGCTTGCTGTGCGCAAATTAGCTGCTGCGTTTCCTACATTCTAACAGTGACTACACTCCAAAAGTACTTCATTGGCTGTAAAGCGCTTTGGGACGTCCTGAGGTCGTGAAAGGCGCTATATAAATGCAAGTCTTTCTCACTGATGACACCCAGTGGTGGCAGTAGGGACTGCAAGAACCATTTTCATTTTTAATCTAAACCCCACTCATTGACGATGAAATTTCGAACAGCTTTAAGACCGCACACGCGTGTGCCCGAACGAGTCACTCACCAGCTTCCGCAGCTCTTTGGTTCTCTGGGTGAGGAGGTCTAGTTTCGGTTCGAGGGCAGCCTGTTCCTCCAGAGAATGCTGTCGCTTCCGGACCATCAGGTGCTGCTTTTCTCCCACCACGTCCGCCTGTTTCAGCTTCTGTTGCAGGAGCTCAGTCACGCGGTCTACGTACCTGCGGCAGCGAAACAGCACCATTAAACGCATGCAACCCGTCGTACTTTACATAAGAACATAAGAAATTAAAGCAGGAGTCGGCCGTACAGCCCCTCGAGCCTGCTCCGCCATTCAATAAGATCGTGGCTGATCTTCGACCTCAACTCCACTTTCCCGCCCGATCCCCATATCCCTTGATTCCCCTAGAGTCCAAAAATCTATCGATCTCAGCCTTGAATATACTCAAAGACTCAGCATTCACAGCCCTCTGGGGTAGAGAATTCCAAAGATTTACAACCCTCTGAGTGAAGAAATTCCTCCTCATCTCAGTCTTAAATGGCCGACCCCTTATCCTGAGACTATGCCCCCTAGTTCTAGACTCTCCAGTCAGGGGAAACTTTAAGAATTTTACATGTTTCAATGAGATCACCTCTCATTCTTCTAAACTCTAGGGAATATAGGCCTAGTCTACTCAATCTAAGATAAGAAATAGGAGCAGGAATAGGCCACTTGGCCCCTCGAGCCTGCTCTGCCATTCAATAAGATCATGGCTGATCTAAGGCTCAACGCCACTTCCCTGCCCGCTCCCCATAACCCTTCACTCCCTTATTACAACAGTGACTACACTTCAAAAGTACTTCACTGGCTGTAAAGCGCTTTGGGACATCCGGTGGTCGTGAAAGGCGCTGTAGAAATGCAACCCTCTCATCCCAGAAATCAATCTAGCGAACCTTCGTTGAACTCCCTCCACGGCAAGTAAATCCTTCCTTAGGTAAGGAGACCAAAATTAATTTCACTGTGTGTGACTTTTTCTCTCCTCTCCACCGCCCCCCCCTACCCCCCCCCCCCGCCCCACCCCACATCCCCCTCACCCTCAGGGTTCTGACTGTTGCTCAGGGTTTGTTCCACTGGTGCTGGATGGCCTGGAGTACCTCGCTCAAAGTGATGTTAGAAGAGGAACGTCGGTGACCTATTTACCCATGGGGGGCAGCACAGCTGTTAACACCGTCTTGCTAACGTGCCAAGCAGTCAAGAGATGATCAGTGGACTGACTGAATACTAATAGAGAAAGGTGTGAGAAAAGATCGGACCTCTACCACCTAGACGGACAAGGGCAGCAGGCGCATGGGAACACCATCACCTGCAAGTTCCCCTCCAAGTCACACACCATCCCGTCTTGGAAATATATCGGCCGTTCCTTAATCGTCGCTGGGTCAAAATCCTAACAGTACTCCCTCCCTAACAGCACTGTGGGAGCACCTTCACCACACGGACTGCAGCGGTTCAAGAAGGCGGCTCACCACCACCTTCTCAAAGGGGCGATTAGGGATGGGCAATAAATGCTGGGCCTTGCCAGCGACGCCCACATCCCCGAGAATGAATGAATAAAAAAAAGGTACAAACCGTGGGAAAAGCAATGATGGTGTCGCGCAGACGCACTGAAGAGGATTACGTAATTTACAAGACGGCTGCGTGGGTTAACGACAGCCAAGCATCACCCTGGCGTGGCCCTGGCCTCACCCGATGCCAGACACATGCAGTCTGCAGTTGGAATTACTTAGGGGAGGGGGACCTGGGCTGATGTTTCCCCTCCCAGCCTAGGATGCTGTGTCTGACTGTAGCACCCTCACTGCTGTTGCGATTCAGCCACAGCTAACTCCCAGATCTGGGTTTAATACGTAGAAACACAAAGGGGAGTGGAAATCTGGAACTCGCTCCCCTCAAAAAGCTGCTGAGGCTGGGGAAGGGTCAACTGAAAATTCCAAGACTGAGACTGATAGATTTTTGTTCGGCAAAGGTAACAAGGGTGACGGAGCCAAGACACAGATCATGCATGATTTAATTGAATGGCGGCGCAGGCTCGAGGGGCCAAATGGCCTCCTCCTGTTCCGATGTAAACCCTGGAGGAAGGAGAGTTCGGCGTCCAAGGCGAAATTCAAAGGATAAAGCGTGAGCAGCCCCGAACCTGGGAGAGGCGTGGATCATGAACAGGTGCCGCATCTTCACGTTGATCAGTCTCTGGACGAGGTCCCTCACGAGCGTCGTCATGGCAACGACCTTAGCGACGTCCTGACTCTGGACGACGGCCGGGGCGGTTTGAAACTGGTTCATGGAGAGGATGTCTGCCTCCTCGCTCATCTCAGTGAGTCTCTGGCGCAGGAAGACCTGTAACTGGCGGGGACGATTAAAGGAATGCAATCAGGAAACCAGGGCCAGAACAGGCGAGGCGCTAACGTTCAGCCTCTGACCAAAATGCCAACCAGACACTTGGTCAAAGGCGACACTCGCGAATGCTCGATCACACAGTCCGGGGGGCAGGTCTGCCCCTGTGATTCCCCCACACAGTCCGGGGGGGGCAGGTCTGCCCCTGTGATTCCCCCACACAGTCCGGGGGGCAGGTCTGCCCCTGTGATTCCCCCACACAGTCCGGGGGGGCAGGTCTGCCCCTGCGATTCCCCCACACAGTCCGGGGGGCAGGTCTGCCCCTGTGATTCCCCCACACAGTCCAGGGGGCAGGTCTGCCCCTGCGATTCCCCCAAAGGTCAGACACTTCCCTACAAGTAGCAAAACAAAATTAAATAGAAGTATTGGACCAGTACATCTTAACAAGTGGAGTGCAATTGTCCCTTTCAGCTACTGTACAGGAGCTGGGGTCGCCCAGCTTCCAAACAACGCTCCACACTTTGCTACGATTTGCTTAGGAGGAAGGAGAGCAGGACTGAGCCCCAGCCTAGGCAACATCACACTGGCTGGGCAGAGCATAAAGGGAGCCTCCGTTCCTCTCACTGCAGTAACTCGGCTGAAGGGCAGAGGTGACGGGGAGGCGGGCAGGACCACAGCCCCTTCGGGCTTCGAGTGTCGCAGGAGTATGATTATATAACACGAGAACGAGTTAGAAGGGACGATGTTTTTAACAATCTATCCAGATAAAGCTTTTGAAACTATAACAAATGGAAATACTCATCTGTGGAGAGAAAAACAGAGTTAACTTTTCAGGACCTTTCACTGACCTGAAACCTTAACTCTATTTCTCTCTCCACAGATGCTGCCTGACCAGCTAAGTTACTCCAGCGTTTTCTGTTTATATTTCAGATTTCCAGCATATGCAGTATTTTGCTTTTGTAAACTTTGAGACTATCCGTCACCCTTCAAAGTGTTAAAAAGAATCCGGCTTTTTCAGGCTGAGGTGAATTCCAGGCTAATGTTATGGAGAGAAATGTGTAGAGCAATGTTCCCAGTCATTTTTTTTGGGGTGTACGGCCCCTTTAAGGGACTGCGCAGCCCATTCACAGTTTTGCGCATGTGTGAATTTTGTAACATTGCAAAAGCCGGTCCCGGGCTGCGTGGGACCGACAGAGAGCTGCGCAGCTTATAGGGGAAGTCGCACAACACCAGGTTATAGTCCAACAGCTTTATTTGAAATCACAAGCTTTCGGAGCGCTGCTCCTTCGTCAGGTGAGCAGCGCTCCGAAAGCTTGTGATTTCAAATAAAGCTGTTGGACTATAACCTGGTGTTGTGCGACTTCTCACATTTGTCCACCCCAGTCCAACACCGGCATCTCCACATCACAGCTTATAGGGAACATTGGTGTAGAGGGTGACCTGGAGCAGGAATTGTACAAGCACCGTGCAATCTACAAACTTCCCTCACTAGCGGTGATTAATGTCAGTACCCATACAGATCGCACCCCTCCCACAGGGGATGCCTGACCAGCGGGTAAACGCATCAGCTCCAGTGATACTGGGCCCAGAAAGGAAGACAGTCGCCAGGTTCTGTCCCTGGTCTATGTCGGGCTGCACACGGTTCGATAGGGCGGGGGGGGGAGGGGGGGGGATTCTGCGGGTGGTGCGCTAGAATCCACAGCTAGGAAAAGGAATAAGACTTAGTCGGCTAACGGCTGCTGCTCCTCGTGGCTCTCCAGGGGCTCTTGCTGCGAATCAATAAAAGTGCTATCGAAATTCTTGCTTATGCAGTGCACACTTTCTTGAAGCGTCTCACTCACTTATGGTCACACTTAAGCTGCCACACCTAAGACACCACACACTGACTCACCACGAGCAGCTCCACAGGAGATCTGTGGATCAGAGGAGGAGCGAAATGGGGGAAAAGTGGGGGTGGGGTGGGAAAGAGAGGCAGATATGGAGCCCACTTTAAGGGGGCGGGGTGGGGAAAGAAGTGTTTTTCCTAGGGCCCATCCAGACAATGTTCCCTTTAATTTTTTTTGGGTGCGCGACCCCTTTAACGGGCTGCGCGGCCCATTCAAATTCCCGCGCGTGCGCGGTTTTTCCTACTGTAAAGCCGGCAAGCAGCCTGCGCGGTACCTGCGGCCACACAGCTTAACGGGAACATTGCATCCAGACCTCCTGCGTCATGCTGGTACGGAACTGCAGGCATTTCACTTGCCTCTGCTGGAACATAGGAGCAGGCGGAGGCCATTCAGCCCCTTGCGCCTGTTCCGCCATTCAATCAGATCACGGTTCATCTGCACCTTAACGCCATCTTAGCTCCATAACCCTTACCCAACAAGAATCTGTTCACTGGTGCCACACTGTGGCCAGAATGTGCTCAAGTACCTCCCCTAAGGTTAGCGCAGCACTGCAGCGAAACATTCCATTCCTGAATGTTATATTTTGAACACTTTTTATGTTACTAGTTGAAAAGTACCTCCATGAGTTCATTAATAAACTGGTTTCTGGTTTCTGTATTTTCCAGGATTGAGAGAGCATCATTTCCCTTTGCCACTCCGTTGTCACCTAGAATCAGAGAACAGAATTTCACCTAACAGAGAAACAGAGTCAGTCTGTGATTTTAAAATCATCGCCCAAAGTTGGATTTCAATATTACCCATAACTGGTCTGAAGACAATTATTTTATTCAGAATAAATGACACACCTGTATTATAATGTAGGTTTACCAGGATGTCACCAGGGATGAGGGACTTCAGTTACGAGGAGAGGTTGGAAAACTTCGGACCGTTTTCCTTGGAACAGGAAAAGGTTAAGGGTGACCTAATAGAGGTTTTCAAGATGATAAGAGTTTTTGATAGGAGTATAAATGGGGAAAAACTATTCCCTCTGGCGAGTGGGTCAATAACCAGAGGTCAGATTTAAAATCATTGGAAAAAGATCTAGAGGGGAGATGAGGGGAAATTATTTCACTCGGAGAGTTGTGGGGATCTGGAACGCTCCACTGAACAGGTGGTGGAAGCTGATTCCATCAATAATTTTAAGAGGGAGTGGGACGGGTACTGGAGGATTACAGGGTTACGGAGAAAAAGCGGGGCTCTGACACTGAGCACGACTGCTCTTTCACAGAGACAGCACAGGCACGACGGGCCGAATGGCCTCCTTCTGTGCTGGGAGTTTCCATGGATTCTTTCTCTGAAAGTTCATATCCATGTATAATATCCACGTGTATTGAAACTCAGAAGTGACGACAGCGCAGTAATCGCATCACCGAGAAATGTTGTTTCACAAATAACCCAAAGTTCATGAACCACGTAAGCAGAACGAGGGAGTGTGAAAGTCTCCCTTATCTGTGTAAACTGCAGTGCGGGTTGCCACCCGGTGATAATTCTATGGACAGCACTGCCACCTAGTGTCCAAAGTGTAAGTGCTTCCTATAACCTGGTGTTGTGCGACTTCTCATTTTTGTCCACCCCAGTCCAACGCCGGCATCTCCACATCATACTTAAAGTGAGATTGTATTGAAAGGAAGAACAATTTTGTATTTATATAGCACTATTTTGCTGTTGCATTTATATAGTGTCTTTCACGTCCTCAGGACGTCCCAAACCGCTTCATAGCCAATTAAGTACTTTTTGAAGGCAAACGCAATTTGTGCACAGATAAATGGCCAGTTAATCTGTTTTTGTGATGTTGGGTGAGGGATAAATATTGGCCAGGGCACTGGGGATAACTCCCCTGCTCTTCTTCGAAATAGTGCCATGAGATCTTTTACATCCACCTGAGAGGGCAGACGGGGCCTCGGTTTAACGTCTCATCCGAAAGACGGCACCTTCGACAGTGCAGCACTCCCTCAGTACTGCACTGGGAGTGTCAGCCTGGATTATGTGCTCAAGTCTCTGGGGTGGGACTTGAACCCACAACCTTCTGACTCAGAGGCGAGAGCGCTGTCCACTGAGGCCAAGACTTATCGAGAGAGCTAAAGCCAGTTGAGAAATATAATGGCAGACTCGTTATGTGATGAAGTTGTCCAAGGATTTATCACCAAATTTCAGTCAACAGAGTAATTTTACAATTTTTATATTACCAGGTGTTCATTATTCTGTATAGAAACCTTTCGAACCAGTAACTGATCCCAGGGTATCCATTATTATACATCCATCAGAGCCCTTATATTAAAGGAGAAGAATTTAAACTTTACAAAACAAAAGATACCCAGGAGTGAGTTACAGGCTGGAATCTAATCGTGGGGTTCGGGGGGGTTTATATAGAATAACAGATACCCGGGAGTGAGTTACAGGCTGGAATCTAATCGAGGGGTTCGGGGGGGTTTATATATAGAATAACAGATACCCGGGAGTGAGTTACAGGCTGGAATCTAATCGAGGGGTTCGGGGGTTTATATACAGAATAACAGATACCCGGGAGTGAGTTACAGGCTGGAATCTAATCGAGGGGTTCGGGGGGGTTTATATATAGAATAACAGATACCCGGGAGTGAGTTACAGGCTGGAATCTAATCGAGGTGTTCGGGGGGTTTATATATAGAATAACAGATACCCGGGAGTGAGTTACAGGCTGGAATCTAATCGTGAGGTTCGGGGGGTTTATATATAGAATAACAGATACCCGGGAGTGAGTTACAGGCTGGAATCTAATCGTGAGGTTCGGGGGGTTTATATATAGAATAACAGATACCTGGGAGTGAGTTACAGGCTGGAATCTAATTGAGAGGTTCAAGTAACCTCATAAACATCTTTGCAACCCCCAAGATTAGTTGACCAGATTGAAACTCAATCCCTGGTTTATATGTATGATTGGCAGGAGTGTAAAAGAATACCTTCAGTCCAGGACTCCACCACATTGATTTCGACTGCAGCACTTGTGTTCTCTCCCCAGTCGATCACATCAGCTCCTTGTTCCTGGCTGTTCACCTTGGGGAAAATACGAAGTAAAATCCGTCACAACCTGCAGCAAACAACTTCAGGACAGGAGGCTCCGGAGCAGAGCACGGCAACACTTTCATGAGTGTGTTTGGTGACTTACCTCGGCACTTTCTTCCACCGAGATCCCCCAGTCGATGCCACGTGACTGGTCGATTCCAGCCGTGCCATCGTCTCCCCAGTCAATCTGGAACACAGATTAAAATGCACTGAGTTACCCAAAAAAGACCAGATAACGCGGCAAAGAACGGCTTAGGTGGCCGACACCGCTTACCCACACTCCTTAACTAGTTAGGGTAAGTCAGAGTGTGTAGTACGAGGCAGGGGATGCAGTACGAGGCAGGGGATTCAGTACGAGGCAGGGGGCGCAGTACGAGGCGGGGGATACTGTACGAGGCGGGGGCGCAGTACGAGGCAGGGGATACAGTACGAGGCAGGGGGTGCAGTACGAGGCAGGGGATACAGTACGAGGCAGGGGGAGCAGTACGAGGCAGGGGGTGCAGTACGAGGCAGGGGGCGCTGTACGAGGCAGGGGGAGCAGTACGAGGCAGGGGGCGCTGTACGAGACAGGGGGCGCAGTACGAGGCAGGGGGTGCAGTACGAGGCAGGGGATACAGTACGAGGCAGGGGATACAGTACGAGGCAGGGGGTACAGTACGAGGCAGGGGGCGCAGTACGAGGCAGGGGGTGCAGTACGAGGCAGGGGACACAGTACGAGGCAGGGGGAGCAGTACGAGGCAGGGGGCGCTGTACGAGGCAGGGGGCGCTGTACGAGGCAGGGGGCGCTGTACGAGGCAGGGGGTGCAGTACGAGGCAGGGGGCGCAGTACGAGGCAGGGGATACAGTACGAGGCAGGGGGCGCAGTACGAGGCGGGGAGTGCAGTACGAGGCAGGGGATTCAGTACGAGGCAGGGGGCGCAGTACGAGGCAGGGGGAGCAGTACGAGGCAGGGGGCGCTGTACGAGGCAGGGGATACAGTACGAGGCGGGGGATACAGTACGAGGCAGGGGATACAGTACGAGGCAGGGGATACAGTACGAGGCAGGGGGTACAGTACGAGGCAGGGGGCGCAGTACGAGGCAGGGGGCGCAGTACGAGGCAGGGGATACAGTACGAGGCAGGGGATACAGTACGAGGCAGGGGATACAGTACGAGGCAGGGGGTGCAGTACGAGGCAGGGGGTGCAGTACGAGGCAGGGGATACAGTACGAGGCAGGGGATACAGTACGAGGCGGGGGACACAGTACGAGGCAGGGGGTACAGTACGAGGCAGGGGACACAGTACGAGGCGGGGGGTACAGTACGAGGCAGGGGACACAGTACGAGGCAGGGGGTGCAGTACGAGGCAGGGGATACAGTACGAGGCAGGGGGTACAGTACGAGGCAGGGGACACAGTACGAGGCAGGGGGTACAGTACGAGGCGGGGGACACAGTACGAGGCGGGGGATTCAGTACGAGGCAGGGGGTACAGTACGAGGCAGGGGACACAGTACGAGGCGGGGGATTCAGTACGAGGCAGGGGATACAGTACGAGGCAGGGGGCGCTGTACGAGGCGCGGGATACAGTACGAGGCAGGGGGCGCTGTACGAGGCGCGGGATACAGTACGAGGCGGGGGGTGCAGTACGAGGCAGGGGACACAGTACGAGGCAGGGGGTACAGTACGAGGCGGGGGACACAGTACGAGGCGGGGGATTCAGTACGAGGCAGGGGGTACAGTACGAGGCAGGGGACACAGTACGAGGCGGGGGATTCAGTACGAGGCAGGGGATACAGTACGAGGCAGGGGGCGCAGTACGAGGCAGGGGGTGCAGTACGAGGCAGGGGGCGCTGTACGAGGCAGGGGGCGCTGTACGAGGCAGGGGGTGCAGTACGAGGCAGGGGATACAGTACGAGGCAGGGGGCGCAGTACGAGGCAGGGGGCGCTGTACGAGGCAGGGGGCGCTGTACGAGGCAGGGGGCGCTGTACGAGGCAGGGGGTGCAGTACGAGGCAGGGGGCGCAGTACGAGGCAGGGGGTGCAGTACGAGGCAGGGGGCGCAGTACGAGGCAGGGGGCGCAGTACGAGGCAGGGGGCGCAGTACGAGGCAGGGGATACAGTACGAGGCAGGGGGTGCAGTACGAGGCAGGGGGTGCAGTACGAGGCAGGGGGAGCAGTACGAGGCAGGGGGTACAGTACGAGGCAGGGGGCGCAGTACGAGGCAGGGGCGCAGTACGAGGCAGGGGGCGCAGTACGAGGCAGGGGGTGCTGTACGAGGCAGGGGGTGCAGTACGAGGCAGGGGACGCAGTACGAGGCAGGGGGCGCTGTCTGAGCCAGGGTTTTCTGTAGTGCATCTTAGACCCTGGCAAAGTCCTGGGCCGAGCTGCCAACACCTGGCGCAGCCTATCTACACCCTCCCCAGTGTGTTCTCATCAAGCACCGGGTCACATTTGTGATGCGTGTGCCTCCCACAGCACCCAGTGGACAGGAAATAAACCAGGCTCCAATTCAATCTCAGTGACATCAGCAAGCCTTGTCTCCAGCATGCTCTGAACCCCTGAGATCGAAGAACAATGTGCCGTGCACTCTTTGGAGCGAGATAAGTGGATTCAAAGTCACAGTACGACTCAGAATCACCAAAGCCTCGAGCTATTTTGTATTTAAATTATTTTTGATTTATTTTAAAACTTCTCAAGCACCGTAATATAATCACATAAAATAACCGACCTGTAACGCGCCTGGAGCTATTTGAGCATCAGGGCAGTAACCAATTAACCCTGGCGCGGTCACATAATCAGCAAAGAAAGTAGTTGCTGAAAGATCCTGCACTGAAGGGGTTAAGAGAGAGCGTGGGCGCATCCCGATTTCACTCACTGTGTCTGCGGACTCCGTTGGTTGTGTCTCTACGCTCTCCGTGCTGATTGGCCGCTCGATGGCCGCCGGTGTCTGTCCCGTTCTCCATTCGTAGACGGTCGTGTTTCCTTTGAGTCGAGCGTGTTTCAGTATCGGAACGATGGGCTCGGAGACGCTGTCAGCCACAACACACCGCAATTACTCAGCAGCCAGACACGAGGGGAGCGCGAGTCGTGGAGCGCGGGTGGGGGGAGAAGGAATGAGGAGCGAGGAGAGATGGGGAAGGAATGCTGTATACGCCATCGAGGTGTGTGGGCAAGGCTTGATGGACCAGCTGGTCTTTTCCGCAACTGAATGAAACTCTCCCTTAATAGAAGCTTCCAAGAGCTCACCTTTGGATCAATGATGCATTTAATAAGGAGAGGGTGAAGATAAACTCATTAGTTGGTCACCCCGATACCACTATAGCCTGGCTTCACACAATAAGATTCTATTAATCTACCTTACTGTTTTCGAAAAAGGTATTCCCTCCCCTTTCTCACACTGTCTCCGTGCTTTCTCCTCTCCTGCTCCACCCCATCCTCCCCTCCCCTCAATTATCTCCACCCCAGGAGACTGGACAGTGGTCCCGTGCCGTGGATCCTATAAACAGCTACCAGGAGATGTGCCCCAGCAGCCCAAGGTGACTCAATGCTTCCGCCGTCACCCCCACCCCCCCACCCCCCCGTTCCGAGCCTCCTCCAGACAGCATGTCTGCAACGGGGACTGGGTGGGGGGGGGGATGTGACGGGGAAATCAGTGCGGGAGTAAAACATGAGCACGCGCTCCAGCATTCGCCCACTGTGGGAGCTACATAGGAACAGGAGGCCATTCAGCCCCTCAAGCCTGTTCCGCCATTCAATTAGATCGTGGCTGATCTGCATCTGAACTCTACCTATCCACCTTGCTTCCATAACCCTTAATCCCCTTACCGAACAAAAATCTCTCAATCTCAGTTTTGAAATTTTCAATTGACCCCCGGCCTCAACAGCTTTTTGGGGGAGAGAGTTCCAGATTTCCACCACCCTTTGTGTGAAGAAGTGCTTCCTGACATCACCCCTCCACGGCCTGGCTCTAATTTTAAGGTTATGCCCCCTTGTTCTGGACTCTCCCTCACCAGAGGAAATAGTTTCTCTCTATCTACCCTATCAACTCCTTTAATCATCTTAAACACCTCAATTAGATCACCCCTTAATCTTCTAAACTCGAGGGAATCCAAGCCTAGCTGTTGGTTGAGGGATAAATATTGGCCAGGACACCAGGGGAATTCCCCTGCTCATCTTTGAAACAGTGCCATGGGATCTGTCACATTCACCCAATAGGGTAGACAGGACATCAGTTTAACGTCCATCCGAAAGACGGCATCTCCGACAGTGCAGCACTCCCTCAGTAAGTGTCAGCCTAGATTTTTGTGCTCAAGTATCTGGAGCGGGGCTTGAACTCACAACCTTCTGACTCAGAGGAAGAGTGTTGCTCACTAAGCCAAGGATGACACCTATCACACCTCCACCCCTCACCCTCCCCATTGCAAAATACTTAGTGACTTTGCCAGTGATGTTCCCCTTAGAGTGCAGTGGTGCTGCTGCAGGTCTAGGTGTGGGGATCGGCAGCTTAGGAAGCTCCAACTTGTGGTCGAAGTGTGCAGCTGCAGGCGTGACGGTGCGTCACAGATTGACAACGCCCCAAATAAGGAGTCTGCAAATTTAATACATCAAATATTACATCGGGATGACTGAGTCAAAGGCAGATTGCCCTTCATTAGCATTGAACAATGATTCTTGTTGAATTCATTTTGATCAAAACATAGGAACAGGAGGAGGCCATTCAGCCCCTCGAGCCTGTTCCGCCATTCAGTGAGATCATGGCTGATCTGCGACCTAACTCCATATACCCGCCTTTGCCCCATATCCCTTAATACCTTAATCTATCAATCTCAGATTTAAAATTAACAATTGACCCAGCATCAATTGCCGTTTGCGGAAGAGAGTTCCAAACTTCTATCACCCTTTGTGTGTAGAAGTGTTTCCTAATTTCACTCCTGAAAGGTCTGGCTCTAATTTTTAGACTATCCCCCTAGTCCTAGAATCCCCAACCAGCGGAAATAGTTTCTCTCTATCTACCCTATCTGTTCCCCTTAATATCTTGAAAACTTCGATCAGATCACCCCTTAACCTTCTAAATTCCAGGGAAAACTTTGTGTGGGAACATCCCAGCTGGCGTGCTTCCTGCCGCATTCTTACCTGCCACACACGAACTCCACACAGGCCTCGTACAACTCAAGCGCATCTGTAAGGTTTCTGGTTCCCTCAGCGATACCATCGAGGCTGGACGGGAGGTCCTTGCACAGGGATAGCAGCTCCTGTCGGACATTGTTGCCCTGTTCAGTGACACAGAAACACGGGGACTTCAGCCGCTTATAACCAGGGCAAAATGGTCTCAGCTCCTTATATTATTTTTGGTAGGAGAGTTACTTTCTCTCCTCTGAAGGGAGACAGACCTCGGGGTTCACATACGCAAATCTTACAAAATCAAGGAAGTTATGCTAAACCTTTATAAATCACTGGTTAGGCCTCAGCTGGAGTATTGTGGCCAATTCTGGGCACCGCACTTTAGGAAGGACATCAAGGCCATGAGAAGGGGCAGAGGAGATTTACTAGAATAGTACCTGGGATAAGAACATAAGAAACAGGAGCAGGAGTCGGCCATTCGGCCCTTTGAGCCTGCTCTGCCGTTCAATAAGATCATGGCTGATCTTCGACCTCAACTCCATCTTCCCACATTATCCCCATATCCCTTGATTCCCCTAGAGTCCAAAAATCTATCTATCTCAGCCTTGAATATACTCAGCATCCACAGACCTCTGGGGTAGAGAATTCCAAAGATTCACAACCCTCTGAGTGGTACGTCATTGGCTGTAAAGCGCTTTGGGACATCCTGAGGTCGTGAAGGGCGCTATATAAATGCAAGTTCTGTCTTTTCCTTCCCCGTCCCGCCTTTACGCCTCTTACTGCCACAGAGAGGGTGGGATTTGGAGGCACAGGACTTTTTCTTCCTTTCAGAGCTTGGCATGGCTAACAGTAGGTGGCTGCAATCAAGGAACTCCATGGGTCATACACAGAGGCTGTTCCCCCTGGCTGGAGAGTCTAGAACTAGGGGTCATAAGAACATAAGAATTAAGAACAGGAGTAGGCCATGCGGCCCCTCGAGCCTGCTCCGCCATTCAATAAGATCATGGCTGATCATCCACCTTAACTCCACTTTCCCGCCCGATCTCCATATCCCTTGATTCCCCTAGAGTCCAAATATCTATCTATCTCAGCCTTGAATATACTCAAAGACTCAGCATCCACAGCCCTCTGGGGCAGAGAATTCCAAAGATTCACAACCTTCTGAGTGAAGAAATTCCTCCTCATCTCGGTCTTAAATGGCCGACCCCTTATCCTGAGACTATGCCCCCTAGTTCTAGACTCTCCAGCCAGGGGGAAACAACCTCTCAGCATCTACCCTGTCAATCCCCCTCAGAATCTTATATGTTTCAATGAGATCACCTCTCATTCTTCTAAACTCCAGTGGGCAACACGGTGGCATAGTGGTTAGCACTGTTGCCTCACAGCGCCAGGGACCCGGGTTTGAATCCGGCCTCGGGTGACTGTCTGTGTGGAGTTTGCACATTCTCCCCGTGTCTGCGTGGGTTTCCTCCAGGTGCTCCGGTTTCCTCCCACAGTCCAAAGATGTGCGGGTTAGGTTGATTTGGCTATGATAAATTGACCCTTAGTGTTAGGGGGATTAAATACGTGTGGTTACGGGGATAGGGTGGGATATGTGTCGGTGCAGGCTCGATGGGCCGAAATGGCCTCTATCTGCACTGTGGGGATTCTGTGAGTATAGGCCCAATCTACTCAATCTCTCCTCATAGGACAAACCTCTCATCCCAGGAATCAATCTAGTGAACCTTCGTTGCACTGCCTCCAAGGCAAGTATATCCTTCCTTAGATAAGGAGACCAAAACTGTGCACAGTACTCCAGGTGTGGTCTCACCAAGGCCCTGTACAATTGTACTAAGACTTCCTTACTCTTATACTCCAACCCCCTTGTAATAAATGCCATTTGCTTGCTGTACCTGCATGCTAGCTTTCTGTGTTTCTTGCACGAGGACACCCAAATCTCTCTGAACACCAACATTTAATAGTTTCTCACCATTTAAAAAATATTGTTTTTCTTTTCTTCCTACCAAAGTGAATAACCTCACATTTCCCTACATTATACTCCATCCGCCACCTTACTGCCCACTCACTTAGTCTATCTATATCCCTTTGCAGACTCTTTGTGTTCTCCTCACAGCTTACTGTCCCACCTAGCTTTGTATTGTCAGCAAACTTGGATACATTACACTCGGTCCCTTCATCCAGGTCATTAATATAGATTGTAAATAGCTGAGGCCCCAACACTGATCCTTGCGGCACCCCACTAGTTACAGCCTGCCAACCTGAAAAAGACCCGTTTATCCCTACTCTGTTTTCTGTCCGTTAACCAATCCTCTATCCATGCTACTATATTACCCCCAACCCCATGAGCCCTTACCTTGCGTAATAACCTTTTACGTGGCACCTTATCGAATGCCTTTTGGAAATCCAAATATACTACATCCACTAATTCCAGAGCTTAGGGCCTATGCAGCTGAAGGCACGGCCACCAATGGTTGAGCAATTTTAATCAAGGATGCTCAAGAGGGCAGAATTAGAGGACCGCAGATATCTCTGGGGGTTGTGAGGCTGGAGGAGATTACAGAGATAGGGAGGGGCGAGGCCATGGAGGGATTTGAAAACAAGGATGAGAATTTTAAAATCAAGGCGTTGCCGGACCGGGAGCCAATGTAGGTCAGTGAGAACAGTGGGTGATGGGTGAACGGGACTCGGTGCGAGTTAGGACACGGGGCAGCCGAGTTTTGGATGAGCTGAAGTTTACGGAGGGTGCAAGGTGAGAGGCCGGGCAGGAGAGCGTTGGAATGGTCAAGACTAGAGGTAATAAAGCATGGATGAAGGTTTCAGCAGCAGATGGGCTGAGGCTACAGGGGTGTTATATCATAATGTTAGTATGATCGCTGCACAGAACGGCCATGAAGTTGCTGCTGGTCAGTCAGATGATGCATTGTGTCCCTTTAAGGTTGGAAGATATAATTGCTCCGCCTCTAAGAAGCCAATACAGGTGGGTTCACTTAGAGGACGGGCTGCAGAATAGAATGTTGGCTTTGTTTGATTGACAGGTCAATTCAGAGGAAGGAAGCTGACACACATACACACACACACAGCTGCTTTGCATCTGTAAGTGAGATCAGTGCAGGAGGTAGAAAGTGTAAATTACCCTCATCATTGTTCAAAAAAGGAGCCTGAGCGCACGCAGTTCACATTGTATTATTCTGTAGCACCTGCGCATCACTCTTAACCATAGGCACATCGGTTTTGACGAACATTTATTCCACCAGATGTGGTTAAGCCCTTTATCTCCGTGATTTCACTCCCAGACCTGTCTCTCAGTGAAGAGCTGCAGTGGGCCACAGAGAATTAAATTAAAACAAACTAAAGACAGCAGAACTGCTCCAAGATAGGTGTAAAAGTAGGAAAGTTTAAACTTTCAACCAACAGCACTGAAGCAGATGATCTGGTCATTATCACACTGCTGTTTGTGGGAGCTTGCTGTGCGCAATTGGCTGCCGTGTTTCCTACATTTCAACAGCGACTACACTTCAAAAAATACTTCATTGGCTGTAAAGCGCTTTGGGACGTCCGGTGGTCATGAAAGGCGCTGTAGAAATGCAAGTCTTGCTTTTTGAACAATGATGAGGGTAATTTACACTTTCTACCTCCTGCACTGGGCTCTCTTTCTTACAGATACAAAGTGTGTGTGTCAGCTTCCTTCCTCTGAATTGACCTGTCAATCAAACAAAGCCAGCATTCTATTCTGCAGCCCGTCCTCCAAGCGAACCCACTCACAGAGGCGGAGCAATTATACCATCCGGCCTTAAAGGGACACACACCTACATTCTAGTTTACCCGCTATCCTGCTGCTGCCATTAATTGTTTTGCTAGAATTATATAGCGGGACACAGACACGGGCCAACCCACCGTGATTCCAAACTGCTTGCAGGAGGTGAAGAACTTCTCCCGCAAGCCAGCTGCGTTGTTGATATAATCCAGCTCCTTGCGGCTGTACTCCTGCTGCAGCTGCTGGCACTTGCTGATCTGCTTCTTCAGCGACGGGATTTCATAGCTCACATTCCGCACCAGTAAACTGGAGAGTTCAACTGTTGTAAAAAAAAACCAGAAAGCGTGCCTGTGAGGGGCGAGAGAGATCGAAAGCACAGCTACAGACGAAGCAAATTCCCCGCATTCCCATCATGGATGCATTTGAGGGGAAGCTGGATACATCGGTGAAGGTGAAAAATATATCGATCAGGAAAGATTGAACAGGCTGGGGCTCTTTTCTCTAGAAAAGGAGAAGGCTGAGGGGTGACCTGATAGAGGTCTTTAAAATTATGAAGGGGTTCGAGAAGGTAGATGTAGAAAAGATGTTTCCACTTGTGGGGGAGTCCAAAACTAGAGGCCATCAATATAAGATAGTCGCTAATAAATCCAATAGGGAATTCAGGAGAAACTTCTTTACCCAGAGAGGGGTGAGAATATGGAACTCGCTCCCACAGGGAGTGGTTGAAGCGAACAGCATGGATGTATTTAAGGAGAAGCTGGATAAACACATGAGGGAGAAAGGAATAGAAGGATATGTTGATGGGGTGAGATGAGGAGGCTCGTGTGGAGCATAAACACCGGCACGGACCAGTTGGGCTGACTGGCCTGTTTCTGTGCTGTACATTCTGTGTAAATCTGTGGACCTGCAGAGTATATACTGCACCATATATTTTCTGCCACCAGAGGGCACTGTTCACGTGGTTCACCGAGGCTCTCGCCAGAACCAAACCAGAACCTGCCCCGAAACCCCATCTGTTCACAGCACAAAGCTCAGCACAGTGAGGTCGGTTTTGACTTTTGGATTCCGTCTGGGGATTCGCGCTGGCCGGCTGCCCGTTCCGGTGCCGAAGAGGCCCTCCCCCCCGCCCCATGATTTCGAGGCCCGGGACTCGTTTAAATTTGGCAGGCGAGCTGTGGGGAGCCACACAAACAGTCAGCTGGAGCCGGGGCAGCCGCCAGCAAGGACGGTTGTGCGGGAGGGAGAGGCTATCACGATGGCGGAGGTCCCGGGAGCGGCAGCGCCCCAGATTATTTTTGTAGCGCACTCCCGCTCCTACGGGGCCCACAAAAATGATTCCACACTTACCGTTAGCCGGGCCTCTTCGGTTCCATCGCCCGGGGAGCTGGTTAGAGTGAGCACGGCCCAGACTCCAACCGGTTCCAACCTAAAATGGCAATCACCGTCCTATTTACGTCACAGCACCCTCCCACCCCCCCCACCCCTGATTTCCATATTAAAGGGGGCCAAATTATCCACATTTATAATGGAAACTTCCTAAGCAAACTGGTCACACTGTAATTACACCCTCCCACCAATGGTGGTGCTGCAGCGTGACAAGTTTACATAGGAAATTAGCATTATAAATGTGGACACAGGGAGGCATCGCTTTTAACATATATAGATACATGTACTGCGAGATATTTCAGATCATCTGTTTTAAGTGTTGGTTGAGGGATAAATGTTGGCCATGGACACCGGGAAGAACTCCCCAGCTCTTCTTTAAATAGTGCTGTGGACTCTTTAACGTCCACCTGACAGGACCTCGGTTTAACGTCTCATCCGAAAGACGGCACCTCCGACAGTGAAACACTCCCTCGGTACCAACGTTCACTATAAGCTGCGCGGCGATCTGCAGGTCTCGCACAGCCGGTGAACCGGCTTTTAAATAGAAAAACCGCGCATGCGGGGAATTTTGAGCGGTCCGCGCAGTCCCTTAAAGGGGCCGCGGAGCCAAAAAAAATTAGAGGGAACATTTCTCAGTACTGCACTGAAGTGTCAGCCAAGCTTATGTGCTCAAGTCTCTGGAGTGGGGCTTGAACCCACGACCTTCTGACTCAGAGGTGAGAGTGCTGCCCACTGAGCCAAGGCTGACATCGAGGCTCCATGAGCGTTCTGGAGTTAATGTGTGTAAAACAACTGCAAACTGGCTTCCTTACCTAGATAGACGTTGTCTTTTTCATACAGAGACACTATTTCCTGCCAATCCTATAGCAACAAAAAGATAAAGAAAAGGGCTAACTTTGGTTTTTTTAAAAAACAGATGAAACTGTACGTCAAACTCAGAATAAATTTACCTTCATTCGCTGAGAAGAATAGCCACCAAAAATATTCTTTGTGGACGCTTCTGTTCTTCTGAGAATCTCGACAATTCTCAAGCAATGGAAATAATGGATATCTGCAGGAGGGGGAAATGATCAATCCACAGTGAAGAAATACACACTAATTCAAAAAAAATACTGCGGATGCTGGAAATCTGAAATTAAAACAGAAAATGCTGGAAATACTCAGCAGGTCAGGCAGCATCTGTGGAGAGAGAAACAGAGTTAACGTTTCAGGTCGATGACCTTTCGTATAGAGACACTATTTCCTGCCAACCCTACAACAAAAAGAGTTCTGATGAAAGGTCATCGACCTGAAGCGTAAACTCTGTTTCTCTCTCCACAGATGCTGCCTGATCTGAGTGTTTCCGGCATTTTCTGTTTTTACTTAAGGAATATCACAACTCTATAGCGAGAGAGAGAGAGGTATCAAGGTCTTATGTCTAGCATCCATCATATGAATGTTGTCAGAAGGTCATGGGTTCAAATCCCAATCCAGCGATTTAAGCACATAATCCAGGCTGACACTCCAGTGCAGTGCTGAGGGAGTGCTGCACTGTCAGAGGTGCCATCTTTTGGATGAGATGTTAAACTGAGGTCCCGTCTGCTCTCTCAGGTGGACGTAAAAGATCCCATGGCACTATTTCGAAGAAGAGCAGGGGAGTTATCCCCGGTGTCCTGGGGCCAATATTTATCCCTCAATCAACGCCACAAAAAAAACAGATTATCTGGTCATTATCACATTGCTGTTTGTGGGAGCTTGCTGTGCACAAATTGGCTGCTGCGTTTCCTACATTACAACGGTGACTACACTTCAAAAAGTACTTCATTGGTTGTATAGCACTTTGGGATGACCTGGGGTTGTGAAAGGCGCTATATAAATGCAAGTCTTTCTTTTTTTTTATATCTGTATCGGTCGCTCTGCAGCACCGCACTGGAGTGTCAGCCTCGACTTTGTGCTCAAGTCTCTGGAGTGGGGCTGGAACCCACAATTTTCTGGAAGAATGAAAAACGAAATGCTGGAAAGGCGCAGATCAGTCAGGATCTGAAACAGCAGCTGAGCCACTTCACCAGGACTGTCTGATCTCTGACAGATGCTGATGGACCCACTGGATATTTCCAGCACTTTTAGTTCCAATCTTTGACACTCAGTTCTCCCTTTTTATCTCTACAGCAGTTGTGAAGTGGCCAGAATAAGTTACCACAGCAATTGTCACTACAAAAACAATTTGTATTTATAAAGCACCTTTAACGTAGTAAAACGTCCCAAGGTGCTTCACAGGAGTGCAATCAGACAAAATTTTTGACACCGAGCCACATAAAGAGATATTAGGACAGGTAGAGCTAGGTTTTAAGGAGCGTCTTAAAGGAGGAGAGAGAGGCGGAGAGGTTTAGGGAGGGAGTTCCAGAGCTTGGGGCCCAGGCAGCTGAAGGCACGGCCACCAATGGCTGAGCGATTAAAATCAGGGATGGGCAAGAGACCAGAACTGGAGGAGCGCAGATATCTCAGAGGGTTGTAGGGCTGGAGAAGGTTACAGAGATAGGGAGGGGGCGAGGCCATGGTGGGATTTGAAAACAAGGATGAAAATTTTAATATTGAGGCATTGTCGGACTGGGAACCAGTGCAGATCAGCGAGCACAGTGGGTGATGGGTGAACGGGACTTGCCCTCGCTACTACCTGTGAGAACAAGAAAAAAAATACAAAGAGAAAATTAAAATATCAAAATTTTGGATGCATTTGAGAGGAAGCTAGATAAGCATGAGGGAGAAAGGAATAGAAAGATATGCTGATCGGGAGAGCTGAGGTAGGGTGGGAGGCGGTTCGAGTGGAGCAGAAACGCTGGCAGTTGGGTCAAATGGACTGGTTCTGTGCTAAAAGCCTGATGTAAAACATGTAACAGACAGAATTTTCTTGCGCTCAGTGTACACTGCTCCTGGACTGTCTCAGGTTTAACTGTGAACCCCGTTTACATGCACAGGCTGCCGGGATGAGACTCGGCAGAAATGGTACTGACATGATCCTGACAGGAGCTGTTTGATCTCCTCATTCTCTGGCATATCCTGGATGGCATTGTTTATTTTCTCGCGAATCGTCAGCACCGAGTTCTGCCACTTCAGCTTGCAGTGTCGCCGGTCCACCAGCCAGTCTGAGAGAGACAGAAACAAAAGACTCCCGTTAGACCCGCGTCGTCCCAAATATACAGGAAACAACCTCATCAATTTTTAATTTATTAAACACACAAATGTACCCACCTACTTTCTGCTCTGGGCTACACATTGATTACTGACAAGAAGGCACTCTGTATAATCCAGGCCGACACTCCCAGTGCAGTACTGAGGGAGCGCCGCACTGTCGGAGGGGCAGTACTGAGGGAGCGCCGCACTGTCGTAGGGGCAGTACTGAGGGAGCGCCGCACTGTCGGAGGGGCAGTACTGAGGGAGTGCTGCACTGTCGGAGGGGCAGTACTGAGGGAGTGCTGCACTGTCGGAGGGGCAGTGCTGAGGGAGCGCTGCACTGTCGGAGGGGCAGTACTGAGGGAGTGCTGCACTGTCGGAGGGGCAGTACTGAGGGAGCGCCGCACTGTCGGAGGGGCAGTACTGAGGGAGTGCTGCACTGTCGGAGGGGCAGTACTGAGGGAGTGCTGCACTGTCGGAGGGGCAGTACTGAGGGAGCGCCGCACTGTCGGAAGGGCAGTACTGAGGGAGCGCTGCACTGTCGGAGGGGCAGTACTGAGGGAGCGCTGCACTGTCGGAGGGGCAGGACTGAGGGAGCGCTGCACTGTCGGAGGGGCAGTACCGAGGGAGCGCGGCACTGTCGGAGGGGCAGTACTGAGGGAATGCTGCACTGTCGGAGGGGCAGTACTGAGGGAGTGCTGCACTGTCGGAGGGGCAGTACTGAGGGAGAGCTTCACTGTCGGAGGGGCAGTACTGAGGGAGCGCCGCACTGTCGGAGGGGCAGTACTGAGGGAGTGCTGCACTGTCGGAGGGGCAGTACTGAGGGAGCGCTGCACTGTCGGAGGGTCAGTACTGAGGGAGTGCTGCACTGTCGGAGGGGCAGTACTGAGGGAGCGCCGCACTGTCGGAGGGGCAGTGCTGAGGGAGCGCCGCACTGTCGGAGGGGCAGTACTGAGGGAGCACCGCACTGTCGGAGGGGCAGTACTGAGGGAGCGCTGCACTGTCGGAGGGTCAGTACTGAGGCAGCGCCGCACTGTCGGAGGGGCAGTACTGAGGGAGCGCCGCACTGTCGGAGGGGCAGTACTGAGAGAGTGCTGCACTGTCGGAGGTGCCGCCTTTGGAGGAGACGTTAAACCGAGGGCCCCTTTGCCCTCTGAGGTGGATGTAAAAGATCCCACGGCCACTATTTCGAAGAAGGGCAGGGGAGTTCTCCCCGTGTCCTGGGGCCAATATTTATCCCTCAACCAAGATCACTAAAAAACAGATCACATTGCTGTTTGTGGGATCTTGCTGTGTGCAAATTGGCTGCCATGTTTCCCTACATTACAACAGTGACTGCACTTCAAAAGTACTTCATTGGCTGTAAAGGGCTTTAGGACGAGTCGTGAAAGGTGCTATATAAATGCAAGTCTTTCTTGCTCCCAGACCGCACTCGATGTTGCGGTGAAGTGACCACTAGGTGGCGGGAGTGAGCAGGTTGGGAACGTCCAGTTCTGGTCACCACACTTTAGGAAGGATGTGAAGGCCCTTGAGAGGGTGCAGAGGAGATTTACCAGAATGGTTCTGGGGATGGGGGATCTTAGCTACAAGGACAGGTTGGAGAAGCTGGATTTGTTTTCATTAGAGCAAAGGAGGTTGAGGGGTGATTTGATAGAGGTGTACAAGATTATGACGGGTTTGGATAGGCTAGACGGGGAAAGGCTGTTCCCACTAGTTGATGGTACAAGGACTAGGGGACACAGATTTTAGGTTTTGGGCAAGAGATACAGGGGGGGATGTGAGGGAAAACTTTTTTACGCAGCGAGTGGTGAGAACCTGGAACTTGCTGCCGACGGAAGTGGTGGAAGCGGAGACACTCAATGTTTTCAAGGGGAGACTGGATAGGCACTTGAGGGAAATAAACTTGCAGGGGCTACGGGGATAGAGCGGGGGAATGGGACTGACTGGATTGCTCTACAGAGAGCCGGCACGGACTCGATGGGCCGAATGACCTCCTCCTGTGCCAGTATGATTCTATGATCCCCCCTCCCCACCCCGAGGGCAGATGCCACTCTGGCTTTCACTCAGCTCCCATAGCAACTATTTCACAGGAGTCAGGGAGAAGGGAAAGAATCACCTTGTGGTGCAGCAAGTTGGTGCCCAACACAATGACATTTTTATAAAAAATGAAACTTAACAGCTGTCCCATATATTATTTAAAAAATCACGTTATTCCCAACCGTCTAGGATTTTAAAGAAAAAAGATTTGTTTTATAGAATTCTTGCCATTCAGCCTCATCGCAACAGAAACACCCGCCTTGCAGCTCCCGGCTTTCCGAGCATCAAACACTGACTGTCTTCCTGATACTGTTCCAAACCGCAGCAAGTCCACGTGACTAACTTGGGTCACTTCATTGACCAGCTCCTCCTTGCTGCTCACTGTTGCATTCTGATCTCGTGCCCTATCCCGAGGAGCGACTTGCCCGATTGTTGTGATTTCTCTGGACACACTTTTTCACAGAGGAAACGTGGCAGCCGAATCGTGCACAGCAAGTTCTGCACTGGGAGTGTCAGCCTTGGATTATGTGGAGTCTGAGAGACTGAAGGAATATCCCTCTGTTCCTTTCTCCCTCGTGTACTTATTTAGCTTCCCCTTAAATACATCTAACATTTTGGCATTTTACTGTTCTCTCTGTACTTTTTTTTCTTGTTCTCCCGGTAGTAGCGAGGGCTCGTCCCATTCACCCATCACCCCGTACTCGCTGACCTACATTGGCTCCCAGTCCGGCAACGCCTCGATTTTTAAACAGAGAGGGCACTCCAGTCTCTGGAGTGGAGCTTGAACCCACGACCTTCCCACTCCGAGGTGAGATGCTCAGGCTAGTAGGTGCCTCTGGGGAGCGAGGTTCATCAGCTGGCTGTGCGCAATGCCACGCGCAATTCGCCAATAATAAAAAATTCTCTGAAATTTTAAGGAAACTGCCTGCACCTCCCGAGTTAGACTCGCATCCACTTTGCCACTAAAATTAACAAACGTTAGCAAAATATATTCCCCAAACAGATTTAAGATCATTGGCAAAATAACCAGAGGAGGAGATGAGGAGAATTTTTTTTTACGCAGCGAGTTGTGATCTGGGAAGCGCTGCCTGAAAGGGCGGTGGAAGCAGATTCAATAATAACTTTCAAAAGGGAATTGGATAAATACTTGAAAAGGAAAGATTTGCAGGGCTATGGGGAAAGAGCAGCGGGGAGTGAGGCTATTTGAGAGCTCTTTCAAAGAGCCGGCACAGGCACGATGGGCCAAATGGCCTCCTTCTGTGTTGTAAGATTCTATGTTAACCAGTCTGAATACAGAGCTGTCGCTCATTCCCGATTCACTGGTGCAGATATTTACCCAAGAGCTTGCTGGTCTGTATGTCAATTGGCAATTTCCTTCGCTCCTGTAAGGAAAATAAACAAAAGATAAAACCCGATTAAAAACTGGAACAGCTTGTGTTTCTATAGCAGTCCTCACACAGCACTTTACAGAGCAAGAGGCAAAAGAGGGGTGGGGCGAGGAGAAAAGAGGATCAGATGAGGCAAATGTAAAGAGAAAGGTTCTTAAAAAGGGTTTTGAAGGTTCGGAGGGAGAACGCAAAGTGGAGATGCTGGGGCCCGGAATTGCAGATGGTGCAGGTATAATGTAGGTGGAGCTGGGAGTGAGGAGCAGGTTGGTGCGGGAGGGTTAGACTAAAGGGAAGGCCGTGGAGGGGCGAGGATCTTAAAGTCAATTCACTGAGCAACGGGTGGAGTTTGCGGATGTGGGTTATGGGAGTGCGGGCGAGGACACAGACCGCGGCGCTTCTGGATAACGTGCAATTTGTGGCTGGAATACTGACAGCAGAATCTCAGACACCAGCAGCCTGGCTTGGAAGCTGCTCGCACCAAGGGCAAGGCCGTTCCATCCCACCCGGACACCAAGACGGTCAGCATCGCTCAGCTCGGACACTCATCTGGGACACTGTCGGACGCTCAGCTCGGACACTGTCGGTCGCTCAGCTCGGACACTGTCGGACGCTCAGCTCGGACACTGTCGGTCGCTCAGCTCGGACACTGTCGGACGCTCAGCTCGGACACTGTCGGACGCTCAGCTCGGACACTGTCGGACGCTCAGCTCGGACACTGTCGGACGCTCAGCTCGGACACTGTCGCTCAGCTCGGACACTGTCGGACGCTCAGCTCGGACACTGTCGGACGCTCAGCTCGGACACTGTCGCTCAGCTCGGACACTGTCGCTCAGCTCGGACACTGTCGCTCAGCTCGGACACTGTCGGACGGTCAGCTCGGACACTGTCGCTCGGCTCGGACACTGTCGGACGCTCAGCTCGGACACTGTCGCTCGGCTCGGACACTGTCGGACGCTCAGCTCGGACACTGTCGCTCGGCTCGGACACTGTCGGACGCTCAGCTCGGACACTGTCGTTCGGCTCGGACACTGTCGGACGCTCAGCTCGGACACTGTCGTTCAGCTCGGACACTGTCGGACGCTCAGCTCGGACACTGTCGTTCAGCTCGGACACTGTCGGACGCTCGGCTCGGACACTGTCGGACGCTCAGCTCGGACACTGTCGCTCGGCTCGGACACTGTCGCTCAGCTCGGACACTGTCGGACGCTCAGCTCGGACACTGTCGTTCAGCTCGGACACTGTTCGACGCTCAGCTCGGACACTGTCGCTCAGCTCGGACACTGTCGGACGCTCAGCTCGGACACTGTCGTTCAGCTCAGACACTGTCGGACGCTCAGCTCGGACACTGTCGCTCAGCGGACACTGTCGGACGGTCAGCTCGGACACTGTCGCTCAGCTCGGACACTGTCGGACGCTCAGCTCGGACACTGTCGCTCAGCTCGGACACTGTCGGACGGTCAGCTTGGACGCTGTCGCTCAGTACACTGTTGGTCGCTCAGTTCGGACACTGTCCCTCAGCTCGGGCAGTCGGTCAGCTCGGACACTGTTGGTCGCTCAGTTCGGACACTGTCGGATGGTCAACTCGGACACTCTCATTGGTCAGCCCCGGCCCCTCCCCCACCGGGTTCTGATTGGTTGTCACGGGTGATGACGACATAAGACTACTGTTATCGCCGCTCGCTGACGTCAGAGGAGGCCGGTTACCGGGGCAACCGGGGCCTAGCCCCCGGGTCAGACCCGCCCGCTAAGGGCCCCCAGGGCCGCTCCCTGCTCCTGCCCGGCGTCCCTCTCACCTCCATCCCGCCGCTCAGGCCCCGATACCTCGGCACACGTGTCCCTCCCACATCAGCCAATCAGGGAAGAGACTCACACCGAACGGACCAATCAATAGAGTGCATCCCATTGCGGCCAATCGGCGACGAACCTGTCGCTTCCCAGACTACCAATCAGCTCTGAGGAAGCGCGCCGCATCATTGACCAATCATAAGTCGTGCTTCCATGTTTGCCCAATCAACTTCGTCTTTAATTTATTGACCAATCAGAATGGAGCTGATGACCTACTATTGGTGGTATCCGATTAAGGCGGGACTTCATTCAGCCAATAGACTAGATCCTTCTATACTGACCAATCAGATTTTAGATAGCAATGCAAAGGAAAATTAATTCCTAGTTTATCAGATGTTGCAGGCACAGAACGTGAGGCGGGAGGGAGGAGGGTTTACATATCAGGAAAGGGTGAACAGGCTGGGGCTGAGGGGTGACCGAATAGAGATTTTTTAAATCGTTTATGGGATAAGGGCATCGCTGGCAAAGCCAGCATTTTTTGCCCATCCCTAGTTGCCCTTGAGAAGGTGGTGGTGAGCCGCCTTCTTGAACCGCTGCAGTCCGTGTGGTGAAGGTGCTCCCACAGTGCTGTTAGGGAGGGAGTTCCAGGATTTTGTCCCAGCGACGATGAAGGATTGGCGATATACTTCTAAGTCAGGATGGCGTGTGACTTGGAGGGGAACTTGGAGGTGGTGGTGTTCCCATGCGCCTGCTGCCCTTGTCCTTCTAGGTGGAAGAGGTCGCGGGTTTGGGAGGTGCTGCCGAAGAAGCCTTGGCGAGTTGCTGCAGTGCAGCTTGTAGATGGTACACACTGCAGCCACGGTACGCTGGTGGTGGAGGCAGTGAATGTTTAAGGTGGTGGATGGGGTGCCAATCAAACAGCTGCTTTGTCCTGGATGGTGTCGAGCTTCTTGAGTGTTGTTGGAGCTGCACTCATCCAGGCAAGTGGAGAGTATTCCATCACACTCCTTACCTGTGCCTTGTAGATGGTGGAAAGGCTTTGGGGAGTCAGGAGGTGAGACACTCGCCTCAGAATACCTAGCCTCTGACCTGCTCTTGTTGCCACAGTATTTATGTGGCTGGTCCAGTTAAGTTTCTGGTTAATGGTGACCCCCAGGATGTTGATAGTGGGGGATTTGGCGTTGAATGTCAAGGGGAGGTGGTTAGACTCTCGCTTGTTGGAGATAGTCATTGCCTGGCACTTCTGTGGCGCGAATGTTACCTGCCACTTATCAGCCCAAGCCTGAACGTCGTCCAGGTCTTGTTGCATGCGGGCATGGACTGCTTCATTATCTGTGGAGTTGCGAATGGCGCTGAACACTGTGCAGTCATCAGCGAACATCCCCATTTCTGACCTTATGTTGGATGGAAGGTCATTGATGAAGCAGCTGAAGATGGTTGGGCCTAGGACACTGCCCTGAGGAACTCCTGCAGCGATGTCCTGGGGCTGTGATGATTGACCTTCAACCACCACAACCATCTTCCTTTGTGCTAGGTATGACTCCAGCCAGTGGAGCGTTTTCACCCTGATTCCCATTGACTTCAGTTTTACTAGGGCTCCTTGATGCCACACTCGGTCAAATGCTGCCTTGATGTCAAGGGCAGTCACTCTCACCTCACCTCTGGAATTCAGCTCCTTTGTCCATGTTTGGACCAAGGCTGTAATGAGGTCGGGAGCCGAGTGGTCCTGGCGGAACCCAAACTGGGCATCAGTGAGCAGGTTATTGGTGAGTAAGTGCCGCTTGATAGCACTGTCGATGACACCTTCCATCACTTTGCTGATGATTGAGAGTAGACTGATGGGGCGGTAATTGGCCGGGTTGGATTTGTCCTGCTTTTTGTGGGCAGGACATACCTGGGCAGTTTTCCACATTGTCGGATAGATGCCAGTGTTGTAGCTGTACTGGAACAGCTTGGCTAGAGGCGCGGCTAGTTCTGGAGCACAAGTCTTCAGCACGATAGCCGGGATGTTGTCGGGGCCCATAGCCTTTGCTGTATCCAGTGCTGTATCCAGTCCAAAAATGTGCAGGTTAGGTTGATTTGGCTATGATAAATTGACCCTTAGTGTTAGGGGGGGATTAAATATGTGGGGTTATGAGGATGGGATATGTTAGGGGGAATTAAATACGTGGGGTTACGGGGGTAGGGTGGGATATGTGTACTGTGGGGATTAAAGCAGGGACAGGGTACTGGATTTGGATGATCAGCCATGATCGTATTGAATGGTGGAGCAGGCTCGATGGGCCGAATGGCCTACTCCTGCTCCTAGATTCTATGTTTCTATGTTTCACTCAGCTATTTCTTGATATCACATGGAGTAAATCGGATTGGCTGAAGAATGGCTTCTGTGATGGTGGGGACCTCAGGAGGAGGCCGATATGGATCATCCACTCGGCACTTCTGGCTGAAGTTGGTTGCAAATGCTTCAGCCTTGTCTTTTGCACTCACGTGCTGGGCTCCACCATCATTGAGGATGGGGATATTCTTGGAGCCTCCTCCTCCCGTTAGTTGTTTAATGGTCCACCACCATTCACAACTGGATGTGGCAGGACTGCAGAGCTTTGATCTGATCCGTTGATTGTGGGATCGCTTAGTCCTGTCTATAGCATGCTGCTTCCGCTGTTTAGCATGCATGTAGTCCTGTGTTGCAGCTTCCCCAGGTTGGCACCTCATTTTAGGTATGCCTGGTGCTGCTCCTGGCATGCTCTTCTATACTCGTTGTTGAACCAGGGTTGGTCCCCTGGCTTGGTGGTAATGGTAGAGTGAGGGATATGCCGGGCCATGAGGTTACAGATTGTGGTGGAATACAATTCTGCTGCTGCTGATGGTCCACAGCGCTTCATGGATGCCCAGTTTTGAGCTGCTAGATCTGTTCTAAATCTATCCCATTTAGCACGGTGGTAGTGCCACACAACACGATGGAGGGTGTTCTCAGTGTGAAGACGGGACTTTAAAATTATGAAAGGTTTTGATAGAGTAGATACAGAGAGAATGTTTCCACTTTCGCCCCTCCCTACCTCTAATCTCCTTCAGCCCCACAACCCCCAAGATATCTGCGCTCCTCTAATTCTGCCCTCTTGAGCATCCCTGATAATAATCGCTCAACCTTTGGTGGCTGTGCCTTCTGTTGCCTGGGCCCTAAGCTCTGGAATTCCCTCCCTAAACCTCTCCGCCTCGCTACCTCTCTTTCCTCCTTTTAGACTCTCCTTTAAACCTACCTCTTTGATCAAGCTTTTGGTCACATGCCCTAATTTATCCTTATGTGGATCGGTGTCAAATTTTTTGTCTTAAAATACTCCTGTGCAGCGCCTTGGGACGTTTTACTACATTAAAGGCGCTATATAAATACAAGTTGTTGTTGTTGTGGGGAAAGAGCAAAACTAGACATCAATATAAGACAGTCACCAAGAAATCCAATTCAGAGAGTGGTGAGAATGTGGAACTCGCTACCACAGGGAGTGGTTGAAGCGAATAGTATAGATGCATTTAAGGGGAGGCTAGACAAGCATATGAGGGAGAAGGGAATCGAGGGTTATGCTGATAGAGTTAGATGAGGAAAGACGGGAGGAGGCTCGAGTGGAGCATAAACGCCGGCATGGACTGGTTGGGCCGAATGGCCTGTTTCTGTGCCGTATATCCTGTGTAATGTAATGTAATCCTAAATCATTTAAAGGAATGGGGAGTGAGCATTTATATAAACATTATAAAGGAATGGGGAGGGAGAATTTATATAAACTTTATAAAGGAATGGGGAGTGGACCAAGCTGTTACTGAGTACCCTGGAGGGGCAGCCAGCCACAAGCTAATGTCCCTCCCCTGAGGACTTGGATGAAGTAGCTGTGTTGATTCCTCACTGTGTTCAGAGACTGCTGATGGGTCTCCCTGCATGTGTCAAATCCCGAGCTGACAAAAATATCTATAGCCAGCAGATGGCAGAGTATATCCAGAAAAATGAGGAAGAAATTATCTTAAAAAACATCGAAAGGAACAAACAAAATGATTTTAACACTCAAAGGACTCTCAAAAAAAATCTAGGAAACTATGCATTTTTACAGAAATACAGCAATGCACCTTTAAAACAGCCAATGGCAGCAAGCAGAATCAAGCAGAGTCCTCTAAATTATGTCCTTAAGTTGGGGATGTGGGGTTTTGACAGAGTAAATAAACAGAAACTGTTTCCAGTGGCAGGAGGGTCGGTAACCAGAGGACACAGATTTAAGATCATTGGCAAAAGAACCAGAGGTGGAAGATGAGATTTTTTTTTACGCAGCGAGTTGTTGTGATCTGGAACGCGCTGCCTGAAAGGGCGGTGGGAGCAGATTCACAAGTAACTTTCAAAAGGGGAATTGAATAAATACTTGAAGGGGAAAAGCAGCGGCGAGTGGGGCTAATTGGAGAGCTCTTTCAAAGAGCCGGCACAGGCATGATGGGCCGAATGGCCTCCTCTGTGCTGTATGATTCTATGCTGTTGGGAATGGAGGCTCTGCTTTTCATTCCCTGGCCTCTGCTTTCTCGCTGGGACAAAGAAACCAATCGTGACCCATACTGTGCGTCACAGTTGGATGTTCTGACCCAGAGAAGGGGCGGTGGGGACCACGACAGTAACAGTGAGCGAAGGAGAACCACTGAGAGAATGTCCGAATCATGGGAGCCAGCAGCCCCGTGGCACAGTGACAAAGGAACATGGTCATCACCCAGTGACCCCTGCTGCTAGTGCATGTCTGGGCATTGGGTGAGGACAAGGATCGGGCTCACCTGTGATGCCCTCCACGGTAGTATAGTCTGTCAACAATAACTTGCATTTATATAGCGCCTTCATCCAGCGGGATACTCCCGTTAGGTGTTGGTGACCACCCCCTCCTCAACATGTGGGGTTGTGAACGGCCATAAAACCCTCTCTGGCCATATAGGAATAACCCCCCTTTCGACTGGGATAAAGATGGTCCTGTCCCTGGAAGGAGTGTTCACGTCACAGTTTGTCAGACACTTAATTCTCATGACAGTCACATGAGAACGTGTGGACAATAAAATGTGCCCTTAAATAACAAGGTGTTACTGAGAAGTACCAGGGCTGTGAGGTAAGGGTGACAATGTGATATCCTGTGGCAAGTGACTAAAAAAAAGGGTTATAAACAAGCCACATGGGACAGAACAACAGGCTGCATGGGACCGACAACAGGCTGCATGGGACAGAACAACAGGCTGCATGGGACAGAACAACAGGCTGCATGGGACAGAACAACAGGCCCACCTGGTACAGCGTTATTTAGCTGATTTAGGGTCCATGCCTCTTGTCAGTCCTCTATGGGCGGCTGCGAGATCGAAGGCCTCCGAATGCAAAGTTTATTCAGCAAACAGGACCTGATTAACCAGTGCTGAGGCTTTGAATCGGATCCATATTATTAAACTCGCCTTTAAGAATCAATAGCCGGAACTGTGAAGACAATCTGTCGACCCTGAGCCAACGACCTGGGTTATTCTGTCCTGGCTTCAGATGCAATTCCCTTTTTAATAAATCTAACTGATGGCGCAAGCTCCCACTGTGAACAAGTTCTTGATCAGCGACGAGTTTTGGTAGCCTGGGGTGGGGTAGGCCAGCTGATTTCGGACCGCACCTCCTAAATTGTTAACATTCGTCTCACTGCGACCTTCCCTCTCCCACCCTCTGAGCAATTTCATTTTGCTTAATTTTTAACCTAGTTTAGTGCTCCATGCTGCAGGATTCTGGAATCTTCTATTATATACATATATGGCTAAGAGATCTGTTGAAGCCACACTCGTTTTACAGACGTAACTCGGGCACCTAAGCGTCCAATACAGCGGGTGGTGTGCACACATTCCGCGCTGGAAGAGTGCCGCCCACCATATTGGTAAAGGCTGGAGTATAGGCATCTAGAGCCTGCGCCTAAAACATGCGTCAGGTCCTTTTCATACACAAACAAGGGGCCTAGCACCTGTTTCAGGACCTTTCCCGGAATTGGGCTGCCCAAAACGCAGTCCCCTCCCCCTCGATCGCCCCCACCTCCCCTCCCAATCGTCCCCTCCCCCAATCGCTCCCTCCCCTCCATTGCCTCCTTCCCCGATCTCCCCCTCTCCCGATCGCCTCCCTCCCTACCGATCGCTCCCAATCATCCCCTGCCCCCGATCACCCCCTCCCTCTCGATTGCCTCCCTCTCCCTCCCGATCGAGCCCTCCCCTCTCAATCACACCCTCCCTCCTGATCGCCTCCCTCCCTCTCAATCGCCTCCCTCCCTACCAATCCCTCCCGATCAGACCCCCTCTCTCAATCGCCTGCCTTCCTCCCGATCAGCCCCCTCCCCCATCGATCGCCCCCCTCCCTCTCAATCACCCCTTCCCTCCCGTTCACCCTCTCCCTACCAATTGCCCGCCACCCCCTCTCAATCGCCCCCTCTGCCCCCCCAATTGACCCCTCTCCCCACCGATCACCCACATCCCTCCTGATCGCCCCCAACCCTCCTGATCGCCCCCTCTCCCCTCGATTGCCTCCCTCCCTTCCGATCGCCCCCCACCCCCCGATCGCCTTTAGATGAGGCCCATTCGTTCCCTGGGAGGGCCGGCACGATTCAATTTCACCCCCAATGTGCCATTCGACCTCCCGTGGCATTGCACATTTATTTTTTTTATTCATTCACTGGATGTGGGCGTCGCTGGCCAGGCCAGCATTTATTGCCCATCCCTAACTGCCCTTGAGAAGGTGGTGGTGAGACATGGGGCGTCAAGAGCCACGGCGGATCATTCAACTTCAGCAGGGCGGGTGGGACTGTGAACTCACAACCTACTGACTCAGAGAGGCAACTTCAGAGAACAAGTTATCCTGTGTATAACCCACTCCCAGTCCTCGATTGTACTTTGTACAACCCGCTCCCAACCCTCTGTTACCCACCTGGATGGGTGCAACTATAACAATACTCAAGAAGCTTGACACCATCCAGGACAGAGCAGTTCACTTGATCAGCATCCCTGCCACCAGACCCAGTATTCAAACCCTTTCCCACTGGAGCACTGAATAAGGGGCAAGTCTGCACTGTGGGTTCATGGGCTGGGTTGAAACAGCACCGAACCCATTTTGCACACATTAGTCTGGGTTAGATTTACAATGAGGCCAGTGTGTGCTTATCTGATACACACCCCCTCTCTGTCATCCTTATCACAGCCCGTGTCTACCCTTGTGACTTTCACTGCAAAGGTTTCTTCTGTCATGCAATTAACCCAGTTCTCTTGGGATCCAGAATTAATGATTAACTCCCTCAGTAGAGGAAGGAATGGGAGACAATTGGTGAGAAAAATGTTCGACTTAATAACTTCTCTGCAAATTGTGTCCTAGTTGTGGATATCCTGGTGCCCTTTGGCTGCAGTTTGGATAAACCAGGGCCCCACCCTCCACCACCAAGAAGGTCAAGAGCAGCAATGTCAATGGAGCTCCCTCGCCTCCAGTGCCAGCCGTGGCTCAGTGGGTAGCAGCCTTGCGCTTCTGGGTCAGAAGGTTGTGGGTTCGAGTCCCACTCCAGAAACTTGAGCACAAAAATCTAGGCTGACACTCCAGTGTAGTACTGAGGGAGTGCTGCACTGTCTTTCGGATGAGACGTTAAACCGAGGCCCCGTCTGCTCTCTCAGGTGGACGTAAAAGATCCCATTGCACTATTTCGAAGAAGAGCAGGGGAGTTCTCCCCGGTGTCCTGGGGCCAATATTTATCCCTCAACCAACATCACTAAAACAGATTATCTGGTCATTGTCACATTTCTGTTTGTGGGAGCTTGCTGTGCGTTTCCTACATTACAACAGTGACTACACATGGAAAAAGTCCTTCATTGGCTGTGAAGCACTTTGTGATGTCTGGTGGTCATGAAAGGCTGTATAAAAGCCAGTCTTTCTTTCCAGTTAGAATCATAGAATCTCATTTTGCCTTTGCCGGCTCTTTGAAAGAGCTAACCGAATAGTTCCACTTCCCCGGCCCTTTTCCTGTATCTCTCCTCGTCACACAGCCTCCCGATTTGGACACGTATCCCCAATCCCTCATCATCGCTGGGTCAATATCCTGCAATTCCCTCCCTATCACCACTGCGGGAACACCATCAGCACATGGACTGCAGCGGTTCAAGGAATAAATGCCAGCCTTGCCAGCGACGCCCACATCCTGAGAATGAATTTTAAAAATTCAGTGAATTCTGGGAATCGAGTCGTGGGCACTTTTGGTATAAAATCCTTTAGAATTCCAGTCTCACTTGAAGTTCATTCATAGAATCATACAGCACAGAAGGAGACCATTCGGCCCTTCGTGCCTGTGCCGGCTCTTTGAAAGAGCTCTCTGATTAGTCCCACTCCCCTGCTCTATCCCCACAGCCCTGCAAATTTTTCCCCTTCAAGTATTTATCCAATTCCCTTTTGAAAGTTACTATTGAATCTGCTTCCACCGCCCTTTCAGGCAGCGCATTCCAGATCACAACAACTCGCTGCGTTAAAAAAATTCTCCTCATCTCCCCCTCTGGTTCTTTTGCCAATTATCTTAAATCTGTGTCCTCTGGTTACCGACCCTCCTGCCAGTGGAAACAGTTTCTCCTTATTTACTCTATCAAAACCCCTCATGCTTCTAATTTTATTGACATCCTCAGTCTTGTGCCCTGAAGTAGTCTCGATTCTGTTAACCATCCTCACACTCCTGGTTTACACGCTCCATGAGTCATTCTGTCGTGAAATTCCCCTTTTCAGTTTTATTGTAATCACTGACCTGGGCACCTGTTGTGTGTAAATCTCATTGGAACACGAACCTTGCTCTCTATAAATATACAATTAAATGAGTGAATTATTTAACAGGTTCTAACTGAGGAGAGCTCGAGAGTTGGGAATAGTCATGAGGCCTACCTTCTTTGAAGCTTATTTATGATTCTACTGACGGGATTGGAATCCAACCAGATAGCAGGTCATTACATACATACCCAGTACAATCGGGCATAGCGGTACTCAAAGGCACCATCGCTGCTTTGGAGGACTTACGGGCAAGCAGATAGGGAAAATTCCCAACGCAGGGAAAGATGGGGAAGAGGGAAATTTCCAATGCAATGCATTTATATAGCACCTTTAATGTAGTAAAAAGTCCCAAGGGGCTTCACAGGAGCAATTATCAAACAAAATTTGACGCCAAGCCACATAGGGAGATATTAGGACAGGGTGCAAAGAGGTAGGTTTTAAGGAACGTCTTAAAGGAGGAGAGAGAGGCGGAGAGGTTTAGGGAGGGAATTCCAGAGCTTAGGGAATCGGCAGCTGAAGGCACGGCCGCCAATGGTGGAGTGATGGAAATCGGGGAACACAGGAAGTAGGAGAGTTAAGGACTCTCCATGGAAAACCAAAATTGGCTAAGATTGTTAAACATTGTTTGTGAGTTTCAGCCCTAAACTCCAAAGCATGCATGATGCAATCTCGATGATATTTACCTGGTTCTGTATGAATTGTCTATGACTCACAGAGGCTTCATTACTGATCTGTAGAACTTTATTGCTGAACAGAGTAAACAGCCTGAAACACAGTGACTCATAACTGGTTATTTATTTTACAGACCCCTCTTACATTCCAACTCCAACACGCAATCCATTCCACGGATCGGGCTCAGGCTCAGGCTCAGGGTCAGGGTCAGGGTCGGGTGGGGTGTTAGGACCAAGCACCCACTGCAATCGCACAGGGCCCCGAGTGGAATACTTGCAGCTCTCCTGTAATCCAGGGCACCCGCAGCAGCGACCTCCGACCTCAGTGCTCGCCCCCCTCTCCTACCCGCAGCCATGGCTGAGGTGGGAGACGAGGAACACTGTCAATCGTAGGATGAAGGATAATAGCGAGGAAGGTCAGTTTGGCGGTCCGGGGACAAAAAGAGTTGGATTAGGAAATGGTACTTGCAACATAATGAGAATGAAGGAAGGAGGGAGTGTGGTTTTTTAAAAATAATTGTCAGAATGTGGGCAAAGTCAGCATTTATTGCCCATCCCGAGCTGCCCTTGAGAAAGTGGTGATCTTTGTAGCAGTTTGATACAATGGAGTGGCTCGCTGGGCCATTTCAGAGGGCAGTTAAGAGTCAACCACATCAGTGTGGGACTGGAGTCACATATAGGTCCAGACCGGGTAAGGACAGCAGGGTTCCTTCCCTAAAGGACATTAGTGATCCAGCTGTGTTTTTACAACAATCCGACAGCTTCAGGGTTACTTTTACTGAGGCCAGCTTTTTATTTCCATTTTTTTTTCAGCTGAATTCAAATTCTCAAACTTCCATAGGAAGGATTTGAACTCACGTTCCACTAGATTATCAGTGCAGGCCTCTGGATTAACAAGGCCAGTAATACAACCACTACACTACCGTATCCTATCTGTACGCAGAACTTAGGAGAGGCAACTTCAGAGGAGGATTGATGACAGAAATACATGAAATAGAGAGACACAAGAAGGTTGTGCTAGAGAGAGTTTGGAGGTTGGAGGTTGGAGGTGAGAGAGCGAACGTCGATCAAACAACAGGCTTTTTGTTGCAATCTGTCCAGCTTTAAAACTTTTTTCTTTTCTTTTTATCTGATTTGGAAAACGTATTTTCCTGTCGCACTGATCTCACCAACAGCTTCGCGTCAGAGGTTTATAATGAAATAAAGTGAAATAAATTGTTGCGTAAAGTTTTTCCACATCACAGGGCAGCTGAAATTGAAAGTGCACCAACAGTCAGCGTGGTTAATGATTGAGCTTCCGTTTGTTAAACATTGTGGGAGCTGCCAGCAAGCGATTATTATATTTCTCCCACAGCCGAGATGCTACTTGACCTTCAACCTCCGCACCCACTCCCAGAATTCCTTTCTGCTGAGGGCATCTTATCCCCTAGCCTCCTGTTTCCGATTTGTGAATTCTGTGCTCAAGGTGAAGGGATGTCAGTGTCGGGAAAAGGAACACTTTCGGATTTCAGCTCAGGTTCTACAGAGTTCAATGGGGTCGTTAGCTTTCTACATGCTGGAACTGTATAAAACACTAGTTAGGCCACAGCTAGAGTACTGCGTGCAGTTCTGGTCACCACATTACAGGAAGGATGTGATTGCACTGGCGAGGGGTACAGAGGAGATTTACGAGGATGTTGCCAGGACTGGAGAATTTTAGCTATGAGGAAAGATTGGATCGGCTGGGGTTGTTTTCTTTGGAACAGAGGAGGCTGAGGGGAGACTTAATTGAGGTATATAAAATTATGAGTGGCCTAGATAGAGTGGATAGGAAGGACCTATTTCCCTTAGCAGCGGGGTCAAGAACCAGGGGGCATAGATTTAAAGTAATGGGTAGAAGGATTAGAGGGGAGTTGAGGAGAAATCTTTTCACCCAGAGGGTGGTGGGGGTCTGGAACTCACTGCCTGAAAGGGTGGTAGAGGCAGAAAACCCTCATCACATTCAAAAAGTACTTGGATATGCACTTGAAGTGCCGTAACCTACAGGGCTACAGGACCAAGAGCTGGAAAGTGGGATTAGGCTGGATAGCTCTTTTTCGGCTGGCACAGACACAGTGGGCCGAATGGCCTCCTTCTGTGCCGTGAATTTCTATGATTCTATCTTAAGTAACAACTTGCAGAAGCAGGGCTGCACTTGCAGATCATTTCCCACTCCCCTCTGTCCCTGTAACTCTGGGCTAGTGTTGCCAACGCTGGCTGGATGTATTCCTGGATGTTTCATCGCCTGACCTTTCACCGCCAGCTGCCCCGCCCCCCGCTTCCAGCCAATGGTTGCCCAACACGTCCATCCTCGCGGCGCACTGCGTCCCATTACAATCAGAAACACAACCTTCATTACCCAAATGGATAATTATTGACTGTCCCTCGAGCAGTCTTTTTCCCCCATCACCAATATTTTTATTACTAATAAACCAAAGTGTTCAAAGAAAATGGAAAAACTATGTTTTTCTTAACGCCCCAATGATTTTTCTCCCCAGTGTTGCTCCCAGCCGTGTCCTGGAGATTAATCTTCAATTCCCGGAGACTCCAGGTCAATCCTGGAGGGTTGGGAACCCTACTCTGGTCACACATTCACAGGCACACCACACGCAGTGGGAGCGAAGGTCAGGTCAATCAAAATCTTGAATGATGACAAGCTTGGTATTATAAAGCCTGTAGACTGGGTGGAAGTCTCTAGTGGAGGGAGTCCAGAACAAGGGGGCATAACCTTAAAATTACAGCTGTGCCATTGAGGGGTGATGTCAGGAATCACTTCTTCACACAAAGGGCAGTGGAAATCTGGAACTCTCTCCCCCAAAAAGCTAGAGATGCTGGTGGGACAATTGAAAATTTCAAGACTGAGATTGATGGATTTTTGTTGGGTAAGGGTATTAAGGATTACGGAACCAGGGCGGGTAGATGGGGTTCAGATACAGGTCAGCCGTGATCTCATTAAATGGCAGAACAGGCTCGAGGGGCTGAATGGCCTCCTCCAATTGAGGGAGGTGAGGAGCTCCAACGCTTAGAAGTCCTGGGGAAATTAGTTCTAATTTTACCACAGGGAGGGCAAGAAAGAAAACGAAAGAAAGACTTGCATTTTTATAGCACCTTTCACGAGCACTGGACATCGCAAAGCACTTTACAGCCAACGACATACTTTTTGAAGTGTAGTCGCTGTTGTAATGTAGGAAACGCGGCAGCCAATTTGCACACAGCAAGCTCCCACAAACAACAATGTGATAATGAACATAAGAACATAAGAACATAAGAAATAGGAGCAGGAGTAGGCCAATTGGCCCCTCGAGCCTGCTCCGCCATTCAATAAGATCATGGCTGATCATCTGTTTTTTTTGTGATTTAGGGAGGGGGCGGTGTGTAGGACAGGGGGATGTGGAGCTCAGGAGGAAAATAGGGAGAGACAAGCACATAGCAGGAAGGCTGGAGACGAGAGGTGAGAAAGGGATTGTCTTGTCCAGGAGTGCGGGAGAGGAGCTGGCTCAGGTGTGGGGGTCACTGAACTAGGGTTGCCAACTCAAGCTGGAGGTATTCCTGGAGATTCCATCACATGGCCTCCAACCGCCCCACCCAGCCAAGCAGCCTTTTTAACCCCTCCCACCCCCCCCCCTATCGCCAATATTTTTATAACTAATAAATGAAAGTGAAGTGTGCAAAGAAATTGATAAGAACACATTTTTTTTAATGATTTTTCTCCCGGGTTTTCTCCCAGCAGCGTCCAGGAGATCAATCTTCAATTCTTGGAGACTCCAGGGCAGTCCTGGAGGGTTGGCAACTCACAGTCTGCTATGTCAATATGGTGGGGTCCCCTTGGAGTGAGTCGGCTTTATCTCTTTAGTGAAAGTGTGTACCGTCTGTCAAATCATCTTTCTAATCTCCGTTTCTGACCTTGTTTTTAAAAAGAAAACACAATTCGCTAAAACGTAGCTAATTCTGAGTTTTTTAAAAAAAGAGCAGAAAATTAATGACAATCTGTTTAAAAATAAATAAATCAGGCCAGTGTCAGGGAGCAGGGACGCTGAGACAGGGGCCCAGGCTGGTGGTTTCGAAGTGTCAAGTGTATAACTGTCACACCACTTAGTCACTTCATGAGGATCAAGACTGATAAGCTCAAATCCAACTGTTAAATTTGTAAAACAAATAGTTTTGAGTTTTGATCTGGAGAGCTGATTAATCTCAGATAGGGCCTGCCTCTGTTATGGTCTTTTGGCAAGTCAAAGGGAAGCTTATCAAATTCCCTTTGTACTTTAACCTGAAATTATGAGGTGAGCCACTCCATGTGAAACGTTAACTCTACTTTTCAAACTGATACCACACCTACCCACGCCCCAACATAAAATTATAGAATGGTTACAGCGCAGAAGAAGGCCATTCGGCCCGTTGAGCCCGTGCCGGCTCTCTGCAAGAGCACTTCAGCTAGTCCCACTCCCCCGCCCTTTCCCCGTAGCCCTGCAAATTTTTTTCCTTCAGGTACTTATCCAATTCCCTTTTGAAAGCCACGATTGAATCTGCCTCCACCACCCTTTCAGGCAGTGCATTCCAGATCATAACCACTCGCTGCGTAAAAAAGTTTTCCTCATGTCGCCTTTGGTTCTTCTGCCAATCACCTTGAGTCTGTGTCCTCTGGTTCTCAACCCTTCCGCCAATGGGAACAGTTTCTCTCTATCTACTCTGTCGAGACCCCTCGTGATTTTGAGCACCTCTATCAAATCTCCGCTCAATCTTCTCTGCTCCAAAGAGAACAACTCCAGCTTCTCCAGTCTCTCCACGTAACTGAAGTCCCTCATCCCTAGAATAATTCTCGTTAATCTTTTCTGCACCCTCTCTAAGGCCTTCACATCCTTCCTAAAGTGCGGTGCCCAGAATTGGACACAATACTCCAGTTGAGGCCGAACCAGTGTTTTATAAAGGTTCATCATAACGTCCTTGCTTTTGTATTCTATGCCTCTATTTATGAAGCCCAGGATCCCATATGCTTTTTTAACCGCTTTCTCAACCTGTCCTGCCACCTTCAACGATTTGTGCACATATACCCCCAGGACTCTGTTCATGCACCCACTTTAGGATTGTACCCTTTAGTTTATATTGCCTCTCCTCGTTCTTCCTACCAAAATGTATCACTTCGCACTTTTCTGCGTTAAACTTCATCTGCCACATGTCCGCCCATTTCACCAGCCTGTCTATGTCTTCTTGAAGTCTATCACTATCCTCCTCACTGTTCACTATACCTCCAAGTTTAGTGTCATCTACAAATTTTGAAATTGTGCCCTGTACTCCCAAGTCCAAGTTACTAATGGGCCAAAAATTCGGCCCTTGCCGGGTGAGTACGCACTGTGTACTCACCCGTAAGGCGTCCTGAAGTGCCGGTTTCCTGCATGCACTGTGCATGCGCGGGAAACCGGAACTTCCGGTCTGGTGAAGGGAGCGGTTCAGAGGTGAACCGCGTGCACGGTAGAGGCTGCGCGCACGCAGCGAACTTAGGTTTTTTTTCAGGGGTTTCTCTGGGAGGGTAAGTATTGAAGAACCTGCGCTTTCAACAAGGTAAGTGGTTAATTAATTATAATTTAAAAAAAATTTTCAACAGGTTTATCTTTTTTAGATACTTTAAAGAAAGGTAAGTTTATTTTTAGCACTGTTAAAAAGTATTTTAATTTTTTCAAAAATTTAAATTTTTGTTTAATGTAGTTAATTTATTTAACTTATAGTTATTTTATAAATATGATGGTTTTAAAAAAAAAATATTTTAAGTTTAGCTGTTCTTTTGGGGCTGATTTCAATTCATAGATTTGACAGGTCTTCCTGTCAAATCTATGAATGAAAGATGGTCTGCTGCCATTGGCTCTCCATGGCCCACGTGATCCCAGGGGACGCATTGCACTAACTACGCCCCGGGACACACAAGCACTGCGCGCCGGCACTTGGAGCAGGCCCAGGAGCTGAAGTTCCCGTGGGCCCAGAGGTCAACGACAGGCGCGGTAGGTAAGTGCACGCACGATCCTTACCCCCGCGGCAAGCCGGAGAGGCGAATTTCAGGGCCAATATATATTAAGAAAAGCAGTGGTTCTAGTACTGACCCCTGGGGAACACCACTGTATACCTTCTCCAGTCCGAAAAACAACCGTTCACCACTACTCTCTATTTCCTGTCACTTAGCCAATTTTGTATCCATGCTGCCACTGTCCCTTTTATTCCATGGGCTTCAACTTTGCTGGTAAGCCTATTATGTGGCACTTTATCAAGCGCCTTTTGGAAGACCTTATACACCAGTCAACCACATTGCCCTCACCTGAACACCTGATCGGGATGGACCTTGCCTTTATGAAACCCTCGAGCCCTGCTGTTTGTTTTTTTCCACGGACTGCCTGACCTCTTACTGCAATCAAAGTCCCAATGAGAAGAAGCCACATTGGTTCTGAATCCATAGCCCACTATGACCCTTGCATTTGAAAGCAGGATTATATCTGCCCTTTCAGGTGGACGTAAAAGATCCCACGGCACTATTCCGAAGAAGAGCAGAGGGGTTCTACCCCTGGTGTCCTGGGGCCAATATTTATCCCTCAACCAACATCACTAAAAAAACAGATTATCTGGTCATATATCTCATTGCTGTTTGTGCAAATTGGCTGCCACGTTTCCTACATTACAACACTTCAAAAAGTACTTCATTGGCTGTGAAGCAATTTGGGACGGCCTTAAGTAGTGAAAGGCGCTATAGAAATGGGAGTCTTTGTTTTTATCGCACCAATAGTGGGGAGTTCTGCCATGCCAGAGGCTTCTGAAGATGTTACCTCCTGTCCTCTAATGAGGAGTAGGAAGAAACCCCTCAAAAATATTATTTAAACAAGAATAATAATAATATACTTATTTTAGCTATGAGGAAAGATTGGGTAGGCTGGGGTTATTTTCTTTGGAACAGAGGAGGCTGAGGGGAGACTTGATTGAGGTGTATAAAATTATGAGGGGCCTAGATAGAGTGGATAGGAAGGACCTATTTCCCTTAGCAGAGAGGTCAATAACTAGGGGGCATAGATTTAAAGTACTGTAATTGGTAGAAAGATTCGAGGAGAGTTGAGGAGAACTTTTTTCACCCAGAGGGTGGTGGGGGTCTGGAACTCACTGCCTGAAAGGGTGGTAGAGGCAGAGATCCTCATCGCATTCAAAAAGTACTTGGCTATGCACTTGAAGTGCCGTAACCTACAGGCCTACGGATCAAGAGCTGGAAAGTGGGATTAGGCTGGAGAGCTCTTTTTTGGCCGGCACAGACACGATGGGCCGAATGGGCTCCTTCTGTTCCGTAAATTTCTATGATTGTATAAAAACCCTGGGGGGGAAGGGCGGTGGAGTACACAGTGTACTACTATCCTGTCCTGTTTCATACAGGTGATTGTGGGATGTGAAGACTGCTTGTTTCAATGGTTACTCTATTGATAGCGGTCTATTATAGTGGAAGGAGGCACCTACTGTCGCCTTTGAAAGCAGAGTTTCACTTCATTGTATCTCATTATTTGTGGGTTTCTTTTGGAACTGTATATTTCCAGATATGAAAGGACCAGTCTAACCTGTCTCATTCAGCTGCGTTTCATCTGTAACTGCTGGAGTCAGCCCAGGGCAGTGACTGGCTCAAGTAAACAGGGCCAATTGTTGAGGAACTCCTGTGCCCTTGAGGCACAAGTTGTGTGTTTCTTTTCCTTTCTGTTATAAAAGGTCTCACGGCACGCCTGGCCAATATTTATCCCTTACCCTCATCAACAAAACAGATTATCTGGTCGTTTATCTCATTGCTGTTTGCTGTGTGCAAATTGGCTGCTGCGTTTCCCTACGTTACAAGAGTGACGGGGAACTACATTTTTTATTGATCTTTGTGGCTGCCTGCCCCTTTAAGCTGCTGCAGGTTTCCCTCTCCTGCAGCAATGGCCACTTCCCATCCCACCGTCCCTCACACCCGCCCCCCACATCCCCGCCCCGTCCCCCCTCTCCCCCGCCCCACCAACCCCTCCCCCTCTCTCCTCCCACCCCCTCCCCATGACAGATGGTAGTCCCGGCAGGAGCCCACCGCCAAACCGAAATGAGGGTGGAGCCGGACATTTCCCTGGGGTCAGTGCCGGGTCAGTTGTGTGGCCGGAATGCTTGCCCTGTTGATGCGTACACGGCCGGCGAGGACTGGTGAGGGTTGGGCGCGCGCTGGGTGCTCGGGCACTGGGGCGAGGTAGCGGTGGACGAACGGCACCCATTCAACCAGCCAGGAGTCCAAGCTTTGCGGAGAGAAGGTGAGGAAATCAGCGCAGGAGGAATGTACCTTTCTCGCACCTGCCTGGTTTCAATGCCCTGGAGCAGGGAAAGATGATCAAAGGCGCTAAAATCAAAAATCTCCTCTTCATCGCACGTTCCTGGTGTTTATTCAAATATTTTATTTTACTATGCCTGACAGGTGAAGACTGCAATGAAAGAGTGGAGGTGAAGCCTGAGACTGATACTGGCTGTGAAACTGGTTGACTGGGTTCTGGTTTCGCACAGTCCCGACAGACAGACAGAAAAGCAGCACAAGCCTCTTCTTAACCCCTGCTGCTCCAACTGTGGCCAAATGTGGAGACGACATCAAACGTCCAGCGTCAAACCGATGCTCAGCAAGCACCCCATCTCAGCACAGCTGAGGAGAGTCCAGGGGCTTTCCAGGTTCGGGGGGGTTGTGGGGGGGCGGCAGGTGAAAGGAGGGTTGACTTGGTTCCAGTACAAGACAGGCAGAGGTCTAGGTGCAGAGTATCAGGCTACACTGGAAACCAGACACTGTGGGCTGGTGATGCTAACAGGATGAAAAGGCAAAGGTAACCAGGTGACTGACACAAACAAACACAACGGAGACAGGAAGATCCAAATTTCACCCCAGCAACACGAGAATCAGAGAGTATTCATTGCTGCAAATAAAAAAGATCAACGTGCGGAGATTAACCCTGAATTATATCAGCGGATCCCCCGCTCATTATTTCTGGGAGGGTTAATTCACAGACATATTTGGTGCATTTCAAGGTCAGAGATATCATTGTTTGGGAAATGGAATCATTTTCTGCTTCCTTCTTTCATTCGCAGGGCAGGTACAGCACGGGTTAGATACAGAGTAAAGCTCCCTCTACACCGTCCCATCAAACACTCCCAGGGTAGGTACAGCTCGGGTTAGATACAGAGTAAAGCTCCCTCTACACTGTCCCATCAAACACTCCCAGGGCAGGTACAGCGCGGGTTAGATACAGAGTAAAGCTCCTCTACACTGTCCCATCAAACACTCCGAGGGCAGGTACAGCACGGGTTAGATACAGAGTAAAGCTCCCTCTACACTGTCCCATCAAACACTCCGAGGGCAGGTACAGCACGGGTTAGATACAGAGTAAAGCTACCTCTGCACTGTCCCATCAAACACTCCCAGGGCAGGTACAGCACGGGTTAGATACAGAGTAAAGCTCCCTCTACACTGTCCCATCAAACACTCCCAGGGCAGGTACAGCACGGGTTAGATACAGAGTAAAGCTCCCTCTACACTGTCCCATCAAACACTCCCAGGGCAGGTACAAGTTAAATAGGATGCCAATTTGCTTACTTAGTTATTAGTTGTACACCTGTGGTCTGCCAATGGGCTTTCATCTCCTGCGTATGGTATATTTCTCAGAAGTCAGGTTTCCAGGTGAGCTCAGGTTAAGTGCCAATCAATAAATTTGAACAAAGAACACAGCCTTTATTAACATGACTAATCCAAGCAATGCGAGTTTTACTGGGAACTGGTGGCATGTTTAGTAAAATACCTTCTTGCTGAGTCACCTGATGAATTGTTGTATTGTTGTGAAGATCAGTACACAGCCACACTGATCTGGGTGGTGCCCAGCACAGCTTCACGATCCAAACACAACGTTCGCTCACAATCAGAGTACAAGGATGGGTAAATATGATACGGCTCAAATCAGACGCTCTTCAAAACCTGATTGGCATTGTTGGATTGCGAGTAATTGAGGAATACCATGTGGATATCAAACTACCGCTCCATCTCCAACCTCTCTTTCATCTTCAAAGTCCTTGAACGTGTTGTCGCCTCCCAAAACCATGCCCATCTTTCCCGCAACTCCATGTTTGAATCCCTCCAATCAGGTTTCTGCCCCCGCCACAGCGCTGAAACGGCCGTTATCAAACTCGCAAATGATATTCTATGTGACTGTGACAAAGGTAAACTATCCCTCCTCCTCCTTTTCGACTTGTTTCTGACCCGGTTGATCACTCCATCCTCCTCCAACGCCTCTCCTCTGTCGTCCAGCTGGGTGGGACTGCACTCGCCTGGTTCCATTCTTATCTATCTAATCGTAGCCAGAGAATCACCTGCAACGGCTTCTCTTCCCACTCCTGCACCGTTACCTCTGGTGTCCCCAAGGATCTATCCTAGGCCCCCTCCTATTTCTCATCTACATGCTGCCCCTCGGCGACATCATCCGAAAACACAGCATCAAGTTCCATGTGTACGCTGACGACACCCAGCTCTACCTCACCACCACGTCTCTCGACCCCTCCACGGTCTCTAAATTGTCAGACTGCTTGTCCGACATCCAGTTCTGGATGAGCAGAAATTTCATCCAACTAAATATTGGGAAGACCGAAGCCAATGCCTTCAGATGCTGCCACAAACTCCGTTCCCTAGCCACCGACTCCATCCCTCTCCCGAACATCTGTCTGTGGCTGAACCAGACTGTTCGCAATCTTGGCATCCCATTTGACCCTAAGATAATTTTCCGACCACATATAGAGTCATAGGGGTAGAAATTAGGTCGCGCCCCATTTGGGGCGCAAATATCGTCTGGACGCAAATATTAGCGCCTGGCGCTAATTATCGGCACTGACTGGAAACTTCACTTTTACCGCCCCGGGAGGTGAGTGGAGCGCTAAAGCAGGCGCTGCACACCTGTCTTAAGGCGCAAAGGCCAAGGAGTGAGGCGTTACCTCAGAGCGCTGGCGAAGCTCATGTAATGTCAGTCAGCAATGGAACACACACACAATGGCACGGGCCAGTTCTTAAAGGGGATGGTTAATCTTGCTTTCCATCCACATCCTGTTCATTGCAGCCTTGAATCTCGGCCTGGAGAGACTTGCACATCAAATGTGCTGGAAAGAACAATGGAGAGTACCAGGCAAAGAGCTCAGAGTGCAGCTCCCACAGTCTCTGCTAAATCGATACAAGGAATGGCAAATCAAAATGAACCTGCAAAGTGCTGCTCACTACCCAAAACTCCTTCACACAACGTTGAATCTCTCCAGAAGTCTCTCCCTCTCTCTCTCAGAATGCGTAGTTCAAAAATGCCACCAACAATAAAAGACAGGAAGAGGCCCCCTTTAAATAGCGCTCCCCACAACAATTGATAGCGTTCCAGTCTTCCGGTCGTTGGAAGCGCCAGGCGGTAAGGCAGGGGACGCCACTCAATTTCCGCTCCGGGGCGCCACAAGGGCGTTGCACCATGGAATGACGTCACAATCTGCGCGCGCAGGTGGTCGCAGCGGTAAGTTTTAGCGCCGCCGCACAATCTGAAGTTAAGTTCTCGAGCGGCGCAAACATCGCTGCGTCCGGGCGTTAGCGGCTTTGCGCCCCATTAGCGCCCTCTTAAGGCGCTAACGGGAGGCGCAACCAACTGAATTTTTACCCCATAGAGTCATAACGGCACAGAAGGAAGCCATTCGGCCCATCGAGTCCGTGCCGGCACTATGTAGAGCAATCCAGTCAGTCCCACTCCCCCGCTCTATCCCCGTAGCCCTGCAAGTTTATTCCACTCAAGTGCCTATATAGAGATCCACTCCAGCACTAAGACTGCCTATTTCCACCTCTGTAACATTGCTCGACTCCGCCCCTGCTTCAACTCATCCGCTGCTGAAACCCTCATCCATGCCTTTGTTAACTCTAGACTTGACTATTCCAACGCTCTCCTGGCTGGCCTCCCACATTCTACCTTCCATAAACTTGAGCTCATCCAAAACTCTGCTGCCCGTGTCCTAACTCGCACCAAGTCCTGTTCACCCATCACCCCCTGTGCTTGCTGACCTACACTGGCTCCCGGTCCGACAACGCCTCGATTTTAAAATTCTCATCCTTATTTTCAAATCCCTCCATGACCTCCTCGCCCCTCCCTATCTCTGCAACATCCTCCAGCCCTACAACCCTCCCAGATCTCTGCACTCCTCCAATTCTGGCCTCTTGCACATCCCGATTTTAATCATTCCACCATTGGCGGCCGTGCCTTCAGCTGCCTGGGCCCTAAGCTCTGGAATTCCCTCCCTAAACCTCTCCGCCTCTCTTACCTCTGCTCTTTTAAGGCACTTATTAAAACCTGCCTGTCACATTTCCTGTCTGTCATATCTCCTTATGTGTCTCGGTGTCAAATATTGTTTGATAACGCTCCTGTGAAGCGCCCTGGGGCTTTTAACTACGTTAAAGACACTATTTAAATGCAAGTTGTTTTTGTATTGTATATTTTATAATAATATTGTGTACATTTTATAATTGTAGGGTACAGCACTGTATATCAGGCAATGTAGGGTATAAATTGCATAAACACACAATGTATCAGGTATAGTACATCAGACTGTGTACAAGTTAAGGATGAAGTTTTAGAATTCATTCAAACTCGGTTGTTCTGAATCCAAACTTTCTTAAACTGGCATTACGAAAATGACTAAAAAAATGACCCCTGAACATCCAGATTCCACACCCCAGGCATCCCTCGCTGGATGTGTTACACCCTTGAATGGAATCCCTCCTCTCAGGTAATTAGAACCCGTTTATAACTTCTTACGGAGCAAGTGAGGTTCTCTCGGTTGTGAAAACTTTCTCAGCGTTGCTAAGCGACAGGTGATAGGACACCTTTCCCTCAGTCTCTGCTCGACTGGCTCAGGAAATTGCAGCCTGAATGGGCGCTTCCGGCTTTGCCTTGGTTTCACCGACGTTTCTCATTGAGCTGAAACCTGGCAGCTGGCCATGTGCACAGCCGCTCTTGTGGGTCCCAGACCCTGGGCAGGGATTGCTTGTCGGGGGGTTTTTAACCTCATTGGTTCGGGTGGTGGGGGGGGGAGGTGCGGTTTATGTAAAACCATTTTTGAAAGTCTTTATCAAACAACAACGACATGCATTTATACAAAAGAAAGACGTCCCAAAGCGCTTTACAGCCAATGAAGTACTTTTTAAAGTGCAGTCACTGTTGTAATGTAGGAAACGCGGCAGCCAATTTGCGCACAGCAAGCTCCCACAAATAACACTGTGATAAATGACCACATAATCTGTTTTAGTGATGTTGGTTGAGGGATAAATATTGGCCAGGACACCGGGGAGAACTCCCCTGCTCTTCTTCGAAATAGTGCCATGGGATCTTTTACGCCCACCTGACAGAGCGGACGGGACCTCCCTCAGTTCTGCCCCTCCGACAGTGCAGCGCTCCCTCAGTACTGCCCCCCGACAGTGCAGTGCTCCCTCAGTACTGCCCCTCCGACAGTGCAGCACTCCCTCAGTACTGCCCCTCCGACAGTGCAGCACTCCCTCAATATCGCCCCCCGACAGTGCAGCACTCCCTCAGTACTGCCCCCCGACAGTGCGGCTCTCCCTCAGTATCACCCCCCGACAGTGCAGCACTCCCTCAGTACTGCCCCTCCGACAGTGCAGCACTCCCTCAGTACTGCCCCTCCGACAGTGCGGCACTCCCTCAGTATCGCCCCCCGACTGTGCAGCACTCCCTCAGTACTGCCCCTCCGACAGTGCAGCACTCCCTCAGTACTGCCCCTCCGACAGTGCAGCACTCCCTCAGTACTGCCCCCCGACAGTGCAGTACTCCCTCAGTACTGCCCCGCGACAGTGCAGCGCTCCCTCAGTACTGCCCCCCGACAGTGCAGCGCTCCCTCAGTACTGCCCCCCAACAGTGCAGTACTCCCTCAGTACTGCCCCCCGACAGTGCAGCACTCCCTCAGTACTGCCCCTCCGACAGTGCAGCACTCCCTCAGTACTGCCCCTCCGACAGTGCAGCGCTCCCTCAGTACTGCACTGGAGTGTCAGCCTGGATTTGTGTGCACCTTTAATGTGGGAAAACATCCCAGGGTGCTTCGCAGGTGTGAAATCAGACAAAATAATTGACACCAAACCAAAGAAGGAGACATTAGGACATGTGCCTGCAGTAGTCTACCTGGAAGTTTGTTCCACATGCTGACCACTCCCAGTATGAAGAAAAATTTCCTGATATCTGTCCTGAAATTACCCTTTACTTGTTTGAACCTGTATCTCCTGATTCTACTCCTGAAGTTTAATTTAAAGTAAAATTCTGGGTTAACTTTCTCCATACACTTAACAGTCTGATATTCCTCTAAAAGATCATCTCACAGTCGCCTCCTTTCCGGGCTGAAAATCCCCAGTCTCTCCAGTGTTTCCCCATACCTCTGACCCCTGACCCTGGGGATCACTCTCGTGGCTCCTCTCTGCTCTGCCTCCAGTGCTCGAATGTCTCTCTCGTTTCTTGGCGACCACAACTGGACACAGTGCTCTAGGTGGGTCTGACCAGAACTGGACACAGTGCTCAAGGTGGGTCTGACCAGAACTGGACACAGTGCTCAAGGTGGGTCTGACCAGAACTGGACACAGTGCTCAAGGTGGGTCTGACCAGAACTGGACACAGTGCTCAGGGTGGGTCTGACCAGAACTGGACACAGTGCTCAAGGTGCGGTCTGACCAGAACTGGACACAGTGCTCAAGGTGCGGTCTGACCAGAACTGGACACAGTGCTCAAGGTGGGTCCGACCAGAACTGGACACAGTGCTCAAGGTGCGGTCTGACCAGAACTGGACACAGTGCTCAAGGTGGGTCTGACCAGAACTGGACACAGTGCTCAAGGTGCGGTCTGACCAGAACTGGACACAGTGCTCAAGGTGGGTCTGACCAGAACTGGACACAATGCTCAAGGTGCGGTCTGACCAGAACTGGACACAGTGCTCAAGGTGGGTCTGACCAGAACTGGACACAGTGCTCAAGGTGGGTCTGACCAGAACTGGACACAGTGCTCAAGGTGGGTCTGACCAGAACTGGACATAGTGCTTAAGGTGGGTCTGACCAGAGCTCTGTAGAGTTTGATCACTTCCTCCTCTGTACTCTACTGTGTTATCCACATAGTTCAACATCCTATTGGCTTTGTCGATCGCTGCTCTGCATTGGTTGGACAAGTTGAGCGTTGAACCATTAAGACTCCAGGGTCTTGTTCAGCTTCATTCTGAACTATTTCAACACCATTCAAAGAGTATACATGTCCTCTAACTTTACTTCTGCGCACTACGCCTGTCTGTATTAAACTTTATCTGCCATTATTCTGCCTACTTGCATGCTTGTTCCAATTCATTCTGTAGTTTCTGAGCTGATTTCACTGCTCCTCCTAGGTTGGGAACATCTGCAAATTTGCAGTGAGTTTCTGATTCCAGGTCATTGATGTAAATTAAAAACAGTTATGGTCCCAGCACTGAGCCCGGGACCAGCTCCCCCCCCCCCCCCACACAGTGCTCCTCCCCACCCCGCCCCCACCCCAACTCAGTGCTTCCCCCCACTCCGACATAACTCCTCTAATGAGGACTCCATCGTTCCTACCCTTCAGCCAAGTTTCCTATCCATTCCCAGGGTTTACCCTGAATCCCCACAGCTTTGAATTGAATTAATAGCCTTTCATGTGGAACTTTATCAAAAGCCTTTTGGAAGTTGTTACCATTTCACTGGGCTTCCCTCTTGGGTTGTCATTTCCTCAAAGTTGTTGAGGAGCTTGATCAGACAGGATTGTCCCCGTCTCAATCTGTGCCGACTGCTGTTAACCAGGTTATTGTTGTACAGACAATCCTCCAGTTTACTCCTGATAATCAATTCCTTTATTTTCCATGGAATGGAGAGAAGACTAATGAGTCTGTAGTTGCCGGTGTCTGTTTTGTCCCCAATTTAATTCTGGGCAGCACATTAGCCAGATTCCAGTCTATTGGCACCTCCCCAGTGCCCAATGATTCCCTCATGAAGACTGTCAGCACCTCACAAACCTCCTCCCTGCTCTCTCCCACATTCGGGGATAAATACCATTTAATCTCACTCAGATTCCGTACAAAGCCAGAAAGGAAACTTCCAAATGGTGAGCTCTTCGGAGGCTGAAGCCAAGGTGGGACAGAATAGAGGAAAGAAAGAGTTGCATTTATACAGCACCTTTCATGACCTCAGGACATCCTAAAGGGCTTTACAGCCAATGAAGTACCTTTCAGATGTTGTAATGTAGGAAACATGGCAGCCAATTTGCGCACAGCAAGGTCCCACAAAAAGCAATGAGATAATGACCAGATCATCTGTTTTAGTGATGCTGGTTGAAGGATAAACATTGGACAGGGAGAACTCCCCTGCTCTTCTTCAAAATAGTGCCGTGGCAATCTTTTACATCCACCTGAGAGGGCAGACTTGGTTTAACATCTCATCCGAAAAACAGCACCTCTGACAGTGCAGCACTCCCTCAGAAACTGCATTGGGAGTGTCAGCCTGGAATATGGGTTCAAGTCTTTGGGGTGGGACACGAACCCAAATGAATGGCAATAGATTGGGAGAAGGGGAAGTGCAACGAGACCTGGGTGTCCTTGTGCACCAGTTGCTGAAGATAAGCATGCAGGTGCAGCAGGCGGTGAAGAAGGCAAATGGTATGTTGGCCTTCATAGCAAAAGGGTTTGAGTATAGGAACAGGGATGTCCTGTTGCAGTTGTACAGGGCCTTGGTGAGAACACACCTTGAATATTGTGTGCAGTTTTGGTCGCCTTATCTGAGGAAGGATGTTCTTGCCATGGAAGGAGTTCAGCGAAGATTCACAAGGCTGATACCTGGGATGGCAGGAATGACATATGAGGAGAGATTGGGTCGATTGGGCTTATACTCGCTGGAGTATAGAAGAATGAGAGGGGATCTCATCGAAACATATAAAATTCTGACAGGTCTGGACAAACTAGATGCAGGAAGAATGTTCCCGATGGTCGGAGAGTCCAGAACCAGGGGTCATAATCTAAGGATAAGGGGTAAGCCATTTAGGACAGAAATGAGGAAGAATTTCTTCACCCAGAGAGTGGTGAACCTGTGGAATTCTCAACCACAGAAGGTAGTTGAGGCCAAGTCATTAAATATATTCAAGAATGAGTTAGATATATTTCTTAAAGCTAAAGGTATCAAGGGGTATGGGGAGAAGGCAGGTACAGGGTACTGAGTTTGGATGATCAGCCATGATCTCACCGAATGGCGGAGCAGGCTCGAGGGGCCGAATGGCCTACTCCTGCTCCTATCTTCTATGTTTCTATGTTTCTGTGAACCCACAACCTGCATCTGACTCAAGAGGTGTATGTGCTACCCACTGAGCCACGGCTGACACCTAAAGGCTGTGCTCTTCTTTCAACCCATGCTGTCTGTCCCTGGCATGGAAGTGGTTGATCCTGCCATTGGAGGCAAAAAGTGACCCAGTGCCAGACAGACCTTGGTGAGCACAAAAATCTATCAAATATGTAAAACTGGGTCATTTTCCCTGCTGCAGTCAGCCCCTGACAGTCAGGCAACTTAAATCCCACTGACATTCGATAAGCAGTTAGTGTGTAATCGAATCGCCTTCTCAAGCATCTGGCCAGCCAGCCCTGCCTTTGTTCCCTGAAATAGACTCATCTCATTATGCTGCACGAGATACTTTGCACCGCAGATGAGTGAAGGAGATTTGCATCGGCAGCCTGATATGCCACCGTGACTCCACTTCAAAAATAATTCATTAGCTGTAAAGCGCTTTGGGATGTCTGGTGGTTGTGGAAAGGCGCTATATAAATGCAAGTCTTTCTTTTTCTTTATTGCTTGTTTCTGCTGGGTGCTGCGGGGATTGCTGATTACTGTAAGAATTGCTGGTTTCTGCTACACTGTTGCTGGCTACTATGGTATTGCTGGGATTAACCCGTCACGAATGGATACAAGTGGTCAGATGCCAAGCTGATACTCTTTAAATAGTGGCATCAGATTAACACTTGAAACAAATTTGTGTTAAATAATAAAGATACCAATTGGGTCTGACAGGGCACGAGAAGGAGGTCACTGTACCCGGATTAGAAAGAAGTCTGTTGGACAGCGCTGATTGGGGCATGAGACTATCAGCAGATGTTAAAGGTCCTGCTGAAGATTAAGGAAAGGGCACAGACCTTTAACCTGCGTGGAGGTAATTAGCAACATGAGGAAGGTTATTTCTATAGAACTTAAATAAATCGTCAATGGTTTCTGAAGTGTCACATTCCTGTCAGATTGTCTCATTAACCTTCAGCAATGCAGCGCAGAAGAGAATACTGTGGTCGTGAAGCTAAGGTTGTCTGTGCTAGAGAGAGGGACAGTTTTCACTTCAGGTACTCAGTGTCAGCACCAAGCACTCCCAGGGCAGGTACAGCATGGGTTAGATACAGAGAAAAGCTCCCTCTACACTGTCCCATCAAACACTCCCAGGGCAGGTACAGCACGGGTTAGATACAGAGTAAAGCTCCCTCTACACTGTCCCATCAAACACTCCCAGGACAGGTACAGCATGGGGTTAGATACAGAGTAAAGCTCCCTCTACACTGTCCCATCAAACACTCCCAGGACAGGTACAGCACGGGTTAGATACAGAGTAAAGCTCCCTCTACACTGTCCCATCAAACACTCCCAGGGCAGGTACAGCACGGGTTAGACACAGAGTAAAGCTCCCTCTACACTGTCCCATCAAACACTCCCAGGGCAGGTACAGCATGGGGTTAGATACAGAGTAAAGCTCCCTCTACACTGTCCCATCAAACACTCCCAGGGCAGGTACAGCATGGGGTTAGATAGAGAGTAAAGCTCCCTCTACACTGTCCCATCAAACACTCCCAGGGCAGGTACAGCACGGGTTAGATACAGAGTAAAGCTCCCTCTACACTGTCCCATCAAACACTCCCAGGGCAGGTACAGCACGGGTTAGATACAGAGTAAAGCTCCCTCTACACTGTCCCATCAAACACTCCCAGGGCAGGTACAGCACGGGTTAGATACAGAGTAAAGCTCCCTCTACACTGTCCCATCAAACACTCATACTGTCAGTTTGACTCAGTTTGTAACACTATCTCCTCTGGGCCAGCAGACTGTGGGTCAAGCCCCAAATCGGGAGCTTAGCCCATAGTTTAGGCTGACTCTTCAGTGCAGTATTGTGGGAGTGTTGCAGTCTCACACATTCTGTCTGACTGTTCCAGTGTTTCAAGTGAATGTTAAAAATCCCATGGCACTATTTGATGAAGAGCGGGGATTGTCCTGGTGTCTTGGCCAACATTGCTCCCTTAATCAACAGATTATTCATTTCATTTGCTGTTTGTAGGATCTTGCTGTGTACAAACTAGCTGCTGCATTTACCTAAATAACAATGACTGGACTTCAGAAATAACTCCTTGTACATAGAATCTTACAGCACAGAAGGAGGCTATTCGACCCATCGTGTCTATGTTTCTATGTGTCTGTGCGGCTCTTTGAAGGAGCTCTCCAGTTAGTCCCACTCTCCTGCTCTTTCGCTCCCTAACTGTAGTGTCAGCTGTAGCTCAGTGAGTAGCACCCTTGCCTCTCAGTTAGAAGGCTGTGGGTTTCAAGTCTCACTCGATGAGACTTGCGCACAAAAATCCAGGCTGATACTCCAGTGCAATGCTGAGGGAGTGCTGCACTGTTGGAGGAGCTGTCTTTTGGATGAGATGTAAAACTGAGGCCCCGTCTGCCCTCTCAGATCCCATGACACTATTTCGAAGAAGAGCAGGGGAGTTCTCCCCCGTGTCCTGGCCAATATTTAACAGATTATCTGGTCATTATCACATTGCTGTTTGTGGGAGCTTGCTGTGCGCAAATTGGCTGCCGCGTTTCCTACATTACAACAGTGACTACACTTGAAAAAGTACTTCATTGGCTGTAAAGCGCTTTGGGACGCCCTGAGGTTGTGAAAGGCGCTATAGAAATATAAGTCTTTCTTTCTTTTTAGCCCGTTGGGGCACAGGGGCCGAAATCGCCCTCCTGGCCCATGGCCCCGGTGTAGTCTGCACTAACAGCGCCCAGACTGGGGCTTGAGCCCATCCCACTCTCAGGGTTACAGGAGTTGCAAGGAGAGTTTTTTGCAAAGTTATTGTCGGAGCCGCGCACTCCCAAATATGTAAAATCCTCCAGACTCGCCCAATCATCGAAGCCTGGCTCTCAGCCACGTGACAGGGAGAGGTCAGTTTCATTGAAACATTGACAGGTGAGGGAGTCACCTACACCTGCTGGGAGAGAGACTGACTCACAGAGAGAGAGAGAGAGAGGCTGGGACAGAGAGCAGCACAGAGAGAGAGACAGAGGCTGGGACAGAGAACAGCACAGAAAGAGAGGCTGGGAGAGAGACACAGGCGGACCAGCAGGGAAGAAGTCTGGGACCAGCAGAACCTGGAGTCAGAGAGCGAAAGCTGGGAAAGACTGCACCAGGAGACCCGAGAACTTGGAAGGATCTGCAGAGGGGTCTCAGAGACCCAGCTCACCCCCCAGAACCGGGCTCTCTCCTGCAGCTACTCTTGCCCCCACTCCCCCCAGAGACATGATCCGAGCCAGCAGCTCCCCGAGCCGGTCCTAGGAGCCTCCGTGTGATCTTCACCCAGCTCGGGAACAGGTGCGGCGAGCTTTCGGCTTCAGACTCATTCTCTGCACCGCTGCGGTCCGGGGCTTGGAGCCATGGGCGACGGAGCCACATCGAGCTGGTGGAAGTTCACCTTCCTGCGGAAGAAGAAGGGCGTCCCCAAGGTGCTGTACGAGATCCCGGTGGACCGGAGCAACACCGACAGCAAGGAGTGCGGGGACAGGGAGAACCAGACCAGGGCAGACTCCGAGCTGGAAGCCAAGCTGGAGAAGATCGTGGATAAAAGCACCAAAGGCAGGCACGTGAAAGTCTCCAACTCCGGCAGGTTCAAGGAGAAGAAGAAAGTGAGGTCCAGTCTGTCGGAAAACCCCGGCTTCTTTAACGATTCGGAGAACGGGGGCGGCTCGAAACCGTGAACATGCACCTGGACCTGGCTTCGATCAAAGGACTGCCCTTGACGATTCTGAATGAGAAGAGGTTTCTCGCCCAGACAGCACAGAGTGAGCACCATCAATTCCCTAATGGGTTAATCAGCAAATCACTTAAAGGGTTAACCAGAAACCCGCTTAAAGGGTTAACCAGCAATCCACTTGGTTATCTCCTGCAGTCCAGTTTAAGGGTTAATTCCTGCAATCTATTTGAAGGGTTAACCAGCAATCCGTTTAAAGGATTAACCCCTGCAATCCGTTTAGGGTTAATTTCCCCAATCCAATTTAAAGGCAAACCTCTGAAATCCGTTTAAATTCAGAAGAAACATTTTTTCACTGTGATAATACATTTTGAACAGTCGTTTTATAAAAGAGACCAGATTGTCTATTTTCAGTTTTTTTTTAAGTTTGGCTCAGCAATGAATTGAACTCAGAAAGCCCTGGGTTTCCGAATGTGATTGGTGTCTGAATGCGAAATGAATATTCCATGGATGTTTCCTGGAGGGACTGCAAGTGAAGACTTGTGAAGAAGGAGTGGGAGTGAGGGACCATGTGAAGGAGCCAGAGGGGAGGATATTCCACCCTACTGATGTGGGCATGCTGCGTCCATCATGACTGAACATTTCAACCGAACATTGTGTGTGTGAGAGTGGGTGTGCAAATCACACAGATTGTAAGTGAGTGTGCGAATCACAAGGATTAAGGCAAAGGTATGATTTACTGTAAAGACGATGCTTTAAGTAAAAAAAAACTACACTGAATTGCGTTGAGTGTATTTTATGTTTAGCCAACAATGAATGAGATTTTGGGTCACAGGGAACTGGGTTTTGGCTGTACACCAACCTAATGTACAGTGTAATCAAGGGTACTGGTTTTAATGGGAAACACACGGATTGTTGCAGTGTGACTGGCAAAGGGTGCTAAAGGTCCCTTAATTAAGATCATTTAATTAAAATCAGAATTTGACTATGTGGCTCAGTGTCAGATTTTTTGATAACGCCTTGGGACATTAAAGGCACTATATAAATGCAAGTTGTTATTCAGTCATCATAAACCGGTGGCCCTGATTATAAAGAGCCAGCAGAAACTTGGTGAACTGAAGTCAGACTAGGTTTGGGTGCTGTGTGAGTGCGAGAGAGAGAGAGAGAGAGAGAGAGAGACCATCTCTTGCAGGAAGCGTCACGTGGTGTAACTGCAACTGTGTGATGGTATCTTTTAATAAAGTTTAAAAAGGTTCCCGGATTGTTTACTGCACCAGCTTTAGAAACTGCAGGACAACTTCCCAGACGTCGGTTAACAACACTGAGAGTGTCTTAAATATTCATCTTTAAGTACATGTGTGTAGGGCACCAGGAGCTTTCTGCTGGTGTCTGTTCATTTTAAGTTTTGGGTCAGGACAGTAGCTGCTGAATGAAGGCTGAATGACTAGTAGAATCATAGAAATTTACAGCACAGAAGGAGGCCATTCGGCCCATTGTGTCTGTGCCGGCCGAAAAAGAGCTATCCAGCCTAATCCCACTTTCCAGCTCTTGGTCCGTAGCCCTGTAGGTTACTGCACATCAAGTGCATATCCAAGTACTTTTTAAATGCAATGAGGGTTCTCTGCCTCTACCACCCTTTCAGCCAGTGAGTTCCAGACTCCCACCACCCTCTGGGTGAAAAAAGTTCTCAACTCCCCGCTGATCCTTCTACCAATTACTTTAAATCTATAGCCCCTGGTTATTGACCTCTCTGCTAGGGGAAATAGGTCCTTCCTATCCACTCTATCTAGGCCCCTCATCATTTTATACACCTCAATTAAGTCTCCCCTCAGCCTCCTCTGTTCCCAAGAAAACAACCCCAGCCTACCAATCTTTCCTCATAGCTAAAATTCTCCAGTCCTGGCAACATCCTCATAAATCTCCTCTGTACCCTCTCTAGTGCAATCACATCTTTCCTGTAATGTGACCAGAACTGTACGCAGTACTCTAGCTGTGGCCTAACTAGTGTTTTATACAGTTCAAGTGTATCCTCCATTTTGAAGACAGAATGATTCCTGGCCTCCGTTCAATTTGCACCAGCTTCACACATTGAGTAATTGAGGCCACAGGTCCCTTATTCGGGATCGCGTCTGGTTCTATACTGTGAAGCTGGGATGGTGTTGGAGGGTAGCGGCAGTGCCGTTGTTTTACCTTCTGCCCCCAAAGTGCTACGTGGCGGATGTTTTAAAAAAAAAATCATTCATGGGAGGTGGACGTCGCTGGCAAGGCCAGCATTTATTGCCCATCCCTAATTGCCCGTGAGCCACCTTCTTGAACCGCTGCAGTCCATGTGGTGAAGGTACTCCCACAGTGCTGTTAGTGAGGGAGTTCCAGGATTTTGACCCAGCGACGATGAAGGAACGGCCGATATACTTCCAAGTCAGGATGGTGTGTAACTTGGAGGGGAACTTGGAGGTGGTGGTGTTCCCATGCGCCTGCTGCCCTTGTCCTTCTAGGTGGTAGAGGTCGCGGGTTTGGGAGGTGCTGTCTAATATGTTAGCCACATGTGGCTAATTGGGAATCCAGGATGCAGCTAATTGCATTTCTTTGTACATTAAAAAATGAGTAATAGACACAGTCGTTGGTCATGTGATCTCAATACTCACATTTGCACTGCGGTATGCGCGTGAACTTTAACCCTGCTGTGGTTTGTTGGTAAAATGGTAAGACAAAAATCAGAGTGTCGAGTGTTTTTTCTTCGTTGAGTGTTTTACTTTCTTAGTTACTGAATGGTGCTAGATATTTCTTAAAAAGAAAGGAAGACTTGCTCTTATATAGCGCTTTTCATGACTTTGGTGCTTTGCAGCCAATGAAGTACTTTTGAAGTGTAGTCACTGTTGTAATGTAGGAAACGCGGCAGCCAATTTGTGCACAGCAAGCTCCCACAAACAGCAATGTGATAATGACCAGATAATCTGTTTTAGTGATCACAAGGCTGATACCTGGGATGGCAGCAATGACATATGAGGAGAGATTGGGTCGATTGGGCTTATACTCGCTGGAGTATAGAAGAATGAGAGGGGATCTCATCGAAACATATAAAATTCTGACAGGTCTGGACAAACTAGATGCAGGAAGAATGTTCCCGATGGTTGGAGAGTCCAGAACCAGGGGTCATAATCTAAGGATAACGGGTAAGCCATTTAGGACAGAAATGAGGAAGAATTTCTTCACCCAGAGAGTGGTGAACCTGTGGAATTCTCTACCACAGAAGGTAGTTGAGGCCAAGTCATTAAATATATTCAAGAATGAGTTAGATATATTTCTTAAAGCTAAAGGTATCAAGGGATATGGGGAGAAGGTAGGTACAGGGTACTGAGTTTGGATGATCAGCCATGATCTCATCGAATGGCGGAGCAGGCTCGAAGGGCCGAATGGCCTACTCCTGCTCCTATCTTCTATGTTAGTGATGTTGGCTGAGGGATAAACATTGGCCCAGGACACCAGGGAGAACTCCCCTGCTCCTCTTCGAAATAGTGGCCGCGTGATCTTTTACGTTCAGCTGAGAGAGCAGACGGGGCCTCGGTTTAACCTCTTATCTGAAAGACAGCACTCCCGCAGTACTGCACTGGAGTGTCAACCTAGTTTGTGTGCTTAAGTCTCTGGAGTGGGACTCGAGCCCACAACCTTCTGACTCAGATGGTTAAATAAATATCCACATGCAATGTACATTTACCTGTATTGTATGTAAGGCGTTTTCTACTTAGATTAGTGCATGTGGCTAACACGGTGTCACTGTAGTCACACCTGTGACTACTCAGCAATGTCTATTGGGTATCACTGGGCTAGAAGGTAAGCACTCTGAAACTTAGGGCTTATCAGAGGTAATTTATAACATTTCCACCTGTGTGGTGATTGTATGATCTTTGAGAGACAAATGCCTCATGTAATTTGCAAAAAATAAGTGATACCTGATCTATTTGCAAAATTGAAAGGATACTCATTCATTTTTTTAAACGAAAACAAAAATCATAAACAGAGGTTTCAGTTTGCAACTCAGGGCAGCATCTCGTCCTGAATAGAGGCTCAGCATCCAAATCTTGCCCATTAAATCAAACGGTTCCACTGCCCCTCGCACACTTGTAGCTCAAACTATCTCTGCCGCTGTCTGGGAACGAGTCGGTTTCAAAAGCCAGCCAAGGCATCTGACACCAGATTGAGTGTAAAATGGTAAAATGTTAGGGGTCCTCAAACCCAGCCTTTGCACGGGGACCCTCGTACACCAAACTGCGCTATTGGGCTTGGCTTTGATGCCCCCCCACAAGGAAGGACAGCCCATTGGCACAATGTTGAAGAATGGTCATTGGGGCAGGGTACCAGAGGGGTGCTGGAGCTGAATCCCAACCAGGGTGCGTGCCGTCAGGGGAGGTAGGGCAGAGGAGAAAAGATAAACTTGGATGAAGTTGAGCAGGGAAAGAGGCGGTCCTGTAGTCTAGGTGCATTATCATAAAAGTAGACTTGCATTCATAAGAACATAAGGAGCAGGAGTAGCCCATTCGGCCCCTCGAGCCTGCTCCGCCAATCAATAAGATCATGGCTGATCTTCGACCTCAACTCCACTTTCCCACCCGATCTCCATATCCCTTGATTCCCCTAGAGTCCAAAAATCTATCGATCTCAGCTTTGAATATACTCAACGATTCAGCATCCACAGCTCTCTGGGGCAGAGAATTCCCAAGATTCACAACCCTGAGTGAAGAAATTCCTCCTCATCTCAGTCCTAAATGGCCGACCCCTTATCCTGAGACTATGCCCCCTAGTTCTAGACTCTCCAGCCAGGGGAAAACAACCTCTCAGCATCTACCCTGTCAATCCCCCTCAGAATCTGATATGTTTCATTCTTCTAAACTCCAGGGAGTATAGGCCCAAACTACTCAATCTCTCCTCATAGGACAATCCTCTCATCCCAGGAATCAGTCTAGTGAACCTTCATTGCAGCACCTCTAGGGCAATTATATCCTTCCTCCGATAAGGAGACCAAAACTGTGCACATTATGTAGCGCCTTTCACGACCACAACAACAACAACTTGTATTTATATAGTGCCTTTAATGTAGTAAAGTAGCCCAAGGCACTAGACCACAGGATGTCCCAAAGCGCTTTACAGCCAATGAATGTTCCAGTGGCGCATTGCGAGGTTCCTCTCATTCATTAATATTTTTAGAGGGCAGTATTACAGTGATGTAAAGGGTTAAAGAAGCGAATCCTCAATAAGTGGAGTTACATAACCCACGTGCACTACATTTCCATGTGTCCTATTTTTAAAATGGGCTTAACGATTGCTGATAAATGGAATATATGGGAATGTACTATGAGCACACTGAGGTTTGTACATGAGTCCCTTGGTTGGAGATTCTACCCTTAGATATACAGCAGGTTGGGTTACAGGAAGGCAATGGGGAGAGTCACAGTGGGGGAGGGCGTGACCCTCTCCTTGACACCCATTTTCCCTCTCTCTCTGACCCCCATTCCCCCAATCTTGCTCTGACCCCCATTCCCCCAATCTCTCTCTGACCCCCATTCCCCCAATCTCTCTCTGACCCCCATTCCCCCAATCTCTCTCTGACCCCCATTCCCCAGTCTCCCCATCCACTGACCCCCATTGTCCCTCTCTTCCCCCGAGCCCCCAGTCTCCCCCCCAAATCCCATTCTCCAGTCCTCCTCTATTGTTATTGTAAATAATAATATTGTAAATAACTAATAAATATTGTTAGTTTCCCCCAACCATCTTTCCTAATTTCCCTGTCTTTTCTAATGATCCGATAGCCTGGATTAGTTAGCTCCCAGTCATGCTCAGGTTATAGCCATGTCTCTGTCCGCATACCCTTTAAGCTGAATGTGTGCGCCTAACTCACTATTTTTTATTCGTTCCTGGGATGTGGGCGTCGTTGGCAAGGCCGGCATTTATTGCTCATCCCTAATTTCCCTCGAGAAGGTGGTGGTGAGCAGCCTTCTTGAACCGCTGCAGTCCGTGTGGTGAAGGTACTCCCACAGTGCTGTTAGGGAGGGAGTTCCAGGAGTTTGACCCAGCGACGATGAAGGAACGGTCGATATATTTCAAGTCAGGATGGTGTATGACTTGGAGGGGAACTTGGAGGTGGTGGTGTTCCCATGTGCCTGCTGCCCTTGTCCTTCTAGGTGGAAGAGGTCGCGGGTTTGGGAGGTGCTGTCGTGTGCAGAACTCTTATCTGGGTAGCTGCTGCCACCTTGCCCATATGCCCTGATAATCTTTCTCTCTCACTGTTTAACCTGCAGTGTGGATTTAACCCCTCCCAACACGCCTAACTAGTTTAAATCTTTCCCCACTGCCCGACTTGCCCTTGCTGCGAGGATAAGGGCACCCTTACTGTCCCTTGCCTCATTTGTTGCCCATGGTTGAGGAGAGATATGATCCCGGCGTGTAAATAATAAAAGGTATCGATGAGGTATTGTTTATCCTGGAAATTAAGCACAGGTTTGGGAGGACACGGGTACAACATTTCAATCTTGTCTATCCTCGCCTCAAGCAAGTTTATAGAGATTAGGAAAACCTGTTCTCCCCACAGGATAGTGAATATCTGGAACAGACGGCCAGAGAAGGGAGATGATGAGAGTCAATAGGTATTTTTAATGGGACCCAGAACAATTATCTGTTGAGATACGGGTTCGTGGATTAGAGACAGATTAACAGTACTGCTTGATTATGATTCAGGAGATTTGGGGAAGGTGCATAAATGTTCAAAATAGAGGATCAACGTGTGGGACGGGTGTTGATTATCTGATTATTTAGCCATCAACAATCAGATCATTTGCATTTAAAGCAGATTAAAAATAGGATATACTTATAAATGTAAATTTTAATCGCCCCACCATTGGCGGCCGTGCCTTCAGCTGTCAGGGCCCTAAGCTCTGGAGTTCCCTCCCTAAACCTCTCCGCCTCTCTCTCCTCCTTTAAGACGTTCCTTAAAACCTACCTCTTTGATCAAGCTTTTGGTCACCTGCCCTAATATCTCCTTATATGTCTCGGTGTCAAATTTTGTTCGCTAACACTCCTGTGAAGCGCCTTGGCACATTTTACTACATTAAAGGCGCTATATAAATGCAAATTGTTGTTTTGTTGTAGAAGTATTTTAGCAAAGAATTAACTAATCATTCGTATTGTATTAATTTATTGCATTCACTCTTACTTTGATAGATGTTGAGGGTCACCTCCCACCATTCTGTGACAGCATTTTATCACATGGGGCAGGGGCAGGGGCAATCATCGAGAGAGACAGTGAGAAAGTGTGTGAGAGGCATAGAGAGAGAGAGAGAGAGAGAAAGTGTGTGAGAGGCATAGAGGAGAGAGAGAGAGAGAGAGAAAGTGTGTGAGAGGCATAGAGAGAGAGAGAGAGAGAAAGTGTGTGAGAGGCATAGAGAGAGAGAGAGAAAGTGTGTGAGAGGCATAGAGGAGAGAGAGAGAAAGTGTGTGGAACATAGGAACAGGAGGAGGCCATTCAGCCCCTCGAGACTATTCCTCCATTCAATGAGATCAGGGCTGATCTGCGACCTAACTCCATATACCTGCCTTTGGCCCATATCCCTTAATACCTTTGGTTATCAAAAATCTATCAATCTCAGATTTAAAATTAACAATTGATCCAGCATCAACTACCGTTTGCGGAAGAGAGTTCCAAACTTCTATCACCCTCTGTGTGTAGAAGTATTTCCTAATTTCACTCCTGAAAGGTCTGGCTCTAATTTTTAGACTCTGCCCCCTAGTCCTAGACTCCCCAACCAGTGGAAATAGTTTCTCTCTGTCTACCAGATCTGCTCCCCTTAATATCTTGAAAACTTTGATCAAATCACCCCTTAACCTTCTAAATTCCAGGGAATGCAAGCCCAGTTTGTATAATTCTCTCCTCGTAATTTAACCCTTGGAGTCCGGGTATCATTCTGGTAAACCCACACTGCACTCCCTCCAAGGTCAATTTATCCTTCCTAAGGTGTGGTGTCCAGAACTGCTCACAGTGCTCCAGGTGTGGTCTAACCAGGGCTTTGTATCGCTGCAGCATAACTTCTACCCCCTTGTATTCTAGTCCTCTAGATATAAAGGTCAGCATTCCATTAGCCTTTTTGATTATTTTCTGTATCTGTTCATGACATTTTAATGATCTATGTACCTGAACCCCTAAGTCTCTTTGGACCTCCACTGTTTTTAGCTTTTCACGATTTAGAAAGTAACCTGTTCTATCCTTTTTAGTCCAAAGTGGATGACCTCACATTTGCCTACATTGAAATCTACTTGTCACAGTTTTGCCCAATCACTTAATCTATCGATATCCCTTTGTAATTTTATGCTTTCATCTCCACTGCCTACAATGCCACCTATCTTTGTGTCATCGGCAAATTTGGATATGTGGCTTTCAATCCCATCATCTAAGTCGTTAATAAATACAGTGAATAGTTGAGGCCCTGCGAGACACCACTAGTCACATCCTGCCAATTAGAGTCGAATCGTAGAATCATAGAATGGTTACAGCATGGAAGAAGGCCATTCGGCCCGTCGAGCCCGTGCCGGCTCTCTGCAAGAGCACTTCAGCTAGTCCCACTCCCCCACCCTTTCCCCGTAGCCCTGCAACTTTTTTCCTTCAGGTACTTATGCAACTCGCTTTTGAAAGCAGTGATTGTGTCTGCCTCCACCACCCTTTCAGGCAGTGCATTCCAGATCCTAACCACTCGCTGCGTAAAAAAGTTTTTCCTCATGTCGCCTTTGGTTCTTTTGCCAATCACCTTAAATCTGTGTCCTCTGGTTCTCGACCCTTCCGCCAATGGGAATAGTTTCCCTCTATCTACTCTGTCTAGACCCCTCATGATTTTGAACACCTCGATCAAATCTTCTCTCAATCTTCTCAGCTCTAAGGAGAACAACCCCAGCTTCTCCAATCTATCCACGTAACTGAGGTCCCTCATCCTTTGAATCATTCTTGTAAATATTTTCTGCACCCTCTAAGGCCTTCACATCCTTCCTAAAGTGCGGTGCCCAGGATTGGACACAATACTCCAGTTGAGGCCGAACCAGTGTTTTATAAAGGTTCATCATATTTTCCATGCTTTTGTACTCTATACCTCTATTCATGAAGCCCAGGATCCCGTATGCTTTTTTAACCGCTTTCTCAACCTGTCCTGCCACCTTCAAAGATTTGTGCACATATACCCCCAGGTCTCTCTGTTCATACACCCCCTTTAGGATTGTACCATTTAGTTTATATTTCCCCTCTTCATTCTTTCTACCAAAATGTATCACTTCGCACTTTTCTGCGTTAAATTTCATCTGCCACGTGTCCGCCTATTCCACCAGCCTGTCTATGTCCTCTTGAAGTCTATCACTTTCCTCCTCACTGTTCACTACACTTCCAAGTTTTGTGTCATCCGCAAATTTTGAAATAGTGCCCTGTACACCTAAGTCCAAATCATTAATATATATCCGCACTCTCTGTCTCCGGCCGCTCAGACAATTTCCTAACCAGGTCAATAATTTGCCCTCAATTCCATGGGCTTCAACCTTAGATAACAGTCTCTTATGAGGGACTTTATCAAATACCTTCTGGCAGTCCATATAAATAACATCCATAGACATTCCCCCATCCACTACTTTGGTCATCTCTTCAAAAACTTCAATCAGGTTCATCAGGCATGACCTACCTTTCACAAATCCATGATCAACTGAAAATGTTCAATGTTTTCAGTCACTCTATCATTAATTATAGACTCTAGTAATTTCCCGACAATGGATGTTAGGCTAACTGATCTATAATTCCCTGGTTTCCCCCTCTCACCTTTCTTAAATAGCGGACTGACATACAGAGAAAGAGAAAGTGTGAGAGACGTACGAGAGAGAGAGAGAGAGAGAGAGAAAGGGATACAAAAAGAATTAAAGAAGTAAGACAAGTAGAAATTATAGAAAGAGAATATAGTTTTTAAAATTTTGTCTGAGCAATGCTACAGGAATTCGTTTGAGCTGTTTTATTATTGTAATATTAGTGTTTGTTTCAGTGTCACAGTGCATGGGCTGAAATAGACAAATGGGGTCAGCCCGGTTGAGGGGCAGGGGTGGGTGAGGAGCTTCCCCCTCACCAGCTGGCAGTCTAAGGGATAAGACTAATCCTTGACCTCCATTTTTTGCACCAGCAGTAAAGGTAGCATCAAACACTTTGTCACGTCCTGGCCAGTGTGTGAGTGAAGAAGGAATGTTCTGGATGCTGTTTTTTAATCTCGTTTATTACTTTCCTTCCCCTTCACCATGTGCCAGCTCCCAACCAAGTAACTCGGTACCAAGTCTCTGGCATTGCTACACTTGAACTCGTAGTTGTGGAGACCCCATTAGCCCCCACCCCTCCCCTTCAAAAATCTGCTATTTTCAGAAAAGCCAATTGCAAGGTTAATGTTTCAGCAACAACATTGTGCTATAAAAATTCAAACCTTGTTGCGTGAGCTTCTGACTGCACCTGGGAGTAACTCCAGACTGTTAGGTAAGAGAGTAAATTGATACAAGCCATTTACATCATGGTGCGGGCCAAAGATGTTTGTAATAGAGCTTAATACCTCCATCAGGAATAGGTCATCAGTGACCTCTGTGATACAGGCACAGGCTCGAACTCACTGAGCCGTGGTAGCCTGCTCCTCAAACATTTCATCTCTAACACAGCGGAAAGAATTGCTCAGCTGCTCATGAAACTCCTGTGGGCTGTGAATGGTTCTATTAACCAACTGCAGCCTTTGACTGATGGCATGGATTAGCTCCTTACTTGGACATGTATTGACCGTTCCTTCATCATCGCTGGGTCCAGATCCTGGAACTCCCTACCCAACAGCACTGTGGGAGCACCTTCACCACACAAACTGCAGTGGTTCAAGAAGAACCGCTGCAGTCCATGTTGATACAATTTGATGCCACTGACTTGCTGGGCAGTCAAGAGTCAACCACATTGCTGTGGGTCTGGAGTCACATATAGGCCAGACCAGGTAAGGACGGCAGATTTCCTTCTCTAAAGGACATTAGTGAACCAGATGGATTTTTACGACAATCCAGTAGTTTCATGGTCACCATTACTGAGACTAGCTTTTATTTAATTAACTGAATTTAAATTCCCCAGCTGCCAGTGGTGAGATTTGAACTCATGTCTCTGAATAATGAGTCCAGGCCTATTGGATTACTAGTCCACTAACATAACCACTATGCTACCATTCCCGAGAAGTGTCCAGGGCACCTTATTTTCCATGGAGCAGCACCTCCCAAACCCGCGACCTCTTCCACCTAGAAGGACAAGGGGCAGCAGGCGCACGGGAACACCACCACCTCCAAGTTCCCCTCCAAGTCACACACCATCCCGACTTGGAAATATATCGACCGTTCCTTCATCGTCGCTGGGTCAAACTCCTGGAACTCCCTCCCTAACAGCACTGTGGAGCACCTTCACCACACGGACTGCAGCGGTTCAAGAAGGCGGCTCACCACCACCTTCTCGAGGGCAACTAGGGATGGGCAATAAATGCTGGCCCTGCCAGCGACGCCCACATCCCAAGAATGAATTAAAAATATATCATGATGCTGGTGTTGGACTGGGGTGGACAAAAATGAGAAGTCGCACAACACCAGGTTATAGTCCAACAGTTTTATTTAAAATTACGAGCTTTCGGATAAAATAAAAATAAATCAGCAGTGATTCCCCTCTGATTTCGATGTCACTACATAGAATCGCCTGAACGGTAAGTCACTGACTGATAGGGACGTTCATTCTTTAATAGAATTTCACAGTGAGCCGGGCCTCTGGACAACAGCAGCAGCTCGCTGGGTAAAGTCCGCACCTGGCTCGACAGATTTAAATACCATGCAAACCGGTCACCATGGCAGCACCGTCACAGGATTCAGTTTTACTGCAAATGGGCAAGGCATCTGTAAAAATGCATTTTGGATACATACGATAACAGACAGGCTGGCATCTATATAGGACAACACACAGGCTGAGATCTGTATAAATATGGTAACAGAAAGGCTGCAATGTGCATATAGGATCATACACGGACTGGAATCTATATTCTTTACCCAAAGAATGGTAAGAATGTGGAACTCGCTACCACATGAAGTGGTTGAGGCGAATAGCATTGATGCATTTAAGGGGAAGCTGGATAATTACATGAGGGAGAAAGGAATAGAAGGATATGCTGATAGGGTGAGATGGAGAGGGGTGGGAGGAGGCCCGTGTGGAGCATAAACACCGGCATGGACTAGTTGGGCCGAATGGCCTGTTTCTGTGCTGTAGACTCGATGTGCTTCTATGTCATTCTATGTATATATATGTAGGATAACAGACAGACTGGAGTATGTATATATAGGATAAAAAATAACAATTTGGGGGAAAAATTCGGTATTGCCCCGTTTGGGGCGCAATTATCGGCTGTGCGCAAAGTTTAGCGCCTGGCGCTAATTATCGCCTCCGACTGCAAACTTGGCTTTTATCGCCCCTGGATGTGATTGGAGCGCTAAATCAGGTGCTACACATCTGTCTTAAGGCGCAAAGGCCGAGGAGCAAGACGCTACCTCAGAGCGCTGACGAAGCTCATGTGATGTCAGTCAGCAATGGAATACAGACACAATGGCGCCGGCCAGTTCTTAAAGGGGAGGGTTGATCTTGCTCTCCATCCACATCCTGCTCATTGCAGCCTTGAATCTCGGCCTGGAGAGACCTGTACATCAAATCTGCTGGAAAGAACAATGGAGAGTACCAGGGAAAGAGCTCAGAGTGCAGCCCCCACAGTCTCTTCTAAATAGATGCAAAGAAGGGCAAATCAAAATGAACCTGCAAAGTGCTGCTCAGCACCCAAAACTCCTTCACACAGCGTTGAATCTCTCCAGAAGTCTCTCTCTCTCAGAATGCGTGGTGCAAAAATGTCACCAACAAAAAAAGGCAGGAAGCGTTCGCCTTTAAATAGCGCTCCCCTAGTCCCTTCCTGACTGCAAAACGCTCCCCTCAACCTGTCGTTGCTAGCGGCAGGCGGTGAGGCAGGGGGCGCCACTCAATATCTGCTCCGGGGGGCGTTGCGCACTCGACTGACGTCATGTGCTGGCGCAGGAGATCGTGGTGGTAGTGTTTAGCGCCACCGCAAAATGTCTGGTCAATTTCGCGAGAGGCGCAGATATAGCCACGCTCAGACGCTAGTTGCTTTGCGCCCCATTAACACCCTCTTAAGGCGCTAACAGGAGGCGCAAACCAACTGAATTTTTCCCCCTTTGTATTTATATAGCGCCTTTAACGTAGTAAAACATCCCAAGGTGCTTCACAGGATCGTTATGAAATAAAATTTGACATCGAGCTACATAGGGAGATATCAGGACAGGTGACCAAAAGCTTGGTCAAAGAGGCAAGTTTTATGGAATGCCTTAAAGGAGGAGAGAGAGGTGGAGAGGTTTAGGGAGGGAATTCCAGAGCTTAGGGCCCAGGTAGCTGAAGGCACGGCCGCCAATGGTGCAGCGATTAAAATCGGGGATAGTCAAGAGGCCAGAATTGGAGGAGCGCAGAGATCTCGGAGGCTTGTAAGATGTTACAGAGATAGATTCCCTAGATTCTGGAAAGGTCCCAGTGGATTGGAAGGTAGCAAATGTAACCCTGCTATTCAAAAAAGGAGGGAGAGAGAAAACCGGGAACTACAGGCCAGTTAGCCTGACATCAGTCATCGGGAAAATGCTGGAATCCATTACTAAGGAAGTGGTAGTGGGGTACAGTACTTAGAAAATCATAACATGATTAGGCAGAGTCAACATGGTTTTATGAAAGGTAAATTATGTTTGACAAATTTATTAGATTTTTTTGAGGATGTAACTAGCAGGGTACATAAAGGGGAACCAGTGAATGTAGTATATTTGGATTTCCAAAAGGCATTCAATAAGGTGCCACATAAAAGGTTGTTAAGCAAGATAAGGGCACATGGGGTTGGGGGTAAGGTATTTGCATGGATAAAGGATTGGTTAACAGTCAGAAAACAGACAGTAGGGATAAACGGGTCATTTTCAGATTGGCAGGCTGTAACTAGTGGGGTGCCGCAAGGACCAGTGCTTGGGCCTCAGCTATTTACAATCTATATCAATGACTTAGATGAAGGGGCCGATTGCAATGTATTCAAGTTTGCTGACGATACGAAGCTAGGTGGAAAAGTAAGATGCGAGGAGGACGCAAAAAGCCTGCAAAGGGATATAGACAGGTTAAGTGAGTGGGCAATAATGTGGCAGATGGTGTATAATGTGAGGAGAAGTGAGGTTATTCGCTTTGGTAGGAAGAATAGAAAAACAGAATATTTTTTAAATGGTGAGAAACTATTAAATGTTGGTGTTCAGAGAGATTTGGGTGTCCTAGTTCAAGAAACAGTGAGTTAGCATGCAGGTACAGCAAGCAATTAGGAAGGCAAATGGTATGTTGGCCTTTATTGCAAGGGGGTTGCATTATAAGAGTAAGGAAGTCTTGCTACAATTGTACAGGGCTCTGGTGAGACCACACCTAGAGTACTGTGCACAGTTTTGGTCTCCTTATTTAAGGAAGGCAATACTTGCCTTAGAGGCAGTGCAACAAAGGTTCACTTGATTGATCCCTGGGATGAGAGGGTTATTCTATCAGGAGAGATTGAGTAGATTGGGCCTATACTCTCTGGAGTTTAGAAGAATGAGAGGTGATCTCATTGAAACATATAAGATTCTGAGGGGGATTGACAGGGTAGATGCTGAGAGTTTGTTTCCCCTGGCTGGAGAGTCTAGAACTAGGGGGCATAGTCTCAGGATAAGGGGTTGGCCATTTAAGACTGAGAGGAGGAGGAATTTCTTCACTCAGAGGGTTGTGAATCTTTGGAATTCTCTACCCCAAAGGGCTGTGGATGCTCAGTCGTTGAGTATATTCAAGACTGAGATCAATAGATTTTTGGACTCCAAAGGAATTAAGGGATATGGGGATCGGGCAGGAAAGTGGAGTTGACGTTGAAGATCTTATTGAATGACGGGGCAGGCTCGAGGGGCCCAATGGCCTACTCCTGCTCCTAATTCTTATGTTCTGTTCTTATAGGGAGTGGGGGCGAATCCATGGAGGGATTTGAAAACAAGGATGAGAATTTAAAAATCGAGGCATTGCCGGACAGGGAGCCAATGTAGGTCAGCGAGCACAGGGGATGATGGGTGAATGGGACTTGGTGCGAGTTAGGATACAGGCAGCAGATATTTGGATGAGCAAATAAGAGATATCTGTTTCTTTATAAATAAAATAAAATAGATAAGGGAGAACCAGTGGATGTGGTGTATTTGGACTTTCAGAAGGCTTTCGATAAGGTCCCGCATAAGAGATTAGCGTGTAAAGTTAAGGCACATGGGATTGGGGGCAAGGTATTGACTTGGATAGAGAACTGGTTGGCAGACAGAAAGCAAAGAGTTGGAATAAATGGGTCTTTTTCCGAGTGGCAGGCAGTGACTAGTGGGGTACTGCAGGGATCGGTCCTAGGACCCCAGCTATTCACAATATATATTAATGATCTAGACGAGGGAATTGGATGTAATATCTCCAAGTTTGCAGACGACACAAAGCTGGGTGGGAGTGTGTGCCGTGAGGAGGATGCCGAGAAACTCCAGTATGATTTGGACAGGTTGGGTGATTGGGCAGAAGCATGGCAGATGCAATATAACGTGGATAAATGCGAGGTTATCCACTTTGGTGTCAAAAACAGGAAGGCAGATTATTATCTGAATGGCAATAGATTGGGAGAAGGGGAAGTGCAACGAGACCTGGGTGTCCTTGTGCACCAGTCGCTGAAGGTAAGCATGCAGGTGCAGCAGCCGGTTAAGAAGGCAAATGGTATGTTGGCCTTCGTAGCGAAAGGGTTCGAGTACAGGAACAAGGATGTCTTGCTGCAGTTGTACAGGGCCTTGGTGAGACCACATCTTGAGTATTGTGTGCAGTTTTGGTCACCTTATCTGAGGAAGGATGTTCTTGCCATGGAGGGAGTGCAGCGAAGATTCACCAAGCTGATACCTGGGATGGCAGGAATGACGTATGAGGAGAGATTGGGTCGATTGGGCTTATACTCGCTGGAGTTTAGAAGAATGAGTGGGGATCTCATTGAAACTTATAAAATTCTAACAGGACTAGACAGACTAGATGCAGGAAGGATGTTCCCGATGGCCGGGGAGTCCAGAACCAGGGGTCACAGTCTAAGGATAAGGGGTAAGCTATTTAGGACTGAGATGAGGAGGAATTTCTTCACCAAGAGAGTGGTGAACCTGTGGAATTCTCTACCACAGAAGGCAGTTGAGGCCAATTCATTAAATATATTCAAGAAGGAGTTAGATATATTTCTTAAAGCTAAAGGGATCAAGGGATATGGGGAGAAAGCAGGGACAGGGTACTGAATTTGGATGATCAGCCATGATCTCATTGAATGGCGGTGCAGGCTCGAGGGGCTGAATGGCCTACTCCTGCTCCTATCTTCTATGCTTCTATGTTCTATGTTTAGTGATGTTGATTGAGGAATAAATATTGACCAGGACACCGGGGATAATGCTCCTGGTTTTCTTCGAAATAGTGCCATGGGATCTTTTACGTCCACCTGAGAGAGCAGAAGGGGCCTCGGTTTAATGTCCCTCGGTACTGCGCTGGAGCATCAGCCTAGCATTGAGTCATAGAGTCATAGAGTTATACAGCACAGAAAGAGGCCCTTTGGCCCATCGTGTCTGCGCCAGCCATCAAGCCCTGTCTATTCTAATCCCATTTTCCAGCACTTGGTCCATAGCCTTGTATGCTATGGCGTTTCAAGTGCTCATCTAAATGCTTCTTGAATGTTGTGAGGGTTCCTGCCTCTACCACCCTTTCAGGCAGTGAGTTCCAGATTCCAACCACCCTCTGGGTGAAAAAGTTTTTCCTCAAATCCCCTCTAAACCTCCTGCCCCTTACCTTGAAACTATGCCCCCTGGTTATTGACCCCTCTACTAAGGGGAAAAGTTCCTTTTTATCTACCCTATCTATGCCCCTCATAATTTTGTACACCTCAATCAGGTTCCCCCCTCAGCCTTCTCTGCTCTAAGGAAAACAACCCCAGTCTGTCCAGTCTCTCTTCATAGCTGAAACGCTCCAGCCCAGGTAACATCCTGGTGAATCTCCTCTGCACCCTCTCTAATGCAATCACATCCTTCCTATAGTGTGGCGACCAGAACTGCACACAGTATTCCAGCTGTGGCCTAACTAGCGTTTTGTACAGCTCCATCATAACCTCCCTGCTCTTATATCCTATGCCTCGGCTAATGAAGGCAAGTATCCCATATGCCTTCTTAACCACCTTATCTACCTGTCCTGCTGCCTTCAGGGATCTATGTACATGCACACCAAGGTCCCTCTGATCCTCTGTCCTTCCTAGGGTCCTACCATTCATTGTGAATTCCCTTGCCTTGTTAGTCCTCCCAAAATGCATCACCTCACACTTTTCAGGGTTAAATTCCATTTGCCACTGTTCTGCCCATCTGACCAACCCATCTATATTATCCTGTAGCCTGAGGCTTCCCTCCTCGCTATTTACCACTCCACCAATTTTCGTGTCATCTGCGAACTTACTGATCATACCTCCTACATTCATATCTAAATCATTAATGTACACTACAAACAGCAAGGGACCCAGCACCGATCCCTGCGGTACACCACTGGACACAGGCTTCTAGTCACAAAAACAACCTTCGACCATCACCCTCTGCCTCCTGCCACTAAGCCAATTTTGGATCCAATGTGCCAAATTGCCCTGGATCCCATGGGCTCTTACCTTCTTGACCAGTCTCCCATGTGGGACTTTGTCAAAAGCCTTACTGAAGTCCATGTAGACCACATCAACTGCACTGCCCTCATCCACACACCGAGTCACCCCCTCGAAAAATTCAATCAAATTGGTTAGACATGATCTCCCCCTGACAAAGCTATGCTGACTATCCTTGATTAATCCTTGCCTCTCCAAGTGGAGACTAATTCTGTCCCTCAGAAATTTTTCCAATAATTTCCCTACCACTGATGTTAGGCCCACTGGCCGGTAATTCCCTGGTTTATCCCGACTACCCTTCTTGAATAGTGGTACTACGTTAGCTGTCCTCCAGTCCTCTGGCACCTCCCCTGTGGCCAGAGAGGTTCTGAAAATTTGTGTCAGAGCCCCTGCAATCTCCTCCCTTGCATCACACAGCAGCCTGGGATACATCTCAGCTGGGCCTGGGGATTTATCCACTTTTAAGCCTGCTAAAACCACTAGTACCTCCTCCCTCTCAATGCTAATTTGTTCAAGTATATCACAATCCCCCTGCCTGATACCATTGCAAATGTTACACCGTTGTTCAAAAAAGGGTGTAAGGATAAACCCAGCAACTTCAGGCCAGTCAGTTTAACTCGGTAGTGGGGAAGCTTTTAGAAACAGTAATCAGGGACAAAATTAACAGTCATTTGGACAAGTGTGGATTAATTAAGGAAAGTCAGCATGGATTTGTTAAAGGCAAATTGTGTTAACTAACTTGATTGAGTTTTTTGTTGAGGTAATAGAGAGGGTTGATGAGGGCAATGCGGTTGACGTAGTGTATATAGACTTCCAAAAGGTATTTGATAAAGTGCCACACAATAGGCTTGCCAGCAGTTGAAGTCCATGGAATAAAAGGGACAGTGGCAGCATGGATACGAAATTGGCTAAGTGACAGGAAACAGAGAGTAGTGGTGAACGGTTGTTTTTCGGACTGGAGGAAGTTATACAGTGGTGTTCCCCTGAGGTCGGTACTAGGACCACTGCTTTTCTTGATATACATTAATGACTTGGGGGGGGACTTTTGCCAGCCCTGGGGAGGCAGGTAAGGAGGCGGGACTGCCAGGGAAATGGCAGAATCTGGGGGCAGGTACCCATCCCGCACCCAACCCGCCTCCGTGCCATCTCCCCAGGAGAAGAGTACCCGCCCCGCAGCGGGTGGTGAGGATCTGGAAGGTACAGCCTGAAAGGGTGGTGGAAGCAGATTCAATCGTGGCTTTCAAAAGGGAATTGGATAAATACCTGAAGGAAAAAAGTTGCAGGGCTATGAGGAAAGGGCGGGGGAGTGGGACTAGCTGAAGTGCTCTTGCAGAGAGCCGGCACGGGCTCAACGGGCTCCTTCTGTGCTGTATGATTCTAGGGTCTTTGGAATGGGACATGAACCCACCACCTTCTGACTCAAAGGCAAGAGTGCTACCAACTGAGCCATGGCTGACACAGAGAGTGGTGAGAATGTGGAACTTGCTACCATAGAAACATAGAAACATAGAAGATAGGAGCAGGAGTAGGCCATTCGGCCCCTCGAGCCTGTTCCGCCATTAAATGACATCATGGCTGATCATCCAAATTCAGTACCCTGTCCCTGCTTTCTCCCCATATCCCTTGATCCCTTTAGCCTTAAGAAATATATCTAACTCCTTCTTGAATATATTTAATGAATTGGCCTCAACTGCCTTGTGTGGTAGAGAACTCTACAAGTTCACCACTCTCTGGGTGAAGAAATTCCTCATCATCTCAGTCCTAAATGGTTTACCCCTTATCCTTAGACTGTGACCCCTGGTTCTGGACTCCCCACCATCGGGAACATCCTTTCTGCATCTAGTCTGTCTAGTCCTGTTAGAATTTTATAAGTTTCAATGAGATCCCCTCTCATTCTTCTAAACTCTAGTGAATATATGCCTAATCAACCCAATCTCTCTTCATACGTCATTCCTGCCATCCCAGGTATCAGTCTGGTGAATCTTCGCTGCACTCTCTCCATGGCAAGAACATCCTTCCTCAGATAAGGTGACCAAAACTGCACACAATATTCAAGGTGTGGTCTCACCAAGACCCTGTACAACTGCAGCAAGACATCCTTGCTCCTGTACTCGAATCCTCTCGCTATGAAGGCCAACATCCAATTTGCCTTCTTAACCGCCTGCTGCACCTGCATGCTTACCTTCAGCGACTGGTGCACAAGGACACCCAGGTCTCGTTGCACTTCCCCTTTTCCCAATCTATTGCCGTTCAGATAATAATCTGTCTTCCTGTTTTTGCCACCAAAGTGGATAACCTCGCATTTATCCACATTATACTGCATTTGCCATGCATCTGCCCAATCACCCAACCTGTCCAAATCATACTGGAGTTTCTCTGCATCCCCCTCACAGCACACATGCCCACCCAGCTTTGTGTCATCTGCAAACTTGGAGATATTACATCTAGTTCCCTCATCTAGATCATTTATATATATTGTGAATAGCTGGGGTCCTAGCACCGATCCCTGCGGTACCCCACTAGTCACTGCCTGCCACTCGGAAAAAGACCCATTTATTCCAACTCTTTGCTTCCTGTCTGCCAACCAGTACCTTACCCCCAATCCTGTGCGCTTTAACTTTGCACACTAATCTCTTATGCGGGACCTTATCGAAAGCCTTCTGAAAGTCCAAATACACCACATCCACTGGCTCTCCCTTATCTATTCTACCAGTTCCATCCTCAAAAAATTCCAGTAGATTAGTCAAGCATGATTTACCTTTTGTAAATCCATGTTGACTTTGTCCAATCCTGTCATTGTTTTCCAAGTGCTCTGCTATTACATCTTTTATAATGGACTCTAGCATTTTCCCCACTACCGATTCCCCGTTTTCTCTCTACCACCTTTTTTAAATAGTGAGGTTACATTAGCTATCCTCCAATCCATGGGAACTGTTCCAGAGTCTATAGAATTTTGGAAGATGACCAGCAATGCATCTACTATTTCTAGGGCCACTTCCTTAAGTACCCTAGGATGTAAATTATCAGGCCCTGGGGATTTATCGGCCTTCCATCCCATCAATTTCCCTACAAATATTGATTTCATTCAATTCCTCCCTCTCATTAGACCCTATGTTCCCCAACATCTCTGGGAGGTTATTTGTGTCCTCCTTTGTGAAGACAGAACCAAAGTATGTATTTAATTGGTCTGCCATTTCTTTGTTCCCCATTATAAATTCCCCTGATTCTAACTGCAAGGGACCTACGCTTGACTTCACCAATCTTTTTCTCTTCACATATCTATAGAAGCTTTTACAGTCAGTTTTTATGTTCCCTGCAAGCTTACTCTCAATCTATTTCCCCCCTCTTAATTAATCCCTTTGTCCTCCTTTGCTGAATCCTAAACTGCTCCCAATCCTCAGGTTTGCTGCTTTTTCTAGCCAAATTATATGTCCTCTCCTTGGATCTTATGCTATCCCTAATTTCCCTTGTTAGCCACGGTTGAGTCACCTTTTTTGTTTTATTTTTATGCCAAACAGGGATGAACAAATTCTGTAGTTCATCCATGCGATCTTTAAATGTTTGCCATTGCCTATCCACCGTCAACCCTTTAAGTAACATTCCCCAATCCATCCTAGCCAACTCGTGCCTCATACCATCATAATTTCCTTTATTTAAATTCAGGACCCTAGTCTCTGAGTCAACTACTTCACTCTCCATTTTAATGAAGAATTCTATCATATTATGATCGCTCCTCCCCAAGGGGCCTCACACAAGGGAGTAGCTAAGGTGAATAGCACAGAAAAGGCAACACGGTGGCATAGTGGTTAGCACTGTTGCCTCACAGCGCCAGGGACCCGGGTTCGAATCCGGCCCCGGGTGACTGTCTGTGTGGAGTTTGCACATTCTCCCCGTGTCTGTGTGGGTTTCCTCCGGGTGCTCCGGTTTCCTCCTACAGTCCAAAGATGTGCGGGTTAGGTTGATTTGGCTATGATAAATTGACCCTTAGTGTTAGGGGGATGAAATACAGGGATAGGGTGGGATATGTGTCGGTGCAGGCTCGATGGGCCGAAATGGCCTCTATCTGCATTGTGGGGATTCTAAGATGTATTTGAGACAGAAAGGAATTGAAGGATATGGTGATAGGGTGAGATGAAGAGGGATGGGAGGAGGCTCGTGTGGAGCATAAACACCTGCACAGACCTAACGGGCCAAATGGCCTGTTCCTGTACTGTGCATTTGATGTAATTCTATGTAGATTCTGTTGCTAATAGAGGCCGTTGCCATTTCAACCCCAATAGTCTCGCTAACATTATTTGATTGGGAAAGGGTGAGAACTGTACATTTGCCACAAGACAGTGTTAGTTTAGGAGGCGGGGCAAGAGGTTGGAATGTTGCTCGTGCTGGTGCCCGGGTTTAATTAACGGGACACCGCCCAGCATCAGTGTATAAGGAGCTGTGAACCAAACCAGTCAATCGAGAAGGACTCGTCCTACAGGAATCAGGTCAGACACAGGCCCCTTTCATTCCTTCAACAATAAAGAAACTGGGCCCAGTTTCTCACCTAGCTTCTACTTTGGTTTCTGTGTGATGATTTCATCATCGGGCTACGCTGGACAGCGTCAATGTACAGGTGGTGCGAAGTAGCCAATGCAACCCCTCTCCCGCTCACAGAATGGCCCCAGAAATGGGGCAGATGGTGCATCAACGTGGCTCAGTGGGCAGCTCTCTCGCCTCGGAGTCAGAAGGTTGTGGGTTCATAGTCCCCACTCCAAAGACTTGCGCACATAATCCAGGCTGACTCTCCCAGTGCAGTGCTGAGGGAGTTCCGCACTGTCAGAGGTGCCGTCTTTCGGCTGAGATGTTAAACCGAGGCCCCCTCTGCCCTCTCGGGTGGATGTAAAAGATCCCACGGCCACTATTTCGAGGAAGAGCAGGGGAGAGTTCAGGGTATTTACTGGGAGAATCACACAGTCCTGGGGTTCAGGCATTAACCTGAATTCCCCTTCCATGGCCTGTGTGGTGTTAAGTTGTTTATTGTCCCTTTGTTGCAGTGCCACAGGGGACAGAGAGTAGATGAAAACACAAGAGAATCTGCGATCCTGCATCGGGTCGAAGAATAAACCAGGAAGAACTCCTGATGAGATCACAGTCTTTTATTAACAGCAGTTACAAGGTACAACAGTAATTGCACAATATAAATCATTGGATGTGAAACACTTTGAGTTGTTTCTGAATGATAGGATAAGGTGCTATATAATGCAAGCATAAAATTACAATTTTACAATGTCACATACACAGTAGTTACCACGAAACTACGGATTTAAGAGGGAGGTCACATCACAGTATCCAGCCATTAAATAAAAGTAAAATACTGCAGAAATCTGAAATAAAAAAACAGAAAATGCTGGAAATACTCAGGCAGCATCTGTGGAGAGAGAAACAGAGTTAACGTTTCAGGTCGCTGACCCTTCGTCAGAAGTTTTTTTCTGCCTGTGTGTCTCCAACAGTTTCTGTTTTTATTTCGCAATAAAAGCAGCCTCTCCCTTCACTTGTTTGAATTCTTCTTTTCTCAAGGAAGTGAGCCTTACTGGCAAGGCTGGCATTTATTGCCCATCCCTAGGCACTCGACCACTTCAGAGGGCAGTTAAGAGTCAACCATGTTGGTGTGGGACTGGAGTCACATATAGGCCCAGACCGGGTAAGGACGGCAGATTTGCTTCCCTAAAGGACATTAGTGAACCAGTTGGGTTTTTACGACAATCTGACAGCTTCATGGTCACCATTACTGACACCAGCTTTTTATTCCCAGATTTTTTTGAAAATCTCAACATGCTATGGTGGGATGTGAACTCACATTCTCACTAGGATTAATTAGTCCAGGCCTCTGGATTACTTGTCCAGCATCATAACCACTACACTACACTACCTGTACCCCCGTTTGAACTGAATAGTCTCGTGATGGAGAATCTAACTGGGGCTCATAAAAGCCCAAACAAAGAAAGCAAGATGGGAGATTAGGAAAGGCAGATTGATCAGGAGACCTGGATAGGGAACTCACTGGCGGGAGCAGAAAACACGGGAGCGCAAACTCCTGTATCCTATTGATCCATGACACGGGCCGCTGGGTCACTCGCTCACTGTGATTCTCACAAACCTTTTACAATTTCCCAAATCAAGCTATTTTTGAAAATTTTGTAAATAGGAAAAAAGATTCAATCTTAATAAAATTAATAGAGGAGACACCAGAGGCCACGTCGTGCTCGATAACTGGAACAGACCCTCACACGGGGGCACGTATAGAATGTGGGACGCAGTTAGTGAGGTGACGCAGGGCAGGTGGGGTAACCAAAATAACCCCCCCTCCCACTTGCAATGGTCAAATCATCCCCAACCTCCCCAAGCCCACACCCCCAAGCCCCGACACCCAGGGGTGACTGTTCCGCGGGGTGCACGCATTAGGTTGTCTCTGCGGCCGAATGGTCTTTTTTCACGTTACGAGCCGAGACAGCGAATGGAACAGGGGGTCAGAGATCGGAGGCCTGGAACTCGAATCCGACCCTGTCATCATTCAACGTCCGCACATCAGCAGTTCCCAGCAGGGGAAGGCTGCGATTGGATGGGGAGCCAGGAACCCGGGCCAGTACTTCCCCTCTCTAACCTAGGGTGGCCAACTCTGATTGGACCCATTCCTGGAGGTTTCATCACATGACCTCCTGCCTCCAACTGCCCCGCCCCCATGCTCCCGCGATTGGTCGCCCAACACGTCCACCCTCACGTCGCCCCGCCTTCCCACGGCCAATCGGAAAGCAAATAGAATCTTCGTTCCCCGATTGGAAGATTCCTGACTGTCAGTCAAACAGTCTTTCTCCCCCAATCAATATTTTTTTATATCTAATAAACAAAACCGTTCAAAGAAAACACTTTTAAAATGCCTTCTCTATGATTTGTCTCCCGGGTGTGGCTCCCAGCCGATGTCCCGGAGATTAATCTTCAATTCCTGGAGACTCCAGGCCAATCCTGGAGGGTTGGCAACCCCCCCACTCTAACGCCAAAGGCACTGAAGCTAAATATTGGAACCTACTGTCGGCCCAGACCGGGGCGGGGAACCAGGGGCCTTCCTAATCTCTCTGACTCACCGCCTAAACCGGCCATCAGTGGAGCTCTCTTTTGTAAGAAAATCTAACTTTCTCCACCCCCCAACCCCCACCCCCCCCCCCCCCCCTTGATCACAAAGCAGACCCTCCATCCCAAACAAAAAGGTTGTGGGGGTTGAAGATTTAGCCAAGTGTCGAAGAGGAGGGGTGAAGCCAAATATTCTGCGGATTCATGGACTACGTCAGGCCCCTACAACCTGTGGTCCTTGCCCATCCCCCGATGTCCATCGCTCCACCATTGGCGGCCGTGCCTTCAGCTGCCTGGGCCCTAAGCTCTGCAATTCCCTCCCTAAACCTCTCCTCCTTTAAGTCACTCCTTAAAACCTAATATTTCTTTAAAATGCTCGGTGTTAAATTCTTGCCTGTTAACGCTCCTGTGAAGCGCCTTGGGACGTTTTGCTACGTTAAAGGCGCTATATCAATGCAAGTTGTTGTTGGACCACCACAGATCCCTCATTGATTGTGCCTTATAAGTGAATAAGAAGATAATTGCCTGGTGTAGCCTGCATTATCCGCCATAATGGAGGGGACTTCTGCCCTCCCCCGCAGTCGATATTGTAATTTGGTGAATACTCGAGTATCGAAATGGTACCGAAAGAGATAAAGTGAATTTAATCTTTCTCGGAGTGAGGCTGATTTCTGTCAGTCGGGAGGAGGTTGCCGGACTGTGTAACTGGGCCATATCTTCCAAAAAATCCCCGTGCACCATCGGGAAGGTGGTTAACTGGTGTGTGGTTCCAAGGTACAAAGATTAAAAATGCAAGCGATTGTCCAGAAATGGGGCGGGTTGGGAGGTCTGTTCCTATTGCGTCACCTTTTATTCCAACAGACAATCTAATGTGAAATGTGTCAGGGCTTGAAGAATTTGGAAGAGAAATCCATTATTCTCTGATTGGAATGAGGAGTGGTTTGAACATTGAATTTCGATTGTAGTGGCAGTTGTCATGGGGATAGTCTTTTATAAACCCAATCACCTTCAGCCTTGTGAATCATAGAAGAGTCCGGGTCTTGGCCCTCCTTCAAACGCTGGAACAGGATGCGGTCGTGCAGGCGGTTGGTCTGTCCTTGCCAGAACTCAATGCTGTTGGGCTCCAGGAGGTAACCTCCCCTTCAAAACAACAGCACACCTAGAATTAGATAGAATTTACAGCACAGAAACAGGCCATTCGGCCCAACTGGTCCGTGCTCCACAGGGGCCTCCTCCCACCCCTCTTCATCTCACCCTATCAGCATAGCCTTCTATTCCTTTCTCCCTCATGTGTTTATCTAGCTTCATACAAACATAGAACATAGAAAAATAGGAGCAGGAGTAGGCCATTCGGCCCTTCGAGCCTGCTGCGCCATTCAATATTGATCATGGCTGATCCTCTATCTCAATACCATATTCCTGCTCTCTCCCCATACCCCTAGATGCCTTTTGTGTCTAGAAATCTATCTATCTCCTTCTTAAATATATTCAGTGACTTGGCCTCCACAGTCTTCTGTGGTAGAGAATTCCACAGGTTCACCACCCTCTGAGTGAAGAAATTTCTCCTCATCTCAGTCCTAAATGTCCTACCCCGTATCCTGAGGCTGTGACCCCTCGTTCTAGACCCCCCAGCCAGGGGAAACATCCTCCCCCTGCATCCAGTCTGTCTAGCCCTGTCAGAATTTTATACGTTTCAATGAGATCCCCTCTCATTCTTCTAAACTCTAGTGAATACAGGCCTAGTCGACCCAATCTCTCCTCATACGACAGTCCTGCCATCCCAGGAATCAGTCTGGTGAACCTTCGCTGCACTCCCTCTATGGCAAGTATATCCTTTCTTCGGTAAGGAGACCAAAACTGCACACAGTACTCCAGGTGTGGTCTCACCAAGGCCTTGTATAACTGTAGTAAGACATCCTTGCTCCTGTACTCAAATCCTCTTGCAATGAAGGCCAACATACCATTTGCCTTCCTAACTGCTTGCTGCACCTGCATGTTTTCTTTCAGTAACTGGTGTACAAGGACACCCAGGTCCCTTTGTACATCAACATTTCCCAATCTATCACCATTTAAATAATACTCTGCCTTTCTGTTTTTCCCACCGAAGTGGATAACTTCACATTTATCCACGTTATACTGCATCTGCCATGTATTTGCCCACTCACTCAACTTGTCTAAATCGCCTTGAAGCCTCTTTGCATCCTCCTCACAACTCTCAATCCCACCTAGTTTCGTGTCGTCAGCCGTAAATGTATCTACACTATTGACCTCAACCACTCCCTGTGGTAGCGAGTTCCACATTCTCACCAATCTCTGGGTAAAGAAGTTTCTCCGGAATTCCCTGTTTGATTTATTAGTGATTTCCAGATAGAAACACACTGGCGTATGTGACAAAAATTCTGCTTGACCGGCAGAGGACAAAGTTGAGAGTCTCGACCTCTCCCAATCTCTGTAACATATAGGCCCAGACCGGGTAAGGACGGCGGGTTTCCTTCCCTAAAAGGACCTTCGTGAACCCATTGGGTTTTTACGACAATCCGACAGCTTCTTGGTCACTTTTTACTGGCTTTATATTTCCAGATTTAGTTTAACTGAATTCTCAGATTGCCGTGGTGGCTTTTGAACTCGCGTTCTCTGGATTTACTAGTCCAGTAACATAATCGGTACACTAACCGTAACCCCGGAAGGGAGGGGTTTGCTCGGTCCGCTCTCGGCCGTCACTCACCAGTACTCAGGCATCGGCACCTCCCTCTCTTTGTAGAGCTCCTCTAGCTGTGCATTCTTATTCCTTAGAAACTGAAAAGAGGAGAGCATTAAGTGGACTGGGAGAACCATAAAGCTCTGGTTAGACCACATCTGGAGTAACTGTGTTCAGTTCCGGGCCCCGCACCTCAGGAAGGATATATTGGCCTTGGAGGGGGAGCAGCGCAGATTCACCAGAATGATACCGGGGCTAAAAGGGTTAAATTCTGAAGAAAGGTTGCATAGACTAGGCTTATATTCCCTCGAGTATAGAAGATTAAGGGGTGATCTAATCGAGGTGTTTCAGATGATTAAAGGAGTTGATCGGGTCGATAGAGAGAAACTATTTCCTCTGGTGGGGGGAGTCCAGAACAAGGGGGAAGAACCTTAAAATTAGAGCCAGGCCGTTCAGGGGTGATGTCAGGAAGCACTTCTTCACACAAAGGGTAGTGGAAATCTGGAACTCTCTCCCCCAAAAGCAGTTGAGGCTGGGGGTCAATGAAAATTTCAAATCTGAGATTGATAGATTTTTGTTTGGGAAGGGTATTTAAGGGTTATGGAACCAAGGCAGGGTAGATGGAGTTAAGATACAGATCAGCCGTGATCTAACTGAATGGTGGAACAGGCTCGAGGGGCTGAAGGGCCTCCTCCTGTTCCTGTGTTCACTTGCTGCTTTGTTGAGGTGAGAGGATGGGGGAACCCTCTTTAGATTTAGTTTTAAAGATTCCCCTGTGTGCTTGGACATGGTGTGCACAGCGATGTTGAACCGTGTGATGCATCACAACCTATTCTTAACCCATGTCACTCATGCACTTTCCTGGGGGAGGAGTGGCTGAATTTTCCTACTCCAAACTCCGGGGTGCTGAGGCCAATTGTAGCGCCCCCTACTGCTGCTCAGCTAACAGTACAGACCGGGGACCACACCTGGGACCTTCGGGGTCAAGGCTCATGATAACACTGGGTGGGGCATTTACCAAGCGAGTCATCAGTGATGGGAGGGGTGAATAAAGTGGTGACACACTAATATAATTTGCCCATACACAGTAAAACACATGAATATCAAAGAGCGCCATCAAAACCACAAATCAATGTCCAACCCTCGCTAAGAGAAACTATTTTAAAACTATTTAAACTTTCATCAGCTATATGAGAAGAACGCTATACAAAGCCATGCAGAGGGGGGAATCGATCAGGGTTGCTGCTCCTGATTGCTATCCAGTGACTATTGATGGAGAGTGCGTGTGAGTGAGTGAGAGTGAGCGTGTGAGTGAGTGCGTAAGTGAGTGCGTGTGTGAGTGAGCGCGTGAGAGTGCGTGCGAGTGCGTGTGAGTGAGCGCGAGTGAGTGAGAGTGCGTGCGTACGAGTGAGTGCGTGTGAGTGAGTGAGCGCGTGTGTGACTGAGAGTACACAAGGATGCATGTGCGTGTTAGAGTGTGTGCATGCATGTGGTTCCGTGTGCATATGAGTGAAGGTGTGTAATTGTGTGCGTGTGTGACAATCGGAGAGGTCAGGTCAGCTTTTACTGTGATGCACCCTGCAGCGGAATACCCCGATGACAATCACTGTCTTGGCTTCTACATGAAAGCCGGCCCTAGGAGGAGGGACTGTGGGGTGGCCATCAGCTGCAGGGGGAGAGAGGAAAAACACAGACTTTTTTTTGGGAACGACAGTAAGTGAATACCTTGCTGAATTTATAGAATGCTCAGCTCAGTTGTTCATTAACCTCGCATTCTTTCTGCACAGAGTCCGACACTGGCAAAGTATAAACCATCTCCTTGGCAACAGCACATTCAGACACAGAAAAGTGCAAGATGCGAGGAGATAACGGAAAACGTTTCTGCACAGTAACTGCGGCCACTGGTCGACACTCAGGAGTGGAAAGTGCCGATGAATACCTGGGGATGGGACGGGAGGTCGGCACGGACTGACGTGAAGAAATAATCCACAGGCCGCGATGGTGCCGGTGGTGCCAGGGTCAGGCAAGGTGGGGAACGACGGGTGATGGTAGCTGGAGCGCAGCAGACCCGGGTTGAATGGTTGAGCTGTGAGGGTGGCTGAACATTCTGGGGCTTTGCTCCATTACCTTTGGGGATCAGGGACTGTTTATACAGAACTTCAACCCAGGAGATTCAATGGGATTTGGGCTGTGGGAGGAGATTCAATGGGTGGGTAGAGTCCATAAGAACATAAGAAATAGGAGCAGGAGTAGGCCATTCGGCCCTTCGAGCCTGCTCTGCCATTCAATGAGATCATGGCTGATCTTCTGCCTCAACTCCATTCACCGGCCCTATCGCCATATCCCTTGATGCCCTTACTCGTCAGAAATCTATCGACTTCTGCTTTGAATATACCCAATGACTGAGCCTCCACAGATTCACCACCCTCTGTGTGAAGAAATTTCTTCTCATCTCAGTCCTGAATGGCCTACCCTTTATCCTGAGGCTGTGGCCCCTGGTTCTAGACTCCCCAGCCAAGGGAAACATTCTCCCAGCATCCATCCTCTCAAGCCCTGTAATAATTTTGTATGCTTCAATGAGATCCCCTCTCATTCTTCTGAATTCAAGAGAATACAGGCCTAGTTTACTCAATCTCTTCTCATACGACAGTCCCGCCATCCCAGGAATCAGTCTCATGAACCTTCGTTGCACTCCCTCTATGGCAAGTATATCCTTCCTTAGGTAAGGAGACCAAAATTGTACACAGTACTCCAGGTGTGGTCTCACCAAGGCCCTATATAATTGGAGTAAGACTTCTTTACTCCTGTACTCAAATCCTCTTGTAATGAAGGCCAGCATAGCATTTGCCTTCCTAATGGCTTGCTGCACCTGCACATTCACTTTCAGTGACTCGTGTACAAGGACACCCAGGTCCCTTTGAGCATCTGCATTCCCCAATGTCCATGACAGGGGAGAGTGCACATGGGCTGTGGGAGGAGATTAAATGGGTGGATAGAGTCCATGATAGGGAAGAATGTACATGGGCTGTGGGAGGAGATTCAATGGGTGGGTAGAGTCCATGATAGGGGAGAGTGTACATGGGCTGTGGGAGGAGATTCAATGGGTGGGTAGAGTCTGTGATAGGAGAGAGTGTACATGGGCTGTGGGAGGAGATGAAATGGGTGGATAGAGTCCATGATAGGGGAGAGTGTACATGGGCTGTGGGAGGAGATGAAATGGGTGGCTAGAGTCCATGATAGGGGAGCGTGTACATGGGCTGTGGGAGGAGATTCAAAGGATGGGTAGAGTCTGTGATAGGGGAGAGTGTACATGGGCTGTGGGAGGGATTGGTTGGATGGCCTTTACTTGCTCCATGCTTTCTTCTGTTACACGCGCCATAACCGAGACCCACGCGGTTTTGTGCACACACCTCTCGGTCAGGGATCACCGTGCTCTGACGGCTGACCACAGCACCAATTTGGCTGCTCTTGGGCCGGGAATGGAAGTACTCCTCAGAATCCTTGTCCGGTAATTTCGCCACATGCCCTTCGATACGCACCTGAGGAGAATGAACATTCATGGTCAGTACCTCGACTCCAACTGACTTACCGGCCGGTGGAACAGGACCACAGTAGAGGCAGCTACATGCTCAACATATTATAAAAAGGATATAGAGACACTGGAGAGGGTGCAAAAACAGATTTACAAGGCTGATCCCAGAAATGCAAGGTATACCTATCAGGAAAGGATGACCAGGCTGGGGCTCTTTTCCCTTGAAATAAGAAGGCTGAGGGGTGACCTAATAGAGGTCTTTAAAATTATGAAAGGTTTTGATAGAGTGGATACAGAGAGAATGTTTCCACTTGTGGGGAAGAGCAAAACGAGAAGCCATCAATATAAGATAGTCACCAAGAAATCCAATAGGGAATTCAGAAGAAACCTCTTTACCCAGAGAGTGGTGAGAATGTGGAACTCGCTACCACAGGGAGTGGTTGAAGCGAATAGTGTAGATACATTTAAGGGGAGGCTAGACAAGGATATGAGGGAGAAGGGAATAGAGGGTTATGCTGATAGAGTTAGATGAGGAAAGACGGGAGGAGGCTCGAGTGGAGCATAAACACCGGCATGGACTGGTTGGGCCGAATGGCCTGTTTCTGTGCCGTATATTCTGTGTAAATGAGAAAGCAAACATCACACTGAGCATGCTCTGCGGGGTCCAAGATCCAGCTCGGACGATCGGGGGGGGGGGGGGGGGCGGTACGTGGGGGGAGAGCAGCGGGCGGTTGACTGGATAGTCATCAGGACCAGGAACCTTGGCTGATTTTGTTCCCTCCTCTAACACAGTGGGGCAGTTGTGGTGCCTCCTATTGGTGTGAGCAGCTACAGTGTCAGCACTGGCTCAATGGGCAGCACGCTCGCCTTTGCGTCAGGTGGTCATGGGTTCCAGCCCCACTCCAGGACTTAAGTACATAATTGGCTGCAAAGTGTTTTGAGACGTTCTGAGGATACGAAAGGCATTATATCAATGCAAGTTCATTCTGTCAGGCACAACTAGTGAGAATTAAACAAGGGAGGGAAAGTAAGGTGCATTTAAAAAACGAGTAAATATGTAAATGAGAACGTACTTGCCTATTAAGGGCCTCCCAGTAAAAGACGATTGCTGCAACTGGATTGGTCTCCTAGAGAAAGACAGAAATATTAGCATATTGTGCAGTCCTAAACTCACAATCAACTGGCATTGATGATCAAAAAATGTAACAGAGTGTTATAATGAGGGCGATGTTTAAGAAAGAAAGACTTGCATTTATATAGCGCCTTTCACGACCACCGGACGTCCCAAAGTGCTTTACAGCCAATGAAGTGGCCTAGCAAGCCACTCAGTTACCACACGGACTGCAGCAGTTCAAGAAGGCGGCTCACCACCACCTTCTCAAGGGGCAACTAGGGATGGGCAATAAATGCCGGCCTTGCCAGCGACGCCCTTACCCCAAAGAACGAATTAAAAAAAATTACTTTTTGAAGTGTAGTCACTGTTGTAATGTAGGAAACGCGGCAGCCAATCTGCGCACAGCAAGATCCCACAAACAGCAATGTGATAAATATGTTATAATGATGGCGAGGTTCAACGGAGTTGATAATGAGGGTGAGGTTTAACGGAGTTGATAATAAGGGTGAGGTTTAACGGAGTTGATAATGAGGGTGAGGTTTAACAGAGTTGATAATGAGGGTGAGGTTTAACAGAGTTGATAATGAGGGTGAGGTGTTACGGAGTTGATGAGGGTGAGGTGTAACGGAGTTGATAATGAGGGTGAGGTTTAACGGAGTTGATAATGAGGGTGAGGTTTAACGGAGTTTATAATGAGGGCGAGGTGTAACGGAGTTGATAATGAGGGTGAGGTTTAACGGAGTTGATAATGAGGGCGAGGTGTAACGGAGTTGATAATGAGGGTGAGGTTTAACGGAGTTGATAATGAGGGCGAGGTGTAACGGAGTTGATAATGAGGGTGAGGTTTAACGGAGTTGATAATGAGGGTGAGGTGTAACAGAGTTGATAATGAGAGTGAGGTGTTACGGAGTTGATAATGAGGGTGAGGTGTTACGGAGTTGATAATGAGGGTGAGGTGTTACGGAGTTGATAATGAGGGTGAGGTTTAACGGAGTTGATAATGAGGGTGAGGTGTAACAGAGTTGATAATGAGGGTTGCGATTTGCAATTGGTACAGAGCTGACCAATCAGGTATCTACTCACCAGCTCCTTGCCCTTCCTGCTCTCATAGTTTGTGTAGAATCTGAAGCCATCGGGCCCAAACCCTTTCAGAAGCAGCATTCGAGCAGAGGGCCTTCCATCCCTAGAAAAGAAGCAGAAAAAGTGAATCTAATGTAACTACATCCCGCTCTGAGATCCCATCGTGAATTCGATCCCTCCTTCGACTAATTACATAGAAACATAGAAACATAGAATCTAGGAGCAGGAGTAGGCCATTCGGCCCGTCGAGCCTGCTCCGCCATTCAATACGATCATGGCTGATCATCCAAATCCAGTACCCTGTCCCTGCTTTAATCCCCACAGTACACATATCCCACCCTACCCCTGTAACCCCACGTATTTAATTCCCCCTAACATATCCCATCCTATCCCCATAACCCCACATATTTAATCCCCCCTAACACTAAGGGTCAATTTATCATAGCCAAATCAACCTAACCCGCACATTTTTGGACATTTACGATGCTGATTTCTCAGTCAATCGAATGACGAGCAGCTCAGCATTCACACAAGAGCAGCTCAATCTTCGGAGTGTCTGGCTTTGCCCAAACATCAAACTCCCGCTAATTAAATGTGACGTCATCACGGCTCACTAGAGGTTAATATTACAACACTTACCAGAGAGAAAGAACTACCACTTATAAAGCGTCTTATCAAGTGCTGAGGAACATCCTAGAATACTTCACATACAAAGAGTTACACGGTGCAGTTCCCGTTATGTTAGTAAATACAGCAGCCATGTTACGCACAGTGAGATCCCACAAACAGTAATGAGATGAATGATCTCTAGATCTTTTCATTGCAAACTGCTGGCGTGACATCGGCCGTCTCCATTTCTCTGCTCCCCTCACTCACTCCAACCTACCTCCCTCTGAACTTGCAGCACTCCATTCTCTCAGATCCAACCCCAACATTGTCATTAAACCTGCTGACAAGGGTGGTGCTGTTGTTGTTTGGCGAACCGACCTCTGCCTAGCGGAAGCTGAATGCCAACTGTCCGACACCTCCTCCTACCTCCGCCTGGACCATGACCCCACTACCGAACATCAAGCCACCGTTTCCAAGACTGTCACTGACCTCATCTCCTCTGGAGATCTTCCCCCCACGGCCGCCAACCTTATAGTTCCCCAACCCCGCACAGCCCGCTTCTACCTCCTTCCCAAGATCCACAAACAGGGCTGCCCTGGTAGACCCATCGTTTCAGCCTGTTCTTGCCCCACGGAACTTATCTCTTCCTATCTCGACTCTATTTTTTCTCCCCTTGTCCCATCTCTTCCCACCTACATCCGCGACTCTTCCGACGCCCTCCGCCACTTTAACAGTTTCCAGTTTCTTGGCCCCAACCGCCTTCTTTTCACTATGGACGTACAATCCCTCTACACCTCCATCCCCCACCAGGATGGCCTGAGGGCGCTCCGCTTCTTCCTTGAACAGAGGCCCAATCAGTCCACATCCACCACCACCCTCCTCCGCCTGGCTGAACTTGTTCTAAGAACATAAGAAATAGGAGCAGGAATAGGCCACTTGGCCCCTCGAGCCTGCTCCGTCATTCAATAAGACCATGGCTGATCTTGGGCTCAAAGCCACTTCCCAGCCCGCTCCCCATAACCCTTCACTCCCTTATCTTTCAAAAATTTGTCTATCTCCACTTTAAATGTATTTAATGACCCAGCCTCCACAGCTCTCTGGGGCAGAGAATTCCACAAATTTACGACCCTCTGAGAGAAGAAATTCCTCCTCATCTCAGTTCTAAAAGGGCGACCCTTTATTCTGAGACTGTGCCCCCGAGTTCTAGATTCCCCCACGAGGGGAAACATCCTCTCTGCATCTACCCTGTCGAGCCCCCTCAGCATCTTATATGTTTCGATAAGATCACCTCTCATTCTTCTAAATTCCAATGAGTATAGGCCCAACCTGCTCAAGCTTTCCTCATAAGTCAAACCCCTCATCTCTGGAATTAACCTAGAGAATCGTCTCTGAACTGCCTCCAATGCAAGTATATCCTTCCTTAAATAAGGAGACCAAAACTGTACGCAGTACTCAAGGTGTGGTCTCACCAATACCTGTACAGTTGTAGCAGGACTTCCCTGCTTTTATACTCCAACCCCCTTGAAATAAAGGCCAACATTCCATTTGCCTTTTTGATTACTTGCTGTACCTGCATGCTAACTTTTTGTGTTTCATGCACAAGGACCCCCAGGTCCCTCTGAACTGTAGCATTTTGTAATCTCTCTCCATTTAAATAATAGTTTGCTTTTTTATTTTTCCTGCCAAAGTGGATAACCTCGCACTTTCCCACATTATACTCCATCTGCCAAATGTTTGCCCACTCACCTAGCCTGTCTATATCCCTTTGCAGATTCTTTGAGTCCTCTGCACAACTTGCTTTCCCACCCATCTTTGTATCATCCGCAAACTTGGCTACATTACAGTCGATCCCTTCATCCAAGTCATTAATGTAGATTGTAAATAGTTGGGGCCCCAGCACCGATCCTTGTGGCACCCCACTAGTTACTGTTTCCCAACCTGAAAATTACCCATTTATCCCGACTCTCTGCTTTCTGTTAGTTAGCCAATTCTCTATCCATGCTAATATATTACCCCCAACTCTGTGAGCTCTTATCTTATGCAGTAACCTTTTATGTGGCACCTTATCGAATGCCTTCTGGAAATCCAAATACACCACATCCACCGATTCACCCTTGTCCACCCTGTTTGTTATATCCTCAAAGAACTCCAGCAAATTTGTTAAACATGATTTCCCTTTCCTAAAACCATGCTGACTCTGTTTGACTGCAGTATGTTTTTCTAAATGCCCTGCTATTGCTTCCTTAATGAAGGACTCCAGCATTTTCCCAACGACAGATGTTAAGCTAACTGGTCTATAGTTTCCTGCTTTCTGTCTCCCTCCTTTCTCCCTTCTCACATTGAACAACTTCTCCTTTGGCTCCACTCACTTCCTCCAAATCAAAGGTGTTGCTATGGGAACCCGCATGGGTCCTAGTTATGCCTGCCTTTTCGTGGGATATGTGGAACACCCTTTGTCCCAGTCCTACTCAGGTCCCCTTCCTCACCTCTTTTTCCGGTACATTGATGACTGTATCAGTGCCATTTCCTGCTCTCGCCTTGAACGAGATAATTTCATTCACTTTGCTTCCAATTTCCACCCTTCCCTCACCTTCACATGGTCCGTCTCCGACTCTTCCCTTCCTCGACTTCTCCGTCTCCATCTCTGGGGATAGGTTATTGACAAACATTCACTACAAGCCCACTGACTCCCACAGCTACCTGGACTACACTTCCTCCCACCCCGCTTCCTGTAAGGACTCTATTCCATTCTCCCAGTTTCTCTGTCTCCGCCGCATCTGCTCTGACGATGCCACCTTCCTACCAGTGCTTCTGACATGTCTTCCTTTTTCCTCAACCGAGGATTCCCCTCTACTGTGGTTGACACGGCCCTTGACCGTGTCCGTTCTATCTCCCGCACTTCTGCCCTCACCCCTGCCCTTCCCTCCCGGAACCACGATAGAGTTCCCCTTGTCCTCACCTTTCACCCCACCAGCCTCCACATTCAACGGATCATCCTCCGTCATTTCCGCCACCTCCAGCGTGATCCCACCACCAAACACATCTTCCCCTCACCTCCCCTTTCAGCATTCCGTAGGGACCGCTCCCTCTGCGACACCCTGGTCCACTCCTCTATCACCCCCAACACCCCTTCCCCTTCGCCCGACACCTTCCCGTGCAAGCGCAGGAGATGCAACACATGCCCTTATACCCCCCCCCTTCCCACTGTCCAGGGCCCCAAACACCCCTTCCAGGTGAAACAGCGATTTACTTGTACTTCTTGCAATTTAGTATACTGTATTCGCTGCTCACGATGTGGTCTCCTCTACATTGGGGAGACCAAACGCAGATTGGGTGACCGCTTTGCGGAACACCTCCGTTCAGTCCGTAAGGGGGACCCCGAGCTTCCGGTCACCTGTCACTTTAATTCTTTGCATCACTCCCACTCAGACCTCACTGTCCTCGGCCTCTTACATTGTTCCACTGAAGCTCAGCGTAAGCTCGAGGAACAGCACCTCATCTTTCGATTAGGCACTTTACAGCCTTCTGGACTCAACATAGAGTTCAACAATTTCAGATCATAACCTCGGCCCCTATCATATATATATTTTTTATCCACACTTTGTTTGTGTCTTCTTTTCTTCTCTCCCACATGGCAGCTGTCTTTCATTCTGCCAGCACAATTCACACTTCATCTCGAGCCATCCTTTGCTCCTTAACCTGTCCCATTACCACCTCCTTTTGCCTTCAATATCTCTTAATGTCTTTTAATCTCTCCTGCCTTCTATCCTATCACAGACCTTCCCTTTTGTTCTTTCATCCTCCCCCCTTTCCCAGCCCCTACCTTTTGCTTAAAAATCTGTTCCATTTCCTGCTTTTTTCCAGTTCTGACGAAAAGGTCATCGAGCTGAAACGTTAACTCGGTTTCTCTCTTCACAGATGCTGCCTGACCTGCTGAGTTTCTCCAGCATTTTCTGTTTTTATTTATGAAATGAATGCCCTGTGATTGAGGGATGAATCTTGCCCAGGGCACTCACTGGTTGTCTAAAGGAGCCACAGAATCCTTATACGTCCTGCTGAACAGGCAGACAGGACCTGGGTTTAACAGCTCTCCTGAAGGCCAGTACCTCCGATACTGCATTACAGCACTGGTGTGTTGGCCCAGATTACCTCCTCAAGTCTCTGGAATACGATTTGAACCCACAACCTTCTGAACCAGAGGCGAGAGTGCGACCAGCTGGGCCACAGCTGACACTTTTAGTGAAGAGACCAGGCACTGTGGTATCAGAAGCTGGGTTTGTTCCCAGATGCCCCTGTGACACACACAGGCCCCTACTGAGTCGGGCGATGGGCAGCCTGTTCCCACTCCAGAGACTTGAGCCCACAATCCAGGCTGACACTCCCAGTGCAGTGCTGAGAGAGTGCTGCACTGTCGGAGGTGCCGTCTTTCGGATAAGACGTTAAACCGAGAACCCGTCTGCCCTCTCAGGTGGACGTAAAAGATCCCATGGCATTATTGGAAGAAGAGCAGGGGAGTTCTCCCCGGTGTCCTGACCAATATTTATCCCTCAATCAAAATCACTAAAACAAATTATCTGGTCATTATCACATTGCTGTTTGTGGGAGCTTGCTGTGCACAAATTGGCTGCCGCGTTTCCTACATTACAACAGTGACTACACTTCAAAAAGTACCTCATTGGCTGTGAAGCACTTTGGGTCGTCCTGAGGTTGCTAGAGAAATGCAAGTTCTTTCTTTCTTATCTGATCAGTTTGAAAATAACGCACGGCATCAGAGGACAAGCGGCATTCCTTCCTTCTTCCCTGCATTCCCAGCCCTCCCCCACCAATTTCCTCCCTTCCTCTCCCTGAGGCACTGACTCTCGCTGGGGAATGGGTGCCACTGGCACCAGCTGCCCTCTGGTACCTCAACCGAGGGGCTATTCTCCATGCGTGAGCCTAAATAATGAGTATCAGCTGGATATTTGACTGAGGTAGGCAGCAAGAGCTGAGTTCCATTCAGATTAGACAAGGTGCCGAGTTTGATTGCCGGTCTTTGCCGATTTAGCTGACCTCAGGGAGTGGTGTAACAATTCCCGGGCTAGGGAGGTGGAAAATCTGCCCTGATTCCCAGTCCTAGCTGCTACTCCTGCTGGAAGCTGCGTGTCGGTGGGCATTAGGTGACGCCCCTGTGGTCGAATAGGCTGCCAGCCCTCACAGCCTAGGCTCAAATAGGAAGAATAGCCACTTGGGTGTGGTATCGGAGGAGTAGCTGGCGCCTGGAGTATTGCAACTCAAGGAGCGACCGCCTTCAGTAGAGGAGGGGATAAAATCAGCAGGAAGATTCAACAAACTGCACAGCACAGGCGGGAGTGCTATTACACAGTATTTACAGCACAGAAACAGGCCATTCGGCCCAACCAGTCCATGCCGGCGTTTACGCTCCGCACGAGCCTCCTCCCACCCTAGTCTTCATCTCACCCCATCAGCAGATCCTTCTATTCCTTTCTCCCTCATGTGTTTATCTAGCTTCCCCTTAAAGGCATCTATGCTAATCGCCTCAACCACTCCCTGTGGTAGCGAGTTCCACATTCTCACCACTCTCTGGGTAAAGAAGTTTCTGCTGAATTCCCCGTGGATTTATTAGTGACTGTCTTATATTTATGGCCCCTAGTTTTGCTCTTCCCCACAAGTGGAAACATCTTCTCTACGTCTACCCTATTGAACTCATTCATCATTTTAAAGATCTCGATCAGGTCACCCCTCAGCCTTCTCCTTTTCTAGAGAAAAGAGCCCCAGCCTGTTCAGTCTTTCCTGATAGTTATAACCTCTCAGTTCTGGTCTCATCCTTGTAAATCTTTTTTGCACATTCCCCCGGTGCCTCTATTTCCTTTTTATAATATGGAGACCAGAGCTGTGCACAGTGCTCCAAGTGTGGTCTAATCAAGGGTCACATAACCTCTATAGCACAGAAACAGGCCCGACTGGTCTATGCCAGGGTTTATACTCCACACGAGCCTCCTCCCACTCTAATTATGTCTTCCCACCCTGCCCCAACCCCCATATCCCCTACTTACTCTAGGGGAACAAGTGATATGGAGATCGGGTGGGAAAGTGGAGTTGAGGTCGAAGATCAGCCAAGATCTTATTGAATGGCGGCGCAGGCTCGAGGGGCCGAATGGCCGACTCCTGCTCCGAATTCTTCTGTTCTTGTGTCCTCTGTTAGTAATGGACCCCATTATTGCACAGGTATGAAATTTCTCTTTGACCCATATTTTAATGAGGTTGTTAGCCTGAATGAATTAAACTAGTGGGCAAGGAACTTTCATATCAACACTGTAACATCGTGCCTCGATATCTTTCGGTAGGGTGGGGAACCCATGCAATTTCAAAAGCTGACTCTACTTCAGGCCTTTTAGTGAACTTTTGGCGCCACTCCCTTAGTTCCAGCCAAGAGATTGGCGAGGATGGTTACCTGGTGCAGGTGGCGAGGCACATGGCGTTAGCTTCCCGGATAGACGGGCATTTTGTGGCCGCTTCAAACCAGTCAGCAAACTGCTTCATGGGGTCCAGAGAAACCAGCTGATTCTCTTCAAAAGCCTGGCAACAAAGAGAGAGAGGAATATAACCACACACACACACACACACACACACACACAGAGGAAGCAGCAAAACAGCAGCTGGGGACACGCATGCACTTTAGAAAGGTTTATTGTGGGTGACCTTGGTGAGGCCACATTTACTGACAGTCCGCAGCCAACCTGAGAAGGTGGTGATGGGGCTGCTATCTGTGGGCATGCATGCATGTACATACTTTCAAACTCTGCAGAGTGAAGTCATTAATCACTATTGCCACATAATTATACAGATCTTTCGACAGCACCTCCCAAAGCCGCGGCCTCCACCACCCAGAAGGACAAGGGCAGCGGGCGCAGGGGAGCACCGCCACCTCCCAAGTTCACCTCCAAGTCACACACGTCATCCCAGCCAAGCTGTTCCAGTACAGCTACAACACTGGCATCTATCCGACAATGTGAAAAACTGCCCAGGTATGTCCTGTCCACAAAAAGCAGGACAAATCCAACCCGACCAATTACCGCCCCATCAGTCTACTATCAATCATCAGCAAAGTGATGGAAGGTGTCATCGACAGTGCTATCAATGTTACTCACCAATGCCCACTGATGCCCAATTTGGGTTTCGCCAAGACCACTCAGCTCCCGACCTCATTACAGCCTTGGTCCAAACATGGACAAAAGAGCTGAATTCCAGAGGTGAGGTGAGAGTGACTGCCCTTGACATCAAGGCAGCATTTGACCTGAGTGTGGCATCAAGGAACCCTAGTAAAACTGAAGTCAATGGGAATCAGGGGGAAACGCTCCACTGGCTGGAGTCATACAGAATCCCCACAGTGCAGATGGAGGCCATTTCGGCCCATCGAGCCTGCACCGACACATATCCCACCCTATCCCCATAACCCCACGTATTTAATCCCCCTAACACTTAGGGGTCAATTTATCATAGCCAAATCAACCTAACCCGCACATCTTTGGACTGTGGGAGGAAACCGGAGCACCCGGAGGAAACCCACGCAGACACGGGGAGAATGTGCAAACTCCACACAGACAGTCACCCGAGGCCAGATTCAAACCCGGGTCCCTGGCACTGTGAGGCAACAGTGCTAACCTAGCACAAAGGAAAATGGTTGTGGTGGTTGAAGGTCAATCATCACAGCCCCAGGACATCGCTGCAGGAGTTCCTCAGGGCAGTGTCCTAGGCCCAACCATCTTCAGCTGCTTCATCAATGACCTTCCCTCCAACATAAGGTCAGAAATGGGGATGTTCGCTGATGACTGCACAGTGTTCAGCGCCATTCACAACTCCACAGATAATGAAGCAGTCCATGCCCGCATGCAACAAGACCTGGACGACGTTCAGGCTTGGGCTGATAAGTGGCAGGTAACATTCGCGCCACACAAGTGCCAGGCAATGACTATCTCTAACAAGTGAGAGTCTAACCACCTCCCCTTGACATTCAATGGCATTACCATCGCCGAATCCCCCACTATCAACATCCTGGGGGTCACCATTAACCAGAAACTTAACTGGACCAGCCACATAAATAGGGTGGCAACAAGAGCAGGTCAGAGGCTAGGTATTCTGTGGCGAGTGTCTCACCTCCTGACTCCCCAAAGCCTTTCCACCATCTACAAGGCACAAGTCAGGAGTGTGATGGAATACTCTCCACTTGCCTGGATGAGTGCAGCTCCAACAACATCTCAAGAAGCTCAACACCATCCAGGACAAAGCAGCCCGCTTGATTGGCACCCCATCCACCACCTTAAACATTCACTCCCTCCACCACCACCATACCGTGGCTGCAGTCTGTACCATCTACAAGATGCACTGCAGCAACTCGCCAAGGCTTCTTCGGCAGCACCTCCCAAACCCGCGACCTCTTCCACCTAGAAGGACAAGGGCAGCAGGAGCATGGGAACACCACCACCTCCAAGTTCCCCTCCAAGTCACACACCATCCTGACTTGGAAATATATCGGCCGATCCTTCATCGTCGCTGGGTCAAAATCCTGGAACTCCCTCCCCACAGCACTGTGGGAGCACCTTCACCACACGGACTGCAGCGGTTCAAGAAGGCGGCTCACCACCACCTTCTCAAGGGCAATTAGGGATGGGCAATAAATGCTGGCCTTGCCAGCGACGCCCACATCCCATAAACAAATTAAAAAAAAATATCGGCCGTTCCTTCATCGTCACTGAGTCAAAATCCTGGAACTCCCGAACTAACAGCACTGTGAGAGTACCATCACCACTGCGGTTGCCATCTGTGGCTGGACATTTCCCTGGAGGTTACATCCCATGACCCCCTGCCTCCACCTGCCCCGCCCCCACCATAGCTCACCCAACACGTCCAACCTCGCGACACAACACCTTCCCGCGTCAATTGGAAAGTGAACAGACTCGCTGTTAGCTGATTGAATGGTTCTTGACTGCCAGTCAAACAACCTATTTCCTCTCTCCAATATTTTTATAACTAATAAAAAAATTGTTCAAAGAAAATTAAGAAAAACACCATTTCCTTTTCTCCCAGTTTGCCCACAGCAGAGTCCCGGAGATTAATCTTTAATTCTTGGAGACTCCAGGCCAATCCTGGAGGGTTGGCAACACTGTTCACCACACGGACTGCAGCGGTTCAAAAAGAAGGCCCACCACCAACTTCTCAAGGGCAACTAGGGGACGGGCAATAAATGCCGGCCTTGCCAGCGACGCCCACATTCTCCAATATTAACAAAAGACCGATGGGAAATAAAAGAAAAATCACACACCAGCTCCCCCTAATGGCTTGGTTGGGAAGAGCCTGGCCAAGTGTTGCACTGAGCCATTCCAGACAGTAAGAAGCAGAGAAAGAACTTGCCTTTATAGAGCACCTTTATCCCCTTCAGGATGTCACAAAGTGTTTCATGTTAGGGGACCAAGAGCTAGTAACGGAATCCATTTTGTACTAAAGACTAAGGTTAAAGGTTAAAAGCTGGCAGGTATAGCTGGCAGCCCAGTTTTCACAGAGGTCACAAACAGCCCGATCCAGAGTTCGGGTTACACATTGATTACGTTTAGATCTGGACTTTATCACTGTTTTTGCACACATAGGCACATAGAAACAGGAGGAGGCCATTCAGCCCCTCGAGCTTGTTCTGCCGTTCAATTAGATCGTGGCTGATCTGTGTCTTAACTCCATCTACTTGCCTTGGTTCTGTAACCCTTAATACCCTTGCCCAACAAAAATCTATCAATCTAAGCCTAAGAAATCTAAGTCTAAAAAATGTTTAATTGACCCCCCCAGCTTTTGGGGGAGAGTTTTCCAGGTTTCCACCACCTTTTGTGTGAAGAAGTGCTTCCTGACATCACCCCTGAACAGCCTGGCTCTAATGTTAAGGTTATGCCCCCTTGATCTGGGTTGAAACATACTTATCTGCAGTTGAGTCATGTTACTGCCTTCTACACCTCGCTAATCCTAAACACCAGCTGTTTCCACTGGCTTTCGGGACCACAGACAGCCTGGAACTTCTTGATAAAGACTGGGAGAGAACTGGTGAAAATTGCATCAAGATCGTGTGAAGTAATGTAGATAGAATTACATAAGAATGGCCAAATTGTAACATGAGGTTAGAAGACGAAACAGAAGGAAGGGATCTAGAAAGTTGACCCCAGCGTGTGATCTTCTACAGCACAGCATCGCCGGTTCCGCAATCTGTGGTCATGTGTCAGTCGTGGTGCAGTGGGCAGCACTCTCACCTCTGAGTCAGAAGGTCGTGGGTTCAAGTTCCATTCCAAAGACTTGAGCACAAATATCTAGGCTGAGGCTGTCAATGCCAGTACTGAGATGCCGTCTTTCGGATGAGACGTTAAACTGAGGCACCTTATTGCCTGACTCAGCCCATCTGCTGCTGAAACCCTCATCCATGCCTTTGTAACCTCCAGACTCAACTATTCCAATGCTCTCCTGGCCGGCCTCCATAAACTTGAGCCCATCCAAAACTCTGCTGCCCCGTGTCCTAACTCACTCCAAGTCCCATTCACCCATCGCCCCCTGTGCTCACTGACCTACATTGGCCCCCGGTTAAGCAACGCCTCGATTTTAAAGTTCTCATCCTGGTTTTCAAATCCCTCCATGGCTTCACCCCTCCCTATCTCTGTAATCGCCTCCAGCCCTACAACCCTCCGAGATCTCTGCAATCTTCCAATTCTGGCCTCTTGCGCATCCCCCACTTCCTTCACTCCACCATTGGCGGCCGTGCCTTCAGCTGCCTTGGCCCGAAGCTCTGGAATTCCCTCCCTAAACCTCTCTACATCCCTCTCCTCCTTTAAGACGCTCCTTAAAACCTAGCTCTTTGACCAAGCTTTCAGTCACTTGTCCTAATATCGCCCTATGTGGTTCGATGTCAAATTTTGTCTGATAACGCTCCTGTGAAGTGCCTTGGGGTGTTTTAATATGTTAAAAAGATTTACAATAATGGTTCCAGGGATGAGGGACTTCAGTTACGTGGATAGACTGGAGAAGCTGGGGTTGTTCTCCTTAGAGCAGAGAAGATTGAGAGGAGATTTGATAGAGGTGCTCAAAATCATGAGGGGTCTCGACAGGGTAGATAGAGAGAAACTGTTCCCATTGGCAGAGGAGTCGAGAACCAGAGGACACAGATTTAAGGTGATTGGTAGAAGAACCAAAGGCTACATAAGAAAAAAACTTTTTTATGCAGCAAGTGGTTAGGATCTGGAATGCACTGCCTGAGAGGGTGGTGGAGGCAGACTCAATCGTGGCTTTCAAAAGGGAGTTGGATAAGTACCTGAAGGAAAAAATTTTGCAGGGCTATGGGAAAGGGCGGGGGAGTGGGACTGGCTGAGGTGCTCTTGCAGAGAGCCAGGATGGGCTCAACGGGCCGAATGGCCTCCTTCCGTGCTGTAACCATTCTATGATTCTAAAGGCGCTATATAAATGCAAGTTGTTGTGTAGTGAGCTACGGAAGGATTTGTAAATGAGGGCAAGGCATTTGAAATCAGTGCTTACTGTACAGTGGAACGAAAATAATACACCAACGGCAAGTCATTCCAAGGACTTGCTTTCTGTATTCCGGTCACACAGCTGCCTCGGCACAGGCCTAGGAGTGAGTCAGCACTGCTTTCCCCAAACAAATAAAACATTGCAAGCATGTTTTGAATCGAAGACATTACCCCTTTAATGCGCAGTGGAGATAAAATTACATTCTGTATATTTGTATCATTTTTACAAACGAAATGGAGCCCGGGTCAGAATGGCCCCAAGTTGCATAAGGTGCAGGTGAAGGAGGCTTCCAGCAGGAGGCGCTTTTTGTTGTTTTAAAGCATGATATTAAATTGCTGAAAATATTTTCATGCGGTGAAAGAGAACAAGCTCTGACCCCGGCGATACATTTCACCGAACTGATACATCGCGACTCGGCAATGGTTACATCGGATTTGTTACATTTCGCTACTCACTTCCTGGTCGCATTTGTAACTCTGCCTCATGGTGGCCACGTCCACAGCAAGGCTGGGGCTGGAGCAAGAGGAGGACATGCTGCCGAGTCTGGGAGCTGGGCACCGCTTGTTCCCACCGATCCACGTGTGCGCGGAGCGTCTGATGAAACTGATGGGGAAACTGATCTTCAGGGTGTCAGTCACACGCCGCCACATGGCAGCCCGGGGCGGGGGGGGACACACCGACTGTCTGTGTGGGTGTCTGTCTCTCTCACTGCTCACACTTCAGTGTGAATCCTCTTGTATAAAATAGTTTCTGATGCACTTAGACAAAGACACGCTGTTAAATAATCAATTGCTTGTCAGACTTCGTGAATCATCAATTGCAATTATTAATATTAAACAGTGAGTGGGAGCTAGCTGGGTGAGTGGCTCCCAGGGTACAGGTAATAGCTGTGTTACTGGTTAGTGTCAGTAACCCATGTGTGTCGCTGGATTATGCACATTCTCGGAGATATCACTGTGGGGAAGGGCGGTCAGAAGGCAGCATTACTCTTGATCATGCTCGCAAATCTCTGACTGACTGTTACAAACGGGAATCGGCGCCCCTCCCTCGAAAGCAATACTTCTATTTCTATAGCGCCTCTCACGACCTCAGGACGACCCAAAGCGCTTTATAGCCAATGAAGTACTTTTGAAGTGTAGTCACTGTTGTAATGTAGGAAACACAGCAGCCAATTTGCGCACAGCAAGCTCCCACAAACAGCAATGTGATAATGACCAGATAATCTGTTTTAGTGGTGTTGGTTGAGGGATAAATATTGGCCCCAGGACACCGGGAAGTACTCCCCTGCTCTTCTTCGAAATAGTGCCATGGGATCTGTTGCATCCACCTGAGAGAGCAGACGGGGCCTCGGTTTAACGTCTCATCTGAAAGACGGCACTTCCGACAGTGTGGCAGTCCCTCAGTACTGCCCCTCCGACAGTGCGGCACTCCCTCAGTACTGCCCCTCCGACAGTGCAGCGCTCCCTCAGTACTGCCCCTCAGACAGTGCAGGCGCTCCCTCAGTACTGCCCCTCCGACAGTGCGGCGCTCTCTCAGTACTGCCCCTCCGACAGTGCGGCGCTCCCTCAGTACTGCCCCTCCGACAGTGCAGCGCTCCCTCAGTACTGCCCCTCCGACAGTGCAGCGCTCCCTCAGTACTGCCCCTCAGACAGTGCAGCACTCCCTCAGTACGGCCCCTCAGACAGTGCAGCACTCCCTCAGTACGGCCCCTCAGACAGTGCAGCGCTCCCTCAGTACTGCCCCTCAGACAGTGCAGCACTCCCTCAGTACTGCCCCTCAGACAGTGCAGTGCTCTCTCAGTACTGCCCCTCAGACAGTGCAGCGCTCTCTCAGTACTGCCCCTCCAACAGTGCAGCGTTCCCTCAGTACTGCCCCTCCGACAGTGTTGCACTCCCTCAGTACTGCCCCTCCGACAGTGCAGCACTCCCTCAGTACTGACCCTCCGACAGTGCAGCGTTCCCTCAGTACTGCCCCTCCGACAGTGTTGCACTCCCTCAGTACTGCACTGGAGTTTGTGCTCAAGGCTGACACTCCAGTGCAGTGCTGAGATCCAATATGTTAATAGTGAGTGGGGAATGGACTGGATGGTGGAAAATATTAAATCCCATCTGCAGCTGATCAGATATTTATGTATCATTCTGCCCATTTCTCCCCATGTACACAAATCTTTGAAGGTGGCAGGACAAGTTGAGACTGGCTGTTAAAAAGTATAGAGGCATAGAGTACAAAAGCAAGGAAGTTACAGTAAACCTTTATAAAACACTGATTACTCCTCAGATATAGTATTATGTCCAATTCTGGGCACCGCATTGTAGGAAGGATGGCCAGGCCTTGGAGAGAGTGCAGAGGAGATTTACTGGAATGATTCCAGGGATGAGGGACTTCAGTTACGTGGATAGACTGGAGAAGCTGGGGTTGTTCTCCTTAGAACAGAGAAGGCTAAGGGGAGATTTAATAGAGGTGTTCAAAATCATGAAGGGTTTTGATAGAGTAAATAAGGAGAAACTGTTTCCAGTGGCTGAAGGGTCGGAAACCAGAGGACACAGATTTAAGGTAATTGGCAAAAGAACCAGAGGTGAGATGAGGAAACACTAATTTTACGCAGCGAGTTGTTGTGATCTGGAATGCGCTGCCTGAAAGGGGGGTGGAAGCAGATTCAATAACAACTTTCAAAAGAAAATTGGATAAATACTTGACATGAAAAAAAATTACAGGGCTATGGGGAAAGAGCAGGGGAGTGGGATTAATTAGAGAGCTCTTTCAAAGAGCCAGCATAGGCACGATGGGCTGAATGGACTCCTTTGGTGCTGTATGATTCTATGATTCTATGATTTCTATTTTTAAAGGGGAACTCCAGTTATGCCCCCGCCTCCCCAATGTTCTCTTTCCTCTCCTGAAGATGCTGACATTTGCTGGGGTCCAGTTCTAGGGGGGGGGGGGGGGGGGGCTGCCCTCGAGTGCCCCAGCCAAGTGGCCAATCACTCTGTGTGAGCCTACACAGTGCGCGTCATTAGGCTGTTCCACCACAGGAAGCATCACAGCCTAGCCCCATCTTGTTCACACACAAGCAGCGACCACTGGATGTTGATTCGAACAGGACCCCCGGCTGGTTTCCCCCCCCCCCCCCACTTCTTTAGCCCAGTGCTGACAACAACAATAAAACCTTGCATTTATATAGCACCTTTAACATAGTTAAACGTCCCAAGGCGCTTCACTGAGCGATTATCAGAGAACATTTGACTCCGAGCCACATAAGGAGATATTAGGACAGGTGACCAAAAGCTTGGTCAAAGTGGTAGGTTTTAAGGAGCATCTTAAAGGTGGAGAGAGGCGGAGAGGTTTAGAGAGGGAGTTCTGGAGCCTAAAATTCCAGAGACAAAAGGCAATACCTTAATCTGTCGATCCACTTTTCAAATGCTGACAGACACAGAACCATTCGGCTCTTTGAACGAGCTCTCCAATTAAACCCACTCCCCCCTGCTCTTTCCCCATAGCCCTGCAAATTTTTCCCCTTCAAGTATTTATCCAATTCCCTTTTGCAAGTTATTATTGAATCTGCTTCCACCGCCCTTTCAGATATATTTTGTGTATTTTCTGTACCCAGTTATTTTCTTTAGATAAAAACATCTATTGTTATAATAAACCTTGCATTTATCTGGCACCTGATCCCATTGAAACGTTTGCAAAGGCATAAAACCCTGCCGTCTGGTTGTGTGTGTATGTGGGGGATTTAATTTTGATTGACAGCTAGGTGACCAATTACAGGGGGGAAAGTAATCGCCTCTGCGCCAATGGGAGGTGGGCACCTGGTTCATTGACAAGAGCTTGAACCGCCTGGCTTCTATTCTGTTGATTGGCAGTTGTTAGAACCAAAGACGATGCAGATTGACAAACGGGCCACGCCTCCTTGCTTTGACAGCCAATGTAATTGTAGAGTGGGCGGGACTTCCTGCCTGGTGTTGTGACTGGGAGACAGTCAGGCTGGAACTGGGCTGGAGTTTGGAACCTGATCTGGGGCTCTCTGTCCACCCTGAGCTTAAGCTGCATGGCTGACACTATGCTGGCAGTCACTGAGCCCCTCTATACTGAGCTGGCAACACTGACAGAGGGACATCAGCAGCAGGGCTGTAGGGGAGAGGAGGAGGAGGATGAAGAGGATGAGGAAGATGTGCCCAGGAGTGGAGAGGTCAGCAGGGAGCCCGGTCTCTCCAAACCCCCAGCCTGGCAGCAGAACAGTGAGTGGGCTTTCACCTGCAGAACACAGAGCTCTGGGCCTCGGCAAGACTCTCACAGGTAAGAGGAGAGACCAGCTGGGGTCACACCTGTCACTGGGTTTATAAAATGTAAATGAGGGAGCAGGTTTGATCAACGGGTAAATAATTTTGGAATCAGTGGATTCAGTTGTACAGAGCCTTGGTCAGACCCCATCTGGAGTAACTGCGTCCAGTGCTGGGCCCCGCTCCTCAGGAAGCCTTGGAGGGGGAGCAGTGCAGAGTCACCAGAATGATCCCAGGGCTAAAAGGGTTAAAGTATGAGGACAGGTTGCACAGACTAGGCTTGTATTCCCTGGAGTAGAGAAGATTCGGGGTGATCAAGGTGTTTAAGATGATTAAAGGATTTGATAGGCAACACGGTGGCATAGTGGTTAGCACTGTTACCTCACAGCGCCAGGGACCCGGGTTCGAATCCGGCCTCGGGTGACTGTCTGTGTGGAGTTTGCACATTCTCCCCGTGTCTGCGTGGGTTTCCTCCGGGTGCTCCGGTTTCCTCCCACAGTCCAAAGATGTGCGGGTTAGGTTGATTTGGCTACAATAAATTGACCCTTAGTGTTAGGGGGATTAAATACGTGGGGTTACGGGGATAGGGTGGGATATGTGTCGGTGCAGGCTCGATGGGCCGAAATGGCCTCTATCTGCACTGTGGGGATTCTGTGATTCTGTGATTCTGTGATAGGGTCGAGAGAGAGAAACTATTTCCTCTGGTGGGGGGAGTCCAGAACAAGGGGGCATCACCTTAAAATTAGAGCCAGGCCGTTCAGGGGTGACGTCAGGAAGCACTTCTTCACACAAAGGGCAGTGGAAATCTGGAACTCGCTCCCCCAAAAAGCTGTGGATGCTGGGGCTTTCAAAACTGAGATCGATAGATTTTTGTTTGATAAGGGTATCAAGGGATATGGAGCAAAGGCAGGTAAATGGAGTTGAGGTACAGATCACCCATGATCTATGGCAGAACAGGCCTCCTGTTCCTATGCACTTGTCGATCCGGAGTGAAGTTTCGTGAAATTACAAGGAATGAGGGTGATTCTAAATCCAGGTTTATTTTCTGCCCAATTTCCTTGCCTCGTCTCCTGCAGGGACTGGCTTTAGATGCCGTACGGATCCACAAGGTGATTGGACAGTAATCAAGCGTGGAAGCCTTGGCTGATTTTCCCCAGCCCAAGCCTAGAGGCACCGGGGTCGATTTTCCCGACTGCTGCCTTTGTTGAGATGAGCTCAGCCCAGGCCGGGGATCCAATGTGGGACATTATCCAACGTGGGACATTATCCAACGTGGGACATTATCCAACGTGGGACATTATCCAATGTGGGACATTATCCAATGTGGGACATTATCCAATGTGGGACATTATCTGCAGCACAGACTGCAGTGAACCAGAACAACAGACAGGAAACTACAATTGCAAGTGGAGTTCAGCCGTGGCTTAGTGGGTCGCACTCTCGCCTCTGACTCAAGGTCTGGGGTTCAAGTCCCACTCCAGAGACCTGAGCACAAAATCCAGGCCAACACGCCAGTGCCAGTACTGAGGGAGCGCTGCGCTGTCGGAGAGGGAGCGCCACACTGTGGAAGGGGCAGTACTGAGGGAGCGCTGCACTGTCGGAGGATCAATAATAAGGGAGCGCTGCACTGTCGAAGAGTCAGTACTGAGGGAGCGCTGCACCATCGGTAGGGCCATCTTTCCAGCTGCCCTTTACGATGGTGGGGTGCTACTCGCGCCCATCCCCCACTCGACGTCCACCCCGTATTCAGAGCCTGTCTCCGCTTCCCGGGCCGGTCTGGAGTGGGGCTCGAACCCAATCCCCCTGCCCCGGAGTCAATGGTCCATCCAATATGGGGTCAGTATTTACGTCTGTTTCAGCTGGAGTAATGTATCAGGAGAGAAGTTAGGAAACATTTCTTCATGCAAAGGGCGGTAGGAGTGTGGAACTCTCTCCCACAAAAAGCAGTAGATGCTGGGGCTCAATTAATCATTTTAAATCTGAGATCGATAGATTTTTGCTGGACAAGAGTATTAGGGGATATGGAGCCAAGGTGGGTGGATGGTGTTAGGTTACTGATTAGCCATGATTTCATTGAATGCTCGAGGGGCTGAATGGCCTCCTCCTACAACAACACAAAAAGAAAATACTGCAGATACTGGAAATCTGAAATAAAAACAGAAAATGCTGGAGATACTCAGCAGGTCAGGCAGCATCTGTGAAGAGAGAAACAGAGTTAACGTTTCAGGTCGATGACCTTTCCTCCTTGGCCTCCTCCGATGTGTTTACGAGGTTGAGTGGGTGCGTCCTGTCTGACTCTGCTGTGTATTGGTTCTTGAGCTGCTGTCTAAGACCCCGTCCTTTACTGTGCCCAGGCAGGTGAACGGACGCTCCGAGGATGCAGTGACCGGTCCCAGTCGGTCGCCCTCCAGACCCACCGAGCACCGCAGACCTGGGCTCCAGCCACTGGACACCGAGGAGGAGGAGGAGAGTCACAAACAGAGCAAGAAGCAGAAGTGTTCGAGCGCCCCAGCGACCCGCCACGGCTTCGACCCGGCCCTGAGCAGGAGACCATTGCACCGCGGTGACCCCTCCAGACCGAGCGCGCACCGCCAACCCTTGCCGTTTCCCGGCGCAGCTTCGCCCCGCCCCGCCCGCGTCGTGTCACCACAGCCCTGCTCGTTAACTGGCTTCCCGGCCAAGCCTTCGCGGCGGGATTGCTCCCCGGATCCTCCGGCCTCGCCGTCAACGCTCGCAGCGGCCAGTCTTCCTCCCGCCTCGGACAGCGGGCAGACCATGAAGGTGATGGGACTGTACGCAGACCTGGTGAAGGAGCTCCAGGGGCAGGTGGCGGAGCTGCAGCGACGCGGGCGGGCACAGGCGGAGCTGGGCTCGGCGCGGGAGCGGCACATCCAAGCGCTGGAGACGGAGAACCGGAACCTGAAGGATCAGCTGCAGAAACTGGAGGAGGAGAACGACCTCTTGTCCAGTGGCAGTGAGCGAGGCATCGCCAGGAGGGACCTGCAAGGAGGAGCACTGGGTAAATCCTTTCACATCCTTAGAGGCACAGAAATTAGAATCCTAGAATGACACAGCACAGAAGGAGGCCATTCGGCCCCTCGTGCCTGTGCCGGCTCTTTGAAGGAGTTCTCTAATTAATCCCACTCTCCTGCTCGTTCCCCATCGCCCTGCAAATCTCTCCTTTTCCAGTATTTATCCAAGTGCAGGTCCAGCATGGGTTAGATACGGATTAAATCTCTCTCTGTTCTGCCCAACCTCAGAAGGGTGCCCCTTACAGGATTAGTTTTGTGCCATTTTGCCATCCTGGTGCCTTTGCTTTGTGAGACTGGCAACTTAAAGCCAAATTCTGGGTAATTTTGTGAAGTACATTTTAGGCCCAGCAGCGAGACTGTCCCAAACTACTGTCTGGTAACCAGAGCTGTACCATCGCCCATCACCCGCTGCGCTCGCTGACCTACGCTGCCTCCCGTCCGGCGACGCCTCAATTTTAAAATTCTGCTCCTCATGTTCAAATCCCTCCATGGTCTCGCCACTCCCTATCTCCGTAACCTCCTCCAGCCATACAAGCCTCCGAGATCTCTGTGCTCCTCCAATTCTGGCCTCTTGACCATCACCGATTTTAATCGCTCCAACATTGGCCGCACCTCCAGCTGCCTGGGCCCTAAGCTCTGGAATTCCCTCCCTAAACCTCTCCGCCTCCTTCTTTAAGGCCTTTCTTAAAACCCATCTCTTGCACCAAGCTACAGCTCGTCCCTCCTATTATCTCCTTCTGTTAATCGGCCTCCATTTTTCTCTAATTACACCTCATGTGGATCACCCTGGGACGTTAAAGGCGCTGTAGAAATGCAAGTTATAACCGCGTGCTGTCTAACAGTGTCAGGGGTTTAATGGGAGGGTGCTGAGATTGCAATGCTGCAGTACTGGACCTTTGCCAGCAGAGACCACTAGTGAGCTGGGTAGATGGTGCTTCTCCCCCCCCTGTGTCCAGGGGCAGTACTGCAGTTTTCGCAACAGGTTCAATCACAGAGCCAGCAGGGAAGGAGGCCATTCAGCCCATCGTGTCTGGGCCAGCTCTTTGCTAGGGCAATCCAAAACGAATCCCACGGCCCTACGCTCTCCCCGTAGCCCTGCATCTTCCTCTGCTTTAAAAATGTATTCAATTTCTTCTTTATCACATGCCAAATGACACTATCTGTATATAATATATATGCATCGTTTGCTATTTCATTTTATTTATTTTAGGTCAGCCGTGGCTCAGTGGGTCGCACTCTCGCCTCTGAGTCAGAAGGTCGTGGATTTATAGTCCCACTCCAAAGACTTGAGCACAAAATCCAGGCTGATACTCCCAGTGCAGTGCTGAGGGAGTGCTGCACTGTTGGAGGTGCCATCTTTCGGATCAGACGTTAAATTTAGGCCCCGTCTGCCCTCTCAGGCGGACACAAAAAGATCCCATGGCACTATTTTGAAGAAGAGCAGCGGAGTTCTCCCCGGTGTCCTGGGGCCAGTGTTTATCCCTCAATCAACATCACTAAAAAACAGATTATCTGGTCATTATCACATTGCTGTTTGTGGGAGCTTGCTGTGCGAAAATTGGCTGCCGCGTTTCCGACAATACAACAGTGACGACACTTCAAAAAGTACTTCATTGGCTGTAAAGCGCTTTGGGTCGTCCTGAGGTCGTGAAAGGCGCTATAGAAATGCAAGTCTTTCTTTCTTTCTTTATTCAGATGCATCCAAAAAGAACATAAAATTCTTGAAGGACCTTGTTGGACTGCTCGAATCAAATATGAATGCCCAGGTAAGTGTTGATGCTTCTAAAATGAGTCACAGGAACAGGAGGAGGCCATTCAGCCCCTCGAGCCTGTCCCGCCATTCAATGAGATCACGGCTGATCTGTATCTTAAATCCATCCACACGCCTTGGCTCCCTACCCTTTTATACCCTTGTCTAGCAAAAATCTATTAATCACAGATTTAAAATTATTAATTGAGCCCCTTGGGGTTATTTCGGACCACCCACAGTGATCTCTTATTTCATGTCTTGTTTGTTATCTCAGAATCCGCCGTCTGACAGTAAGTTACCACTTGTTTCGCTGGGTCTGCCTTCCGTTCTGATTGCTGAGGAGACTGTTCCCCCCATCAAGCCATACAGGGAGGTTAGTGACTGCCCCAGTGTCATCGCCACGTGGAACAGGCTGGAGGAGAGTGCTGCCAGCCCCCTCGGCTATCAGGACATTCGGGCCCTGGGCATCTGGGACAGCGCCATGAAAGACATCCTGCCGGATGGCTCGCCGGTGTGGGCGTGCCCTGTGGAGGTAGGGTCAGTGGTTCCACCCCCTCCCCCGTTTAATGTGAAAGAAAATGAGTGGTAAAGGCCAACCCTGTTAACGATATCTCTTATTTGCTCATCCAAAACTCGACTGCCCCGTGTCCTAACTCGCACCCCAAGTCCCGTTCACACATCACCCCCTGTGCTCGCTGACCAACATTGGCTCCCGGTCCAACAACGCCTCCATTTCAAAATTCTCATCCTCATGTTCGAATCCCGCCATGGCCTCGCCCCTCCCTATCTCTGTAATCTCCTCCAGCTCTACAACCCTTCGAGATCTCTGCGCTCCTCCAATTCTGGCCTCTTGCGCATCCTCGATTATAATCGCACCACCATTGGCGGCCGTGCCTCAGCTGCCTGGGCCCTAAGCTCTGGAATTTCCTCCCTAAACCTCTCCGTGTCTCTCTCCTCCTTTAACACGCTCCTTAAAACCGACCTCTTTGACCAAGCTTTTGGTCGCCTGTCCTAATATCTCCTTATGTGGCTCGGGGTCATGTTTTGTCTGATTGCGCTCCTGTGAAGCGCCTTGGGACGTTTTACTACTTTGAAGGCGCTGTATAAATGCAAGTTGTTGTTGTTGTTAACCAGGCAAATGGGAGACCGAAGGCGGAGCTGATCCCTGGATCAGGTGTGTACCTCACCAACCGGGAGGTGGACGAACTCTCGCAGGTCTCACGCGATAAGCCGAAGCTGATGACTCGGAAGCTCCTGGGGTATTTCTTTTCACATCAGACGTTGGCGCGGTCGTCAGCTCGGGGTGAACGCATCGCCCACAACAAGACCACCATGGAGAAGCCCATCTGCTTACCCACTGTAGTCACAGACACCATCAAAGGTGAGGGGGCTGGGGTGAGGGTGAGGGTACTGGGCTGAGGGTGGGGGGCGAGGGTGAGGGTACTGGGCTGAGGGTGGGGGGTGAGGGTGAGGGGCTGGGGTGAGGGTGGGGGGTGAGGGTGAGGGTGGGGGGCAAGGGTGAGGGTGAGGGGGCTGGGGTGAGGGTGGGGGGCGAGGGTGAGGGTGGGGGGCGAGGGTGAGGGGGCGAGGGTGAGGGTGCTGGGGTGAGGGTGGGGGGTGAGGGTGAGGGTGGGGGGCGAGGGTGAGGGTGCTGGGGTGAGGGTGGGGGGGCTGGGGTGAGGGTGGGGGGTGAGGGGGCTGGGGTGAGGGTGGGGGGGTGAGGGTGAGGGGGCTGGGGTGAGGGTGGGGGGCGAGGGTGAGGGTGAGGATTATGGGGTGAGGGGGCTGGGGTGAGGGTGAGGGGGCTGGGGTGAGGGGGCTGGGGTGAGGGTGAGGGGGCTGGGGTGAGGGTGAGGGGGCTGGGGTGAGGGACAAAGCTGCAGTTTCACCACATTCCTGCTGGTGGTGCTGCTGAGAACCCGTCCAACAGCTCCCCCAGCAGGATATGTGTGGCACTGCAGCAAAGTGTTATTAATTTATTGTACAACCACTTGCAGTTACATACCAACCGATAATCAGGAACCCAGAGGAGGTCCTAGGGGCTGTCTAGGGCATTAATTCAGGAGTGAACATTTGTTGACCCTGACCCGCCCCCTGAACCTGACGCAACCAGTGACCCCTGGGTTAGAGAGAGAGGAAATCAGCCATGGTTCCTGCTCCTGATCACTGTCCAGTGACCCTGGGTTAGAGAGAGAGGAAATCAGCCATGGTTCCTGCTCCTGATCACTGCCCACTGACCCCAGAGGTGAAGTGTGTGTGCGTGCACAGGATCAGGCCTGGTTGTGATACCCCCATGGTTGAATAACCCACCGACACTCATGTCTCGGCTGACACTTGGGTGAGATGGGGAGGGGCTGGCGCCTGTGGAACTTTACCCCAGCAAGAGACAAGAGGCTTCAGGACACGAGATGGGGAACGGCGGAGGTGAATTCTGAGTTTGAAAAATAAATGGTTTGTTTCTCTTTTAACTCTGTTGCAGATTACGTGACTTTCGTGTGTGGGCGGGGCTGTGACTTTAACGCTGTGATTAACAGCAAGTGTGCCACTTCCAGGAGGACAGTGAGGAAACTGACGGAGAAGATGGAGTGAAACAATTCGGCTCGTACAGGGCGAGGGAGAGCATGCAGCGAAGGCAATCGAGATCCTTTCTCTTCAAGCTGCCTTGGGGGAACGTTTCGCCTCCTTTTTTCTCCCAGAAGATGACAATTTTTAACCAACGAACTTGTTGCTGCTTTGGCCAGAAGGGAAGGGAAGAGTGTTGTAAACCTGCAGGAACATTATTGACCCCAGCAATAAGCCGCCTGACTGGATGTGGATGGGGAAACAGATGAGAAAGCTCAGAGTCTGCACGCGGTTTGCAGGAGCCTTGTGCCATTTTAAAAGGAAGTGGGAGCAGGGAGCAAAAATAGCGTGAATTTTATATCTTGATCTCAATGTTTTGCACAGTGCTTTATTTCTGTTAGCTTGACTGTACTAAAAAAATAATTAAACATTTTCTACTTTATTTTTCTTTGTGAGTGAATTCAGCTTCAGAGAAAAGACACTGGATGGTGAAAGATATTTCAATCCAAATTTTAAAATCCAAATACTCTCCCTGTCCCCTTTGCAATTTTTTAATAAATCTGTGTACGTATTTATCATTTTTCCCCCTTTCACCATTTTGCCTCCCCCTCCCCTAAAGATGCTGCCTCTTGGGTTATTTATCTCAGATATCAGCAGCTCTCTGCGTCTTTTCACAACCTCAGGACCTCCCAAAGCCCTTTACAGCCAATGAAGTACTTTTAAAGTGTAGTCACTGTAATAATGTAGGAAACGCGGCAGCCAATTTGCACACAGCAAGCTCCCACAAACAGCAATGTGATGATGACCAGATAATCTGTTTTTGGTGATGTTGGTTGAGGGATAAATATTGGCCCCAGGACACCGGGGAGAACTCCCCCCCCCCCCCCCCCCCCACCTGCTCTTCAAAATAATGCCACCTGAGAGAGCAGACGGGGCCTCGGTTTAACGTCTCACCTGAAAGTTGGCACCTCCGACAGTGCGGCGCTCCCTCAGTACTGCACTGGGTGTGTCGGCCTAGATTATGTGCTCAAGTCTCTCGAGTGGGACTTTGAACAACAACAACAACAGTTGGAGGGTGCGAGAGCGTGGGTGGGGTAGAGGAGCAAAGGGATCTCGGAGTACAAATACACAAATCATTAAAAGTAGTGACACAGGTTAGCAAGGCCATAAATAAAGCAAACCAAGCACTAGGGTTTATTTATGAGGGATAGAATTGAAAAGTAGGGAAGTTATGCTAAATCTGTATCGAACCTTAGTCAGATCACACATGGAGTACTGCGTACAGTTCTGGTCGCCATATTATAAAAAGGATATAGAGGCACTGGAGAGGGTGCAGAGAAGATTTACAAGGATGATATCAGAAATGCGAGGGTATACATATCAGGAAAGGATGAACAGGCTGGGTCTCTTTTCTCTTGAAAAAAGAAGGCTGAGGGGTGACCTAATAGAGGTCTTTAAAATTATGAAAGGTTTTGATAGAGTGAATACAGAGAGAATGTTTCCACTTGTGGGGAAGAGCATAACTAGAGGCCATCAATATAAGATAGTCACCAAGAAATCCAATAGGGAATTCAGAAGAAACTTCTTTACCCAAAGAGTGGTGAGAATGTGGAACTCGCTACCACAGGGAGTGGTTGAGGCAAATAGTATAAATATGTATTTAAGGGGAGGCTGGACAAGCATATGAGGGAGAAGGGAATAGAGGGTGATGCTGTCAGAGTTAAATGAGGAAAGACGGGAGGAGGCTCGAGTGGAGCATAAACGCCGGCATGGACTGGTTGGGCCGAATGGCCTGTTTCTGTGCCGTATATCCTATGTAATCCTGTGTATGTATGTAAACAACAACTTGTATCTAAATAGCGCCTTTAACATAGTAAAACATCCCAAGGTGAACCCACAACCAGCTCACTCAGTGGTGAGAGAGCTACACCTGAATATCGCAGAGATGGGGTGTAGCGAGTTCAGGGAAGCATCTGAAGGCAAGTATTCCGGATCTTAATGTTGATGCGATGGGGACACATACACTGGGACTGAGGAGCAGGCTGACGCTGAATCAGAATACTGACCCTGCCACAGAGCTTTGACTCAGGTCCAATTTTCCATCTGCAAGTTTGTCACCTTGGAACCAACTCGATTCCAGAAGGGTCATGTGATTTACCCCCCTCCCCCCCACGTAATAAGTTGTGTCAGCAGTGGCTCAGTGGCCAGCACCCTCGCCTCTGAGTCAGAAGGTCGTGGGTTCAAGTTCTGCTCCAGAGACTTGAGCACAAAAATCCAGGCTGACACTCCCAGTGCAGTACTGAGGGAGCGCTGCACTGTCGGAGATGCCGTCTTTCGGATGAGACGTTAAAAAGAGGCCCCATCTGCTCTCTCAGGTGGGTGTAAAACATCCCAACGCACTATTTCGAAGAGCAGGGGGAGTTATACCCGGTGTCCTGGTCAATATTTATCCCTCAATCAACATCGCTAAAAAAACAGATTGTCTGGTCATTACCACATTGCTGTTTGTGGGAGCTTGCTGTGCGCAAATTGGCTGCCGCGTTTCCTACATTACAACAGTGACTACACTTCAAAAAGTACTTCATTGGTTGTAAAGCGCTTTGGGACAGCCTGAGGTCGTGAAAAGCGTTGTAGAAAGGCAAGTCTTTTTTCTTTTTTAAGGGCTAGTCCCTGCAGTCAGGAAGTTCCGCCCCAGAATCTCTTCGCTGCACAAATAACTCCCTGGTGGCTCAGTGGTTAGATGCACAGCCAGTGTGGTACCAAGCCCACGCAATGCAGGCAAGTCCCAGGATCCACCCCCGGCCTGGCCAGAATTAACTGGGTGGTAAAAGGGGGATGCTACAATTGGTTTCAGCACCTCTGGGTTAGAGAGGGGAGATTCACAGCCAGGGTTCCCAGTCCTGATCGATGCCCAGTGACCCTGGAAAGTCCGGGTGTGTGGTCATCGGAGCAAGGACAGCACATGGCTATCAGGATTTGGGTGACGGGGAAACTTTACAGACGGTTCAGAGGAAAGCAGCAAGACTGATCTGCAGTGTGAGAGAGATGAGCTGTCGTAATGAGCTGTTAAACCAGAAACCTTCGGCTTTGAAAAGAGAAGCCGTTACCGCGGTAAATATAAACGGGATAGTGAATGTGAACCCTTACTTTCCGAGTCACCAGGGCAGTGAGGCAATGGGCACAGGGCCAGAGTGTGAAGGGCTAGTTCAGGACAGACACCAGCGAGTATTTCTTTACACAGAGAAAGAAAGAAAAAGAAGACTTGTATTTCTCCAGCGCCTTTCACAACCACTGGACGTCCCAAAGCGCTTTACAGCCAATGAAGTACTTTTTGAAGTGTAGTCCCTGTTGTAATGTAGGAAACGCGGCAACCAATTTGCACACAGCAAGCTCCCACAAACAGCACTGTGATAATCACCCACCAGATAATCTGTTTTTAGTGATGTTGGTTGAGAGATAAATATTAGCCCAGGACACCGGGGAAAACTCCCCTGCTCTTCTTCGAAATAGTGCCACGGGATCTTTTACAGGCGATTAACAGTTAGAACGAGTTTGCAGGGACACTGATTTAACAAAGAACGTCGGGTGGTGCGATGGGGAGACGCTGGGTCAATATTCTGGGAACTCTTTCACCTGAAATGATCTCGCAAAATATCGGAGGGTGTCTGAGAACAGGAGCCAGTGCTTCAGGAGAGGGAAGAAAAGAATGGAGGGATGGGGTAGGGGTGAGAGCAGAGTGACTACTGCAGGTGGAAGGTGGGAGCACTCCTGGAATAATGGGGAGGGAGCTTGGGGAACAGGTGCAATCTGTAGGAGACCTGACTCTGGATTACTGCCCATTCCCTGTGCCCTCAACTCCCCCTGACTGCTCACTCCCCACTCCCCCCTCCCCCCGACACTCCCCCCGACTCTGCTCACTCCCTCCGACTCTGCTCACTCCCCCCGACTCTGCTCACTCCCCACTCCCCCCCTCCCCCCGACACTCCCCCCGACTCTGCTCACTCCCCCCTCCCCCCGACACTCCCCCCGACTCTGCTCACTCCCCACTCCCCCTGACTCTGCTCACTCCCCACTCCCCCCTCCCCCCGACACTCCCCACTCCCCCCGACTCTGCTCACTCCCCACTCCCCCCTCCCCCCGACACTCCCCCTGACTCTGCTCACTCCCCACTCCCCCCGACACTGCTCACTCCCCACTCCCCCCTCCCCCCGACTCTGCTCACTCCCCACTCCCCCGACTCTGCTCACTCCCCCCTCCCCCCGACACTCCCCACTCCCCCCGACTCTGCTCACTCCCCACTCCCCCCTCCCCCCGACTCTGCTCACTCCCCACTCCCCCCGACTCTGCTCACTCCCCACTCCCCCCGACTCTGCTCACTCCCCCCTCCCCCCGACACTCCCCCCGACTCTGCTCACTCCCCCCGACACTCCCCACTCCCCACTCCCCCCAACTCTCCCCCCGACTCTGCTCACTCCCCACTCCCCCCGACACTGCTCACTCCCCCCTCCCCCCGACACTCCCCACTCCCCCCGACTCTGCTCACTCCCCCCTCCCCCCCGACACTCCCCCCGACTCTGCTCACTCCCCCCGACACTCCCCACTCCCCACTCCCCCCAACTCTCCCCCCGACTCTGCTCACTCCCCACTCCCCCCGACACTGCTCACTCCCCCCTCCCCCCGACACTCCCCACTCCCCCCGACTCTGCTCACTCCCCACTCCCCCCTCCCCCCGACTCTGCTCACTCCCCACTCCCCCCGACACTGCTCAATCCCCACTCCCCCCGACACTGCTCACTCCCCACTCCCCCCGACACTGCTCACTCCCCCCTCCCCCCGACACTCCCCACTCCCCACTCCCCCCGACACTGCTCACTCCCCCCTCCCCCCGACACTCCCCACTCCCCCCGACTCTGCTCACTCCCCACTCCCCCCGACACTGCTCACTCCCCACTCCCCCCGACACTGCTCACTCCCCCCGACTCTGCTCACTCCCCACTCCCCCCGACACTGCTCACTCCCCCCTCCCCCCGACACTGCTCACTCCCCACTCGCCCCGACACTGCTCACTCCCCCCTCCCCCCGACACTGCTCACTCCCCCCTCCCCCCGACACTCCCCACTCCCCCCGACTCTGCTCACTCCCCACTCCCCCCGACACTGCTCACTCCCCCCGACTCTGCTCACTCCCCACTCCCCCCGACACTGCTCACTCCCCCCTCCCCCCGACACTCCCCCCAACTCTCCCCCCGACACTGCTCACTCCCCACTCCCCCCGACACTGCTCACTCCCCCCGACACTGCTCACTCCCCCCGACTCTGCTCACTCCCCACTCCCCCCGACACTCCCCACTCCCCCCGACACTGCTCACTCCCCCCGACTCTGCTCACTCCCCACTCCCCCCGACACTCCCCACTCCCCCCGACACTGCTCACTCCCCCCGACTCTGCTCACTCCCCACTCCCCCCGACACTCCCCACTCCCCCCGACACTGCTCACTCCCCCCGACACTGCTCACTCCCCACTCCCCCCTCCCCCCGACTCTGCTCACTCCCCACTCCCCCCGACTCTGCTCACTCCCCCCGACACTGCTCACTCCCCCCGACACTGCTCACTCCCCCCTCCCCCCGACACTCCCCCCAACTCTCCCCCCGACTCTGCTCACTCCCCACTCCCTCAGACTCTGGTCACTCCCCACTCCCCCCGACTCTGCTCACTCCCCACTCCCTCAGACTCTGGTCACTCCCCACTCCCCCCGACTCTGCTCACTCCCCACTCCCTCAGACTCTGGTTTACCACACTACTCAACAACAACAACAACTTGTATTTATACAGCGCCTTTAACATAGTAAAACGTCCCAAGGTGCTTCACAGGAGTGTTTTCAGACAAAAATTTGACACCGAGTCACATGAGGAGAAATGAGGGCAGGTGACCAAAAGCTTGGTCAAAGATGGAGGTTTTCAGGAGCGTCTTAAAGGAGGAAAGAGAGGTAGAGAGGCGGAGAGGTTTAGGCAGGGAATTCCAGAGCTTAGGGCCCAGGCTCTGTTCTCTTTGCTCAATGCTGAAATACTATCACCAGTACAAGTGTGATGGGCCAAATGTCCTCCTCCTGTGCTGCAGTTTCTATAGCTCATGCCTCAGAGTCAGTGGATTGGGGGTTTAACTCCCACCTGAAGAATACAGGGAGTCCTCCCAGTGTCCGGGCCAAAATCTCTCCTTCAACCAACACCACCCAAAACATGTATTTATATATTTGTTCTTGGGATGTGGGAATGCTGGCCAGACAGCATTCATTACCCTTCCCTATCACCCACATAGTGTGATATGGGAAGAAAGAAAGACTTGTATTTATACAGCGCCTTTCACAACCACCGGACGTCCAAAAGTGCTTTACAGCCAATGAAATACTTTTTGAAGTGTAGTCACTGTTGTAATGTAGGAAATGCGACAGCCAATTGCGCACAGCAAGCTCCCACAAACAGCAATGTGATGATGACCAGATCATCTGTTTTTTGGTGATGTTGATTGAGGGATAAATATTGACCAGGACACCGGGGAGAACTCCCCTGGTCTTCTTCAAAATAGTGCCATGGAATCTTTTACGTCCACCTGAGAGGGCAGACAGGGCCTCGGTTTAACGTCTCATCCGAAAGACAGTGCAGCGCTCCCTCAGCACTGCACTGGGAGCATCAGCCTAGATTTTTGTGCTCAAGTCTTTAGAGTGGGACTTGAACGGTCTTAATAGGGAAGCCCATATCCCAAGAATGAATTAAAAAGAGGCCAGGCTGTGTAGGGGCGGCAGGTTCCAGTGAACCAGTTGGGTTTTTAAAACAATCCGGCAGCTTCCATCATCATTTTTCTGGTGCCAGCCCACACATTACCAGATTTATTGAATTCTATTTCACAACTTGCTACTTGAATACATAACCTCTGGGTGGCTAGTCCATTATCAAACCACTACACGACTGTATGTCAAGCGTGGCTCAGGGGGCAGCACTCTCACCTCTGAGTCAGAAGGTTGTGGATTCAAGTCCCCGCTCCAGAGACTGGAGCACAAATATCTAGGCTGACACGCCCAGTGCAGTGCTGAGGGAGTGCTGCACTGCCGGAAGTGCCATCTTTTGGATGAGACGTTAAACTGAGGCCCTGCCTGCCCTCTCAGGTGGACGTAAAAGATCCCATGGCACTATTTCGAAGAAGAGCAGAGAAGTTCTCCCCGGTGTCCTGGACAAACACTTATCCTTAAACCAACATCACTAAAACAGATTAGGTCATTTATCTCATTGCTAAGCGGAACCTTGCTGTGTGCAAATTGGCTGCTGTTTTTGCACTTACAAGAGTCACTGCAGTTCAATAATTTGCTACATAAATGCAGGTCTGCATGTTCCTGAGTATAATGCTAATGCATTTAATTGTGCATGATGTGTTGCGCAGGATATCACCCACCGCAAGAGAAAAGCCAAAGTTTTATTTTACAGCAAAGATTTGAAACCTGCTAAACTTTTTTTTTTTTAAAAAGGCAGCTGCTCCCAGGATGTGTTTTTTTTTGCAAAATGCAAAGTCCTTTTCAGGCTGGAATTAGCTTTTTGCAACGTTTAAAATATTTCAAATTAAAAGTATATTTTTAATTGGGTGATTTTTTTTTGCATTGTGTTGAGGGCGATTCCTGGTTTGCAGCCGCTTTAACTCCCTTCCCCTTCGCCTGAACATGGCTGCCCGGGCGGCTCTGCATCTTTTGCAGCTACGCAGCCGATCCCCAGATCCGCCTGTCACTCATCCCGGATCACGTGAGCCTCACCGACCAATCAGCATCCCCGGGCCACCGCGGCAACGCCTTCTTTGGAAGCCCGAATCTCTTTTGGCTTTGAGAGCCGCCCGTCAGAATTTTGACCAATCAGCGGACGCGCCCTGTACGGCCCCCGCCTCCCTTTGTAGAAAAAATCCAATCCCCGCGGCCTGTCAATCAAATCTCGGGGGAGGGCGGAGCGGCGCCGGCCAATCGGCGTGCGGATCGGGGCCGAGATCCCGCCTTCCGCGTCATGGCGTCGCACGCACGAAGCCCGGATGCGGCGCGCCGATTGGACGGGCCGGACGTCAGTCAGGCGGGACGGCGCAGCCGATTGGCCGGCGGCGGCGCGCTCCACTTTGACCCTCTTAAAGTGAATAAAACATCATGAGCGGTAGGTCGCTTTTTAATTTTTACAAAATGAGTGGTTTTGATGGCGGGGCGTGTGTGTATGGGAACGGGGGCCGGGGGCGGCGGGGAGTGCCCGGGCCGGGGTGACAGGCGGCGGCCGGGCGGAGGGTGGGGGGTGGGGGAGGGGCGGGGCTGGGCCGCTCGCTCCCGGGCTCCGGGCTCCGGCCGCCGCCGCCGCGCTTTTTATTTCCTCCCTCCGATATTTAAAGGCGCACCGGGGAGGGTGGGCAATGCACAATTAATACAATGCACCTTAATAAAGCATATTTCATTGCAAGAGTTTGCAATGCAAACAATTTAATAGTTCCTTTTAAATTAAATTTTTAAAATATTTTTGTTTTCCGCATGCAAACATTTGTTTTGCATTGGGGGATGTCAAGATGCCCATCCAATGCCTGGAGACAGTGAAGGCGCACCGGGGAGGGCCAAACACAATTAATGCAATGTATCTTAATAAAGGATATTTCATTACAAGAGTTTGCAATGCAAACAATTTAATAATTCTTTTTTAATAATTTTTTTTAAATATTTTTGTTTTCCGTATGCAAATATTTGTTTTGCATTGGAAAATGTCAAGATGCCCATCCAATGCCAGGAGAGAGGGAGGGTGGGCAACACGCAATTAATGAAATACTCCCTAATAAAGCATATTTCATTGCAGCATTTTGCATTGCAAACTCTTGCACTGCAAATAATTTAATAATTCATTTTTAATTTTTAATTAAATGTCATTTTATATTTTTGTTTTCCGCATGAAAACATTTGTTTTGCATTGATGATGTCAAGATGACTATCCAATGCCAGGAGACAGTGAAGGCACACTGGAGAGGGAGGGAGGGTAAAACACAATTAGTGCAATGCACCTTAATAAAGGATATTTCATTGCAGCATCTTGCATTGCAAACAATTTAATTTATTTTATATTTAATTTTTTAATAAAAAGGTGAAATGTCATTTAATAATGTTTTCTGCATGGAAACATTGTTTTGCATTGGGGATGTCAAGATGCCCATCCAATGCCAGGAGACAGTGAAGGCGCACTCCGGAGAGGGAGGGAGGGCAACACACAATTAATGCAATGCACCTTAATAAAGGATATTTTATTGCAACATTTTGCATTGCAAACAATTTAATAATTCCTTTTTAATTAATTTTTTAAATAAAAAGATAAAATGTCATTTAATATTATTTTCCACGTGCAAATGTTGTTTTGCATCGAGAATGTCAAGATGCCCATCCAATGCCAGGAGACAGTGACAGCCCTCCCTCTCCCTCCCCACTGTAACGAGCCGTATTGTTGTGGGAGGGAGGTCAGTGAGCACAGGGGAGCGTGTGTGTCGGGAGGGGGGTCTTGCAGCGTTAATGCAGCAATGTAGACACTCGATAATCCCACCCTCCATCTCGCCCGGTCTTGGTCACAATAGCTCAGGATGAGCTGATATGAAATAAAAACAGAAAATGCTGGAAATGCTCAGCAGGTCAGGCAGCATCTGTGAAGAGAGAAACAGAGTTAACGTTTCAGGTCGATGACCCTTCGTCAGTACTCAAGCTGATATGACATTGGTTTAGGTTTAGTGTTTAAAGACATGATTTGGGTTAACTGGCGAGCACTCACTCTAACCATATAGGTCATTAAATCTATGATGTACACAATGTTTGTAAATGTTACAGATTACTATTGTACAACACTGATTGCTGTGGTGCAAGTGATCATATCGTATAGCACTGATCACTGTGGTGCATTAGTGATCACTGTCCTTCAGCACTGAAGCACTAATCACTATGCACAATGCTGTAATGTACTGTACGATGGTATTCAGTGTGCAATGCTGTAATATTGATTTGTGGGGAAGAGCAAAACTAGAGGCCATCAATGTAAGATAGTCACCAAGAAATCCAATAGGGAATTCAGAAGAAACTTCTTTACCCAAAGAGTGGTGAGAATGTGGAACTCACTACCACAGGGAGTGGTTGAAGCAAATAGTATAGATGCATTTAAGGGGAGGCTGGACAAGCATATGAGGGAGAAGGGAATAGAGGGTTATGCTGATAGATTTAGATGAGGAAAGACGGGAGGAGGCTCGAGTGGAGCATGAATGATGGCATGGACTGGTTGGGCCGAATGGCCTGTTTCTGTGCCATATATCCTATGTAATTCTATGCAACCTATGCTGGGAAAGCAAATTGTGTGGAGGACGCAAAGAATCTCCAAAGCGATATTGATAGGCTAAGTGAGTGGGCAAAAATCTGGCAGATGGAGTTTAATGTGGGAAAATGCGAGGTTATCCACTTTGATAGGAAAAATAAAAAAGCAAATAATTATTTAAATGGGGAGAGATTACAAAATGCCGAGGTACAGAGGGATCTGGGGGTCCTTGTACATGAATCACAAAAAGTTAGCATGCAGGTACAGCAAGTAATTAGGAAGGCAAATGGAATGTTGGCCTTTATTGCAAAGGGGATGGCGTATAAAAGTAGCGAAGTCCTGTTACAACTGTACAGGCTATTGGTGAGACCACACCTGGAGTACTGCGTACAGTTTTGGTCTCCTTATTTAAGGAAGGATATACTTGCATTGGAGGCAGTTCAGAGAAGGTTCACGAGGTTGATTCCGGAGATGAAGGGGTTGTCTTATGAAGAAAGGTTGAGCAGGTTGGGCCTATACTCATTGGAATTTAGAAGAATGAGAGGGGATCTTATTGAAACATAAGATTCTGAAGGGGCTTGACAGGGTAGATGCAGAGAGGATGTTTCCCCTCATGGGGGAATCTAGAACTAGGGGGCATAGTTACAGAATAAGGGGTCGCCCATTTAAATCGGAAATGAGGAGGAATTTCTTCTCTCTGAGGGTCGTGAATCTTTGGAATTCTCTTCCCCAGAGAGCTGTGGAGGCTGAGTCATTGAATATATTTAAGGTGAAGATAGACAGATCTTTGAACGATAACGGAGTCGAGGGTTATGGGGAGCAGGCAGGGAAGTGGAGTTGAGGCCAAGATCAGATCAGCCATGATCTTATTGAATGGCGGAGCAGGCTTGAGGGGCCAAATGACCTACTCCTGCTCCTACGTCTTATGTTCTTATGTTCTTATGTATCACGGTGCTCAATGCTGCAATATACTGTAGGACGGTGTTCAGTGATGGGATACAGTGTAAAGCCGTTCAGTGCCTTCTCCCTGCAGTATCGTCTTCAGTGAGTGTTAGTGTTTGCTAATTACTGTAATATACCAGACTATGGTGTTCACCAACCGAACGGCAGTGACTGTTTTGAAAAGTAATGCATTGTATGTAAACATTCTGGGTACAATATGCTGTAGTGAACAAAAATGTAAATGCTGCAGGAGCTGGAAATCTGAAACAAAAACCGGTGGAAAGCCTCAGTGGAGAGAGGAGACAAGTTCAAGTTTTATCAGAGCTGGGTAGTGAAGGCGGCTGGAGGCTCAATTCCCATCAAATGTGACTGACTGTGGGGGGGAGGGGTGGTGGTGGGGGGCCGCTGCTGTGACACACCTGTGGGTCTGAGGTGGCTAGAGTTACAGTTTAATTACCGCTTGCTTGCTCGGCTTTCTAGATTTCTGCATTCCAATAATTATTATTAGTAACTAGTCGCTTTCCTCTGGTGATGCACACAGGACATCAGGACCACGTGCATTTTTCGGTTGAAACAGTGGTTAGAGGGTGGTGTTCAGTGGATCAGTGCACCCAGATGTCATTCAGTTCTCATTTTAAAGTCATACTTTCTCTCCTTATTAATCAGTTCCCATTATAAATTCCTGTGTCCACATTAATGTATACTCGTCATGGTGTAAATGCACAATTCCACCAGTGATGGCGCTGCATTGCCCTATCTAACTATGACCCATTGTCGCCTTTTAACTCCAGAGTTCTTGTTTCCACTCCCTACCTGGAGACCATTCCAGGTACGAATCACCTGTGGATCGAGGGGCTTCCAGACCTCAGTCCTAAACTTGCCTTTTCCCATTTCGTCCCTTTTGTCCTGCAGTCAATGTTTAACGTGAAATAGGAAAGAAAGAGAGTCGGGATAAATGGGTCATTTTCAGGTTGGCAAACTGTAACTAGTGGGGTGCCGCAGGGATCAGTGCTGGGGCCGCAACTATTTACAATCTATATTAATGACTTGGATGAAGGAAGCGAGTGTATTGTAGCCAAATTTGCGGACGATACAAAGATAGGTGGGAAAGCAAGTTGTGAGGAGGACACAAAGAGTCTGCAAAGGGATATAGATAGGTTAAGTGAGTGGGCAAGAAATTGGCAGATGGAGTATAATGTGGGAAAATGTGAAGTTATCCACTTTGGTAGGAAGAATAGAAAAGAAAAATATTATTTAAATGGAGAAAGACTACAGAATGCAGTGGTTGCCAGCGCATTTCACACTTCATCTAGAGCCATCCTTTGTTCCTCAACCTGTCACATTACCACCTCCTCTCGCCTTGAATATCTCTTAATGTCTCTCAATGTCTCTTAATCTCTCCTGCTTTCTATCCTATCACTGACCTTCCCTTTTGTTCTTTCATCCCCTCCCCCTTTTTCCCAGCCTTATACTGTACTTGCTTAAAAATCTATTTCATTTCCTGCTTTTTTCCAGTTCTGACGAAAGGTCTTCGACCTGAAACGTTAACTCTGTTTCTCGCTCCACGGATGCTGCCTGGCCTGCTGAGTTTTTCCAGCGTTTTCTGTTGTTATTTGGGATTTGAGTGTCCTCGTACATGAAATACAAAAAGCTAACATGCAGGTGCAGCAAGTAATTAGGAAGGCAAATGGAATGTTGGCCTTTATTTCAAGGGGGATAGAGTATAAAAGTAGGGAAGTCTTGCTACAACTGTACAGGGCGCTGGTGAGACCACACCTGGAGTACTGCGTACAGTTTTGGTCTCCTTATTTAAGGAAGGATATACTTGCATTGGAGGCAGTTCAGAGAAGGTTCACTAGGTTGATTCCTGGGCTGGAAGGGTTGTCATATGAGGAAAGGTTGAGCAGGTTGGGCCTATACTCATTGGAGTTTAGAAGAATGAGAGGTGATCTTATTGAAACATATAAGATTCTGAGGGGATTGACAAGGTAGATGCTGAGAGGATGTTTCCCCTCGTGGGGGAATCTAGAACTAGGGGGCATAGTCTCAGAATAAGGGGTCGCCCATTTAAGACGGAGATGAGGAGGAATTTCTTCTCTCAGAGGGTCGTGATACTTTGGAATTCTTTACCCCAGAGAGCTGTGGAAGCTGAGTCATTGAATATGTTCAAGGCTGAGATAGACTTTTGAGCAACAGGGGAGTCAAGGATTATGGGGAGCGGGCAGGAAAGTGGAGTTGAGGCCAAAATCGGATCAGCCATGATTCATTAAATGGCGGAGCAGGCTCGAGGGGCCAAATGGCCGACTCCTGCTCCTATTTGTTATGTTCTTATGTTATTAAAGAACTTGCATTTCTATAGCGCCTTTAACGACCTCAGGACGTCCCAAAGCACTTTACAGCCAATGAAATACTTTTGAAGTGCAGTCACTGTTGTAATGCAGGAAATGCGGCAGCCAATTTGCGCACAGCAAGCTCCCACACACAGCAATATTTTAATGAGCAGATAATCTGTTTTAGTGATGTTGGTTGAAGGATAAATATTGGCCAGGACACCGGGGAGAACTCCCCTGCTCTTCTTCGAATAGTCACATGGGATTTTTTACATCGACCTGAGAGAGCAGACGGGGCCTCGGTTTAATGTCTCATCCGAAAGACAGCATCTCCGACAGTGCAGTGCTCCCTCAGCACTGCCCCTCCGACAGTGCAGCGCTCCCTCAGTACTGCCCCTCCGACAGTGCAGCGCTCCCTCAGTACTGCCCCTCCGACAGTGCAGCGCTCCCTCGGTACTGCCCCTCCGACAGTGCAGCACTCCCTCAGTACTGCCCCTCCGACAGTGCAGCGCTCCCTCGGTACTGCCCCTCCGACAGTGCAGCACTCCCTCAGTACTGCCCCTCCGACAGTGCAGCACTCCCTCAGTACTGCCCCTCCGACAGTGCAGCACTCCCTCAGTACTGCCCCTCTGACAGTGCAGCACTCCCTCGGTACTGCCCCTCCGACAGTGCAGCACTCCCTCGGTACTGCCCCTCCGACAGTGCAGCACTCCCTCGGTACTGCCCCTCTGACAGTGCAGCGCTCACTACCGGCGGTACTGCACTGGGAGGGTCAGCCTGGATTTTGTACTCAAGTCTCTGGAGTGGAACTTGAACCCACGATGTTCTGACTCAGAAAAGTTTGCAGATATATCTGATGAGGACAGATTCGGGCACAGCCCTGTAGTGCTTCTCGTTGCAGCTGAACAACTTGTGGAATCGATGTCAAGGCTCAGGCGTGTGAAGTGTTTGCGGGCGGCTGGGAACTGTTGAAACCAAACCCCACCATGGGTCTGCACCTTCAGAAGAGGAGGGAAAAAAAGTGGGAGGGGGGAAGGAATAGGAAGAGTGAGCAAAAGAGGAGGGGTGTGGTGCGCAGATTGACGTGGGCCACTTGGGGCTCGGGAAGGGGATTCCTTTCCGCGTGCTGTTTATAGTAACCACTGCGTTTTCTCTTTCAGACCAGCAGGACAGTATGGCTGCCACCACCACGATTAGTCCCAGTGAATACCTCCAACCAGCAGCGTCGACAGTGACAGAGGTAAGGGAGGCGTTTCTCTATCGTAGCACCTGCCCTCAAACAACGCCACGGCTCCAGGAGTCCGTAACACCTGGAGTCAGGCACCCGCCGGGACCAGCGCTCCTGCTCACCCGATGTGTTGGGCGAGCGTGGTGCTGCTACCTGAGTAACGGGCACACCAGGTGGGTACCAGACCCGACACACACAGCTGAGCGTCACTTTCACATTCCCTGCCTTGCTCCGGGGGAGGGGGTGAGTGCTGCGAATCCACCCCGATTGTTTTCGTTTCCCCGCCCCCCCCCCCCCCACTCTCCTTTTTTAATGTTTCTCCGCCTCCTCCTCGCCCCCACTCTCCAATTTTCTCCCCTCGTCTCCTGCCAGCACCTAGTGTTGCCAGGGTCCAGGTTCAGCGGCCGTCGACTGCCCTCTGGTAACTTGCCCGTCCTTGATGTACGAAGCCCGGACGTTGTCAGCGGGCTATTCAGCTGTGGAGGTCATCGCAACTAAATCACCCGCGCCCATGCTCTTTCCAGCAGGGGTCGCTGGTCAGTGATCAGGAACACGAATCCTGGCTGATTCTTCCCTTCCCCGACAAAGAGGCTGAGCCCAGTTCTAGGGACCCGATTGCCATCTCAGCGGGGGATCATGGATCGAACTGGGGACTCTCCTCGTCTGTTGGTTCAATTCCGCGTGGGGCTGTGGATTTACCTCCCAAGTCATCAGAGGATGCCCTGAAAACTTTAAATTACATTCCGTCTTACGTACATGGAGACATTCGAGACAATTTGACAAATCAGCGCTATCAGTGAGCTGCCTCAAATGCCAGCGGCATATATTAGGGATTTGCGGGAAGCACACCGGTGATTTCCCAATATGTGCAGACACTGGGCGAGGGCGCACCCCTCCCGCCCCCCGATAGCACGCCCCATGCATTGTGTCTGAATATTGTCAGAGACTACACTGGCAAACATTCGGAGAGAAGATGTGAGTCGTGGCTCAGTGGGCAGCACTCTTGCCTCTGATTCAGAAGGCCGTGGGTTCAGGTCCCACTCCAGAGACTTGAGCACACGATCTAGGCCGACACTCCCAGTGCAGTACTGAGGGAGTGCTGCACTGTCAGAGGTGCCGTCTTTCGGATGAGACGTTAAACTGAGGCCCCGTCTGCTCTCTCAGGTGGATGTAAAAGATCCTGCAGTACTAATCGAAGAAGAGTCCTGACCAATATTTATCCCTCAACCAACAGCACCAAAAACAGATTATCACATTGCTGTTTGTGGGATCTTGCTGTGCGCAAATTGGCTGCCGCGTTCCCCACATTACAACAGTGACCGCACTTCAAAAAAGTACTGCATTGGCTGTAAAGCGTTTTCGGAGGTTGTGAGGTTGTGAAAGGTGCTATGTAAATGCAAGTTCTTTCTAAAGTTTCTAATTTCTCTCCCTTTCTTTCTCTGACTGTTGCTACAGGATTCGCAGCCGTCTCCTCTGGCCCTCCTGGCAGCGACGTGCAGCAAGATTGGCCCTCCGGCTGCAGAGTCCGGCTCCTCGCCCTCCCCGGTGGCCATGCAGGTGGTCACCAAGAAGCTTCCACTGTTGAAGCCGGCCCCGGCACCGAACGGGCAAAGTGGCGGCAACTTCAGCTTCATCGCGGCCAACGGAAAAGTCTTTCAAATCCAGGGGTCGCAGGTCGGCAGCGCGGCCGTTAGCCCCTCCGCCTCGGGACAGCTGGTGCTGGCCATTCAGAACCAAGCAGTTGTCAGCAAAGGCTCACGGCCGAACATTCAGTATCAGGTGATCCCCCAGGTCCAGACCCTCGGGGGGCAGTCCCTTCAGATTGCCAGCGTCCCGCAAAACGTGGCAGGTCAGATCCAGATCATTCCGGGGACCAACCAGGCCTTTGTCACCACCACGCCGGTGACCAACGCACAGAAGATCTCCCCCCAGACGATGCAGATCAAGCCCGCTGTTTCCCTCCCTGTCCAGGTGCAGAAGATCGGAGGCACAACTCTACAAGCCCAGGGCAACATCATCAAACTCGCAGGCGGTGGAAACGTGGCCTTGTCCATGCCTGTGAGTAACTTGGTCGGTGCTGGTGATGGAACCACCATACAGTTGACTAGCGATGCCGTGTGCGGCGGCGGCGGCGGCTCGACGAAGCTCGGCAAGAGGTCGAGGAGGAAGTCGGCAAATCCCGCGGCGGTGACAGAAACGGTGACGCTGGTGGAGGCCTCGTCGGGAAACGTCATCCAGCCAGGAACCAACGTGCTCTTGGTGCAGAGCCCCGGCTCCAACGTCCTGCAGCAGGTGCAGGTGGTGCAGCAGAAACAGGAGCCGGCGGTGCAGAGCATCCCCCAGCAGGCCATTCGGGTGGTGCAGGCGGCCTCCATGAGCGGCCACACCCTCCCCACCGTCCCTCAGAAGTCCCCGCAGAACCTCCAGGTCCAGACCAGCGAGCACAACTCCACACCGGTCATCATCAGGGCACATCACGTCTCCTCCTCGGGACAGGTCAACTGGCAAGCCTTGCCGGTGAAGAACGCCTCGGCACATCAGCAAGGCTCGAGCCCCTCCGGAGCGAGCAGCTTGCCCCGGATTGCCCCAGCCGGAGGGGGGAAGAGGTCCACCGCGGGCTCTATGATCCGGAAGGGGAATGCCTTGCCGAGGATTGCGCCGGCAGGGGGCACCATTAACCTGAACACTGCACAGTTTGCTGCTGGCCAGGCAATACAGACCATCAGCATCAACGGGCTGCAAGTACCAGGAGTTCCAGTAACCGTCACCAATGCTGCAGGTAAGAAGCCATTTGCCCAAAAGCTTAATTCCACCAAATTTTACACAGCAACTTGTTGTGATCTGGGAAGCGCTGCCTGAAAGGGCGGTGGAAGCAGATTCAATAATAACTTTCAAAAGGGAATTGGATAAATACTTGAAGGGAAAAAATTTGCAGGGCTATGGGGAAAGAGCAGGGGAGTGGGACTAATTGGAGAGCTCGTTCAAAGAGCCGGCACAGGCACGATGGGCCGAATGGCCTCCTGTGCTGTATCATTTTATGATTCATAGACCTTGTGCAAGAGAAAGGCATTTATTCCAACAAAGTAATGGGTAAAATAATTGAGGAACAGGAGGAGGCCATTCAGCCCCTCGAGCATGTTCCGCCATTCAATTAGATACATAGATACATAGATACATAGAAGATAGGAGCAGGAGTAGGCCATCCGGCCCTTCGAGCCTGCTCCGCCATTTAATGAGATCATGGCTGATCCTTCAATTCAGTATCCCGTCCCCGCCTTCTCTCCGTAACCCTTAACCCCTTTTGCCTGTAGAAATATATCTAATTCCCTCTTAAATATATTTAATGAGCTGGCGTACACTGCCCTCTGTGGCAATGAGTTCCACAGGTTCACCACTCTCTGAGTGAAGAAATTCCCCCTCATTTCTGTCCTAAATGGTTTAGCCCTTATCCTTAAATTATGTCCTCTAGTTCTGTTCTCACCCGCCAAGGGAAACATTCCTTCTGCATCTAATCTGTCTAGACCTGTCAGAATTTTATACACTTCTATGAGGTCCCCTCTCAATCTTCTAAACTCCAGTGTGTAGATTAGATTATGGATCATAGAATCGTTCAGCCCATCTATCCAATTAGTTCCACTCCCCCCTGCTCTTTCCCCATCACCCAGCAAATTTTTCCTCTTCAAGTATTTCTCCGATTCCCTTTTGAAAGTTACTGTTGAATCTGCTTCCACCGCCCTTTCAGGCAGCACATTCCGGATCATAAGAACTTGCTGTGTAAAAAAATTTCTCCTCACCTCCCCTCTGGTTTTTTGGCAATGACCTTAAATCTGTATTCTCTGGTCACCGACCCACCTACCAGTGGAAACAGTTTCTTTCAATAATTAAAATTTTTTAATTGATAGAGTAGATAGGGAGAAACTGTACCGAAACTCCTTTTACCTGTCTTTGCTCATTATCCTTTGATGCTGTATTTCCAGCAATAATCTATCAGTGCAAAACGTTAGCTGCACTGAGGGTTGGATGGTGCAGTGGGTTAACTGCTGTCTGTGACCTTTGTTTCCTCTCTCATACAAAAGCAAAATACTGCGGATGCTGGAAATCTGAAATAAAAACAGAAAATGCTGGAAATACTCAAGATCAGGCAGCATCTGTGGAGAGTGAAACAGAGTTAACGTTTCAGGTCGATGACCCTTCGTCAGAACAGTTCTGACGACAGGTCATTGACCTGAAATGTTAACTCTGTTTCTCTCTCTACAGATGCTGCCTGACCTGCTGAGTATTTCCAGCATTTTCTGTCTCCTCTCTCATGTTGGCTGTAAGGGTCGAAGTGTCAGCTGTGGCTCAGTGAATCATAGAATCATAGAATGGTTACAGCACGGAAGAAGGCCATTCGGCCCGTCGAGCCCGTGCCGGCTCTCTGCAAGAGCACTTCAGCTAGTCCCACTCCCCAGCCCGTTCCCTGTAGCCCTGCAAATTTCTTTTCTTCAGATACTTATCCAACTCCGTTTTGAAAGCCGTGATTGAATCTGCCTCCACCACCCTTTCAGGCAGTGCATTCCAGATCATAACCACTCGCTGCATAAAATGTTTTTTCTTATGTTGCCTTTGGTTCTTCTGCCAATCATCTTAAATCTGTGTCCTCTGGTTCTCGACCCTGCTGCCAATGGGAACAGTTTCTCTCTATCTACTCTGTCTAGACCCCTCATGATTTTGAACACCTCTATCAAATCTCCTCTCAATCTTCTCTGCTCCAAGGAGAACAACTCCAGCTTCTTCAGTCTATCAACGTAACTGAAGTCCCTCATTCCTGGAATAATTCTCATAAATCTTTTCTGCACCCTCTCTAAAGCCTTCACATCCTTCCTAAAGTGCGGTGTCCAGAATTGGACACAATATTCCAGTTGGGGCCGAACCAGTGTTTTATACAGGTTCATCATAATTTTCACACTTTTATACTCTATACCTCTATTTATGATGCCCAGGATCTCGTAAGCCTTTTTAACTGCTTTCTCAACCTGGCCCTGCCACCTTCAACAATTTGTGCACACATACTCCCAAATCTGGGTAGCACTCCAGAGACTTGAGCACATAATCTAGGCTGACACTCCCAGTGCAGTGCTGAGGGAGTGCTGCGGTGCCGTCTTTCAGATGAGAGGTTAAAACCGAGCCAACAATTATCCCTCAATCAACACCACAAAAATAACAGATTAACTGGCATTTATCTCACTGCTGTTTGTGAGATCTTGTTGTGCATTTTCTTACAACAGTGAAGACCATTCAACATAATTCATTGGTTGTGAAACATTTTTGGATGCCCTGAAGATGTGAAAGGTGCTATATAAATGCAAATTCTTTCTTCTCCACCTCTGCTAGACTCATCTTTTGTTTCTTTACTTGTCCCATTACCATCTCATTTTGTTTTGTACAATCATACCTTTTGTAATTTAATCACTCCTGCCTTCCATCTTATCACAGACCTTCCCTTTTGTTCTTTCCTCCCCTCCCCCCTTTTCCTGCCTCTGCACTTACTTAAAACCGGTTACATCTCTAACTTTTTCCTATTCTGATGAAAGGTCATCGACCTGAAACGTTAATTCTGTTTCTCTCTCCATAGATGCTGCCCGACCTGCTGAGTGTTTCCAGCATTTTCTGTTTTTATTTCAAATTCTTTCTTATATACAATGAGCCTGGTTAGTCTCCATTTCCTAGGGGCCAGGAGTGCCGTTAATTCCACAGCAATTTGACACTAAATTGGTAATCGTATTCATATAGAAACAGGAGGAGGCCATTGAGCCCCTTGAGCCTGTTCCGCCATTCAATGAGATCATGGCTGATCTGTGACCTAACTCCATATACCCACCTTTGGCCCATATCCCTTAATACCTTTGGTCAACAAAAATCTATCAATCTCCGATTTAAAATTAACAATTGATCTAGCAGAAGAGAGTTCCAAACTTCTACCACCCTTTGTGTGTAGAAGTGTTTCCTAATTTCAATCCTGAAAGGTCTGGCTCTAATTTTTAGACTATGCTCCCTAGTCCTAGAATCCCCAACCAGCGGAAATAATTTCTCTCTATCTACCCTATCTGTTCCCCTTAATATCTTGAAAACTTTGATCAGATCACCCCTTAACCTTCTAAATTCCAGGGAATATAACCCTAATTTGTGTAATCTCTCCTCGTAACTTAACCCTTGAAATCCAGGTATCATTCTGGTAAACCTACGCTGCGCTCCCTCCAAGGCCAATATATCCTTCCTAAGGTGTGGTGCCCAGAACTGCTCACAGTGCTCCAGGTGTGGTCTAACCAGGGTTTTGTATAGCTGCAGCATAACTTCTACCCCCTTGTACTCTAGTCCTCTCGATATAAAGGCCAGCATTCCATTAGCCTTTTTGATTATTTTCTGTACCCGTTCATGACATTTTAATGATCTGTGCACCTGGACCCTCAGGTCTCTTTGGACCTCCATTGTTTTTATAGGCTACAGAATGGCTGACGAGAGCAGTAGAAAAATGCTGGTGCAGTGGGGGCTGCCCTTCACTTGGTGGCAGCTTAACTCTACATTAGCCACTGCTCTGCCTGGCCTGGGAGTGCTTGATACTAACTCTGGGTGCATGAAATTGGAAAGTGTTTCATTGTCCAGCACTAACATCTCTCATCTTCATATCAGTGGCTTTATTCTGCCTGAGCCAGCAGAAAGTAGTAGTATATTCAAATACAGCGGAATAGTGACTATTCCAACGCTCTCCTGGCCGGCCTCCCACCTTCCACCCTCTGTAAACTTGAGCTCATCCAAAACTCTGCTGCCTGTGTCCTAACTCGCACCAAGTCCCGTTCACCCATCACCACTGGTCTCGCTGAATTACATTGGCTCCCGGTCCGGCAACACCTTAATTTTAAAATTTTCATTCTTGTTTTCAAATCCCTCCATGGCCTCGCCCCTCCTCCAGCCCTACAACCCTCCCAGATCTCTGCGCTCCTCCAATTCTGGCCTTTTGAGTATCCCCGATTTCCATCGCCCCACCATTGGCGGCCGTGCCTTCAGCTGCCTGAGCCCTAAGCTCTGGAAATTCCCTCCCTAAACCTCTCCACCTCTCTATCTCTCTTTCCTCCTTTAAGATGCTCTTTAAAACCTACCTCTTTGACCAAGCTTTTGGATACGTGGGGTTACGGGGATAGGGTGGGATATGTGTCGGTGCAGGCTCGATGGGCCGAAATGGCTTCTATCTGCACTGTGGGGATTCTGTGATACTTGTCATAACATCTTCTGTGGCTCGGTGTCAAATTTTGTCGAAAACGCTCCTGTGAAGCACCTTGGGACGTATTTACTACATTAAAGGTGCTATATAAATGCAAAATAACAACAGAAAACGCTGGAAAAACTTGTTATTTCGGATTTCCAGCATCCGCAGTATTTTGCTATCCTATATAAATGCAAGTTGTTTACTCAGATGCAGCAGCCAATGATTCCTTTTACAATCTGACAGGTGAATATAAAGACTGCGCCCCGAGCATGAGGAGAGCCAAGAGGCAGAGAGCATTTCATTGGCTGGGCTTTTAAGGGTGGGGCTGCGAAATGGATGTAGAATTTTGATTTATTACTTCATGTTTGTGCAGTAACCCGCACCCCCCCCCCCCCGCCGAAGCAGTGAGTTCCTGATCCTAACCCCCAGATGTCTAGGTGAATAGGTCAATAACCAGAGGTCATAGATTTAAAATCATTGGCAATAGATCAAGAGGGGAGATGAGGAGAAATGTTTTCACTCAGAGAGTTGTGGGGATCGGGAACGCTCCATTGAACAGGTGGTGGAAGCTGATTCCATCAATAATTTTAGAAGGGAGTGGGACGGGTCCTGGAGGATGAGGAACTGACAGGGTTACCGACAAGAAGCGGGGATGTGGGACTGAGCACGACGGCTCTTTCAAAGAGCCGGCACAGGCACGACGGGCCGAATGGCCTCCTTCTGCGCTGTAAGTTTGTATGATTGTATGAAGGTGCCCAGTGGAGGGATGATGCTTTCCCACAGAGAGTGGAGAGCTGGTGGGAAGGCGTTTGATCTGTCTCGCTCTCACATACCTGCCGGGAGATGGTATGACAGCCTGCCGCTCTCCTTAATCGGGGGATGCCACAGAGCTCAGGGAGTCTGAAGGTGCATGTAGAAAATAAAGGGGAGGGCAACGGAATCCTGCTCAAATGAGATGATAAGATAGCTACAGATGAGAAAAGGCCATTCAGCCCATCTTAGCTGAACAGTCCAGACCCAAGAGTTTCTTCATCACAGCATCTTAAATGATTCCACTAATCTCGCCTCCGGCGCCCAATCCAGAAGTTCATTCCGTGTGTCGATCACTCTTTGTGTGAAGACATGGGCCCTAAATTTGCCTCTTACTATGTTTCCTTGTCCTTTTGTTATATTTTTAGACTTTTACCTTGTCACTTATCCTTTCAGCACTAAAGATCACTCCCATAAAGGAGCCATAGCTCACTACGAGCTGGAGTGTGACTTTAAACATAATGAGGTTCATTTTCACCTTCACTCCTTGGGTGCTGGGTGAGATGTAGGGTTGAAGAATATTGAAGAAGAGCAGGGGGTTAAGGGTGGGATGTAGGAAAGAAAGAAAGACTTGCATTTGTATAGCACCTTTCACGACCACCAGAGGTCCCAAAGCGCTTTACAGCCAATGAAGTACTTTTTGAAGTGTAGTCACTGTTGTAATGTAGGAAATGCAGCAGCCAAATGCTCACAGCAAGCTCCCACAAACAACAATGTGATAATGACCAGATAATCTGTTTTAGTGATGTTGATTGAGGGATAATAAATTGGCTATGATAAATTGACCCTTAGTGTTAGGGGGGATTAAATATGTGGGGTTATGGGGATAGGATGGGATATGTTAGGGGGAATTAAATACGTGGGGTTACGGGGGTAGGGTGGGATATGTGTACTGTGGGGATTAAAGCAGGGACAGGGTACTGGATTTGGATGATCAGCCATGATCGTATTGAATGGCGGAGCAGGCTCGACGGGCCGAATGGCCTACTCCTGCTCCTAGATTCTATGTTTCTATGATAAATGTTGGCCCAGGACCCCAGGGAGAACTCCCCTGCTCTTCTTTGAAATGCTGTCATGGGATCTTTTACGGTCACCTGAGAGAGCAGACGGGGCCTCGGTTTAATGTCTCATCTGAAAGACGGCACCTCTGACAGTGCAGCACTCCCTCAGTAGTGCACTGGAGTGTCAGCCTATATTTTTGTGCTCGAGTCTCTGGAGTGGGACTTGAACCCACAACCTTCTGACTCAGAGGCGAGAGTGTTACCCACTGAGCCACCGCTGAGCCACATGAAGAATATTGAAGAGCAGGGGTGCAGGGTGGGATGTAGGATGAAAAATATTGGAGTAGTGGGGTAGAACGAGGCTTTGTAGGGACTTGAACACGAGTAGTTGAAATGCTGGGTGACAGAGCCAGTGGAAGTCAGTGAGGGAGACGGTGAATGTGCGGAATGGGTTACGGCCGATAGGAATTTTGGAAGTTTGAATTTGAATATTTTGGGATTCAATTCTCATCCGACAAGAAAAAATCTTTTAGAATAGTACGTCCAGATATTGGCGCTTTACTTTGGGAAGGATGTCAAGGCCATGGAGCGGGTGAAGAAGAGATTCATTAAGATAATACCAGGGATAAGAGGCTTTAGTTATGAGGAGAGACAAGAGAAGCTACGACTCCTTCCATTAGAACACAGAAGGTTGAGGAGATATGAGCGAAGTATTCAAAATTATAAAACGTTCTGAAAAATTAAACCATGGAAACTAATTTCTACTGGTTATTGAGGCAGTAACACGAGGGCATAAATTTAACATTATCCCTAAAAGACTGACTCCTTTATATAAAGGGTTGTGAGGACATGGAATGGCTGACCAGAAACAGTGGTGACAGTAATACTGGCTTTTAAATGGAAAATGGATAATTAATTGAAATAGAAAAATTTAATCAGGACAGGAGAGGGACGGGCAACAGAATGGGGCTAAATGTGTCGCTCTTTCAGAGAGCCAGCACAGGCGTCACGGGCCGAATGGCCCCCTCCTGTGCTGCAAGCTTCTATGATTCGTTAATTGATAATGTTGTTTTATTCTTGACAGGACAGCAACAGTTAAGTGTGCAGGCGGGGGTCATGTCCCCAGTTTCCGCCAACAATATCACCATCACCGGACTGAGTCCGAGCCAAATCAGCCAGCTGCAGATGGAGCCGGCCTTGCCGGCTGACGAGATCGCGGGGCAGCAGGGGCAGCAGAACAAGAAGATGAAACGGATGGCCTGCACATGTCCAAACTGCAAGGACGGCGAGAAAAGGTACTCCCAGCTTTTCATTCCCGTCACTTGTTCTCTCTTCGAGTTTTCCTTTTCTCCCATTCATTCTTGGGATGTGGGCGTCGCTGGCGAGGCCGGCATTTATTGCCTCACCCCCCTACTTGCCCCTTGAGAAGGTGGTGGTGGCCCTTCCTCTTGAACCGCTGCAGTCCCGTGCGGTGAAGGTGCTGTAGGGACGGGAGTTCCAGGATTTTGACCCAGCGACAAATTTTCTGCCCACTTGTTAGCTTTCCCGTTCAGTAAAATGTTCCTCTGCAGAAGATCTCGAAAGAGCCCAAGACTTTCACCTGACCCGCACTGTGCCCCGAAACAACACTGTGCCCCGGGGCAGGTGATTCACCCCAATTGGGGCTGGGGTCAAGGCTCGGGCAAGTGAGAGTGAGTCCCTCCCACAGCACTTCTACTATTTAAACAAATATTCGATGTGCGGGGGGGGGGGTGGTAGGGCAGATATGATAAAAATTTAGATTAAAAATGTCCTTGGGTCTGAGGACAGATTATACCTGGAATGTAAAACTTTATTTCCTCTTTCAGATCTGACTCATCTGCTTTGTATTTTCAGAATTTCATATTGTTATTTAGTGTAAAGTAAACAAGGCCACTAATAGGGCACATTCTATTTTTTATTAATGGGACTTTTTTAATTGCTGTGTTGGGACTTGGATTCTACAGTTCTGTTTGTTTATACTGAGAATCATAGAATCTTATAGCACAGAAGGAGGCCATTCGGCCCATCGTGCCTGTGCCGGCTCTTTGAAAGTCCCACTCCCCCCTGCTCTTTCCCCATAGCCCTGCAAATTTTTCCTTTAAGTATTGATCCAATTCCCTTTTGAAAATTATGATTGAATCTGCTTCCACCGCCCTTTCGACAGTGCGTCCCAGATCACAAAAACTCGCTGCATAAATAAATATTTCCTCATGTCGTCTCTGGTTCTTTTGCCAATCACCTTAAATCTGTGTCCTCTGGTTACCGACCCTTCTGCCACTGGAAACAGTTTCTCCTTATTTACTCTTATCAAAACCCTTCATGATTTTGAACGGCTCTATCAAATCTCCTCTTAACCTTCTCTGCTCCAAAGAGAACAACCCCAGCTTCTCTCCACACAACTGAAGTCCCTCATCCCTGCTACCATTCGAGTAAATCTCCTCCGCACCCTCTCCCAGACCTTGACATCCTTCCTAAAGTGCGGTGCCCAGAATTGGACACAATACTCCAGCTGAGGTCAAACCAGTGATTTATAAAAGTTTAGCATAACTGAAGCCCATTGTTTTCTCAGATCCTGCTTTATTGGACGGAATTATGGAATTTCTCTCCTCCACCGCCCCCCCCGTGTTTTTGGGATCAAATTCCATGATTCTGCCCCTTTTTTTGTGCCAACCCTGCAGATCCGACAAAAATGAGGCTGGGGTGGTTTTCTAGACTGACTGGCTAACTCTGCACTCGTTGCTAATCTTGCCAAACCGTCGGGTGCTTAAAACTGGTATTAACATGACTTTGCCTTAAATCTAGGAGCGGAGAGGTAGGGAAGAAGAAGCACATTTGCCATATTCCAGGTTGTGAGAAGGTATTCCGGAAAACATCCTTGCTACGAGCCCACGTCCGCTTGCACACAGGGGAGCGCCCGTTTGTCTGTAGTTGGGTCTTCTGTGGGAAGAGGTTCACTCGCAGTGACGAGCTACAGAGGCACGCCAGAACTCACACAGGTCAGCGCCGCACACGCAGAGTATTCTTCTTAATGAGCAGTAGAGTAATCATCTTTAACCCAATTAGTGATACATAGTCAATATGAAAGAAAAGAAAGACTTGCATTTATATAGCACCAGGTGTCTCAAAGCGTTTTACAGCCAATGAAGTACTTTTTGAAGTGGAGTCACTGTTGTAATGTAGGAAACACGGCAGCCAATTTGTGCACAGCAAGCTCCCACAAACAGCAATGTGATAATGACCAGATAATCTGTTTTTGTGATATTGGTTGAGGGATAAATATTGGCCGGTACTCCCCTGCTCTTCTTCGAAATAGTGCCATGGGATCTTTTATGTCCACCTGAGAGAGCAGACGGGGCCTCGGTTTAATGTCTCATCCGAAAGACGGCACCTCCGACAGCACAGCACTCCCTCAGCACTGTCCCTCCGACTGTGCAACACTGCCTCAGTACTGCCCCTCTGACAGTGCAGCACTCCCTCAGTACTGCCCCTCTGACAGTGCAGCGCTCCCTCAGTACTGCCCCTCTGACAGTGCAGCACTCCCTCAGTACTGCCCCTCTGACAGTGCAGCACTCCCTCAGTACTGACCCTCCGACAGTGCAGCGCTCCCTCAGTACTGCCCCTCTGACAGTGCAGCGCTCCCTCAGTACTGCCCCTCCGACAGTGCAGCACTCCCTCAGTACTGACCCTCCGACAGTGCAGCGCTCCCTCAGCACTGCCCCTCTGACAGTGCAGCGCTCCCTCAGCACTGACCCTCCGACAGTGCAGCGCTCCCTCAGCACTGCCCCTCTGACAGTGCAGCGCTCCCTCAGCACTGCCCCTCTGACAGTGCAGCGCTCCCTCAGTACTGCCCCTCCGACAGTGCAGCACTCCCTCAGTACGGCACTGGGAGTGTCAGCCTAGATTTTGTGCTAAAGTGTCTGGAGTGGGGCTTGAACCCACCATCTTCTGACTCAGAGGCAAGAGTGCTACCACTTGAGTATTAGGTTAACTAATTCTAATTCCAGCATCAATATCCCATATTTTTGTGTTAACGCTGTTTATAAAGGATATGGAAGGAGTACTTCCAGTAATATTATCAGCTCTACTACATGGCCAGAGGGGCTGAATGGCCTGCTCCTGCTCCTATCTTCTATGTTTCTATGAAGAGTGTGAGGGATCGGTGAGCTCTGGATTGAGAGGTGGAATTTACTGTAGAGCCAAGGTGGAAAAGCAAAGCTGATGCCGAATGATTGGGAAAGGGAGCAGATCTGAGAGCGATTGCATTCAATGAAAGTATCCAGTCATTTCGGAATATCGTGTGCAGTCTTGGGTTCCCCAGCTTCAAAAGGGACATTGGTGTAGTGGAGCGGATTTGGAGAAGAGCATTGGGTTGGAGGGTGATTCTGAGATGTAGTTGGGAATTTGCAGGAGTGACGTGTAATGTTTCACTATTCATGTAACTTTAAACCTGGTGTGGCAATTGTGTGTTGCAGGTGACAAACGCTTTGAGTGTGGACAATGTCACAAGCGTTTCATGAGGAGTGACCACCTGACCAAACACTACAAAACGCACTTGAACACAAAGAACTTGGTGTAAAGACTGCGGGGCACTCGGGAGACACGGTCTCCGTAGCAACAGAAGTCGAACATTTTACATTTTTTTTTTTGTTTTTGCATTTTTAAAGAAGGAAAAAAACAAAAAATGTTTTCCCGGAAGGATGGAGGGAGGGAGGGAGGGGCTGTGTTTGGTCTATACTTCCCCCTTCCCCCCCCACGCCCTCCTCCCTACGCTGCAAACGCAGCTGGACACGTCATTACCGTGGTAACCCGCGTTACCGGCGAGATGGAGAGCGCAGTGGAATGGCGGTGGGAGGGAGGCTGCTGGCGCAGAGAGAGAGAGAGACACAGAGAGAAGAGATAAGCAAGCCTGGTGCCATCCTGGGCTGTTCTGTCCATTCCTCCCTGTATAACACAGGCGTAGCTTTGCCGATGTCTTGTTTTCTAATGATAAGATGCCTTAGATTTTGTCACATATAATAATGAGAGCATTGTACTGTGATTGAGTGGAGGCTTTTCAATTAGTCAGTTTGCTTTTTTTTTATTTTACATTAAGATAAGTTTTTTCTTTCCATGTGCGATTCTGACACAGGATCATGAGGCGATTTATGTCCTAATGACGTCATCTTTGGCCAACAGTAGAAGGAAAAAGAAAATAATTCTTTTTTTTAAAAAAAGTATTGGTTTTTTAAATGAATTACTGGGATTGTAGTATCCTGCAATGTTTAATAGATCGACAAGCATAGTGTTTACAGTTGCTTCAGAGAAATATTGGTTGTATTTTTGAGCTTTGATGGGAAGGAAATCCGAATTTATTTTAGTATGTAAGTTTTGGATGGTATAAGATGACTGGTAATAAATTTCTTAATTGGAGGTAAACGCAATGTCGGGGGGAGGGGGGGAATGGGGAGACTGCAATCAATGCCCACTTCATCCTATACAGCAGCCCGGGTCTCCTCTTCAGCCCATTAAAGTGAATGGGTTGAAAATCCCGGCTTATGTGTCTTGTTCCATTTTCTCCCATATTCTCCGTATCATGGGTCAAAACAATATGGGAAGATTTCCTGTGTGTCCGGTGTTGCACGCTCACGATTTCACTGCAAGCAGCCCACAGCAAATCTTCCCCGTTAACACGCAATAGATCAAAGTAATTAGAATATTGAATAGAATGGCTCCATATTCCTAAATGTGGCAGAGTGGGGTTTTTTTCCCCAATTTTCTCCCCTCCGCTCCTCGAAGGCGGTGAATCTCACGAGGGGCGATGGTTCTCTGGTTTCCACCTGCCCTTCGGTACATCACCCAAATGCCCATTCTTCATATACAAGCCCAGACTGAGTTTTCGCAGGCTATTCGAACACGAGGGAGCAACACAGCCGAACCCGTTAAGTGCTACTGTGCACGCCCAGCATTCACACGCACATGCTATCCAGCACATGGCTTCAAGCTGTGAGAGGGGGAGTGGGGCAGCCATTATCTGCTCAGTCTTCCCCCACCTTTGACACCATGGTGTTCTACGCCAGTGACCCGAGGTGTGGGGAGAGCTACACCAACCTTTGACCCCTCACCCCCGATGTGTGTGATTCACAATCTTCCATTCATAACATTTCAGACTATGGGCCAGTTTAGTTGATTACAGCCACCCTTTTTGAAGGGTCAGTCTTCATCCTGGTGAACCAGCCAGTTAAACCACTTTGGGACATCACGGGGAAGTGATGTCAGAACACTTCCTGCGACATCACGAGGAAGTTTCTACTGTGGAACGTGCACTATTTCCTGACCGCGATGTCATTTCCTGTGTGTTTTTATTTTCTTTTAAAAAAGAACTAAAATAAAAGGAATTATTTTGTGCTTTGGTTTACGTGGGAGGAGATGCATGAAGTCATTTGTTTCTGTAAAGGTTTCTTAAGTGGAACCCCAGTTAGCCAGTAAGGTGACCTGGACTTGGGTTAAATGGATTCAGTTCCGTGTTATATCTGTTCTCTCCCCAGCTCAGTTCCTCAGCTTACTGTGAGGTATTATTTGTGTTTAATCTTTTCACTTTCCAGATTACCTTATAGAATCATAGAATGATACAGCACAGAAGGAGACCATTCGGCCCATCGTGCCTGTGCTGGCTCTTTGAAAGAGCTCTCCAATTAGTCACACGCCCCTACTCTTTCCCCATAGCCCTGTATATTTTTTTTCCTTTCAAATATTTATCCAATTCTCTTTTGAAAGTTACTATTGAATCTGCATTAACTACGCTTTCAGGCAGCGCATTCCAGATCACAATACCTCGCTGTGCAAAAAGGTTTCCTCGCCGCCGCTGATTCTTTTGCCAATCACCTTAAACCTACGTCCTCTGGTTACCGACCCTTGTGCCACAGTTTCTCCTTATTTACTCTATCAAAACCGTTCATAATTTTGAACACCTCTATCAAATAGCCTTCTCTGCTCTAAGGAGAACAACCCCAGCTTCTTCAGTCTCACCACATAACTGAAGTCCATCATCCCTGGTACCATTCTAGTAAATCTCCTCTGCACCCTCTCCAAGGCCTTTGGGTGTGGTTGCACGCTGCATCTATGCAGAACCTTGAACTCATATTGGGAGCAAAGTAAACATTTCTAATCCCTCCCCTCCCCCCGCCACTCCCCAACACAATTAAAGTTGATTCTCTGTAAATGGGGCTTAACTTCACCCATTCTGTTTATGGAGTGGGAGGGGGACTGTGGGGAATAGCTGTGGAATTTGCTCCTCCACTGATCTGTCCAGTCACTATCGGTTGTTTCTGTCCGTGGTGTATTCCGTCGCTCAGATATTAATACGGCCAGAATTTTAAAAAGCTGATGTAAAACACAGCAAATTTTATATATTTTTTTTAGAATTAACCTTCTTTATTAATAGTGCTTATATGTTTGATTGTCTTATTCCACAGATATAAACAATTACTGACATGGTTATTGAGTGAAGTTTTAACTCCGCACAGTGAGCTCCCCCAATGGGTACATGCACCGTCAGGTGTGGTACCGACCCCCACTGCCCACCATTTGTTCCCCGGTCTGTGACATCATTTGGGTCAGCTGTTGAGACACTCCAATTGGCTTCAGTGCCGTCAGGCCAGGCGGGGGGGGGTTGAGGGGGGGGGGCGTCGGAAAAAAATGGGCCAGGGTCCCTGTTCCTGATCATTGTCTGCTGGAGACGAAAGGTGTGTGGATGTCAGCTGAGGACAGCATTGGACTGAGCTGTGACACTTTCCCCTCAGAGAAATTTATAGAATCAGAGAAATTTGCGGCACAGAAGGAGGCCATTCAGCCCATCGTGTCTGTGCCTGCAGAAAAAGAGCTAATCCCACTTTCCAGCTCTTGGTCCGTAGCCCTGTAGGTTACGGCACTTCAAGTGCATATCCAAGAACTTTTTAAATGTGATTAGCGTTTCTGCCTCTACCACCCTTTCAGGCAGTGAGTTCCAGACTCCCACCACCTCTGGGTGAAAAAAGTTCTCAACTCCCCTCTGATCCTTCTACCAATTACTTTAAATCTGTGCCCCCTGGTTAATGACCCCTCTGCTAAGGGAAATAGGTCCTTCCTATCCACTCTATCTCGGCCCCTTATAATTTTATACACCTCAGTTAAATCTGCCCCGGGGTCTCTCTCCTTCCCCGGGGGGTCTCCTCGGTGTCTGGGCTCACATGTAGAGAGTCACCGATTGACAGAGGTTCCGGTGCTTGCGTAAAGTCGGCATCTTTGGGAGGGGAGGGGGGTTAACGTCACACAGCAAATGTGTAACTGAATTGTACAGTCGGTATGAGGTCTCGTGGTAACTTGCAGATTAGTGAAAGTACTTTCCTCTCCCAATAGCAATTATTGATCTCGAGGAGTGGCGTAAATGATTTGATGGGAAAAAAAACTTAATATTGATCAGATGATTTACATAATCAGGCCGTGGGTCCTTCTTACTAACCATTTGGGAAAATGAGCAATAGCTGTTTTCGGATTTACTGTATTACCATCACAGACTGTTCAATGTGTTGATCGCTGATTTAAAATGATAAAGTTCAGAGCTTCTCTGATCCTTGCTCTCAAATTTCTGCTCCCCCCCCCCCCCCCCACCCACCTCCCCGTCATTGGACTCTTCTGATGAGGCAAGCGGGCCCCTCCCCCTGAGGGGGTCTCTGTCCAATATTCGCGTCCGCCAGGCACCACTGCGCAGTGACGGGGCAGAGCTGAGGGTCGGTGGGGATCATAGGTGCAATGGGCACTGGTCTGTGCGGTGCGCTCGCTGCTGCAACACAGTGTATCGCTGTTTGTTTTTTAAAAAGTGCTGTCTTAGCAAATAGCCTTCGTACGATGAATACTGCTTGGATTTATGAGGTGTTGTAAATGTTCTTTGGTATATTATATAAAAAAAATAAAGAATGGCAGCCCAGGCTGGTCTTTTATCTAGTGGTCTTTGGAGCAGAGGAGCGCTGCTCTCCTCCCCAACTCCACCCTCTCGGGTCTCACTGCAGCGTCCCGATCTCAGCTGGAAGTACAGGAGCCAGCTACAGTCCTCCTCTACCTCAGAGCAAACAACTTCAACAGAGACCTGGGGTTGGATAGAGTTTACATCACAGAAGCAGGCCATTCGACCCAACTGGTCTGTGCTGGTATTTACACTCCGCAACAGCCTCCTCCCACCCTACACAACCTGGGATGAGAGGGCTGTCCTATGAGGAGAGATTGAGTAGATTGGGCCGATACTCTCTGGAGTTTAGAAGAATGAGAGGTGATCGCTTTGAAGTGTAAAATTCTAAGGGGGATTGACAGGGTAGATGCTGAGAGATTGTTTCCCCTGGTTGGAGAGTCTAGAACTAGGGGGCATAGTCTCAGGATAAGGGTTCGGCCATTTAAGACTGAGATGAGGAGGAATTTCTTCACTCAGAGGGTTGTGAATCTTTGGAATTCTTTATCCCAAAGGGCTGTGGCTGCTCAGTCATTGAGTATATTCAAGGTTAAGATCGATAGATTTTTGGACTCAAGGGAAATCAAGAGATATGGAGAGCGGGCGGGAAAGTGGAGTTGAGGTCGAAGATCAGCCATAATCTAATTGAATTGCAGAGCAGGCCATATGACCTACTCCTGTTTCTATTTCTTATGTTTTTATGTACCTCGCATTCTTCTTCATCTAACTATCTGCATATCCTTCTATTCCTTTCTCCCTCGTGTACTTATCTAGCCTCCCCTTAAATGTTGCTGTAATGATAGTGAAGTCATTGATACAGTCATTGTGTGGTGGGGATGGAGCTGGCTGGAGACAGCATCGATTGACTGCGTACACGTCCTGGCTGGAATCCGAGACTGGCCCAGTGAGACTCCCGGTTTAATTCTATACCGCACCTGATGACATCGTTGCCACAAAAATATTTTTTGTGTTTCATAGAGATGACATTGCAGTTAAGAGAATCAGTTCGCCTTGACCACATCGGACACATGCTGCAATCATGTGCGTCCATTACGGTGTACTCAAGCGCAGTTACACCAGCCAGTGTGGTTACTGAGGCACACTTATGCAACAGAGGCCATGGGTCAAACCAGGAGCTTTTCTGGCCTGTAGATCTCAGCGCTACAACAGGAGCCAACACCTTTGCCCATCTAGATAAGGGAACTAAATGTAATATCTCCAAGTTTGCAGATGACACAAAGCTGGGTGGGAATGTGTGCTGTGAGGAGGATACCGAGAAACTCCAGGATGATTTGGACAGGTTGGGTGAGTGGGCAGAAGCGTGGCAGATGCAATATAACGTGGATAAATGCGAGGTTATCCACTTTGGTGTCAAAAACAGAAAGGCAGACTATTATCTGAATGGCAATAGATTGGGAGAAGGGGAAGTGCAACGAGACCTGGGTGTCCTTGTGCACCAGTCACTGAAGGTAAGCATGCAGGTGCAGCAGGCGGTGAAGAAGGCAAATGGTATGTTGGCCTTCATAGCGAAAGGGTTTGAGTACAGGAACAGGGATGTCCTGCTGCAGTTGTACAGGGCCTTGGTGAGACCACACCTTGAGTACTGTGTGCAGTTTTGGTCGCCTTATCTGAGGAAGGATGTTCTTGCCATGGAAGGAGTTCAGCGAAGATTCACAAGGCTGATACCTGGGATGGCAGGAATGACATATGAGGAGAGATTGGGTCGATTGGGCTTATACTCGCTGGAGTATAGAAGAATGAGAGGAGATCTCATCGAAACATAAAATTCTGACAGGTCTGGACAAACTAGATGCAGGAAGAATGTTCCCGATGGTTGGAGAGTCCAGAACCATGGGTCATAATCTAAGGATAAGGGGTAAGCCATTTAGGACAGAAATGAGGAAGAATTTCTTCACCCGGAGAGTGGTGAACCTGTGGAATTCTCTACCACAGAAGGTAGTTTAGGCCAAGTCATTAAATATATTCAAGAATGAGTTAGATATATTTCTTAAAGATAAAGGTATCAAGGGATATGGGGAGAAGGCAGGTACAGGTTACTGAGTTTGGATGATCAGCCATGATCTCATCGAATGGCGGAGCAGGCTCGAGGGGCCGAATGGCCAACTCCTGCTCCTATCTTCTATGTTTCTATCAGAGAAGCTGGAGTCTCAGGCTGGGAGCTACTCCTGTTCCGCCGATCTAACTTTGCCGGAAATGCTGCGGGAAACCCCATTCATGGATGGCTTGGTGTCAAAATTTGTTTGATAACGCTCCTGTGAAGCGCCTTGGGTTGTTTTACTACGTTAAAGGCGCTATATAAATGCAACTTGTTTCCCACTTTCCACGGAGCAGGTGCAGCTCTATCTCAGGGTAGACAGAGAGAAACTTTTTCCGCTTGGACAACAGGACATAACCTTAAAATCAGAGCCAGGCCGTTCAGGAGAGAAGTTAGGAAACACTTCTTCACGCAAAGAGTGGTAGAAGTGTGGAACTCTCCCACAAAAGCAGTAGGATGCTAGCTCAATTAATAATTTTAAATCTGAGATTGATAGATTTTTGCTAGCCAAGGATATTAAGGGATATAGAGCCAAGGCGGGTGGATGGAGTTAGGATACAGATCAGCCATGATCTCATTGAATGACAGAACAGGCTCAAGGGGCTGAATGGCTTCCTCCTGTTCCTATGTTCCGAGCCTTAGAGTTCTCAAAGAGGAAGAATCCGATGGTACGAAAAACAGGTGTGCTCTGGTCTGACTAGAATCTACTAGGAGTGGAATTAAGTACAACAAACAAAGGTTTATTTATAATTTATATTTATAAAAACTACCACTTGTTTACAAGGGCAGGACTTAAAAAATTAACAGCAATATCATTTACCAATAAAAACAAAGAAGTTAGTTACACTGAGCTCTGCTTCTAGACATTATCACATCAATGGAGATGGGGTGAGAGGAAGAGTTATCCCTGACATGTTTCACTCGTTCTTTGGCATTACAGCTTCTTCTGCCAGCTCTTCATTTTCTGTTTCGGCTTCTCCCCCCAGCTCTCCTTTTTCCGACACTTCTTCTGCCAGTCTCTCCTTTTTCCGACACTTCTCCCCCAGCTCTCCTTTTTCCGACACTTCTCCCCCCAGCTCTCCTTTTTCCGACACGTCTTCCGTCGTCTCTCCTTTTTCCGACACGTCTCCCCCCAGCTCTCCTTTTTCCGACACGTCTTCCGTCGTCTCTCCTTTTTCCGACACTTCTCCCCCCAGCTCTCCTTTTTCCGACACTTCTTCCGCCGTCTCTCCTTTTTCCGACACGTCTTCCGCCGTCTCTCCTTTTTCCGACACGTCTTCCGCCGTCTCTCCTTTTTCTGTTTCAGCTTCTTCCGCCGTCTCTCCTTTTTCTGTCACTTCTTTCGTTGTGGCTTCCATGTCTAAACTTCGTGTCTTTGTCTCTGCGGAGAAAATCTTGAGATATAAAAGCTGCAACATGAGAATTTTAGGAGCAGGAAGCGGCTTCTTCAACCACTTTCCTTATTTACCTTTTTCAATACACCTAAGTGGGTTGGTGGTTTTACAAATACACCTATTATATTCCCTGTATTTCTTTCCTGGTCAGCACACTGACCACTGTTCCGTTTAACAAATCCTCTTTCTTGATTCCTTGCTCCCATATTAATGGTTTCACACTGGCCAACATTGAACTGTATCTGCCACCTGTTGGCTCCGTTATCTAAATGTGTCACACATGCACAAACCTACCTACTTTCACCATTAATTCATGGGAAAACTTCCTTTCACCAATCAAACACTAACCACTGACAGGTACGTTTACTGGGGGGGGGGGGGGGGGGGGGGGAGATAGTTAGGAAATACACAAGTCCTGTATCTTGTTACAACACACTAGACAATAGTAAATATTTGTCTGTGGAATGCCATCCTTTACTAGAATTAATTAATTATGCAGAATAATATGTTGCCTTTATTGCAAGGGAGTTGGAGTACAAGAGTAAGGAAGTCTTACTACAATTGCACAGGGCTTTGGTGAGTCCACACCTGGAGTACTTTGCACAGTTTTGGTCTCCTTATCTGAGAAAGGACATACATGCCTTGGAGGCAGTGCAACAAAGGTTCACTAGATTGATCCCTGGGATGCGAGGCTTTTCCTATGAGGAGAGATTGAGTAGTTTGGGCCTATACTCTCTGGAGTTTAGAAGAATGAGAGGTGATCTCATTGGAACGTACAAGATTCTGAGGGGATTGACAGGGTAGATGCTGAGAGGTTGTTTCCCCTGGCTGGAGAGTCTAGAACTAGGGGGCATAGTCTCAGGATAAGGGTTTGGCCATTTAAGACTGAGATGAGGAGGAATTTCTTCACTCAGAGGGTTGTGAATCTTTGGAATTCTCTGCCCCAGAGGGCTGTGGATGTTCAGTCGTTGAGTATATTCAAGGTTAAGATCGATCGATTTTTGGACTCTAGGGGAATCGAGGGATATGGGGATCGGGCGGGAAAGTGGAGTTGAGATTGAAGATCAGCCATGATCTTATTGAATGGTGGAGCAGGCTCGAGGGGCCGTATGGCCGACTCCTGCTCCTAATTCTTATGTTCTTATGTTATGTAATAATATTCCTTTCAGCTCACTAGAGCGTAATTTATGCAGAAATGGATCATTCCTGTGATGTACATGCTGCACATTTATATAGTCCTTAATACTCAAGATTCACTTTGTTAAAAGCCATGTTCCATATGTTGAAAGCTTCAGTCATATATTTGCTTACCTGCTCTGACCAATTATTGCTTATCCAACAATATCTGTAACTATAGCAAGAACCTAGTGTTCTGTTGGTCAACAATGCTGCACCGGACAGTGACCAGAGGTTAAGGCCCATTTGAAGGAAGGTTTAATTCCTTCCCTATGTAAAAGAAGTGCTTAATTACAGACCTTATCTGCTGCCACAGGTGGTTTTGAAACTATTTGAATTCACTAAAGGAAAAAGGAAAACTCAGGGACAGTCCTTTTGGTATGAAACAATTTTCTCTCCAATTGAAAAAAACAACCCACATCTTTTACCTTAGAACAGCGGTGCCCAAACTTTACTTATTGTGTACCCACTTCCAGATTTGCCAGCTGCCCGGGTACCCCTACCAGCATACAGGTTTCAGACTGGACAGTTGCTGGGCAACTGAAACCACGCGGTAGTGTACGATGATTGGAGGTGAGGGTTCTGTACGTCATCATCTCTGTGTATCTGTGTTCTCATTGGCACATCTTGAAGTAAATTAAGTACTTTATATAACATATTCCCACAGAGTTTTAAAGCTTCGTCTGAGTAGTCTATTGTAAAAATACAATAAATCAATAAAATAATTAATAAATAAAATCCGCCATTAGATAATTTCTCCCGAGTACCCCCCAGAGATGTCTCCACGTACCATGGTTTGGGAGCCCCTGCCTTAGAACATCACCAAGTTGATTACACCTCGGAGTTCTGCCGTTTCTGGTCTCCACTGTCACCTGGAGCAACTCCATTCACTTACAACTCAAGTATCAACAAAATCAGGGGCATCCAAATGGAAATATCAGTACCCGCTGTGCCCTTAGCTGACATTTTTCTTGAGATTTATTGCACAATTGCTCCCTCGTAGTTCCCACAGCAAGATCCCACAAACAGCAGTAAGATGCATGAGCAGTTATTCTGTTTTTGGTGGTTGTTGGTTGAGGGAGGCTAGGACACTGGAGGAACTCCCTCCTTTTCCTCAAAAAGTGCCACAGGATCTTTAACAACCAGCTGAACAGGCAAACGGGTCCTCGGTTTAACATCTTATCCGAAAAATAAGACGTCAAAGAAAGACTTTTTTTTTTACTAAACTCAGGGCGCTTTACAGTCAATGAAGTACTTTTGAAGTGTAGTCACTTTTGTAATGTAGGAAACACGACAACCAATTTGCACACAGCAAGGTCCCACAAACAGAAATGTGATAATGACCAGATAATCTGTTTTTAGTGATGTTGTTTGAGGGATAAATATTGGCCCAGGACACCGGGGAGAACTCCCGTGCTCTTCTTCCAATAGTGCCATGGGATCTTTTATGTTCACCTGAGAGAGCAGACTTGGTTTAAAGTCTCATCCGAAAGACGGCCCCTCTGACAGTGCAGTGCTCTCTCAGTATTGGACTGGGATGTCAGCCTAGATTATGGGCTCAAGTCTTTTTTTTATTTATTCATTTACGGGATGTGGGTGTCGCCAGCAAGGCCAGCATTTATTGCCCATTCCTAATTGCCCTAGAGGTGGTGGTGAGCCGCCTTATACTACTGAGTGGCTCGCTAGGCAGAGGGCAGTTAAGAGTCAACCACATTGCTGTGGCACATTGCTGTGTGTCTGGAGTCACATAGAGGCCAGACCAGGTAAGGACGGCAGATTTCTTTCCCTAAAGGACATTAGTGAACCAGATGGGTTTTTAACGACAATCTGATAGTTTCATGGTCACCATCACTGATCCTAACTTTTTATTCCAGATTTATTTAATTAATTGAATTTAAATTCCCCAGCTGCCATGGTGGGATTTGAACTCATTGAACCCAGACCATGCCCTCCCCTCACTTCTCCTGATCACAGCTTGGGGGAGGAACTCTGTGTAATAAAATTTTTCCTGCTATAAAAATCACTAACACCAAATGCAAACATAATCCAAGATGCATTGTTTTAACTGAGAGCCAGAGGAAATGGGTTCTTTCACCTCTGAGACCTGGGTTTAAACCCAGCCGAGATTGATGGGACGCGACTCTCCTCTCTCTGCTGACTGTAAGGAATCTATGAGTACCGTCACCTCATTTACACTGCTGGGGCCGGCTCCTTTGCACTAATTTATTTCATATTTTATATTTTGGAGGAGAAGGAACCATCCCCTGAAATAACAATCACATTGAAACATGGACTCTGCTGGGAGCTCAATGTAGCACCAACGCACGGCATCATGCTATGTGCTGCCCCAAACTACTGCGTTTGCAGATTTAGCTACTCCAGACAACAGTGTGCAGGGTGTGAGAGTAGGTCACCTCCCTGAGGAGGGAACAGAATATCAGAGGGGCGGTTGTGACTGGGACAGCGCTTGAGCGCCTCTGAACAGATTCAGGTTGCCTTGGTGGCGAGAGTTAGAGCTGGACCCAGGGAGACTGGAGTTAGAGCTGGACCCAGGGAGACTGGAGTTAGATCTGGACTCAGGGAGACTGGAGTTAGATCTGGACCCAGGGAGACTAGAGTTAGATCTGGACCCAGGGAGACTGGAGTTAGAGCTGGACCCAGGGAGACTGGAGTTAGAGCTGGACCCAGGGAGACTGGAGTTAGATCTGGACCCAGGGAGACTAGAGTTAGATCTGGACCCAGGGAGACTGGAGTTAGAGCTGGACCCAGGGAGACTGGAGTTAGAGCTGGACCCAGGGAGACTGGAGTTAGATCTGGACCCAGGGAGACTAGAGTTAGATCTGGACCCAGGGAGACTGGAGTTAGAGCTGGATCCAGGGAGACTGGAGTTAGATCTGGACTCGGGGAGACTGGAGTTAGAGCTGGACCCAGGGAGACTGGAGTTAGATCTGGACCCAGGGAGACTGGAGTTAGATCTGGACCCAGGGAGACTGGAGTTAGAGCTGGACCCAGGGAGACTGGAGTTAGAGCTGGACCCAGGGAGACTGGAGTTAGAGCTGGACCCGGGGAGACTGGAGTTAGATCTGGACCCAGGGAGACTGGAGTTACAGCTGGACTCAGGGAGACTGGAGTTAGATCTGGACCCTGGGAGACTAGAGTTAGATCTGGACCCAGGGAGACTGGAGTTAGAGCTGGATCCCGGGAGACTGGAGTTAGATCTGGACTCGGGGAGACTGGAGTTAGATCTGGACCCAGGGAGGCCGGAGTTAGATCTGGACCCAGGGAGACTGGAGTTAGATCTGGACCCAGGGAGACTGGAGTTAGAGCTGGACTCGGGGAGACTGGAGTTAGAGCTGGACTCGGGGAGACTGGAGTTAGATCTGGACTCGGGGAGACTGGAGTTAGATCTGGACCCGGGGAGACTGGAGTTAGATCTGGACCCGGGGAGACTGGAGTTAAATCTGGACCCGGGGAGACTGGAGTTAGATCTGGACCCAGGGAGACTAGAGTTAGATCTGGACCCAGGGAGACCGGAGTTAGAGCTGGACTCAGGGAGACTGGAGTTAGATCTGGACCCAGGGACACCGGAGTTAGATCTGGACCCAGGGAGACTGGAGTTAGATCTGGACTCGGGGAGACTGCAGTTAGAGCTGGACCCAGGGAGACTGGAGTTAGATCTGGACTCGGGGAGACTGCAGTTAGAGCTGGACCCAGGGAGACTGGTGTTAGATCTGGACCCAGGGAGACTGGAGTTAGATCTGGACTCAGGGAGACTGGAGTTAAAGCTGGACCCAGGGAGACTAGAGTTAGATCTGGACTCAGGGAGATTGGAGTTAGATCTGGATTCAGGGAGACTGGAGTTAGATCTGGACCCAGGGAGACTGGAGTTAGATCTGGATTCAGGGAGACTGGAGTTAGATCTGGACTCAGGGAGACTGGAGTTAGATCTGGACCCAGGGAGACTGGAGTTAAAGCTGGACCCAGGGAGACTGGAGTTAGATCTGGACTCAGGGAGACTGGAGTTAGAGCTGGACCCAGGGAGACTGGAGTTAGAGCTGGACCCAGGGAGACTGGAGTTAGATCTGGACTCGGGGAGACTGGAGTTAGATCTGGACCCAGGGAGACTAGAGTTAGATCTGGACTCAGGGAGACTGGAGTTAGATCTGGATTCAGGGAGACTGGAGTTAGATCTGGACTCGGGGAGTCTGGAGTTAGATCTGGACCCAGGGAGACTGGAGTTAGATCTGGATTCAGGGAGACTGGAGTTAGAGCTGGACCCAGGGAGACTGGAGTTAGATCTGGACCCAGGGAGACTGGAGTTAGATCTGGATTCAGGGAGACTGGAGTTAGATCTGGACTCGGGGAGTCTGGAGTTAGATCTGGACCCAGGGAGACTGGAGTTAGATCTGGACTCAGGGAGACTGGAGTTAGATCTGGACCCAGGGAGACTGGAGTTAAAGCTGGACCCAGGGAGACTGGAGTTAAAGCTGGACCCAGGGAGACCGGAGTAAGATCTGGACCCAGGGAGACCGGAGTTAGATCTGGACCCAGGGACACCGGAGTTAGAGCTGGACTCAGGGAGACTGGAGTTAGATCTGGACCCAGGGACACCGGAGTTAGATCTGGACCCAGGGAGACTGGAGTTAGATCTGGACCCGGGGAGACTGGAGTTAGATCTGGACCCAAGGAGACTGGAGTTAAAGCTGGACCCAGGGAGACTGGAGTTAGATCTGGACCCAGGGAGACTGGAGTTAAAGCTGGACCCAGGGAGACTGGAGTTAGATCTGGACTCGGGGAGACTGGAGTTAGATCTGGACCCAGGGAGACTGGAGTTAGATCTGGACCCAGGGAGACTGGAGCTAGAGCTGGACCCAGGGAGACTGGAGTTAGATCTGGACCCAGGGAGACTGGAGTTAGATCTGGACTCCGGGAGATTGGAGATAGATCTGGACTCGGGGAGACTGGAGTTAGATCTGGACCCAGGGAGACTGGAGTTAGATCTGGACCCAGGGAGACTGGAGTTAGATCTGGACCCAGGGAGACTGGAGTTAGATCTGGACTCCGGGAGATTGGAGATAGATCTGGACCCAGGGAGACTGGAGTTATATCTGGACCCAGGGAGACTGGAGTTAGATCTGGACCCAGGGAGACTGGAGTTAGATCTGGACTCAGGGAGACTGGAGTTAGATCTGGACCCAGGGAGACTGGAGTTAGATCTGGACCCAGGGAGACCGGAGTTAGAGCTGGACTCAGGGAGACTGGTGTTAGAGCTGGACTCAGGGAGACTGGAGTCAGAGCTGGACCCAATGCAGAACAAATTTGCTCCTTCTTTATATTTTTCCAAAAATGAGAAGTCGCACAACACCAGGTTATAGTCCAACAGTTTTATTTGAAATCACAAGCTTTCGGAGCGGCTGCTCCTTCCTTAGGTACTTTACCTGACGAAGGAGCAGCGCTCCGAAAGCTTGTGATTTCAAATAAAACTGTTGGACTATAACCTGGTGTTGTGCGACTTCTCATTTTTGTCCATCCCAGTCCAACACCGGCATCTCCGCATCATATATTTTTCCAGACAGTAACAAAGTAACGGGAGGAAATCTGCAGCAATGACAGGAAAAGCAGGATTTTAATCAGGATTCGGGGACAGAGAACAAAATAAGAAAGAGGAAGATAAGTATGTGACCTGGTATAACCACAGCCTGTTGGTAACTACGCACTGGTTACTGGCTACACTAGGAACCTACCCTCAGAAAAGATTCCTTTGTTCTCAATATTTTCAGGCAATTGTTCTTCAGCCTGGCTGCCATCTATTGTAGGAAAGTACGAGGTTACATAAAATATAGTCAACAGGATGAACACTAGTCATTACTGAAGAAAGACTTGCACCTTGTAATGTGTTTTATCCAATTCAGAAACATCTCTAAGTGCTACGCATACAATGAATTACTTTGAAATGCAGTGATTGTTGTTGGTTACATGGAAGCCATTTTTCACACAGCAAGATCCCAGAAACAGAACAAGATGGATGAACTGTTGCTGGTGGTGATCAATGGCAGAATCTCGGCCATGACATTGGGAGAACTCTCTGCTCTTCTCTGAATGGTGACATGGGATCTCCAACATCCACCAGAACAGGCAGATGGGGCTTGAATTTAACCTCAGTGCCTCTGACAATGCAGCACTGTGTTGGAGTGCCAGCCTAGATTCGGGGGGTGAATTTCCTATGGGCTTCTCCCGCTCTGCCGGCGGGAGTTCAGCGGAAACCCCATTAATGCGCGTCAACGGGGTTCCGCCAAAGTTACGCTGGGGGAGGGGGAGAAGCCCTGGAGAAATTCCCCCTCTATGTTCTTAATCATGGGAGTGGGGCTTGGCCCCACAGCCTTCTACCTCAGAAGCTACCAACTGAGCCAAGCTGATGACCTTTAACTGAAAGTCAAAGGCTCTGCATAACTACACACAAATAAAAATATGACTGTTGCTTAAACCGGCTAATCCACCAATCGGACTCTGTGCAGTACTGACTAATACCTTGTTTACGCTGAGTCCCAGGTCCTTAATCAGCACTGGAGTCTGAGGGTGCAGGTGGTACCATTTACATTGCCATTCTCTCGGGGCACCACTTTAAGGCAAGTTTGCATTGAATGAAGCTGCGATTGCATTGAGACCCAGAGGCCATTGGCAGGCTATCTGAGCAGCAGTGATGGGTCACAGCTTTGATCCCCTGCGCTGTTGAGCTGCTGGGCTTTTGATGCATCACTTTGAGCAGCCGTCCTTCAGATGCCAATCATTACTCCACAAAGGTGAAGTGTAACGAGCGTCATATTGAGAACGCCGCCGGCCTCCAGAGCAATGCAAGCTGTGATCAAGGAGCAGTCTTGCTGCCTACGGCTGAGAGGGAATCTTGTCCAACAATGGAAACCCATGGAAGCATGAGGGATACCCGATACAAAACCACACCTGGTTACTATGCGAGTCTGTAGATACACTGCATCCTCATTATAACAATAGCTATAGTTCTACTGCATTTTTTAAAATATAGAACCGGCTACCGGCACCCCAACTCAGAATGATCCTGGAGCCAATTTTACCATTACATCGAGATCATAGAATCATACAGCACAGAAGGAGGCCATTCGGTCCATCATATCTGTGCTCGCTCTGTGCTATCCAATTAGTCCCACTGTCCCCTACTCTTTCCCCATAGCCCAGCAAATTACTCCTTTTAAAATATTTATCCAATTCTCTTTTGAAAGTTACTGTTGAATCTGCTTCCACCGCCCTTTCAGGCAGCGCGTTCCAGATCACAACAACTCGCTGCGTAAAAAAAATCCTCCTTATCTCCCCCCTGGATTTTTTGGCAATTATGTTAAATCTGTGCCCTGTTTACCGACCCTTCTGCCACTGGAAACAGTTTCTCGTTATTTACTCTATCAAAACTCCTCATAATTTTGAGCACCTCCATTAAATCTCCTCTGAACCTTCTCTGCTCTAAGGAGAACAATCCCAGCTTCTCCAGTATCTCCACATAACTGAAGTCCCTCACCCCTGGTACCATTCTGGTCAATCTCCTCTGCACCCTCTCCAAGGCCTTGATGTCCTTCCTAAAGTGTGGTGCCCAGAATTAAACATAATACTCCAGCTGAGGTCTAACCAGTGATTTATATCGAATTAGCATAACTTTCTTGCTTTTGTACTCTATGCCTCTATTTATAAAACTAAGGATCCCCGTATGCTTTTTTAACAGCCTTATCAACCTGTCCTGCCACCTTCAAAGATGTGTGAACCCCCAGGTCTCTCTGTTCCTGCACCCCCTTTAAAATTGTACCATTTAGTTTATATTGCCTCGCCTCATTTTACCTTCCAAACTGCATCACTTCACAAATCTTATGTGTTGCACAGTTACACACCGTGTAACCCAGTGTGGAGTTGTAACTGGGAGAGCTGAGGAATGAGCACACCTCATCACCAACGTTCCCTTTAAGCTGCCGGGCCGCACAGCGCTCCAGGGGTCCCGCGCAGCCGGCTTTTAAATAGAAAAACTGCGCCTGCGCGGTGTTTTGAATGGGCCGTGCAGCCCGTTAAAGGGGCTGCGCAGCTGGAAAAAAATATTACAGGGAACATTGCTCATCACAGCTGGTCCCCTCTCCATATCTCCCTGCAGCTATCGAGAGCTTGCGATTTAACAGGATAAATAACAAGGAAGGAAACCTGTGGGGAGCAGTATAATGAGGGACCGGGGGCAGGGACCTAACTGAGGAAGAGCAGACGTGGATGTGATTTGGTACAACCGTGGCCTGGCAATGATGGCACACGGTGCTGGCTACACTAGGAACCTACCCAAAGAATAGGAATCACCGACCATGGGTCTGAACTGTACCTTGTCATCGAGCGGTTGGAAGCCTAGTGCAGGAAAATAGCAGGTTAAACAAATTCTGCTCAGCCACACGAGCGCCACTTCAACTGTTTATGAAAATTCTAATCAACCTCAAACACTAAACATCAGTGGGTCTGGGTAACTCACCGTAAATAACATTCTTTCTTTCGCTGTTGTTGAAAGTCCTTGCATCTGCTGATCCACTATGGGATGCCGTGTAATGTGGGTTAACACCGTGTTTGTACTGAGTCCGAGAGGTGAATTTAAAATCCCCAAGGAATGGGTGGGTTAGGGGTGGGTGGGAAGGTAAAAAAATTTTAAATTCTCAAACCCGACCCCAACCCGGCCACTCCTGGTTTTAACGGAGGTGGGTCGGGGAGGTGGGTGGTGGTGTGGGCAACCAACCCACTCTCAGGAAGCGGGTTGGCCACTAAAATCTTTTACGGATGCTGCATGTCTCCATTTTAACTGAAGTTTTATTTATAACGCATGGGGGCCTTGGGAATCCCGGCAGGCAAAAGGAGGCCAAAAGGCGGGATCCATGAGGTAAGTGCCTTTATTGCACTGCTTGTGGGCCAGGAGGAGCAGGAGTGTTTCCCCCAGGCCCATCGAGCTAACCTCCACACGATTGGATCTCCGTAATCGGCTGACCCCCCCCCGCCACCACGATATCCAATTCACCCCTCGCGATGTCAGACTTGCCTGACAACTGCTCCCCAGCTGCTTTCCAGCCCGACAGACGACCAGCCTGTCAATTCCAAAAGTTTAAAAGGTGTCCTGTGTTAAATTCGGCAGGGCATGCGGGACACCTCAGGTTTCCTGTGCGAAAATACTCCCCTCCCCGCCCCGCTCGCTCTCTTCCCAGCTCCGAGTAAATATCGGGGCCCCAGTCTCAGAGGCTGATCTACAAATGCAGTCAACCTAACTACCCTACTGGCTCTTGACAACAACAACTATGGCGCCTTTAACGTCCTGAAGTGGTTCCCCCCGCTCCCCAGACCATCCGCTGACTGCACACGATGCTGGCTGCACTGTGAACCTACCCATTGACTGAGATTTGGGCTTATGCTCACCAGGGTCAAACTGGCACTGAGCATCACAAAGTTTGTACCAATCGAAGAAAATAGCAGGTTGCACAAATGCCACTCCATCGCGTGGGCTACACATTTAATTTGTTTCTAAAACACTCATCAGCCTTGTCGAAGGTTCTGGATGACACAAAGAAGACTTTGGCTATTACTTTTACCTGAGCTGCTTTTCTTGATATTGAAGCAGAGGAATTCAGCAACAATGAATACCGCATTTCTTCCCTCTCGCCTCCCCTGAAGGCTGTGGACCAAGGGCGTTCACCATCTTCTGGTACCATTCTTTACGTGTGAGCGGAGACAGGATATTCGACCACAGCAGCATCACAACTGAGCTAAAACCTGTCCCCACTTGATAGCAATCAAGAGCAGGAGCCCTGGCTGGCTCCCCCGCCCCGCGGGCTCCCAGCCTGCCGACACTCGCTGTCTGGGTTTGCACTGGGTGTGGTACTGGTGCACCTCCAGCATCTCAAGGCGGGGGGGGTGAAACTGGAGGAATTTGTTTTGTATAAAAGGGTGTGCTGTGTATACACCTGGCACTGGCAGAGGGAGGTGGCTCTCAAAAGGCACGAGGCTGTGGCCATGGAGCCATCTCGTGAACTGAACCTCAGGAATATCTACGGTACTTTCATCTCCCCTCTGTTGGCACCTTCACCACAGATGGTGTTGTGACAATGCTCGTGCAGCACTCAAAACCAATCTGTGATCAGCAGAAACAGAAAACCAACCATGAAATCGGCATTTCTTCCCTCTAGATTTTTTGCAAACAACAGGGGATGGAAGCCTGTGGGGAGCAGCATAACAAGTGATGGCAGAAAAAGGTTGCAAATCAGAACTCGGGGGCAGAGAACTAAATAAGAAATAGCAGGTGAGGATGTGACATTTTATAGCCCCAGTCTGGTGATGATTTCACATTATGTTTGCTACAGTGAGGAACTAGCATCGAACCAGTAAGGTTTACAGGACAGAAAGAGGCCATTCAGCCCATCAAATCAGCGCTGGCACTTTGCTGAAGCAGTCCTAAAAGTTATTACCCTGCCTTGCTCTCTCCCCATAGCCCTGTATCTTCCTCTGCTTCAAATATTTATCTAATATTCCACTGAAAGATGCAACAGTCTATGCCTTAACCGCCCCAAGCTCCAACAATGCTTAGCATAAAGAAGTTTCCCCTACCCCAATGACTGCTGTTGGTCTCACGGAATACTTCAAGTTTTTGAACTGCATCTGCCGTTTGGGACTGTGTGAAGCCTGGTGTAGGAAAGTAGCAGGTTACACGGATTCTACACTTCATCTGTTCATCACTCGAGGTAAATAAATGCAAGTAGCATTCTGCCTGTTGCCTTTATTGCACAGCAGCAGCGGCGGCAGAGCGGACCTGGGAGGAGCGGCGAGGCGGCAGCGATGGTACCAACTCAGCACCGGCAGAATTTTGAAAGAGTGACTTCAGAAGTCAAAAAGTGACGTCGGCACAAGGGGAGGGAGCTGATTGATGAGTAGCTGGTAAGTGTTTATACTTGGCTTTCTTAAAGTTTTAAGTTTATTCCAGCTAGGTTAGTAAATAGTCTGTTAAGTAGAGGTATGGCAGGGCAGCTCACACCCGTGGAATGCAGATCCTGTGCCATGTGGGAAGTCCTGGACACCTCCCGTGGTCTGGACGACCACATGTGCGGGAAGTGTCGCCAGCTACAGCAGCTCGAGCACCGGGTTACGGAGCTTGAGTGGCGGCTGCAGTCACTGCTGTGTATCCGCGAGGCTGAGAGCTACGTGGATAGCACGTTTCGGGAGGTGGTCACCCCGCAGCTTAACTGTGCAGGCAGAGAGGGAATGGGTGACCGCCAGACAGAAGAGGAGGACCAGGCAGGTAGTGCAGGAGTCCCCTGAGCCCATCTTGCTCACCAACCAGTATTCGGTGCTGAGTACTGGTGAGGGCGATGGTTCCTCTGGGGAGTGCAGCCAGAGCCAAGTCCACAGCACCATGGAAGGCTCAGCTGCACCGGGGGGGGGGGGGGGGGGGGGGGGGGGGGGAAGAGGAGAGGGAGAGCAATAGTGGTAGGGGATTCAATAGTTAGGGGAGCAGACAGGTGTTTCTGTGGCCGCAGACGTGACTCCAGGATGGTATGTTGCCTCCCTGGTTCCAGGGTCAAGGATGTCACTGAACGGCTGCAGGGCAATCTGAGGGGGGAGGGTGAACAGCCAGAGGTCGTGGTCCATATCCGTACCAACGACATAGGTAGAAAGAGGGATGAGGTCCTGCAGGCAGAGTTTAGGGAGCTAGGAAAGAGGTTAAAAAGCAGGACCTCAAAGGTAGTAATCTCCGGATTACTACCAGTGCCACATGCTAGTGAGTACAGAAATAGGAAGATAGAGCAGATGAATGCGTGGCTGGAGAGATGGTGTAGGAGGGAGGGCTTTAGATTCCTGAGGAAATGGAACCGTTTCTGGGGAAGGTGGGACCTCTACAAGCCAGACAGGTTGCACCTCAACGGGAATGGGACCAATATCCTCGCGGGGGGTTTTGCTAGTGCTGTTGGGGAGGATTTAAACTAGCTTGGCAGGGGGATGGGAACCTGAGGGTAGAATCAGAAGGGAGAAAAGCTAAGCTGGGAATAGAAGATAGGGGTTCAGGTGAAGGGGTATATAGGAAGGCAAAGAGAAAGGAGAAGGCAATAGTGCAGGGCAACGACAGGGGTAACGATAACCAGAATGTATCAGGAAGGGGCAGAGCGTACAAGCATAAGAGTGCACCAGAAAATAGAGTCAGAGTAAGGAAAAATGATAAGATAAAATTAAAGGCTCGTTATCGGAATGCACGCAGCATTCGTAACAAGATAGATGAGTTGACGGCACAAATAGAAATAAATGGGTATGATCTGATAGCCATTACAGAGACGTGGTTGCAAGGTGACCAAGGCTGGGAACAGAATATTCAGGGATATCTGACATTTCGGAAGGATAGGCAGAAAGGAAAAGGAGGTGGGGTAGCTCTGTTAATAAAGGATGAGATCACTGCAGTGGTGAGGAATGATATTGGTTCAGAAGCTCAAGATGTAGAATCAGTTTGGGTGGAGATAAGAAATAGTAAGGGTAAAAAAGTCACTGGTAGGAGTAGTATATAGGCCCCCTAACAGTAGCTATACTGTAGGACAGAGTATAAATCAAGAAATAATGGGGGCTTGTAAGAAAGGTACTGCAATAATCATGGGTGATTTTAATCATCATATAGATTGGACAAATCAAATTGGCAAGGGTAGCCTTGACGACGAGTTCATAGAGTGTATTCGGGATGGTTTCTTAGAGCAATACATTGAGGAACCAACCAGGGAGCAGGCTATTTTAGATCTGGTCATGTGTAATGAGACAGGATTAATTAATGATCTCATAGTAAAGGATCCCCTAGGAAAGAGTGATCATAGCATGGTAGAATTTCAAATTCAGTTTGAGGGTGAGAAACTTGGGTCTGAAACTAGTGTCCTAAACTTAAATAAAGACAATTACAAGGGTATGAGGACAGAGTTGGCTAAAGTGGACTGGGAAAATAGATTAAAGGGTAAGACGGTAGATCAGCAGTGGCAGACATTTAAGGAGATATTTCATAAATCTCAGCAAAAGTATATTCCAGTGAGAAAGAAAGGCTCTACGAGAAGGATGAACCATCCGTGGCTAACTAAGGGAGTTAAGGATGGTATCAAATTGAAAGAAAAGGCATACAATGTTGCGAAGATTAGTGGTAGGCCAGAGGATTGGGAAATTTTTAGAAACCAGCAAAAGATGACTAAAAAAATTATAAAGAGGGAGAAGATAGAGTATGAGAGTAAACTAGCAAATAATATAAAAACGGACAGTAAGAGCTTCTACAGGTATATAAAAAGGAAGAGAGTAGCTAAAGTAAACATTGGTCCCTTAGAGGATAAGAATGGGGAATTAATAATGGGAAATAGAGAAATGGCAGAGACTCTAAACAATTAGTTTGGATCGGTCTTCACAGTAGAAGACACTAAAAACATCCCAATAATAATAGATAATCAAGGGGCTATAGGGAGGGAGGAACTTAAAACAATCTCTATCACTAGAGAAAAAGTACTAGGCAAACTAATGGGGCTAAAGGCCAACAAGTCCCCTGGACCTGATGGCCTGCATCCTAGGGTCTTAAAAGAAGTGGCTGCAGAGATAGTGGATGCGTTGGTTGTAATCTACCAAAATTCCCTGGATTCTGGAGAGGTCGCAGCGGATTGGAAAACCGCAAATGTAACACCACTATTCAAGAAAGGAGGGAGACAGAAAGCAGGAAACTATAGGCCAGTTAGCCTAACATCTGTCATTGGGAAAATGCTGGAAACCATTATTAAGGAGGTAATAGCAGGACATTTAGAAAATCATAAGACAATCAACCAGAGTCAACATGGTTTTATGAAAGAGAAATTGTGTTTGGCAAATTTACTAGAGTTCTTTGAGGATGTAACGAGCAGGGTGGATAAAGGGGAACCAGTAGATGTAGTGTATTTGGATTTCCAGAAGGCATTTGATAAGGTGCCACATAAAAGGTTACAGCACAAGATAAGAGCGCACGGGGTTGGGGGTAATATATTGGTATGGATAGGGGATTGGCTAACTAACAGAAAACAGAGAGTCGGGATAAATGGGTCATTTTCGGGTTGGCAATCAGTAACTAGTGGGGTGCCACAGGGATCCGTGCTGGGGCCTCAACTATTTACAATCTATATTAATGACTTGGGTGAAGGGACCGAATGTACTGTAGCCAAATTTGCTGATGATACAAAGATAGGTGGATTAGCAAGTTGTGAGGAGGACACAAAGAGCCTGCAAAGGGATATAGATAGGTTAAGTGAGTGGGCAAGAATTTGGCAGATGGAGTATAATGTGGGAAAATGTGAGGTTACCCACTTTGGAAGGAAGAATGAAAAAGCAAATTATTATTTAAATGGAGTGAGACTACAAAATACTGTGGTACAAAGGGACCTGGGGGTCCTAGTACATGAAACACAAAAAGTTAGCATGCAGGTACAGCAAGTAATTAGGAAGGCTAATGGAATGTTGGCTTTTATTGCAAGGGGTATGGAGTATAAAAGTAGGGAATTTTTAATCAACTTTACAGGGCGCTGGTGAGACCACACCTGGAGTACTGTGTACAGTTTTGGTCTCCATATTTAAGGAAGGATATACTTGTATTGGAGGCAGTGCAGAGAAGGTTCACTAGGTTGATTCCTGGGATGAAGGGGTTGACGTATGAGGAAAGGTTGAGCAGGTTGGACCTATACTCATTGGAGTTTAGAAGAATGAGAGGTGATCTTATTGAAACATATAAGATTCTGAGGGGATTGACAGGGTGGATGCTGAGAGGATGTTTCCCCCGTGGGGGAATCTAGAACTAGGGGGCACAGTTTCAGAATAAGGGGTCGCCCATTTAAGACGGAGATGAGGAGGAATTTCTTCTCTCAGAGGGTCGTGAATCTTTGGAATTCTCTACCCCAGAGAGCTGTGGAGGCGGAGTCATTGAACATATTCAAGGCGGAGATTGACAGACATTTGAACTCCAAGGGAGTCAAGGGGTATGGGGAGAGAGTGGGAAAGTGGTGTTGAGGCCCAGATTGGATCAGCCATGATCTTATTGAATGGCGGCGCAGGCTCGAGGGGCCGACTGGCCTACTCTTACTCCTGTTTCTTATGTTCTTTATTTAAAGTGCTGGTATCTGCTAATATGCCAATGGGATGTGGCTCAGTGCGCTGGTTAATCCCTCATTTAATTAAAACACAGCCTTGGCTCAGTGGTAGCACTCTTGCCTCTGAAGGTTGTGGGTTCAAGTCCCACTCCAGGGATTTGAGCACAAAATCTAGGCTGACACTTCCCACTTCAGTACTGAGGGGGTGCTGCATTGTCGGAGGTGCCGTCTTTCGGATGAGATGTCAAACCGAGGCGCCATCTGCTCTCTCAGGTGGATGTAAAAGATCCACTTGTTCAAAGAAGAGCAGGGGAGTTCTCCCCAGTGGCCTGGCCAATGTTTATCCCTCAACCAACATCACTAAAACAGATTATCTCATTGCTGTTCATGGGAGCTTGCTGTGCTCAAATTGGCTGCCGTGTTTCCTACATTACAACAGTCAAAAAGTACTGCAAAGCGCTTTGGGACGTCCTGAGATTGTGAAAGGTGCAATTGAAATATAAATTCTCTTCTTGGGGTTGGGAAGAGACACGTAAATCAGTCAATTGGGAATTGGGATGTCTGAGTTTTGTTGTATTAACAGCCCGTGATGTGATGTGATAAACACTGGCTATTAAACAGCGTCTCATCACATCTCTGAGAATCATCTCCAGCGTTTCACATGGATTACTTTTGAAGTGCAGTCACTGCTGTTACCCTCCTCCCAGATTTGCGAATAGCAAGATCCCACAAACAGCAACGAGTAAATAAGAAGGGATGAAAACTTGTGGGTGAGCGCGATAACGAGGAACAACAGGAAGAGTATTTCAAACCAGAACTCGGAGAGAAAACAAAACGATAAAGCGCAGACGAGAATCTGACACAGTAATTGCGGTTCGGTAGTTAGTGCAGTATGTGCTGGCTGTACACTGAACCTACCCTTATCAGACCACTTTCCATCTGCACGGCTATTACTGGGCGTGTGAGGTATTGTTCGATCAGTAGATAGTGAGGAGTCTATCAGATAAATACAGCAGGTTACACACAATTTGTTCAACTATATGTCATCTAACTTTCTCGCCTTCTCTTCTGAAGGAGGTTGACTCTCGCTGAGGTACAGTTCCAGGGTACTGGGCACCTCCTGTAACACTGCCTCACTCCTTTACATGTGAGACCAGACAGTACAAGATTGCACTGACCGGCATTTTGACCATGGGGAAGGGGTTGGCGTCATTGGTGGAACTGTATGGAAGATTGAGTCAGTGGAGAGAGGAAGGTGAGGTTAATGGTTCTGGTCAATGGCCTTTCTATCTGTAGCATTGACCCTACCTTCCTCTCCACAGATGCTACCTAACGTGTTCTCAGAAATTTCTGTTTATTTCACATTTTTAGTATCTGCAGTATTTTCTTTTTAGAAATATGTGTCCCCAATTTCAGGAAGGAGGGAACAAGATTGAGCAACAGAAAAGGAAAACATCTAGATCAGGGGAGGCTCAATGGAAGAACAAAGCACAATGCCACACGGTGACATTGTGCTGGGTCACTGGGGGGAGGAGGTGCCCAGTGAGGCCTGATGCTTTGCTGCTCAGTCTCGGCTCCTTCCGAGGGCCCAGTTATAGAAGGTTATTTGCAGAGATCTGGGAATAGGTCTCCAGTCAGAAAAGTGTGCATCACACCAAGGGACAAGAGAATGGAAGGAGACAGAAAACTTTAAAAAAAAAAGGAATCCCACCCTCCATAAAAAAGAGAAACTGCTTGATAAATGAGACGGCACCTGACGAGAAAAGACAGGTTACCGTTTCAGGTGGGCGTTCTGATGAAGGATCCCACCTAATTGTTAACCTGCCTTTTCTGTTTCAGATGCTGATGCACCTAACATATAAAAAATCGGAGCAGGGGTAGGCCATTCAGCCCCCGAGCTTGCTCCGCCATTTAAGTTCTTATGCAAAGATCATCGCCAATGGTGCTCTCCAGCACTGACCCCCACCGGAGTTTGCAGGATCAGTGGGAGGGCATCCCATCAGTATGGGGCCAGCGGGTGCAAGTGCCACTATCACACAGACCCTCTATTTTTATACCTCCAACAAGCCCCCTCCCTCATTGTACCACCACAACACAGCCCCTCACTCACTGTATCTCCACAACACAGCCCCTCCCTCATTGTATCTCCACAACACAGCCCCTCCCTCATTGTATTTCCACAACACAGCCCCTCCCTCATTGTACCACCACATACAGCCCCACATGCAGTTCCACTATATTTTGCTCAATATGCCAAGAGGCTGTTGTCCCACTTTCCCCGTATCTGTGGCCATGTATAGACACTGCCCTTAAGGCACATTGCTCTGTGTTAACGCAGAGTCGCTGTATAGTGATCAGGAGCAGGAACCCATTCCCCACATCGGATCAGCTCAGTGGCTGCCCCGTTTGTAACTCGGCACTGCTGAGAATATAGTTGCCAACAATGTTCCTGCTATTTTTTTGGGGGGATGCGCGGCCCCTTCAAATTATCGCGCATGCGCGGTTTTTACCATTCAAAAGCTGGAAAGTGGCCTACACGGGACCTCCAGACCGCTGCGCGGCCACGCAACTTAATGGGAACATTGGTTGCCAGCCCTCCAGCACTGTCCTGGAGTCTACAGATATTAAAAGATTAATCTCCTGGACACTGCTGTGAGCAATCCAGGAGAAAGATCATAGGGGCATTTTTAAAATTTTCTTTGAACACTTTTGTTTTCTTAGTTATAAAAATATTGGAGATGAGGGAAACTGGCAGCATGGTTGGAGGTCCTTTGATGATACCTCCAGGAATACAGGCAACCAGAGTTGGCAACCCTAGCAGGGAAAGGACTTCAAATCAGAACTCAGGCAGAGAACAAAATGAGGAAGAGCAGATGAGGGTGTGACACGGTATAACTGCGGTCCAGCGGTGACTACATGCACTGTACTGACTATGTGGAGAACCTACCCCAAGGAGAAGAATCAGAAACGTGACCACTTTCAGGCGATCGAAGCCCACACACAGAATCAGACGAGCTGGAGCCTATCGTATCTAAATAGAAGATTACACAAAATCCTATTCAACTGCACAAGCTACATTCCAGCTGTTTATGAATCTCTAACCAGCCTCATAAATCAGACTCCGAAATTCTGATTGGGGCAAAGACATAAGAGGGTCAGGCTCGGCCAGTACCCCATTCCGCTGAGATTCTGCTCCGCTGGTGCTCTTCGGAGAAATTCTGGTGGTGACAACTGAGTGGGGAGAATGGGGCTGAATCTTCTACCCTACGTCAATGGGGGGCATCTGGAGGGGGGGGGGGGGGGGGGGATTACAGACCACCTGAGGAATTCTGGACATTACACCCTGGGCAGGCTTATGGGAGATTTGAATGCTGTGTGCTGCAGCTAGTGGCACTGAGGCCCAGGATAGGCCACAAAACTCTTCCAGCTTCAGATGGTTGATCCTGGGGGAGATCCCTGGGAATCAATTAATTCTAAAAATGCTCCAATGGGAGCTGAAGGTTTAAAATGCACTGTTTGTTGGGCCATTCCTGGCCTCCCCTCCATTGGGACAGCGTGACGCTGCTCCGACTTTGTGGTTGGCGACACAGCCACCCCGAGTATGTAAATGGCCCTGAACCCTGTAATTTGAGACAGTGTCTGGGCCTTCTCACTTGCAGCCCCCTTCACCCGCAGTGATTTGATCAGAATTTCAGGGCCAGAGGCCAAAGTTTCTAGATAACTAAATGCGAATAATATTCCGAAGTGTTGGTATTTGCAAATACACTGGGATCCTGGGCAGTACTGGCTCAAACCTTCTTTATACCGAGTGCCTGTGCTTTAAACAGCACTCGAGTCTGTAAGTGCAGATTGAATGGAGCCATCCTGTTTCCAAAATTGCAGGGCAGCAATGCAGCCATCACGTAACATGGAGCTGCAATTCAGCCGTCGAGTAACTCTTGTGCACAGGTTTAATTTCCATCCTGACAAAATGCTGATCTGCGAGTTGTCCGGTGAACCCAGGTGCCTGCTTGCAGTGGGTGGGACTTTTCCCCTTGATCAGTATAAGGATGTCTTGGTGGCCAGTACATAGCAGGTTGTCCACTGGTCCTCTCAAGTGTGTGTAAGACACTCGGAATGGGGAAAAGGAAGAAAGACCTTCAGTAACAGGAAAATTCAGCTTCCAAAACAGTACAACAAAAACTCTCTCCCTTCAAACCTTACTTAATATAACTAGAAAACGTGCTTGGCTGTTATGGGTTACAGGAGTATTTTTGATATTAAGGGAGTGCGTGTGTATGCTCCTCCCTTAAATCAGCACCTACCATTCCACTGAATTTTTCTAACATGAAAGGTCCCTCTCCCTCAAACTTCCCCCACTCCCGCGCAAAAGGTAAAAACCAACTCTCTTCCGTCATCAGTTTTGCCACATGCAGCCCAGTTATAATACAACGTAACAAGGTGGGACTTCATGCCACATGGGTTAGATTCCACTATAGCTTTCACTGCAGTTCTGGTCATCACGTTACAGGAAGGATGTGATTGCACTGGAGAGGGTACAGAGGAGATTTACGAGGATGTTGCCTGGGCTGAGGAATTTTAGCTATGAGGAAAGATTGGTTAGGCTGGGGTCGTTTTCTTTGGAACAGAGGAGGCTGAGGGGGGACCAAAGGTGTATAAAATTATGAGGGGCCTAGATAGAGTGGATAGGAAGGACCTATTTCCCTTAGCAGAAAGGCCAATAACCAGGGGGCATAGATTTAAAGTAATTGGTCGGAGGTTTAGAGGGGAGTTGAGGAGAAATGTTTTCACCCAGAGGGTGGTGGGGGTCTGGAACTCACTGCCTGAAAGGGTGGTAGAGGCAGAAACCCTCATCACATTTAAAAAGTACTTGGATATGCACTTGAAGAGCCGTAACCTACAGGGCTACGGACCAAGAGCTGGAAAGTGGGATTAGAGTGGATAGCTCCTTGTCGGCCAGCATGGACAAGATGGGCTGAATGGCCTCCTTCTGTGCTGTAAATTTCTATGATTTCTATGATTTATAGAACCAGTCCAGACCAATCAATGAAAGTCTCTGCTCTCTGCACAATCATAGGAACATAAGGAGGCCATTCAGCCCCTCGAACCTGTTCCGCCATTCAATGAGATCATGGCTGATCTGCGACCTAACTCCATATACCCGCCTTTGCCCCATATCCCTCAATACCTTTGGTTAACAGAAATCTATCAATCTCCGATTTAAAATTAACAATTGATCTAGCATCAATTGCCGTTTGCGGAAGAGAGTTCCAAACTTCTACCACCCTCTGTGTGTAGAAGTGTTTCCTAATTTCACTCCTGAAAGGTCTGGCTCTAATTTTTAGACTATGCCCCCTAGTCCTAGAATCCCCAACCAGCGGAAATAGTTTCTCTCTATCTACCCTATCTGTTCCCTTTAATATCTTGAAAACTTCGATCAGATCACCCCTTAGCCTTCTAAATTCCAGGGAATACAACCCTAATTTGTGTAATCTCTCCTCGTAATTTAACCCTTGAAGTCCGGGTATCATTCTGGTAAACCTACACTGCACTCCCTCCAAGGCCAATATATCCTTCCTAAGGTGTGGTGCCCAGAACTGCTCACAGTGCTCCAGGTGTGGTCTAACCAGGGTTTCGTATAGCTGCAGCATAACTTCTACCCCCTTGTATTCTAGTCCTCTCGATATAAAGGCCAGCATTCCATTAGCCTTTTTGATTATTGATTATTTGATTTTGAGTTTCCAGTCTCAAACCAGTTTATAGAAGCCATGGGCCCACAGCACTAAACTGTTGTTCAGTTGACACCAATAATGGAAGAGGCACCGCCCATGTGAACCATGCTTCAGGAAGGAGTCAAATTTGAACTCAACGGCAGGGAACTAAAAGAGTAGGATCAGATGAGAATTTGGCTTGGCACATATTGTTCACCACACACTACACTAGGAACCTACCGTCACATTCAGGAATAACTTCAGCTTTATCAGACTTGATGTGCTCATCGAACACCGTAGATTCTAATGCGGTAAAAATGAGAGGTTAAAAAAAATTCTACTCAATCCTGCGACTTTTACTTCATCTAATCAGCCTCATCATTAAGAATCAAGGTTCTGAGGAAGGATATTGAAATGAAAATCTGTCTCTTGCTTTTGTTTATAGCGCTCGTGTGTGCGAATCCTCTAATTGATGCTGAGCTGTGCTCGCAAATCCCTTCTTTGTACTGAATTCCTGCTCCTTAATCAACACCCGAGTCCTTGACGACAGAGCGAGTGGATGTGCCCTGTTTACAGTTACAGTTTCCGGGAGATAGCTCGGTGGAAGGGGGAATAGAGGTGAATTGCATTACAAAGTCACCAAAAACCACGGGGGCTGTTGGATCGCGATGGAGAGTCGATGCGCGTCGTGTAAAAACACAAGGTGCGATAGTTTGACCTCGGCTGCATCACTTTGGGGTGACCCTCAGTGAAGGCTGGGCATGTGACAGAGAGACTCATACCAAACGCACTGTCCCGAGTCTCTGAGTGTCCGCTTAAAGGCAGAGTGTTGGAGATGTGGGGGTGAGGTCACCCACTGTCCACCTGGCCTGTAAGGGGTCATTTCTGCCTTTGCTCCCCGAGACCACATAGCGGAAATTTGGGCCGCGACCTTGAATGGTCAAAAAATTGTGCACAGTCCAGGCCCGAATTTCCGATACTATAGCAAAATACTGCGGATGCTGGAAATCCGAAATAACAACAGAAAACGCTGGAAAAACTCAGCAGGCCAGACAACATCCGTGGAGAGAGAAAGAGAGTTAACGTTTCAGGTCGAAACCCTTCTTCGGAACTGAAAGAGCAGGAAATAAACAGATAAAAATGCAAGGGGGAGGCTGGGGGGAGGAATAAAAGAACAAAAGGGATGGTCTTTAGTAAGTAGAGACATTGAGAGATGCTCAAGGCAAGACGAGATGGTAATGGGACAGGTTGAGAAACAAAAGGTAAGGTGTGAAATGCTGGCAGAATCAGAGACAGCTGCCGTGGGGGGAGAGAGAGAGAAAAAAAGGAAAAAGGCACGGACAAAAAGAGTGGATAAAATGTATACATATGTGGTAGGGGCCGGGGTTATGAGCTGAAATTGTTGAACTCGATATTGAGTCCGGAAGGCTGTAAAGTGCCTAAACGGAAGATGAGGTGCTGTTCCTGGAGCTTACGCTGAGCTTCCGTGGAACAATGCAAGAGGCCGAGGACGGTGAGGTCTGAGTGAGCGTGGAGGGGTGAATTAAAATGACAAGCGACCGGAAGCTCGGGGTCACCCTTACGGACTGAACGGAGGTGTTCCGCAAAGCGGTCACCCAATCTGCGTTTGGTCTCCCCAATGTAGAGGAGACCACATCGTGAGCAGCGAATACAGTATACTAGATTGCAAGAAGTACAAGTAAATCGCTGTTTCACCTGGAAGGGGTGTTTGGGGCCCTGGAGAGTGGGAAGGGGGGATGTATAAGGGCAGGTGTTGCATCTCCTACGCTTGCACGGGAAGGTGCCGGGTGAAGGGGAAGGGGTGCTGGGGGTGATAGAGGAGTGGACTAGGGTGTCTCGGAGGGAGCGGTCCCTACGGAATGCTGAAAGGGGAGGTGAGGGGAAGATACGTTTGGTGGTGGGATCACGTTGGAGGTGGCGGAAATGGCGGAGGATGATCCGTTGAATGTGGAGGCTGGTGGGGTGAAAGGTGAGGACAAGGGGAACTCTATCGTGGTTCCGGGAGGGAGGGGCCGGGGCGAGGGCAGAAGTGCGGGAGATGGAACGGACACGGTCGAGGGCCGTGTCGACCACGGTAGAGGGGAATCCTCGGTTGAGGAAAAAGGAAGACATGTCGGAAGCACTGGTATGGAAGTCTCCCTGGGTCCAGATCCATTTCACACCTTACCTTTTGTTTCTCAACCTGTCCCATTACCATCTCGTCTTGCCTTGAGCATCTCTCAATGTCTCTACTTACTAAAGACCATCCCTTTTGTTCTTTTATTCCTCCCCCCAGCCTCCCCCTTGCATTTTTATCTGTTTATTTCCTGCTCTTTCAGTTCCGACGAAGGGTTTCGACCTGAAACGTTAACTCTCTTTCTCTCTCCACGGATGTTGTCTGGCCTGCTGAGTTTTTCCAGCGTTTTCTGTTGTTATCCCGAATTTCCGATGTTCCAGTGGGCGAGACTACCTGTCAGCAGCGTTAATTAGAAAATTAGCCCCAAAATTAGTGCAGAGAACGAAAAATGAAGCACATTGGTGGGGACAGTGTAGAGGGAGGTTTTAGAAGTGCATTCACTGCTGTTGCATAGACAAACACGCCCCCCCCCCCACAGATTTACACACAGCAAGATCCCACAAACAGCAACGAGTAAATAAGAAAGGATTGCAACTTTTGGGTGAACTCGACAACCAGCAACAACAGGAAGAGTATTTCAAAGCAGAACTCGGACAGTGAACAAAATGAGAAAGAACAGAGGAGAATCTGATGCAGTAATTGTGGTTCGGTACTTATTGCAGTGCGTGCTGGCTGTACTCTGAACCTACCCTTCTCAGCCCACTTTACATCTGGATGGCTAGTACTGTGCTTCTGATGAATGTTTTGATCTGTAGTAGCTTGGGACTCTATTGGATAAATACAGCAGGTTACACAAAATCTAATCAACTCTACGAGCTATACTTCGCCTGTTTTTTTCTACGTTTCTCGTCTTCTCTCCTAAAGGAGACTAACTCTTGCTGCGGTACAGTTCCAGGGTGCTGGACACCTAGCTACAACCCTGCCTGAATCATTTCTGATGTGGAGATGCCGGCGTTGGACTGGGGTGGACAAAAATGAGAAGTCGCACAACACCAGGTTATAGTCCAACAGATTTATTTAATTTTACAAGCTTTCGGAGCTGTCGCTCCTTCGTCAGGTAAGTTAGCAATGAGAGAATCTCCCAGAATTCACAATTTAAACCCAGACAAAATCTATTCACATTATTCGCTACAACAAAGAGCACAGCCAAGACAATGAGATGTGTCCCAGGGGGTCCAACGTGTCAAACCACCTGCTGGCTGCATATCCTGTCAATTTGTGTTCTTGTGTTAGCCTTTTTAAAAAAAAACCAAAAAAAAAAAACCAAAAAAAACACCTGGGAAGACCGGCCATGATGTCAAGTCATGTTCTGTATCGTGACATGAACCCGATATCGCGATTGAGGCCATCCTCATGAGTGCGGAACTTGGCTATCAGTTTCTGCTCTATGATTTTGCGCTGTCGTGTATCTCGAAGAGCAGAAACTGATAGCCAAGTTCCGCACTCATGAGGATGGCCTCAATCGCGATATCGGGTTCATGTCACGATACAGAACATGACTTGACATCATGGCTGGTCTTCCCAGGTGTTTTTTTTGGGTTTTTTTTTTGTTTTTTTTTTAAAAAGGCTAACACAAGAACACAAATTGACAGGATATGCAGCCAGCAGGTGGTTTGACACGTTGGACCCCCTGGGACACATCTCATTGTCTTGGCTGTGCTCTTTGTTGTAGCGAATAATGTGAATAGATTTTGTCTGGGTTTAAATTGTGAATTCTGGGAGATTCTCTCATTGCTAACTTACCTGACGAAGGAGCGACAGCTCCGAAAGCTTGTAAAATTAAATAAATCTGTTGGACTATAACCTGGTGTTGTGCGACTTCTCATTTTTGAATCATTTCTGTGTGAGCCCATTCAGTAAATGCCAGCTGGCATTTTAACCATGGGGAAGGGATTGGTGCCATTGTTGGAAGTGTATGGATAGATGAGTCAGTGGAGAGAGGAAGGTGGGGTTAATGGTTCAGGTTGATGACCTTTCTATCTGAAACATTAACCCTACCTTCCTCCCCACAGATGCTACCTGACGTGTTTTCAGCAATTTCTGTTTATATTTCACATTTTCAGTGTCTGCAGTATTTTCTTTTTAGAAATATGTGTCCCCAATTTCAGGACGGAGAGGGACTAAGATTGAGCAACAGAAAAAGAAAACATGGAGATCAGGGGAGGTTCAATGGAAGAACAAAGCACAATGCCACACGGTGACATTGTGCTGGGTCACTGGGGAGGAGGTGCCCAGTGAGGCCTGATGCTTTGCTGCTCAGTCTCGGCTCCTTCCAAGGGTCCAGTTATAGAAGGTTATTTGCAGAGATTTGGGAATAGGTCTCCAGTCAGGAAAAGGAGAAAATGCTGGATAAATGAGTGGCGCCTGAAGAGAAAGGATAGGTTACTGTTTCAGGTGGGAGTTCTGATGAAGGATCCCACCTAATTGTTAACCTGCCTTTTCTGTTTCAGATGCTGATGGACCACTATTTGTGTTTCCACTATTTGCTGTTTTTCCTTTTATCGCTAAGTATAGATTACATTTTGTTCTTACTTAGAAGAAATTGATAGGAACTGTCAAGGATGGGAAAGGGTCATTCAACCCACTAAAGCTTATCCCTCCAGTGCCCTAATTCACCCATTGAAGCCCATCCCTCTACTAACCTAACTCTCCCATTGAATCTCATCCCTCTAGTACACTCTCTTCTGTTAATACTCATCTCTCTAGCACCCTAACTCTTCCATCGAAGCCCATCCCTTCAGTAGCCTAAATAGCCCACCAAATGTCTTTCCTTAAAGCAAATTGCCTTTACACCTGCCATCAGTCTTATTGCCCTTCTCTGCTCCCTCTTTAATGCATGTAGATCCTTTGCGTGACTATTCCAATGCTCTCCTGGCCGGCCTCCCATCTTCCACCCTCTGTAAACTTGAGCTCTTCCAAACCTCTGCTGCCCGTTTCCTAATTCACACCAAGTTCCATTCACCCATCACCCCCGTGCTCGCTGACCTACATTGGCTCCCGGTCCGGTAACGCCTCAATTTTAAAATTCTTGTCCTTGTGTTCAAATATCTCCATTGCTTCGCCCCATCTCTATCTTTTTAACCTCCTCCAACACTACAACCCTCCAAGATCTCTATTCTCCTCAAATTCTGGCCTCCTGCATAAGGCCAATTTCCTTCGCTCCACCATTGACGGCCGTGCCTTCAGCTGCCTCGGCCTCAAGCTCTGGAATTCCCTCCCTAAGCCTCTCTACCTCACCTCCTTTAAAACGCTCCTTAAAACCTAGCTCTTTGACCAAGCTTTTCGACACTTTTCCTAATATCTCCTTATGTGGCTCGGTGTCAAATTTTGTCTCAAAACGCTCCTGTGAAGCGCCTTGGGACGTTTTACTACGTTCAAGGAGATATATAATGCAAGTTGTTGTTGTGTGGCATGGAGACCCGAATTGAACCCAGTAGTCCAAGTGAGGTCTGCCCAGTGCAGTTTGGAGCCTAGCATAAGTGCAGAGACTGGTGCTTCATTGCTCCCATTATAGCTCGGCCTACTATCGCTCTGCGGACTTCTTCTAAGTAGCCCTGCGCTAGTTCAATGCCATTCATATATGCTGGTCTCTTGTTATACCACCACATCCCGTTCGAGTGAGGCGGAGTCCATAGATGAAAATTCATAGTCCATAGGTGAGCGGGCACTGGGCATCTCAGGTACCTCATAGCAACCATCTGGGAGCAGCACAGGTGGGATTGCCAACCCTGCTGGATTGCCCGGGATCTCCCGTGAACCGCTCTGAGCAGTTGACGGGCAGTGCCAGTGCACCAATCAGAGGAGGTGCTGCTTTGACGGGCAGTGCCAGTGCGCCAATCAGAGGAGGTGCTGCTTTGACGGGCAGTGCCAGTGCGCCAATCAGAGGAGGCGGGGCGCTGATGGGCGGGTGCGGCGGGCAGTCCTGGCTCAGTGCGCATGTGCGGGCCCGCGAGCGCGGCAGTTATTGGGCGGAATTTGGAATCTGCAAACGGCGGGTCAGTCAGCGCCCGGCGGGCACTCTCTGACTGAGAGATCCGTGAAGCTGGCGTGTAGGTGGGTAAAGGTGTCAGGGCTGGCGCTTGGATTGAAGGACTGCAGCATAGCCGGTTTACAGGAGTGAGATTGATGGTTTGGTTGGGATTAGGGGTTGGTGTTGGTTAGGAGCTATGGGTTTGGGGGGCGATGGGTTTGGGGGGTATGGGTTTAGGGGCTATGGGTTTGAGGGGCTATGGGTTTGGGGGGCTATGGGTTTGGGGGGCGATGAGTTTGGGGGGCTATGGGTTTAGGGGCTATGGGTTTGGGGGGCTATGGATTTAGGGGCTATGGGTTTAGGGGCTATGGGTTTGGGGGGCTATGGATTTAGGGGCTATGGGTTTAGGGGCTATGGGTTTGGGGGGCTATGGATTTAGGGGCTATGGGTTTGGGGGGCTATGGGTTTGGGGGGCTATGGATTTGGGGGGCTATGGATTTGGGGGGCTATGGGTTTGGGGAGCTATGGGTTTGGGGTCTATGGGTTTAGGGGCTATGGGTTTGGGGGGGCTATGGGTTTAGGGGCTATGGGGCTATGGGTTTTGGGGGGCTATGGGTTTAGGGGCTATGGGTTTGGGGGGGCTATGGGTTTAGGGGGGCTATGGGTTTGGGGGGGCTATGGGTTTGGGGGGGCTATGGGTTTGGGGGGCTATGGGTTTGGGGGTCTATGGGCTGGGGGGGTCTATGGGTTTGGGGGGTCTATGGGTTTGGGGGGGGCTATGGGTTTGGGGGGGGCTATGGGTTTGGGGTCTATGAACTGGTGGGCTATGGGCTGGAAGGAGGCCTGGCTGGCTGTGAGTATTTGTAGTGGGTCAAGATGACTAAGGCATTAGGCTGCGTTGGAACCTGTGTGAATCTGCAGTAAAGTTCCCAAATAATAGCTGGTTCTAATTTGGCGGGCAGCAGTAGCCATTTTATGTAAGTAATTGTCTAATTTTCTATTCCAATCATGTTCCTTTTCCATTTACTTTCCCCTCTTTCCACCCCCCCGCCCATCCCATCCCCATTTTTCCTGAATCTGTAGCCTACCTGTACGGGAATTATCAGGTCATTTTGGAACTGAAGTGGTTGAAAACCAGTACTGGACTTCCCACCCCATCCCCTTTGAACAACCCCTCCGTCCCTGTTATTTTTCATTAAAGTGGAGGGTAAAATTGCTTTTAAATTCCCAGCCTTCTGTTCCCAGTGCCTGTATGAGTGGCAGCATTGCCAACCCTCCTGCATTGCAGATGCTCTTTGATTTTCTCAGTGTTTCCAGCATTTTCTGCTTTTGTTTGAGATGAGAAAGAATTGACCAGCTCAGCATTCGCGAGACGCTGGGGGGATCAGAGTGTACCGCTGAGGGGTGGTAGTGAACCATTGGTGGGCACTGAGGAAATTTCCTAATGCCCAGTCCAGTGAGTAAAAGCATTTTTTAATAGGCTCACGAGGCGTAAATACCCTTAACTACAGAAGACCAACCGTTATAAGATAAATGGAATAACATTTGAAATGTGCGATCGAGTGATGAATCCTCCAGAAATAGGTCCAACCAGAATTGGCAATGCTATGTGATAGGCTGCGAGCTACTGACTTACCTGCCCTTGAGTAGCGCTGAGGGGCCCAAGCCTTAGGGTTAGCTACTTTTGCTAGATTCAAAGCCAGGCAGGAAAGGGACAGGGCAAGCGTTTGGAATCAGGGCTTGTTTTGCTGCTAATGAGTTCAAAAGTTGGTAACTAATTCCTGCCCCACACCATAGGACACAGAAATAAATAGAAAAAAAAGTAATCATCATTATTTAAAAAAGACTTTTGGTCTCCAATTCTTTAGATCAAAATCATGCCTGATGGTGCTGTCCATCACTTGGCTCCGCTGGAGTTCCCGGGATCAGTGGGAGGCCATCTCACTGGTATGGGGCCAGTGGGCACAAGTACCACTATCACACAGACCCTCCCTTGTTATACATACAGCACCTCCCATCATTGTACCTCCACACACAGCCACTCCCTCATTGTACCTCCACAAAGCACCTCCCATTATTGTACCTCCACATACAGCCACTCCCTCATTGTACCTCCACATACAGCACCTCCCATCATTGTACCTCCACACACAGCCACTCCCTCATTGTACCTCCACATAGGCTGTTGTCCCACTTTCCCCATGTCTGGCCATAAATGGACACTGCCCTTAAGGCACGTTGCTCTGTGATAAAGCAGAGTAGTTGATACACACACAACTGCGATCAGCAAAACTGGACAGTAAGCACCGATGCACACTTTTTCTGTCAATATTTTTCAGACAGCAGAAAGAGCAGACTGATGCAACAGAGTCATTTAATGAAGAGGAAGGCTGGGGGTGAGCTGCATAATTGAACAGTGCCAGCCTGCCAGTACCTCACTCAAGGGGAACTTCTTCACCTGTGAGCCTGGGTAGCGAGAGCAGGTGTGGAGAATGTAGCTGCTTCACCTGATCCCACGTTCACCGGCTATCCACATGTGTGCAGCTACAGCAATCAGGAGCAGGAACCCTTTCCCTGATCGGAGCAGCCATAGGCTGCCCTATTTGTAAAGACAGACAATGGTGATTAGGATTGCCATAGGGTGGAGACTACTGCAAGTCACCCAGGAGAAAAGTCATAAGGGCATTAAAAAAAAGTTTGATTTAATTGTCTCTGCCCCTGCCTCAGCTCATCTGCTGCTGAAACCCTCATCCATACCTCTGTTACCTTCAGACTCGACTATTCCAATACTCCCATGGCTGTGTCCCATCTTGCTCCCTCCATAAACTTAAGCTCATCTAAAACTCTGCTGCCCCTATCCTAACTTGCACCAAGTCCCGTTCACCCATCACCCCTGTGCTTGCTGACCTACATTGGCTCCCGGTCCAGCAACGACACAATTTTAAAATTCTCATCCTTGGTTTCAAATCCCTCCATGGCCTTGTCCCTTCCTACCTCTGTAACCTCCTCCAGCCCTACAACCCTCCCAGATATCTGCGCTCCTCCAATTCTGGCCTCTCGCACATCCTCGATTTTAATCGTTCCACCATTGGCGGCCATGCCTTCAGCTGCCAAGGCCCTAAGCTCTGGAATTCCCATCCTAAACCTCTCCGCCTCTCTCTCCTCCTTTAAGACACTCCTTAAAACCTACCTCTTTGACCAAGCTTTTAGTCACCTGCCCTAATATCTCCTTATGTGGCTCGGTGTCAAAATTTGTTAACGCTTCTGTATAGCACCGTGGGACGTTTTACTATGTTAAAGGTGCTATATAAATGCAAGTTGTTGCTGTTGTCTTTGAACACTTTAGATAATACTGGAGATGAGGATAAAGGGCTGTTTGACTGGCAGGAGGTTGGAGGTCATTTGATAATACCTTGAGGAATATGTGCAACCCTAGTAGGGAAAGGCAGAGAACAAAATGAGAAAGAGCAGACGATGATGTGACACGGTCTAACTGCGGTCCGGCGGTGACTACACATACTAGCAACTGAAGAACCTACCCCGAGAAGAGGCACCAGAAATGTGTCCACTTGAAGGCGTTGGAAGCTCACACACAGAATCAGACGAGGTTGAGGTTATCGTATCTAAATAGAAGATACACAAAATCCTACTGAACTGCACAAACTACATTCCATCTGTTTATGAATCTATAATCAGCCCCATAAATCAGGCTCCGAAATTTCGATTTGGCGTAAGTGGGACTGGGGATGGGGGTGCCGAGATTCTGCACCACTGGTGCCCTGAGGAGAAATTCTGGGTGGAGGGGGACGGTGCAGGGTGGGGGTGGAAATGAGGGGGCTGAATCTTCTGCCTGCCCCCTAAGTTAATGGGACGTATCTGGAGTGGGGGTCATGGGGCGGGAGAGATTCAGGTAATACACTCTCTGGGAAAACTTTAGAGAAACTTGCCCGCTGAGTGCTGTTGTTAGTGACAGTGAGGTCCAGGAGAGGTCTCAAAATTCTTCCAGGTGATCACTGAGGATCAATTAGCTCTGACAATGCCCACTACCTTCACTGGGAGCTGAAGGTTTAAAATACACCTATTGTTGAGCCTTTCCTGGCCTCCTCCCCTGTGTTTGGACAGCATGACGCTGCTCCGACTTTGTAGTTGGTGAGTCGGGGAGACTCCGCTGACGCAGCTGCCCCAGTATGTAAATGACCCTGATCCCTGTAATTTGGGACAGGGTCTGGGTCTCCTCACTCGTAACTCCCTTCACCCCACTTCCGCTGGCGGAGTGCACTGATTGGAATTTCAGGGCCAGACGCCATGTTACATGAACCAACAATGCAGCCATCGCGTTACGTGGGCCAGCAATGCAGCCATCGCGTTACATGAACCAACAATGCAGCCATCGCGTTACATGAACCAACAATGCAGCCATCGTGTTACATGGGCCAGCAATGCAGCCATCGTGTAACGTGGGCCAGCAATGCAGCCATTGCGTTACATGAACCAGCAATGCAGCCATCGCGTTACATGGGCCAGCAATGCAGCCACCACGTTACATGAACCAGCAATGCAGCCATCGCGTTACATGAACCAACAATGCAGCCATCGTGTTACATGGGCCAGCAATGCAGCCATCGTGTAACGTGGGCCAGCAATGCAGCCATTGCGTTACATGAACCAGCAATGCAGCCATCGCGTTACATGGGCCAGCAATGCAGCCACCACGTTACATGAACCAGCAATGCAGCCATCACGTTACATGAACCAACAATGCAGCCATCGCGTAACGTGGGCCAGCAATGCAGCCATCGCATAACGTGGGCCAGCAATGCAGCCATCGCGTAACGTGGGCCAGCAATGCAGCCATCGCGTTACATGAACCAACAATGCAGCCATCGTGTAACGTTGGCCAGTAATGCAGCCATCACGTAACGTGGGCCAGCAATGCAGCCATCGCGTAAAGTGGGCCAGCAATGCAGCCATAGCGTAACGTGGGCCAGCAATGCAGCCATCGCGTAACGTGGGCCAGCAATGCAGCCATCGCGTAACGTGGGCCAGCAATGCAGCCATCATGTAACATGGGCCAGCAATGCAGCCATCGTGTTACATAGATACATAGATACATAGAAGATAGGAGCAGGAGTAGGCCATCCGGCCCTTCGAGCCTGCTCCGCCATTTAATGAGATCATGGCTGATCCTCCAATTCAGTATCCCGTCCCCGCCTTCTCTCCGTAACCCTTAACCCCTTTTGCCTGTAGAAATATATCTAATTCCCTCTTAAATATATTTAATGAGCTGGCGTACACTGCCCTCTGTGGCAATGAGTTCCACAGGTTCACCACCCTCTGAGTGAAGAAATTCCCCCTCATTTCTGTCCTAAATGGTTTAGCCCTTATCCTTAAATTATGTCCTCTAGTTCTGTTCTCACCCGCCAAGGGAAACATTCCTTCTGCATCTAGTCTGTCTAGACCTGTCAGAATTTTATACACTTCTATGAGGTCCCCTCTCAATCTTCTAAACTCCAGTGTGTACATCCCTAAACTACATAGTCTCTCCTCATAGGTCAATCCCGCCATTCCTGGTATCAGCCTGGTGAATCGCCGCTGCACCCCCTCCATGGCAAGAACATCTTTCCTCAGATGAGGCGACCAAAACTGTACACAGTACTCGAGGTGTGGTCTCACCAGTGCCCTGTACAGCTGCAGCAAGGTATCCCTGTTCCTGTATTCCAACCCTTTTGCTATGAAGGCCAGCATACCGTTTGCCTTCTTGACCGCCTGTTGCACCTGCATGCTCGCCTTCAGTGACTGGTGTACAAGAACACCCAGGTCTCTCTGTACTTCCCCCTCTCCCAATTTATTGCCATTTAAATAATAATTTGCCCTCCCGTTCCTGCACCCAAGGTGGATAACTTCGCACTTGTCCACATTATAGTGCATCTGCCATTTATCCGCCCAATCACCCAGTCTGTCCAAATCGCTCTGGAGCTTCCTGGTCTCCTCCTCTGAGCCCAAACCCCCTCCTAGTTTAGTGTCGTCTGCAAATTTGGAAATGCTGCATCCGACTCCCTGATCCAGGTCATTAATGTAAATTGTGAACAGCTGGGGACCCAGGACAGATCCCTGTGGTACCCCACTTGTTACTGCCTGCCATTCAGAAAATGAGCCGTTTATTCCAACTCTCTGTTTTCTATCTGACAGCCAGTTCTCTATCCACGTCAATACTTTCCCCTTTATCCCATGAGCTTCAATTTTCCATGCTAATCTTTTATGTGGGACCTTGTCGAAGACCTTTTGGAAGTCCAGGTACACCACATCTACTGGCTCTCCCCCATCTATTTTACCAGTTACTCCCTCAAAAAATTCCAATAGATTAGTCAAGCACGATTTACCCTTTGTAAATCCATGTTGACTCTGTCCTATCCTGTCCCCATTTGCTAAGTGCTCCGCTATTTCATCCTTAATGATGGACTCCAGCATTTTGCCCACAACTGATGTAAGGCTTACAGGTCTGTAATTACCTGCTTTTTCCCTACCCCCCTTTTTGAATAGTGGGGTAACGTTAGCTACCCTCCAATCCATGGGCACTGTTCCCGAGTCTAATGAATTCTGAAAAATCATACTTAGTGCATCCGCTATCTCTAGGGCCACCTCCTTCAGTACCCTAGGATGCATGTTATCAGGCCCTGGGGATTTGTCCGCCTTCAATCCCTTTAGCTTCCTTAACACCATATCCTTAGAGATATTGATTTGCGTCAGTTCCTCCTTTGCCAATGTCCCTATTTTTCCCGATATCCCAGGGAGGTTTTTTGTGTCTTCCTTCGTAAAGACTGACCCAAAGTATGCATTTAGTTGGTCTGCCATTTCCTTATTTCCCGTTATATATTCCCCCGTATCTGACTGCAATGGACCAACTTTGGTTTTCACCAGTCTTTTCCTCTTGATATACTTATAAAAGCTTTTGGAGTTAGTTTTTATATTTTCCGCCAGCTTGCTTTCATAAGCTATTTTGCCCCTCTTGATTAAGCCCTTTGTCCTCCTTTGCTCTATCTTAAACTGTTCCCAATCTTCCGCTCTGGTGCTTTTTTTGGCTATTTTATACGCCCTATCTTTGGATTTTATGCTGTCTCCAATTTCCCCTGTTATCCACGGTTGAGTCACCTTTTTAGATTTCCTTTTATGCCAGATTGGTATAAACAATTTTTGCAATTTTGTCATTGTATCTTTAAATGCTTGCCATTGTTTATCTACCTCCAGTCCTCCCAGGAACGTTGTCCAATCAGACCTACTCAGTTCCCGTCTAATGGCATCATAATTCCCCTTGTTTAAATTCAGGACCTTAGTCTCTGAGTCAATTTCTTCGCTCTCCATTTCGAGTGAGAAATCGATCATGTTATGATCGCTCTGACCCAAGGGTCCCCGTACAACAAGATTACTAATTAGTCCCTTCTCATTGCACAGTACCCAGTCCAATATAGCCTGTTCCCGAGTTGGTTCCTCGACATATTGATCCAGATAACCATCCCTTAAACACTCAAGGAATTCCTCCTCCTCATTATTTTTACTGATTAGGCTAGTCCAATCTATATGTAAGTTAAAGTCACCTATGATGACAGCTGTGCTCTTATTGCACGCTTCTCTAATTTCCCTCGTGATGCCCTCCCCAACCTCTATTTTACTATTTGGAGGCCTATATACCACTCCTATTAATGTTTTTCGCCCCTTGCTATTTCTTAGCTCCACCCATATAGATTCTGTATGGGCCAGCAATGCAGCCATCGCGTTACATGGGCCAGCAATGCAGCCATCGCGTAACGTGGGCCAGCAATGCAGCCATTGCGTAACATGGGCCAGCAATGCAGCCATCGCATTACATGGGCCAGCAATGCAGCCATCGCGTAATGTGGGCCAGCAATGCAGCCATCGCGTAACGTGGGCCAGCAATGCAGCCATCGCATAATGTGGGCCAGTAATGCAACCATCGCGTAACATGGAGTTTGAGTGACAGGAACACTCATGATGGGGAAAGAAGAGTAACCCTTCGGTAACAAGGAATTTAGCTTCTAAAATGGAAACAAAAACTGTCCTTTGAAACCTTACCTAATATATTTGTCTAATCCATATTTGGTTGTTATGGATTATGGGAGTGTTTGGTCATTAAGTGCGTGTGTATCCCTTATTCCAGCTGCTACCGTTCCACTGTGTTTTCCCAACACAAAATGCCGCCCCCCCCCCCCCCCGAAAAGATACAAACTAACTCTCTTCCGTCTCCAGTTTTGCCATAGCTGCCAGTTAAAGCATGTAGCTCAATTGTAATATGGAATAATATAGCGTAGCAAGGTGGGACTTCAGGGTGCAGTGGGTTAACTACTGGCTTCCACTTATAGAACCTGGGTATAAATACAGCCCAGACCAATCAATGAAAGCCTCTGTTGTCTGGGTAGTCCACATTCCTGGGAGGGCCACAGGCGATCAGGCAGTTTCAGTCCTGAAAGTGCCCCACGAGTTCAGGGACTCTTAGTCCTGGAAGTGCCCCAGGGGTTTTCAGTCTCATACCAGTTTATAGAGGCCATGAGCCCATTGCACAAAACTGGTCTGCAAATGACACCAATAATGGAAGAGGCACAGCTCATATGAACCATGTTTCAGGAAGTAGTCAAATTGGAACTGAAGGGCAGGGAAATAAATGAGTAGGTGCAGACAAAGATTTGACTCAGTACATATTGTTCACGGCGCACTGCTGGCTACACTAGGAACCTACCGTCACATTCCTGATTAACCTCCGCTTTTTCAGACTTGCTGGTCTCATCAACCACCGTAGAGCCTATTGTGGTTTAAAATGAGAGATAAAAAAATTCTACTCAATCCTGCGACTTTTACTTCATTTAATCAGCCTCATCATTAAGAATCAGGGTTCTGAGGAAGGATATTGAAATGAAAATCTGACACTTGCTTTTGTTTATAGCGCTCGTGTCTGCAAATTCTCTAATCAGATCCTGAGCTGTGCTCGCAAATCACTTGTTTGTACTGAATTTCCGTTCCTTAATCACCCAAGTCCTTGAGTGCCAAAGTGGACCTGCACTGTTTACAGTTACAGTTTTTGTGAGATAACTCTGTGCTCCACATGAGTCTTCTCTCACCTTACTTCATCTCACCCTGTCAACATATCCTTTTATTCCTTTCTCCCTCATGTACTTATCTAGCGTCTGCTTAAATGCATCTATGCTATTTGCCTCAACCACTCCATGTGGTAGCGAGTTCCACTCTCGCCACTCTAAGTAAAGAAGTTTCTCCTGTATACCTCATTGGATTTATTGCTGAGTATCTTGTATTTATGGTCCCTAGTTTTGAGCTCCTCCCAACCCCCCATAAGTGAAAACATCTTCTCTACATCTACCTGGCGAACCCTTTCATTAGCTTAAAGACCTTTATCAGGTCACACCTCAGCCTTCCCTTTTCTAGAGAAAAGAGCCCCATCCTATTTAGTCTTTCCTGATAGTTATACCCTCTCAGTTCTGGTATCATCCTTGTAAATGTTTTTTGAACCTTCTCCAGTGCTTCTGTATCATTTTTGTAATATGAAGACCAGAACTGTGCACAGTACTCCAAGTGTGGTCTAACCAAGGTTCGATACAAGTTTAACATAATTTTTCTTCCTTTGAATTCTGTTCCTCTAGAAATGAACCCCAGTGCTTTGTTTGCACTTGTTATGGGCTGGATTTTGATACTGGGGCAGGTTGGGGTTGTGTCATCCGCATTTCGTGTTATCCACCCGACTGCAATTGGATGTGGGAGATTGATGCAATTTTCACCTAATTGGGTAATTGAGTTCCAGCATGTGGGAACCCATGACCCAATTAGTGTTTTGAGTCTGAAAGTCGCCTCTGATGATGTCATCATTGCTGTTGCATTGCAGGTCAGAGACTGCCTGGCCTTTGCTGTGAGAGGACCTGGATGCAAAATGAGCAGCAGCTCTAAGGAGAGAGAGAGAGAGACAGAATTTTTTTTTTGCTCCACCACTCCCAGATGCCCAGCCAGCCACTCACTGATAGTCAGCGCAGCCACTGATAGTCAGCTATCCAAATGTGCTCCCGCCAGGTTTCACAATCGTGTTTCAGAACAGGCGTGCTTCACATAGAACAAGGGTTAAAATCACAAAGGCCTTTCAAAATGGCATTATAGAGCCAATTTAGTGCTTGTTAAGGGCCTTAACAGCCTATCCCGTCTCTTAAAGGCGGGATGCAGGCAGGACGAGCAGACACGATTTCATCAAAATTGCGTGGAGGCGGGATGGAGGTGGACTTGTGCCCGCCTGCCACTTTTCGCAATTTTAACCCCCCACACGCCTCCAAACCCGCCTCCACGGGTCAATGAAAATCCAGCCCTTTGTCTTTATTAACCTACATTGTTACTTTTCATCTTCTGTGAATCTTTACCCCTAGATCCCTTTATGACTCTACCCCATTTAGACTCTTATTTTCTAAGGACTAGGTAGCATCCTTATTCTTCCTACTAAAATGTACCACCACACACTTGGCTATATTGAAATTCATTTGCCATTTACATGAATGTTCTGCAAGTTTGTTAATGTCGTCTTGTATTTTGTCACAGTCTTCCTCAGTATACTCCCCCAATTTGGCATCATCTGCACATTTTGATCTATTTCTGAGTCCAACTCATTTATGTAAATAGTGAGCAACAGTGGTCCCTGCACCAATCCCTGTGGAACACCACTTCCCACCTTCTGTAAGTCTAAGTAACTACCTTTAACCCCAACTCTGTTTTCTGTTTTGTAGTCAGTTTGCTATCCATTCTGCTACTTGTCTCCTGACTCCACATGCTCTGACCTTAGTACAAGAGTCATAGCACTACCTACTTTCTTATCAAAGGCCTTTTGAAAGTCCATATATATTACATCCACTGCATTACCCTGGTCTACTATTTCTTTTACTTCAATTAATTCAATAAGGTTGATCAAGCATGACCTTCCCATTTGGAAATCCATGCTGACTATCTTTTATAATATTTTCGATTTCTAGATGTTTTTCTATTGCATCTTCGAGTAAAGATTCCAATATCTTTCCTACCACCGACGTTAAGCTAACTGGCCTACAGCTCCCTGGATTTGTTCTATCTCCCTTTTTGAATATAGAAATAATATTAGCTATCCACCAGTCCTCTGTCACTTTCCCCTTTCTATTGAATATGTACCAGTGCCTCTGCTATCTCTTCCTTAGATTTTTTGAGTATGCGTGGATGCAATCCATCTGGACCAAGGGTTTTATCCTCTCTGTTTGTCTAATTTATTGATTTTCTCCCTCCTATCTATCTTAAATGTTTTGATATCCTTTTTGAACCCTTCTTCTAATGTCATGTCCACTATTCAATATTTCTGCCATTACTTATGAGTTTATCTTGTGCATTCCTTAGTGGCCGTATCTCTATCTTAATTTTTCTTTTGTTATTTATGTGTCTATAGAATACTTTACTATTTCTTTTTTACATTCTTTGATAATTTCATTTTGTAATTCCTCTTTGCCTTCCTAATTGTTATTTGACTTCTTACCTAATCTCTTCGTATTCCCTTTAATAATCCTTTCCTTTATTGTCTATGTACATAGTGTATGCCTCTTTCTTTCTTTTCAGTTGTACCTTATCTCTTTATTCATCATGGTGTCCTATTATTGGCTAGTTGGTTCTTGTTTTTAGCAGAATATATTTCTCTTGATCACCTTTTTAAATATTTCCCACTGCTGTTCTATCTCTCTCAATATGTTTTCCAGTTTATTTTCGCTAGTTCCATACTCATTCCCTCATAATTAGCTTTTTTCCAATCTATTACTTTGGTCTTTATCTTACATGTGTTTCTCTCAATCATTATCTTAAATATTATGCTGTGATCGCTATTGCCATGATGCTCTGGTTCACTTCCCATTACTAGATCCAGCAATGAGTCCTCTCTTGTTGGGCTTCTTGCGTACTGGGTAAGAAAGAAGTCCTGTACACACTGTAAAAACTCCATTCCTTTTTTCCCCTCTTCTTGCCAGTTTATTTGGGGGTAGTTGAAATCTCCCATGATTTTTACTCTGTCTTTTACTCATTTCATAGTTTTGCCGACATATTTCTCCTTCCACTATTAGGTGGTCTGTAGTATCCTTTTTCAATCCATATGGATACTGTTTCTATCTTAACGTTAGTTATGTCCTTTCTTTTTACTGCCATTATGATATCTCTAATTAGTACAGCTACACCACCACCCTTCTTCCTACCCCCTATCCTTTCCAAATACGTTAAATCCTGCAATATTTAACTGCCAATCCTGTCCTTCATGCAGCCATCTTTCATTTATCCCGACTACATATGGATCCAGTTCCTTACTGCGAATTATTACCTCCAGTTTCCCAGTATTGTTTCAGATGCTGTGCACATTGCTGTACAGGCAATTCATATTTGTTTTTATTAATTGTTCCTCTCGCCTTATTTTTAAGTTGTTTTATACTTGGGTTCTATAAATTTATTTGTTCCCTGACCGTTTATGTTACCCATATTCTTTTCTTGGGTCTGACTTTTTCTCTCGTATCTTATTTCTTTTAATTTCAGACTAGTATTATTTCTACCAGATCCCTCCGCCCCCCGTCTTGCTTGTTTAAAGTCTTATCCACAGCCCTATTTATCCTATCAGCTAGGACCTTGATCCCATGCTGCTTTAGGTGGAGCCCATCCCAGCGGTACAGCTCCATCCTGTCCCAGTAATGGTGCCACTGTCCCATGAAATGGAACCCCTCCTTCCCACCCCAATCCTTCAGCCGTGCACTCACCTTCCTGATGTGTCTACCCCTATGCCAATTAGCACGTGGCTTGGGTAGTAATCCTGAGATTACCACCCACTTTTTAATTTAGTTCCTAGCAACTGATACTCCCTTAGCAGTACCTCCTTGTTCTTTCCTACAGTGTTAATCCTGACATGGACCACGACAACAGAGATATCCTTTGCCCTATCACCAGGTGGGCAACACACCCTTTTGGACTTTCGGTCACGGCTGCAGAGGGTGCTATCTATCCCCTAAATACCAAATCCAATATGACCCCACCCTCCTTGGACTGCCTCCTGCTCCATGGTGCCATGGTTAGCACACTGGCCATCCTCCCTGCAGCCTTCATCCTTATGCCCACAGGTAGCAAGTACGTACCTGTTGGATAGGTACGATCGAATCCGTTCAACATTTCAAACACCTCGATCAGATCACCCCTTTTATAATCAAGGGAATACAAGCCAGGTTTATGCAACCTGTCCTTATAATTTAACCCTCTAAGCCCTGGTATCATTCTGGTGAATCAGCACTGCACCCCCTCCATAGCCAATATATCCTCCGTGGGGTGCGGTGCCCAAAAATGAACGCAGTACTCTAGATGGGGTGTGACCAAGGCTCTAAACAACTGAAGCAAAACTTCTTCCCCTTTGTAATCCAACACCCTTGAAATAAAGGCCAACATTTCATTACCCTTTTTGATTGCTAACCTGCCCTGGGAGTGTTTGATGGGACAGTGTAGAGGAAGCTTTACTCGTATCTAACCTGCGCTGTTCTTGCCCTGGGAGTGTTTGATGGAACAGTGTAGAGGGAGCTTTACTCTGTATCTAACCCGTGCTGTACCTGCCCTGGAAGTGTTTGATGGGACAGTGCAGAGGGAGCTTTACTCTGTATCTAACCCATGCTGTACCTGCCCTGGGAGTGTTTGATGGGACAGTGTAGAGGGAGCTTTACTGTGTATCTAACCCGTGCTGTACCTGCCCTGGGAGTGTTTGATGGGACAGTGTAGAGGGAGCTTTACTCTGTATCTAACCTGTGCTGTACCTGCCCTGGGAGTGTTTGATGGGACAGTGTAGAGGGAGCTTTACTGTGTATCTAACCCGTGCTGTTCCTGCCCTGGGAGTGTTTGATGGGACTGTGTAGAGGGAGCTTTACTGTGTATCTAACCCGTGCTGTACCTACCCTGGGAGTGTTTGATGGGACAGTGTAGAGGGAGCTTTACTCTGTCTCTAACCCGTGCTGTACCTGCCCTGGGAGTGTTTGATGGGACAGTGTAGAGGGAGCTTTACTCTGTATCTAACCCGTGCTGTACCTGCCCTGGGAGTGATGGATGGGACAGTGTAGAGGGAGCTTTACTCTGTATCTAACCCCGTGCTGTACCTGCCCTAGGAGTGTTTGATGGGACAGTGTGGAGGGAGCTTTACTCTGTCTCTAACCCGTGCTGTACCTGCCCTGGGAGTGTTTGATGGGACAGTGTAGAGGGAGCTTTACTCTGTATCTAACCCGTGCTGTACCTGCCCTGGGAGTGATGGATGGGACAGTGCAGAGGGAGCTTTACTCTGTATCTAACCCGTGCTGTACCTGCCCTGGGAGTGTTTGTTCGTGTGATGGAAAGTCTACCATCTGACATCCCTGACCTTTCAAATATTTCTCAGAAGCTATCCAGGGTTTGTGATGTAATGTGATAAATAACAGAGGAAGTAACCCAAGGGGAGCTCTATGATGAGAAATCGGGAAAGGATTTCAAATCAGAACTCTGGTAGGGAACTAGAAAGGGCAGATGATGATGTGATTCGATATAACCTCGGCACGACATTGGATAATGCCAGTTCAGCTCACTTGCATAATTTACTGGCGCTGCCGGTATGTCTCTTGTGATGCGCCGGAAGCACCAGCAGACATTAAAGGGCCGTCTGCCAGCTGTTGTGCGCAAGGCACTATGCCCGGATGGGTGGTAGGGCACATGGTGCGGGGCAAAGATGGCCACATTTAAAAAAAAATGTATGTATGTATGTACGTACAACCATTCCAAAAGGGTGCTGAGCAGCTGCAGCACCTGACCAGGCACTTTGCCCACCATGTGGAGCAGCTTCCTCATTGAAACACAGCTCGGGGGCTAATGAGCCCAGCACACACTCCGTGCCCTGACCCCCAATCCCATTTGGACCCATTGCCTGCTTTGGTGCACACTTGGTGCCTCGGGTGTATCGCAGACCTCAAGGCTCCCTGCCTAAATGTCCAGCAATGATTAAATAAGAAGGAATGAAAACTTGTGGGTGAGCTCTAATGAGGAACAACAGAAAGAGTATTTCAAACCAGAACTTCGATAGAGAACAAAACAAGAAAGAGCAGACGAGAATCTGACAGTAATTGTGTTTCAGCAGTCATTGCAGTGCGTGCTAGCTGTACTCCAAACCTACCCTGCTCAGCCCCCTCTTCGTCTGGACGTCTAGTACTGGACGATTGAGGAATTTTTTGATCAGTAGATACTTGGGAGTCTATTGTATAAATACAGCAAGTTACACAAAATCTATTCAACTATAGGAGCTATAGTTAAATCTTTTTTCTAATTTTCTCACCTCCTCTCCTGAAGGAGGCTGACTCTTGCTGAGCTGCAGTGCCAAGGTGCTGGGCACCTTCTGGCCATCCTCCCTGCAATCTTCATCCTTATGCCCACAGGTAGCAAGTACACCGTACTTGTTGGATAGGACTGATGTATCTACCCTATCGAATCTGTTTAACATTTTAATCCCCTCGATCAGAGCACCCCTTAATCTTCTATGCCCAAGGGAATACAAGCCAGGTTTATGCGTCCAGTCCTCATAATTTAACCCTGTAAGCCCCGGTATCATTCTGGTGAATCTGCACTGCACCCCCTCCAAGGCCAATATATCCTTCCTGAGGTGCGGTGCCCAGAACTGAATGCAGTTACTCCAGATGAGGTGTGACCAAGGCTCTTAACAACTGAAGCATAACTTCCTGCCCTTTGTAATCCAACACACTTGGAAATAAAGGCCAACATTTCATGAGCCTTTTTGATTGCTTAACTGCCATGGAAGAGTTTGATGGGACAGTGTAGAGGGAGTTTTACTCTGCATCTAACCCGTGCTGTACCTGCCCTGGGAGTGTTTCATGGGTACAGTGTAGAGAAAGCTATTCTCTGTATCTAACATAACATAAGAAATGGAGCAGGAATACGACCCCTTAAGCCTGCTCCGCAATTCAATAAGATCATGGCCGATCTTTAACTTCAACTCCACTTTCCCTCCCGATCTCCATATCCCTTGATTCCCCTAGAGTCCAAAAATCTATCTATCTCAGCCTTGAATATACTCAATGATTCAGCATCCATAGCCCTTTGGGGTAGGGAATTCCAAAGATTCACAACCCTCTGAGTGAAGAAATTCCTCCTCATCTCAGTCTTAAATGGCCGACCCCTAGTTCTAGACTCTCCAGCCAGGGGAAAACAACCTCTCAGCATCTACCCTGTCAATCCCCCTCAGAATCTTTTATGTTTCAATGAGATCACCTCTCATTCTTCTAAACTCCAGAGAGTAGAGGCTCAATCTCTCCTCTTAGGACAACCCTCTCATCCCAGGGATCAATCTAGTGAACCTTCGTTGTACCGCCTCTAAGGCAAGTATATCCTTCCTCAGGTAAGGAGACTAAAACTGTGCACAGTACTCCAGCTGTGGTCTCACCAAAGCCCTGTACAATTGTAGCAAGACTTCCTTACTCTTGTACTCCAACCCCCTTTGCAATAAAAGCCAACATGCCATTTGCCTTCCTAATTGCTTGCTGTACCTGCATGCTAACTCTCTGTGTTTCCTGTACGAGGGCACCTAAATCTCTCTCAACACCAACATTTAATAGTTTCTCCCCATTTAAAAAATATAACCTGTGCTGTACCTGCCCTGGGAGTGTTTGTTCGTGTGATGGAAAGTCTGTCATTCCCCACTGACATGCCTGACCTTTATGAACACAATCACAATTCTAACAAAGGAATCTATTTTCATATCCCTTTGAATATTTCTCACAAGCTATCCAAGGTTTGTGATGTAATGTGATAAATAACAGAGGAAGTAACCCAAGGGGAGCTCTATGATGAGAAATCGGGAAAGGATTTCAAATCAGAACTCTGGTAGGGAACGAGAAAGGGCAGATGATGATGTGATTTGGTATAACCGAGGCATGACGTTGGATAGGATCAGTTCAGCTCACTTGCATAATTTACTGGCGCTGCCAGTATGTCTCTTAGCGCTGGTAGCACCAGCAGTCATTAAAGGGCCGTTGGCACTATGCCCGCATGGGTGGTAGGGCACCAAGCACACGGTGCGGGGCAAAGATGACCACATTTTTATAAAAACATGTGGGGACACCCATTCCAAAAGCAGCTACAGCTCCTGTCCAGGCACTTTGCCCACAGTGTGAGGCAACTGCCTCATTGAAACACAACTCGGGCTAATGAGCCCAGCACACACTCCGTGCCCTGGCCCCCACTCCCTTTTGCACCCATTGCCCCATGGGGCACACTTGGTGCCTCAGGCGTATCGCAGACCTCAAGGCTCACTGCCCAATTCTCCAGGGAGCAGGGGCCCAACGCGCTTCACTATATCATCACCTGCCATGGTATTATCACCCTGTGATGTAACGTGATAAAGACTGGCAATTAAACAGCACCTCATCCTGTCTCTGAGAAACATCTCCAGCGTTTCACATGGATTACTTTTGATGTGCAGTCACTGCTAATGCGTAGGCAAACATGGCCCCCACTCCCGACCTTCATAGAGCAAGATCCCACAACAGCATTGAGTAAATAAGAAAAAATGAAAACTTGTGGGTGAGCACAATAATGAGGAACAACAGGAAGAGTATTTCAAACCAGAATTTGGAGAGAAAACAAAATGAGAAAGAGCAGACGATAATCTGACACCATAATTGTGTTTCGGCAGTCATTGCAGTGCGTGCTGGCTGTACTCCAAACCTACCCTGCTGAGCCCCCTCTCCATCTGGATGTCTAGTACTGGACGGTTGTGGAATTTTTTGATCAGTAGGTAATCGGGAGTCTATTGTATAAATACAGCAAGTTACACAAAATCTATTCAACTATACGAGCTATACTTAATCTTTTTCTATGTTTCTCGCCTCCTCTCCTGAAGGAGGCTGCCTCTTGCTGAGGTACAGTGCCAGGGTGTTGGGCACCTTCCTACACCCCTCCCTGACTCCTTTAACGTGTGAATGCAGACAGTAAATGCCAGCTTGCATGTTGACAGTGGGGAACGGGTTGGTGCTATTGGTGGACTGTATGGAAAGTCGAGTCTGTGGCGAGAGGAAGGTGGGGTTAATGTTTCAGATCGATGTGCTTTTGCCTGATCTGCTGAGTGTGTCCAGCAATTTATGTTATTTCACATTTTCAGCATCTGCAGTATTTTGTTTTTGGAAATAAGTTTCCCTAATTCCGGGAATAAGAGGGAACACACAGACCCAACATCGATGTACCTGCGCGCACAGACCCTCCCCTCGATGTACCTGTGCTTACAGATCTTCCCTTGTTGTACCACCACATACAGCCCCTTCCTCATTGATACAATGGAACTGAATGTAGTGGTACAATCTGCCATGAGGGAGTTGTCCCATTTTTCCCGTATCTGTGGCCATCAATGTGCACTGCCAGGTTGCTCTGTGACAACGCAGCTGCGATGGGCAAAACTGGATAGTAAGCACCGTTGCACACTTTTTTTAATCAGAACTCAGGCAGAGAATAAGATGAGGGTGTGACACAGTATAACTGCGGTCTGGCGGTGACTACATGCACTGTACTGACTATGTGGAGAACCTACCCCGAGGAGAAGAATCAGAAACGTGACCACTTTCAGACGATCGAAGCCCACACACAGAATCTGACGAGCTGGAGCCTATCGTATCAAAATAAGAGATTACACAAACATCTAGTCAACTGTGCCAACTACATTCCATCTGTTTATCAATCTCTAAACAGCCTCATAAATCGGGCTCTGAAATTTCGATTGGAGCGAAGGCGTAATTAGGATTGGGTCGGCCCGAACTCTATTCCGCCGAGACGCTGCTCCACGAGTGCCCTTAGGAGAATTCTTGGGGGTGGGGAGAAAACGAGGGGGCTCAATCTTCCACCAGCCCCCTACGTCAATGGGCCGTATCTGGGGGGGGGCGGGGGGGTGTATGACAGGCCACCTCAGGGATTCTGGACATTAAACCCTGGGCATGCTTTAGGGAAACTTGCCCGCTGAGTGCTGCAGCTTGTAGCACTGAGACCCAGGAGAGGCCCAAAACTCTTCCAGCTTCAAATGATTGATCCTGGGGGAGATCCCTGGGAATCAATTAATTCTAAAAATACTCCAGTGGGAGCTAAAGGTTTAAAATGCACTGTTGGTTGGGCCATTCCTGGCCTCCTCTCCATTGGGACAGCGTGACGCTGCTCCGACTTTGTGGTTGGCAAGTCGTGGAGACTCCGCTGATGCAGCCACCCCGAGTATGTAAATGACCCTGAACCCTGTAATTTGGGACAATGTCTGGACCTCTTCACTTGCAGCCCCCTTCACCCCACTTCCACACAGTGTTCGGAATTTCAGGGCCAGACGCTAGTGGTTCTAGGTAACTAAAAGCGAATATCGTTCTGAAGTTGGTATCTGCTAATACACTGGTGGGAGCCCGGGCAGTGCTGGCTCAAACCTTCCTTATACCGAGTGCCTGTGTTTTAACAGCACTCAAGTCTGTGAGTGCAGATTGAATGGAGCCATCCTGTTTCCAAAGTAACATGGAGCAGCAGTGCAGCTGTTGAGTAACCCTTGGGCACAGGTTTAATACCCACCCTGACAAATTGCTGATCTATGAGGACTTTTCCCCTTGATTGGTATGAGGATGTCTTGGTGGCCAGTACACAGCAGGTTGTCCACTGGTCCTCTTGGTGTGTGTGTGACCGGGACACTCGGAATGGGGAGAAAGACCTTCAGCAACAGGGAAATTCTGCTGCTATAACAACAAAAACTCTTCCCCCTGGAAACCTTACCCAATATAGTCGTAGACGCTGTGTTTGGTTGTTATGGATTACGGGAGTGTTTGATCATGAAGGTAGTGCGTGTGTATGCTCCTCCCTTATACCAGCTGCTACCATTGCACTGAATTTTCTGAACACAAAGGTCCCTCTCCCTCCCCGAAAAGATACAAACTAACTCTGTTCCATCACCAGTTTTACCACTGTCGCCAGTTAAGGCATGTAGGCCACTTATAACACAGTGTAACAAGGTTGGACTTCAGGGTGCAGTGGGTTAGATACTGGCTTCCAATTATCAAACCTGGGTATAACTCCAGCCCAGACTGATCAATGAAAGTCTGTTATCCATCAGCTCTGTGTCCAAGGGCAGTCTCAGTCACAGAACAGCCCCAGGATTTCGGGCAGTCTCAGTCCTGAACCTGCCCTGGGAGTGTTTGATGGGACAGTGTAGAGGGAGCTTTACTCTGTATCTAACCCGTGCTGTTCTTGCCCTGGGAGTGTTTGATGGGACAGTGTAGAGGGAGCTTTACTCTGTATCTAACCCGTGCTGTACCTGCCCTGGGAGTGTTTGATGGGGCAGTGTAGAGGGAGCTTTACTCTGTATCTAACCCATGCTGAACCTGCCCTGGGAGTGTTTGATGGAACAGCGTAGAGGGAGCTTTACTCTGTATCTAACCCGTGCTGTACCTGCCCTGGGAGTGTTTGATGGGACAGTGTAGAGGGAGCTTTACTCTGTATCTAACCCTGTGTAGTACCTGTCCTGGGAGTGTTTGATCGTGTAATGGAAAGTCTGCCATTCCCCCACTGGCATCCCTGACCTTGATGAACACAATCAAAATTCTAACAAAGGAATCTATTTGCATATGTTTTCAGATATTTCCCAGCAGCTATTGAGGGTTTGTGGTTTAACGGGGTAAATAACAGGAGTGGAAGCCCATGGGGAGTTCTATAATGAGGTACCGGAAAAGGATTTCAAATCAGAACTGAGGCAGGAATCTAGAAAGGGCAGATGATTATGTGATTCGGTATAATCGCGCCACACTGCAGCGATGATAGCACACAGTGCTGGCTACACTGAGAACCTACCCTCAGAGCAGGATGCTTCCACCTCAAATGTCTCATCAAGCTTTTCAGAGCATAGTGCGGGAAAACAGCACGTTAAACAAATTCTACTCAGTTGCTTCAACTGTTTATGAAAATTCTAAATGTCAGTGGCTCTACCTAGATGCAAATAACATTCTGACTGTTGCCTTTGTTTGACCTGCTGGTAGCTTCTATCCATTGATGGGATTCTGTGCATAGCTGACTTAATAACTTGTGTTTTAATCAGGAGTCCCTGGGGGTGAAATTGTCTTCACCAGTAACATGAAACAGGCTCACAATGAATCGGCAGCCTGTTTTACACCACGCCCCATTTTCTTTTTCATTGTTGCCGATTCGCTATTTGCCCGGTTTGCTACTGGCCTAGACCAATTTCACTGCCCTCAATGCCTTAACCAGAAGTCAATCTGAGTACAGGTAGAGTGTGGTCATCCCACTTAATTTGGCTCTTGGGCAGTTCTTTGATCTGGTTCTTAGGAGCAGGCCATTTAGCCCCTCGAGCCTGTTCCGCCATTCAATGAGATCATGGCTGATCTGCGACCTAACTCCATATAACCGCCTCTGCCCAATATCCCTTAATACCTTTGGTTAACAAAAATCTATCAATCTCAAATTTAAAATTAACAATTGATCTAGCGTCAATTGCCGTTTGCGGAAGAGAGTTCCAAAGTTCTACCACCCTTTGTGTGTAGAAGTGTTTCCTAATTTCACTCCTGAAAGGTCTGGCTCTAATTTTTAGACTCTGCCCCCTAGTCCTAGACTCCCCAACCAGCGGAAATAGTTTCTCTCTATCTACCCTATCTGTTCCCTTTAATATCTTGAAAACTTCGATCAGATCACCCCTCAACCTTCTAAATTCCAGGGAATACAACCCTAATTTGTGTAATCTCTCCTCGTAATTTAACCCTTGAAGTCCGGGTATCATTCTGGTAAACCTACACTGCACTCCCTCCAAGGCCAAAATATCCTTCCTAAGGTGTGCTGCCCAGAACTGCTCACAGTACTCCAGGTGTGGTCTAACCAGGGTTTTGTATAGCTGCAGTATAACTTCTACCCCCTTGTATTCTCGTCCTCTAGATATAAAGACCAGCATTCCATTAGCCTTTTTGATTATTTTCTGTACCTGTTAATGACATTTTAATGATATATGTACCTGAACCCCAAGTCTCTTTGGGCATCCACTGTTTTTAGCTTTTCACCATTTAGAAAGTATCCTGTTCTATCCTTTTTAGGTCCAAAGTAGATGACCTCACATTTGCCTGCATTGAAATCCATTTGCCACAGTGTTGCCCATTCACTTAATCTGGTAGATTAAGTGAATGGTCAAAACTGTGACTGGTTTCATCCGGTGCAGACAGGCAGGAAGATAAAGCACCAAGCCAACAAGTAGATTAAAGCATGGCGGCCGCCCACTGTAATGTTGGAGCTGCTACAGTAAAAAAAAAACGTCAGGCAAGATCATGCTTCTGACTGAAATCCCATGACCCCCAGCTGGAAAGGACGCTTGTGTGAATGACAATCAAGAGTGTGATTGGGCGTGGGTGGGAGGCTCTCCCGTAGTTCAGCAGGCCAACTCGAGTGAGGTACTGGAGGAGTGCAGGCAGCCAACATGGGCCAGAATGAGTCGCTGGCTTCGGGAAGGCCAAGGAGAAGTAGTGAGGCAAGAGGGGAAAAAACAGGATAAATTACTCTGGTTGCAGTGTGTAGCAAGTCACATTCCATGAGAACATATTGACAATGTTTGAACCTAATTGTCATAGAACTTGTTAAAAAATAAACCTTTTGAAGCAGTTTTGTTTTGTCTGGCAAGCTCCTATCCAAACAACCCCCTGAAAAAATTCCTGGCTTATACCAGTACCTCCAACTACAGTTATATAAACAAGTTCTTCCCACCCCCACATTCCCAAAGTTCCACGCGCTATCTTGTGTCCATCTCTATTTTTGCCAAAACATTAAATTAAAGTTTGTTGCGACAGTATTAGATCTCAAGACACACAGACTGAGGTGTAATCGGGAAGCCAGAAAACCACCAAAGTAACCCTCATTTGTTCCCTGTGGCTATTTCCTAGATAGCGGAAATCGAGGTTTTGGGATGCCATGGAGTAAATTACAGGGGAGGGATGAGAGGGAAATTATTAAAATTAGAAAGGGCAGGTGAAGGATATGACACAGTTTAACCATGGGCTGGAGGTGACTACACAATGTCCTGGCTACCTACCCTGAGAATGGAGGATGGATTCACTGGTATCTTCAGATGTCTGAGGCATCTGCACAGATGGTGGGAAGGCTGCAGTAGGAAGATAGCAGGTTACACAAATTCTACACAGTCATGCGAGCTATACTTCACTCTCTCCAAGATTGGTTTGCCCCGAGGCAGCCAGCGCCATTGCGGGCTGCATTCTGAGAAACCAGCCCTAGGGATCGCTTGCAACAAAGAAGGTAAGTAACTTAACTGAACGTGGAGCCGGGAAAAGGAAGAGAGCTTCTCCTGACTCCATATTTAACCACCTTCCCAATCGCCACCGCTCCCAACCTCCGATCCTGGTCCCGTCCCCCACGGCTACAAGCCCCCCAACCCGTGGTCCTGCATTTTCTCGCCCCCCACCATCCCCAACGGAACCGATTTTTCTGCAGTCTTCGCCATCAGGCTGTTCTGCCATGCTGGCTCTATTGCAATGAGGTCCGAGGCCCAATAACTGGGGAGCCTTGGATCTCACCATTCTGACGCACCCAAAGATGGATGCTCCCGGATTACTGGGCCATTGAAACATGGAGCCAGCTCCCACCACAGCTCAGCGAGTTGGTCCAGTGGGTGGCTGAGCCATTCAGACCAGGATGATTCCAGGTATGATTTGCCTGCTCTGTGCTGACTTAGTGGATCTCAGCTAGGTTGGTGGTAGGGATCCTACGATTGTTTTTAGTGCCCTTGGAAGTAGGAGAGATAAATTCACCAAGGTTCCTCCTCCTAGTCACTATCCAGTGAAGTGTGCTTGACTGTACATTGGGTGATGACAGGATTAGGCTCAGCTTTGATATCCCGTACAATCAGGCACCCACAATCAACGCACGCTGTTAAGGCTGACACGTGCGTAATGGTCCACTGGGTGAAGTAATGAAATAGCCACAGCTCATGTGAACCATGCTTCAGCAAGAAGTCAAATTGGAACTTGAGGGCAGGGATGTAAATGAGACAGGACAGGCGTGGACGTGACTCGATATATGTTGTTGACAGTACACATGCTGGCTACACTGGGAACCTACCGTCAAATGCAGGTTTTTCTGTCTTGAGGCGCTCAACAACCACCGGAGTAACTATTGTGGTAAAATTGAGAGGTTAAAAAATCTACTCAATTCTTGCATAGTTACATAGCCTGTTTCTGTGCTGTACATTCTATTTGGTTCAACTGGTCCATGCCGGTGTTTATGTTCCACACGAGCCTCCTCCCACTCTTCTTCATCTCACCCTATCAGCATATCCTTCTAATCCTTTCTCCCTCATGTGTTTATCTAGCTTCCCCTTAAATGCATCTATACTATTCGCCTCAACTAGCGAGTTCCACATTCTAACCACTCTCTGGGTAAAGAAGTTTCTCCTGAATTCCAAATTGGATTTGTTAGTCATAGAATCAGGAAATTTACAGCATGGAAGGAGGCCATTTCGGCCCATCGTGTCCGCGCTGGCCGACAAAGAGCTATCCAGCCTAATCCCACTCTCCAGCTCTTGGTCCGTAGCCCTGTAGGTTACGGCACTTCAAGTGCATATCCAAGTACTTTTTAAATGTGGTGAGGGTTTCTGCTTCTACCACCCTTTCAGGCAGTGAGTTCCAGACCCAACCACCCTCTGGGTGAAGAAATTTCCCCTCAACTCCCCTCTAAATCTCCTACCAATTACTTTAAATCTATGCCCCCTGGTTGTTGACCCCTCTGCTACGGGAAATAGGTCCTTCCTGTCCACTCTAAATAGGCCCCTCATAATTTTATACACCTCAATAAGGTCTCCCCTCAGCCTCCTCTGTTCCAAAGAAAATCAAACCCAGCCTATCCAATCTTCCCTCGTAGCTAAAATTCTCCAGTCCAGGCAACATCCTTGTAAATCTCCTCTCTAGTGCAATCACATCTTTCCTATAATGTGGTGACCAGAACTGCATGCAGTACTCTAGCTATGGCCTAACTAGTATTCTATACAGTTCAAGCATAACCTCCCTGCTCTTGCCTTTATTAGCCGAGGCATAGAATACAAGTATTTCGTATGCCTTCTTAACCACCTTATCTGCTTGGCCTGCTACCTGCAGGGATCTGTGGACTGTCTCATATTTATGGCCCCCAGTTTTGGACTCCCCCACAAGTGGAATCCTCTTCTCTACGTTTACCCTATTAAACCCTTCATAATTTTAAAGGCCTCGATCAGGTCACCCCTCAGCCTTCTCTTTTCTAGAGAAAAGAGCCCCAGACTGTTCAGTCTTTCTGAAAGTTGTAACAGCTCATTTCTGGTATTATCCTTGTAAATCTTTTCTGCACCTTCTCCAGTGCCTCTATATCCTTTTTGAAATATGGAGATGAGAACTGTGCACAGTAAGTGTGGTCAAACTAAGATTCTACATAAGTTTAACATAACTTCTCTGCTTTTGAATTCTATTCCTCTAAACATGAACCCCACTGCTTTGTTTGGATTTTTTATGGCCTTATTAATCCTGCGACTTTTACTTCATCTAATCAGCCTCATCATTAAGAATCAAGGTTCTGAACATAAGAAATAGGAGCAGGAGTAGGCCATTCGGCCCCTCGAGTCTGCTCTGCCATTCAATAATGCTCGCTAGATGCTTGGATATTGAAATAAAAATCTGTCTCTTGCTTTTGTTTATAGCGCTCGTGTCTGCAAAACCTCTAATTGATGCTGAGCTGTGCTCGCAAATCCCTTGTTTGTACTGAATTCCTGCTCCTTAATCAACACCTGAGTCCTTGACAACAGAGCGAGTGGATGTGCCCTGTTTACAGTTACAGTTTCCGGGAGATAGCTGCGTGGAAGAGGGAATAGAGGTGAATTGCATTACAAAGTCACGCAAACCACGGGGACGGTTGGATCTCGATGGAGAGTCGATGCGCGTCGTGTAAAAACACAAGGTGCGATACTTTGACCTCGGCTGCATCACTTTGAGGTGACCCTGAGTGAAGGCTGGGTATGTGACAGAGAGACTCATACCAAATGCACTGTCCCGAGTCTCCGAGTGTCCGCTTAAAGGCAGAGTGTTGGAGATGTGGGGGTGAGGTCACCCACTGTCCACCTGGCCTGTAAGGGGTCATTTCTGCCTTTGCTCCCTCGCCCACCGAGACCACATAGCAGAAATTTGAGGCACGATCTTGAATAGTCAGAAAATTGTGTACAGTCCAGGCCCGAATTTCCGATTTTCTAGTGGGTGAGGCCACCTGTCAACAGCGTTAATCAGAAAATTAGCCCAAAAAATAGTCCAGACAATGAAAGATGAAGAGAAGATACCTTAGTGAGGAGCACTCATTGATTAAAAATACCAAGCTCCTATGAGCATCACTGAACATGCATAAAGCCACGTTTGATGATTATCTGAATCCATCTCTGGTTGTCCTCACTTGTTATACCAACAGGTTTAGCTCCACTGTGCTTTACTTCCTCTAAAAAGCTCTTCTCCCAACCAAGAAAAAAACACTTTTATCTCGTGTCTGTCACCATTATCCCCACTACTGTCAATAAAAGCATCTTGTGTCATTAAAATGCCACACAGTGGAGCTGCTGTTCTGATGTTGGATTAAGGCACATTGATGAGGACAGTGTAGAGGGAGCTTTACTTTGTATCTAACAGATAGACAGATTTTTGAACAATAAGGGAGTGATGGGTTATGGGGAGCGGGCAGAGAAATGGAGCTGAGCCCAAGATCAGATCAGCCATGATCTCATTAAATGGCGGAGCAGGCTCAAGGGGCCAAATGGCCTACTCCTGCTCCTATTTCTTATGTTCTTATGTTCTAACCTGTCCTGGGAGTGTTTGATGGGACAGTGTAGAGGGAGCTTTACTCTGTATCTAACCTGTGCTGTACCTGCCCTGGTAGTGTTTGATGGGACAGTGTAGAGGGAGCTTTACTCTGTATCGAACCCGTGCTGTACCTGCCCTGGGAGTGTTTGATGGGACAGTGTAGAGGGAGCTTTACTCTGTATCTAACCCGTGCTGTACCTGCCCTGGGAGTGTTTGATGGGACAGTGTAGAGGGAGCTTTACTCTGTATCTAACCCGTGCTGTACCTGCCCTGGGAGTGTTTGATGGGACAGTGTAGAGGGAGCTTTACTCTGTATCTAACCCGTGCTATACCTGCCCTGGGAGTGTTTGATGGGACAGTGTAGAGGGAGCTTTACTCTGTATCGAACCCGTGCTGTACCTGCCCTGGGAATGTTTGATGGGGACAGTGTAGAGGGAGCTTTACTCTGTATCTAACCTGTGCTGTACCTGCCCTGGGAGTGTTTGATGGGACAGTGTAGAGGGAGCTTTACTCTGTATCGAACCCGTGCTGTACCTGCCCTGGGAATGTTTGATGGGGACAGTGTAGAGGGAGCTTTACTCTGTATCTAACCTGTGCTGTACCTGCCCTGGGACTGTTTGATGGGACAGTGTAGAGGGAGCTTTACTCTGTATCGAACCCGTGCTGTACCTGCCCTGGGAATGTTTGATGGGGACAGTGTAGAGGGAGCTTTACTCTGTATGTAACCCGTGCTGTACCTGCCCTGGGAATGTTTGATGGGGACAGTGTAGAGGGAGCTTTACTCTGTATCTAACCCGTGCTGTACCTGCCCTGGGAGTGTTTGATGGGACAGTGTAGAGGGAGCTTTACTCTGTATCTAACCCGTGCTGCACCTGCCCTGGGAGTGTTTGATGGGACAGTGTAGAGGGAGCTTTACTCTGTATCTAACCCGTGCTGTACCTGCCCTGGGAGTGTTTGATGGGACAGTGTAGAGGGAGCTTTACTCTGTATCTAACCCGTGCTGTACCTGCCCTGGGAGTGTTTGATGGGACAGTGTAGAGGGAGCTTTACTCTGTATCTAACCTGTGCTGTACCTGCCCTGGGAGTGTTTGATGGGACAGTGTAGAGGGAGCTTTACTCTGTATCTAACCCGTGCTGTACCTGCCCTACGAGTGTTTGATGCCGACACTGATGCCTGGAATGGAAAGTCTTCTGCTCTCCATTCCTCCGTTTGATGAGCACAAAATACAAGTTCATGAAAATAAAAACGTGGTGAGCTATGAACTGAAATCTCAGCGTTTTTATCTCCTATGAATAATTCCCAGATAGCAGAAATCAAGGGTTAGGTATAACAGGGCAAATAATAGGGGTGGAAACCTGTAGGGAACCACTTAATAGAGATGGAAGAAAAATAAGGGAACAGGAAAGAACACGATAGTCTTGTTATATCTTCGAGATGTCCCAAATCGCTTCTTTACAATTACTATTGAAGTGTAATCACTGTCATACGTGGTGTGATTGTGGAAGTAAAGAATTTCAATTCAGACCTCAGGGCAGAGGACAAGATCAGAAAGAACAGACTCAGTATAACCGCAGCCTGGCAGTGGTGACACAGGCATTCCTTGCTAAATGATGTTTAGAGGCCCCAGTAGATGTGTGGTGTGTGTCTCCCAATGAGTGCGCCCAGGCATAGCCAGGTGTCCTACCATCTGGCCTGCTGGCTCTCTGTTTCTCGTGCAGCTGCTCAAGCTCCTCTTGTTTTGTCTTTTCATCCATCTCTGCCTGATCTTTTCCATTTTTCAGAGCCTGCAGTAGGAGCAGTATGGTGTTAATGAGGTTTACATTGCACAGACACAAGTGTGCCACTGCTTCTCGTATAGTTAGATTAGAGGACACTAAATAAAGATGAGGAGCATGCGTTCTATCCCTAGATTTGTACTAGTTGCCTGATCACAACCAGGGCAGCTTTTGCAGTACTAAAATGGGCCTCAGTGTCACCTGGTCGAGGACAGGGAACAATCAGCCAGGGTTCCCACACCTGATCCCTCTCCAGAGATTCCTACTGGAAATTGCAGTTTTATGTGCGTTGGGCAAAGACAGAATCAAACTCAGTTGCAATGTTCTATACTGACTGCTCAGACCCGCACATAAGCACCTGGGCCATTGTGGTACATTGGGATTCTGTACAGTTGGAGTGAATTGAATGGGGTATCATCCATTGGGATTCTATATAGTGGGAGTGAACAGGATAGTTTGGTCCATTGCGATTCTGTACAGTGGGAGTGAATGAGAAGAGATTTGGTCAGTGCAGTACTATGTCTGGATCATGTATCTGAGCATGGAGGGGTGATGTAGTTTAAAGTTAGCAACACTCAAAAAGCTTTTATGTAACATGAAGGCTGGTGAATTCTATTGCTTATCACCACTGGGTATTTTTTAAATTTATTCACAGGATGTGGGCACTGCCGGCAAGGCCAACATTTATTGCCCATCCCTAATTGCCTTCGAGAAGGTGGTGGTGAGCCACCTTCTTAAATGCAACTGAGTGGTTTACTAGGCCAATTCAGAGGGCAGTTGAGAGTCAACCACATTGCTGTGGGTCTGGAGTCACAGACCGGGTAAGGATGGCAGATTTCCTTCCCTAAAGGACATTAGTGAACCAGATGGGTTTTTACAACAATCCAGTAGTTTCACGGCCACCATTACTGATACTAGCTTTTTATTCCAGATTTATTTGATTAACTGAATTATAAATTCCCAGCTGTCATGGTGGGATTTGAACTCTTATCTCTGGATCATTAGTCCAGTAACATAACCACTATGCTACCGTACCCACTATCTGCCAGTTTGTACAGGGATGGAGCCTCTGTCCTTCCTGTTTGGGGTGGTTCTGTGCTAAAATCAGCAGGGACCCATCAGGGAACCCAATCAGCTTTCTTACCGCTGACATCACAGGAAAGCAGCAACACTACGATACTACGTGGATTTAGCAGGGATACTCACATTCGAGATTGCATGTTCCGCTGGCTCATCGTTCAGCAGTCTGGCTTTGCCCAAGGCCTTTTCAAAGTATGTAACTGCAGTCTGAGGATTGCTTAGTTTAACTGGAAGAATAAAAAATGAACGTTTATGGTTGTGAAAGATGATGTGAACTTTCTCTTTGTATTCTGTTTTCCCCACCTTGCAGTACAGGAATGATACATAGATACATAGATACATAGAATCTAGGAGCAGGAGTAGGCCATTCGGCCCGTCGAGCCTGCTCCGCCATTCAATATGATCATGGCTGATCATCCAAATCCAGTACCCTGTCCCTGCTTTAATCCCCACAGTACACATATCCCACCCTACCCCCGTAACCCCACGTATTTAATTCCCCCTAACATATCCCATCCTATCCCCATAACCCCACATATTTAATCCCCCCTAACACTAAGGGTCAATTTATCATAGCCAAATCAACCTAACCCACACATTTTTGGACTGTGGGAGGAAACCGGAGCACCCGGAGGAAACCCACGCAGACACGGGGAGAATGTGCAAACTCCACACAGACAGTCACCCGAGGTCAGATTCGAACCCGGGTCTCTGGCGCTGTGAGGCACCAGTGCTAACCACTATGCTCACCGTGAATGGAGCTTGGATCCTCCCTGTTTGATGTGACTCAGTGCTACATCACCCAGTGCAACATTGCAACCAAGCTCCTCGAACATCTACACACGCCTGTTGAAATGCAGGCAGCATGCGAAATTCATGCTGCCTACTAATTAACATGATTGAAGCGCTGAGGTCATTAACTTCTGGCACTGGATCCAGGTCCTGGGGGAAAGACTGGTGGCACTGACTGCTTCAGCAATCTGCTCCACTGCCTTCATACAATCTGTCTGGAGGGCCTCCTGGCCCCTTGCAGGTAGAGCACCTGTCTCCTCCTATCGGCCCCCTGCACTAAGGCCTCCAAGTGCTGCATCCGAGAACCAAGGTGCCCTTTCTCTGCCCTGTTGTGACATTGGTAACTTCCCCTTTCCTTAGCTCCACTAAGAATGAGGTGCTTCTTTCGGAAAGCACCTCCCCTTTAAGAAATGCAGACAGCATTTCACTCTGCAGGCAACCTTTAAATAGAGATCAGACTTCCCACAATATTGGGCCCCCTGCTGAGCCAACCAGCAGCGCATTGAGCGCTTCCATCATGTTAATTAGCATGCAGCACAAATTTTGCATGCTGCCTGCATTACTTCCAATGCACACAGGCAGATTGCACATGGCAATCCCCATGCCCGTTTTTGGGCCTTATCGAATTTACCCTCCTCAGTGTCAGCAGGGTATTCAAACCAGAAATATAAGACCAAACTCTCCATGAGCATACTGCGGCATCCTAAATCTAAATTTGGGATTTGTAAATCTCATTCTTTTTCAGCTCTCCAAGTTTGTTTGGAGATGGACTTTCTCTAACGGTGTGGCTTGTTTTTAATATACAGCTTCGGAAAGTGGCAATCAATGAAATTGACATCTGAAATTGACCCAAACTGGATGAATTTGGGAGGATTTGGAATGGGTTTGAACTTGGGAAGGACTCTTGAAGCGTATTCCTGCTTTTCCTCCTTACTTTCAGCCTGTGCCACCAGCACGTTGGCGTTCATTTTCCACTCTTCATCTCCTGCCTTTTCCGCCGCTGCCAAGGATTTTAAACCGTATTCGCGAGCCTCATCATGGTTGTTAAGCTCCAGGTGACAGCGCCCAATCTCATGGAAGAGCCAAGTGCGCTCCAAGTTGGATCTTGTGAGAGATTCCTTCTCCGTCCAACTGCACAAAATCAGAAAATCCAAAATACAATGGAGTTTCCCAAAAGCAAGAATTCTTAAAAGAAACCATAAGAAAATTACAATTTGATAAAATGGGCAACAAATACCTCTGTCGTAGCTCAGTTGGTACTAATACTGCTCGAAGTGGCACGGAGTCGTACAGACACCATCCAGCGTGGCACTGAGCCCGGTGTGGTAACCAGACAGACACCGTGGCACTCAGCTGTACAGACTAGGAAGGTCCTGGCTTCAACCTTTGGCCTATCCTGGGTTAGCAGATCTCCGTCAGGGTAGCTGGAATGTTGCTACGTCTGGCCCCAACCCATTCTTTGTGTCTGAGTCTAGACGGTGTGTGTTTACAGGCTAATCAACCAACACATCCAAGCCTGATCATGTCCTCATCTGATGTCCACACGGACACATACAAGCTTTCTGATAAGAGAGCATCGGGTGGTGGAGATTTGGTGAATTTGCCTCTTCCTAGCCTATGGTGCTGAGGCCAATTGTTGCGCCTTTTCCACCAACCAGCTGAGATCAGCTGACGGAGCACGGATCTGGGAGTTTCCATTCACTGTTTAAGTACTGCACCGAACCATACACTGCTGCTCTGGCACAATGGGTTAATCAATTTAACCACGTAAACAACACAATAGCAACAGTCCGGTTCAGTTAACATAAAGCAAGGCCCCTTCGGGAAAACTGGAATCCCACAGTTATAGGAATATAGGCAGGAAAAGCCCATTCAGCCCCTCGAACCTGTTCTGCCTTTCAATTAAATCATGGCTGATCTGTATCTTAACTCCATTTACCCACCCTGGTTCTGTATCCCTTAATACCCTTGCCTAACAAAAATCTATTAATCTCAGTTTTGACATTTTCAATTGACCCCCAGCCTCAACAGCTTTTTGGGGGATATAGTTCCAGATTTCCACTATCCTTTGTGTGAAGAAGTGCTTCCTGGCATCATCCCTGAATGGCCTGGCTCTAATTTTAAGGTTATGCCCACTTGTTCTGGACTCCCCCACAGAAGAAATGGTTTCTTTCCATCTCCCCTATCAACTCCTTTAATCATCTTAAACACCTCAATTAGATCACCCCTTAATCTTCTAAACTCGAGGGAATACAAGCCTAGTCTGTGCAACCTGTCTTCATAATTTAACTCTTTTATCATTCTGGTGAATCTGTGCTGCAGCCCCTCCAAGGCCAATATATCCTTCCTGAGGTGCGGAGCCCAGAACTGAACGCAGTTACTCCAGATGTGGTCTAAACAGAGCTTTATATAACTGTAACATAACTTCCTCCCCTTTATATTCCAGCCCCTTGAGATAAAGGCCAACATTCCATTAGCCTTTTCGATTATTTTTTGTACCTGCCCACTAGTTTTTGGTGATTTCTGTACTTAAAGCCATAAATCTCTCTGCTGCTCTAGAAATCCTAGCTTCTCACCATTTAGAAAATACTCTGATCTATATTTTTTAGATCCAAAGTGGGTGACCTCACACTTCCCCACTTTAAATTCCATCTGCCACAGTTTTGCCCAATCACTGACTCTATCAATATCCCTTCGCAACTTTCTGCTCCCACCACACTATTTACTGTGCCACCTAACTTAGTGTCAACAGCAAAAATTTAGAAGGATCTGTTCAGACCTTATTTGCCATTTAATGTTAGAGGGGTGGATGACTAGAGAGTGAAAGAACTTGCACTGATATCGTGCCGCATCACATCTCTCGGAAATATCCCATAGGAACAGGAGGAGGCCATTCAGCCGCTCGAGCCTGTTCCGTCATTCAATGAGATCATGGCTGATCTGTGACCGAGCTCCATATACCCGCCTTTGGCCCATATCCTTTAATACCTTTGGTTAACAAAAAGCTATCAATCTCAGATTTAAAATTAACAATTGATCTAGCATCAATTGCCGTTTGCGGAAGAGAGTTCCAAACTTCTACCACCCTTTGTGTGTAGAAGTGTTTCCTAATTTCACTCCTGAAAGGTCTGGCTCTAATTTTTAGACTCTGCCCCCTAGTCCTAGAATCCCCAACCAGCGGAAATTGTTTCTCTCCATCTACCCTATCTGTTCCCCTTAATATCTTGAAAACTTCGATCACATCACTCCTTAACCTTCTAAATTCCAGGGAATACAACCCTAATTTGTGTAATCTCTTCTCGTAACTTAACCCTTGGAGTCCGGGTATCATTCTGGTAAACCTACGCTGCACTCCCTCCAAAGCCAATATATCCTTCCTAAGGTGTGGTGCCCAAAGTGCTTCACAGCCAATGGCTGTTGATAATGTAGGCAAACATGGCAGGCATTTTGCGCATAGCAAGATTCTACAAACAACAGTGAGATGAATGACTAGATGATCTGATTTTTACAGCATTAGCTCAGGGGTGAACATTGGCCAGGACTCTCTGCTGTTCTTCCAATAGTGCCATGGGATCTTTTGCATCCACTTAAGCTGGCAGTTTAATGTCACATCTGTAGGACAGCACATCTGACAATGCAGCACTCCCGCTGTACAGCCTGGATTATGACCTCAAGCCCAAGTACTCATTGCGATGGAGTCTATTCTCCCACCTCCACCAGCACCAAACCTGTGATTAGGAGTTACTGTACCAGCACCAAAGAGTAGTCAGTACTTTACCTTAGCAGCATACCCTGTTACCATGCAAATACCTTCAGAATTTGAAACACGATGCACTGCCCCAGGGGTAAAGTAGTTTATCTGTGGAGTTTCAGGGTAACCCCTGTAGAAACCTTAGTACTACGCATCATACTTACGCCTCTACGGCCTTTTCAAATTCTCCGATCCTTGCGTACACTCTGCCGATGTTGTCCAGGGCTCTTGATTTTGCTTCATTGTTGTCGCTGTTTACAATTTTAAAAACAATTGTGAAAAAGGGTTTAAATAAATTTATTCCATACAATTGTTCAGGTTGGTTTGCTGGACTTGGGGCCCCATTCCCGGAGCAGGCAGGCAGTCGACTCATTCTCACGCCACTGCCAGTCCTGTTCTCGATGTGATGGGGAGTGAACCTCTGGTTTTCTCTCCCTCATCGCGCTGCAATCAGAACCTTCTCCTGGCAATGTGGCAGCACAACACCCACTGAGCAGCATCAACAACAACCTGCATTTATACAGCGCCTTTATCGTAGTAAAACATCCAAAGGCGCTTCTCGGTGCATAATCAGACAAAAAGTTGACACTGAGCCACGTAAGGAGATATTAGGACAGGTAACCAAAAACTTGGTCAAAGAGGTGGATTTTAAGTAGGAATTCCAGAGCTTAGGGCCCAGGCAGCTGAAGGCACAGCCGCCAATGGTGGAGCGATTAAAATCGGGGATGCGCAAGAGGCCAGAATTAGAGGAGCGCAGGGATCTCGGAGGGCTGTAGAACCAGAGGCAGTTACAGAGATAGGGAGGAGCGAGGCCATGGACGGATTTGAAAGCAATTATGAGCATCACGAGAACTTCCTGCTTTTTTTTAACAAAAGACTTTTGCCCATTCAGGTTTTCTCCCTCACTCAGGTGCTAAAGGGTGCAGGTTCCAGAGACACCGGCTCCCCTCTGCCACCTCACTCAGGTGCTGAAGGGTGCAGGTTCCAGAGACACCGGCTCCCCTCTGCCACCTCACTCAGGTGGCCATTCTTTATGTGCGAATCTAGACAGTGAGTCCCAACCTCTCCTCACCAAACATTCACACTGAACACTTTGCAGCAGGGCTCACTGCATGGCAATCAAGAGCGGCTGATTTTTTAAAAATTCATTTACAGGATGTGGGCGTCGCCGGCAAGGGCAGCATTTATTGCCCATCCCTAATTGCCCTCGAGAAGGTGGTGGTGAGCTGCCTTCTTGAATACAACTGAACGGCTTGCTGGGCCATTTCAGAGGGCAATTAAGAGTCAACCACATTGCTGTGGGTCTGGAGTCACATATAGGCCAGACCGGGTAAGGACGGCAGATTTCCTTCCCCAAAGGACATTAGTGAACCAGATGGGTTTTTACGACAATCAGGTAGTTTCATGGTCACCATTACTGATACTAGCTTTTTATTCCAGATTTATTTAATTAACTGAATTTAAATTCCCCAGCTGCGTGGTGGGATTGGAACTCATGTCTCCGGATATTTCCGCTCCCCCCAACTCCCCCCGCCCCTCCCCTCCCCTAGTAAACCCAGAGGGGCACTGAGGCCAACTGTGCCAGCCTTACTGCCACCCTGCCGAAGATCAGCTAGCCCGTGTGAGTAACGTTGCTTCTGTGCTGTGGGACACGCAGGATTCATACTGTCACAGCAAAGCGGAGGACAGGTCCCACCCCCAGTGCTGGCATTTCAAAAGTTGCAGAGCATCAATGCAGAAATTAAACAAACGATCGACGGATCACACTCACGACTTCTTTGCAACCTGTAGATCTTTCTGATTACTTCTCAGAGCACCTTCCATGTCTCCTAGCTCAATCTGAGTGTTCCCGATGGTGTTATACAGATTCCCGAGGAATTCCGGCTTGTTGGGAATCAATTTTTTCGGCCATCCTTCCACGGTCTGCAGCAGCTCAATGGCCTTATTCTTACACTCTTCGTAATATCCATCAACAAACACTGAGAAAACAGGAAACAAAAGTGGCAGTGAGTGAACCCCAAGTCACAGCACTCACTCCACATTAATCCTTCTTTCCCCTCGCTTTTCCATTTTTCTCTCTCGCTGACTCTAAGCGGGGTCCAGGCTCAGACTGCCCTTCGGCACCTCACCCGAGCTTCCTGTGGGAGCCTACAGCTGGCTATTTGACTGTGGTGGGCAGGACAGCCAAACCCGATCCTGACCTCACCCAACACTCACGCTCCTGCACTTTCCAGCAGTAATCACCAGCTTTCGATCAGGAGCAAGGACCATAATTATCCCCTCCTGAGGTATTGTGGCAAACTTTCTCACCCTGAAGGAAAACTGGCCTCTTGCGCCAGCCTTTGGATCTCCCGTCATCTCTCAAATGGCTAGTCCCAGGACAATGCCCATTCCCCGGTGCGATTTTCTCATACTTTGGTGCAGGGAGGTGGGGGCATGTTGAGATTGGGGCTGAGGCACATTGTGGAGGGAGTGTAGCAGGAGCTTTACTCTGTATCCAACCCGTGCTGTACCTGCCCTGGGAGTGTTTGATGGGACAGTGTAGAGGGAGCTTTACTCTCTATCTGACCCGTGCTGTACCTGCCCTGGGAGTGTTTGATGGGACAGTGTAGAGGGAGCTTTACTCTGTATCTAACCCGTGCTGTACCTGCCCTGGGAGTGTTTGATGGGACAGTGCAGAGGGAGCTTTACTCTGTATCTAACCCCGTGCTGTTCCTGCCCTGGGAGTGTTTGATGGGCAGTGAGACTATGGTGCCTGTATTGGGAGATCTTCTGTTGACCAGTGCAAAATTCACACTAAAAATGCTGCCTTGGTACATCAGTTACCCGGATATAATACAATTTGAGCGGGTATTTGGTGATGGCTGCCATTGTACCCCGTCCCACCCTTGATGTGATCCCCTGTCTGTTTCACGTACATACGTCGATGTCCCGCAGAGCTTTGAGGATGTAAATGGTTTGTTCCGACTCTTTCATTCTGTTGCTTTCCCAGCTCTGTTCCTTCAATCTCCGCTCACGCTCTCGAGCAAAGATCGGCTTCTGCTGCCTCCAGAACTCGGTGCGTGTGTCGAGGAATGTGATTCCACTCATTATCAGATCCTGTATGGTTCCTCCAGTGTCCGTGTTCGTCTTCATCAGTTCTGATTCCAACACGGGAAAGAGAAATGGGAAATATCTGCTCTGTAAATCTCGCAACAAGGAAAAAAGCATCAACAATTCTTACAGTGAAGTGGCCCAAACCCACCCTGGACTTCCTGCCCTCCTCTCCTGAATGCTCTCACTTTCACCGGGGTAAAGGCTGTGATGCCTTACAGTAACTTCACTAGACTGAATATCAGCAGGCTGCTCGACTGTGACAGGCATCGCAATGAAACCAAAGACTGTCCTCACTCAACACGTGCAGTTTCCAGCAGGATTCACTGGATAGAGATCAGAAGCGGGACCTCCCCCTCCCCCCTGCACTGGGGCACGAAGGTCATTTGGAGCGCCCCGACCACTAACTCAGCACAGAGCCGGGGTGGAAGCTGAGACTTTCCTGGGTGACTGAGTACAACACTGGGCAGCGTATTTACCCACTGAGTCAAGGAGAAGCATTTTTAAGATTATTTTTCTCTGATTCTCTTGGTTGGCAGTCTCGCTGCAGCACTGACTGGCCAGGAGAGCAGGAAAAGGAAAAGAAAGACTTGCATTTCTATAGCGCCTTTCACGACCACCGTACATCCCAAAGCACTTTACAGCCAATGAAGTACTTTTTGAAGTGTAGTCACTGTTGTAATGTAGGAAACGCAGCAGCCAATTTTGTGCACAGCAAGCTCCCACAAACAGCAATGTGGTAATGACCAGAAAATCTGTTTTTAGTGATGTTGATTGAGGGATAAATATTAGCCAGGGCACCGGGGAGAACTCCACCGCTCTTCTTCGAAATAGTGCCATGGGATCTTTTACGTCCACCCGAGAGAGCAGACAGGGCCTCGGTTTAACGTCTCATCTGAAAGACGGCACCTCTGACAGTGCGGCACTCCCTCAGCACTGCACTGGGAGTGTCAGCCTGGATTTTTGTGCTCAAGTCTCTGGAGTGGGGACTTGAACTCACAACCTTCTGACTCAGAGGCAAGAGAGTGCTGCCCACTGAGCCACGGCTCACAGGCAGGAGACAGGCTACCCACCCTCAGGCCTCCATCTATCCCACTCTAACAGCAGCTGCTAGGCTGGGTGAAGTGGGGTTCGGGCTCATCTCTAATTATTTTCCCAGTCTGCGTGGGGAATTATTTGGCGTCCTCTCAGACCCTCCCCACAGTGACACAGTCACTCAGAACTTTAGCACCGTACTTACTTCGACTGCCTGTCCCTCATTTCAGGAGGATCAGTGAGCTGTCTATCTAGCTCCCCACAGAACCTCTTAATTCACAAAAACAAATTTTAATTGAAAGTTTTCTCAGAATTGAAAAAATGGGAACTGTTTGTAGATTTAAGAGGACCCTAAGCTCCCTCTGGTGGCCCAGTGACTGAACAGCAACAACCTGTATTTATATCGTACTTTAACATAGAAAATCTCCCCAAAAAGAATGAACTTGCATTTCTATAGTGCCTTTCGCGACCTCAGGCTGTTCCAAAGTGCTTTATAGTCAGTGAAGTACTTTTGAAGTGTAATTACAGTTGTGATGACACAGCCAGTCCGAGCTTCAGCTGTCTATCCAGCTCCCCGCAGAACCAGCAAGCTCCCACAAACAGCAATGAGATACTGACCAGATAATCTATTTTAGGTGTTGGTTGAAGGGTAAATATCAGCCAGGACACTGGCGACACCTTTGGAGTGCTGCACTGTTTCCTCTTCAAAATAGTGCCATAGGATCTTTTACGTCCACCTGAGAGGGCAGGCAGGGCCTCGGTTTAACATCTCATCTGAAAGACGGCACCTCTGACAGCGCAGCACTCCCTCCAAAGGAGAAAAGGAGGGTGGTAAGCTTTTGTGAAGCAGTTAAAGAGAGGCGGCTGATTGCTTGGGAAAAGTCAGGTTTGCAACACTGGAGAGAGAAGTGGAGTGGGAGGGGCCGTATAGGGAGAGAATTCCAGAGAGTGGGACCAAGCCAGCAAAGGAAGGGGTGGGAGGTGAGGGAGGGATGTGAGGCTGGAGGAGGTTGCAGAGGTAGGTTGGGGGTGAGGATATTTGATGTGTTGGGGGCAGGGATCCAATGGCCGTTCAGTAAGGACGGGGATGAAGGGAGGGGGCTTAGTGGGGGAGGGGAACCCACATCAGAGATTGTGGAGTGGAAGCTTTGCTGCATACCGTACTAACCCACAAAGACTAGAAGGTCCTCACATTAGATGTTGGTCTGTGCTGGGTTCGTTGCTCTGAGTTTCAGCAATTGGGGGTAGCACAATTGGCCTCAGTGCCCTGGTTAAAAAAAAATCAGCCAGGGCTCCCGCTCCTGGTCACTTTCTACTGACTCCAGCTGGAAAATACGGGCGGCTAAATGTCCAGTGAAGACAACACTGGGCACAGCTTTGATCACCTCCACAGGTCAGGCTCAGCTGTGAGCCATCCAAGGTCGATTGCTCTGCAGACACTCACTGTCTAGGCTGACACCTGATGACTGGCCTTCTCTGGGTCAGGTAGTGGAGGGTGAGGAACTGATGGGCATCAGCACTTCTGGGAGAGGAAGGGGAGAAAATTGGAACACAGTCAGGGGATTTAAATTGGAAACTTGGCCTCGGCATCTTGGGATAGGGAAGGGAAAAGGTCAGCTCAGGTTCCCACTCCTACAGGAACATAGGAACAGGAGGAGGCCTTTTAGCCCCTCGAGCCTGTTCCATCATTCAATTCGATCATGGCCAATCTGTGACCTAACTCCACATACCCATCTTTGGCCCATATCCCTTAATACCTTTGGTTAACAGAAAGCTATCAATCCCAGATTTAAAATTAACAATTGACCCAGCATCAATTGCCGTTTGCGGAAAACAGTTCCAAACTTCTATCACCCTTTGTGTGTAGAAGTGTTTCCTAATTTCACTCCTGAAAGGTCTGGCTCTAATTTTTAGACTATACCCCCTAGTCCTAGACTCCCCAACCAGCGGAAATAGTTTCTCTCTATCTACCCTATCTGTTCCCCTTAATATCTTGAAAACTTCAATCAGATCACCCCTTAGCCTTCTAACTTCCAGGGAATACAACCCTAATAGTTCCCGATAGTTATCCAGTGACACCCCTGCTGGAAATTGGAGAAGTTGGGGGGTCAGGATTGAGAGTGGCGGCGGACCTGCGGGGAACCAGGTGGCGGCGGCGAGGTTTAAGAGGCGGCAGAGACCAGGTAGGTTTACCAATCTCCGAGCTCGGAGGGAGAGAAGTAAAAAGTAATCGAAGTGTGACGTCACCAGAAAGCAGGTAAGTGATTGGTTGGTGAGTATTTCTCTCTTTTTAAACTTAAACTCTGTAGTTTATAGTTTCTAAGCTCTCTGTGGTGTAGCGGGGACTGTTGGTAAACCAGGGCCCTTAAGTATATCATTTAACTGTAGTGCAATTGGTGGGATTGATTTGTTTTAATTTAATTTGAATTAATTAAAGGGTAAGTCATGGCAGGAGAGCTCGGCCCCGTGGTATGCTCCTCCTGTGCTATGTGGGAAATCAGGGACCCTTCCAGTGTCCTTGACAACCATGTGTGCGGGAAGTGTATCCAGCTACAGCTACTGGCAGACCGCATTACGGCGCTGGAGCTGCGATTGGATGCGTATTGGAGCATTCGCGATGCTGAGAACCTCGTGAATAGCACGTTTAGCGAGTTGGTCACACCGCAGGCAAAGGGTGTACAGGCAGGAAGTAAATGGGTGACCACCAGGCAGAGTAAGAGGTGCAGGCAGGTAGTGCAGGGGTCCCCTGTGGACATCCCCCTCTCAAACAGATATACCACTTTGAATACTGTTGGGGGGGATGACTTATCAGGGGAAGGCAGCAGCAGCCAACTTCCTGGCACCATGGGTGGCTCTGCTGCACAGGCTGGGAGGAAAAAGAGTGGAAGAGCGAAAGTGATAGGGGACTCAATTGTAAGGGGAATAGACAGGCGTTTCTGCGGCCGCAACCGAGACTCCAGGATGGTGTGTTGCCTCCCTGGTGCAAGGGTCAAGGATGTCTCGGAGCGGCTACAGAACATTTTGGAGGGGGAGGGCGAACAGCCAGCTGTCGTGGTGCACATAGGCACCAACGATATAGGTAAAAAAAGGGATGAGGTCCTAAAAGCAGAATATAGGGAGTTAGGAGGTAAATTAAAAAATAGGACCTCAAAGGTAGTAATCTCAGGATTGCTACCAGTGCCACGTGCTAGTCAGAGTAGAAATAGGAGGATATTTCAAATGAATACGTGGCTAGAGGAATGGTGCAAGGGGGAGGGATTCAAATTCCTGGGACATTGGAACCGGTTCTGGGGGAGGTGGGACCAGTACAAACTGGACGGTCTGCACCTGGGCAGGGCCGGGACCGCTGTCCTAGGGGGAGTGTTTGCTAGTGCTGTTGGGGAGGGTTTAAACTGAAGTGGCAGGGGGTTGGGCACCTGAGCAGGGAGACAGAGGAAAGCGTGTCAGGAAGGGACAGAAGGTATGGAGTAAAAGGTAAAGTGTTAAAAAAGGAAAAAGCAGGAACTAAGTGTCACAAAACATATTTGAAAGTTCTTTATCTGAATGCACGTAGCATTCGTAACAAAATGGACGAGTTAACGGCACAAATAACTACGTATGGGTATGATCTTGTGGCCATTACAGAAACATGGCTGCAGGGTGACAACGACTGGGAACTAAATATGCCAGGGTATTTAACAATCAGGAAGGACAGGCAGGAAGGGGAGGTGGGGTGGCTATGTTAATAAAGGAAGGAATCACTGTAATACAGAGAAATTATCTTGGGTCAAAGGATCAGGATAATGAAACAGTTTGGGTGGAGATAAGGAATAATAAGGGGAAAAAAACACTAGTGGGAGTAGTATATAGGCCTCCTAATAGTTGCAACTCTGCTGGAAGAAGTATTAATCAGGAAATAGTTGGGGCATGTAATAAGGGAACAGCTATAATTATGAAGGATTTTAACTATCATATTAACTGGACAAATCAAATTGGGCAGGGCAGCCTTGAGGAAGAGTTTATTGAGTGTATTAGGGATGGATTTCTTGAGCAGTATGTAACTGATCCTACAAGGGGGCAAGCAACCTTGGACCTGGTCCTGTGTAATGAGTCAGGATTCATTAATAATGTCCTAGTTAAGGATCCCTTTGGAATGAGTGACCATAACATGGTTGAATTCCATATCCAATTAGAGGGTGAGAAGGTTGGTTCTCAAACAAGCGTACTGAGCTTGAATAAAGGAGACTATGATGGTATGAGAGCGGAATTGATTAAAGTGGACTGGGAAAATAGATTAAAGGGTAAGACGGTACATGAGCAGTGGTGTTCATTTAAGGAGTTATTTTACAACTTTCAAAAGAAATATATTCCACTGAGGAAAAAAGGGTGTAAAAGAAATGACAGCCATCCGTGACTAAGTAAAGAAATTAAGGATAGTATCCGACTAAAAACAAGGACGTATAAGGTAGCCAAACTTAGTGGGAGGATAGAAGATTGGGAAGTCTTCAAAAGACAGCAAAAAGTAACTAAAGGATTGATTAAGAAAGGGAAGATAGATTATGAAAATAAATTAGCAAAAAATATAAAAACAGATAGCAAGAGTTTCTATAGTTATATAAAAAGAAAAACGGTGGCTAAGGCAAACGTAGGTCCCTTAGAGGATGAGACCGGGAAATTAATGGTGGGAAACATGGAGATGGCAAAAATGCTGAACAAATATTTTGTTTCAGTCTTTACGGTAGAGGACACCAAGAATATCCCAACACTGGACAAATAGGGGGCTCTAGTGGGGGAGGAGCTAAATACGATTAAAATCACTAAGGAATTGGTACTCAGTAAAATAATCGGACTCAAGGCGGATAAATCCCCTGCACCTGATGGCTTACATCCTAGGGTCTTGAGGGAAGTGGCAATGGGGATTGTGGATGCTTTGGTAATAATTTTCCAAAATTCCCTGGACTCAGCAAAGGTCCCGGCAGATTGGAAAACTGCTAATGTAACACCCTTATTTAAAAAGGGTAGTAGGCAGAAGGCTGGAAATTATAGACCAGTTAGCCTAACATCTGTGGTGGGTAAAATTTTGGAGTCTATTATTAAGGAGACAGTAACGGAACATTTAGATAAACATAATTTAATAGGACAAAGTCAGCATGGCTTTATGAAGGGGAAGTCATGTCTGACAAATTTGCTTGAGTTCTTTGAGGACATAACGTACAGGGTGGATAAAGGGGAACCAGTGGACGTAGTGTATTTAGACTTCCAGAAGGCATTCGACAAGGTGCCACATAAAAGATTATTGCTCAAGATAAAAAATCACTGGATTGGGGGTAATATTCTGGCATGGGTGGAGGATTGGTTATCTAACAGGAAGCAGAGAGTTGGGATAAATGGTTCATTCTCGGACTGGCAACCAGTAGCCAGTGGTGTTCCGCAGGGGTCAGTACTGGGTCCACAACTCTTTACAATCTATATTAACGATTTGGAGGAGGGGACCGAGTGTAACATATCAAAGTTTGCAGATGATACAAAGATGGGAGGGAAAGTAGAAAGTGAGGAGGACATAAAAAACCTACAAGGGGATATAGACAGGCTGGGTGAGTGGGCGGAGATTTGGCAGATGCAATACAATATTGGAAAATGTGAGGTTATGCACTTTGGCAGGAAAAATCAGAGAGCAAGTTATTATCTTAATGGCGAGAAACTGGAAAGTACTGCAGTACAAAGGGATCTGGGGGTCCTAGTGCAAGAAAATCAAAATGTTAGTATGCAGGTGCAGCAGGTGATCAAGAAGGCCAACGGAATGTTGGCTTTTATTGCTAGGGGGATAGATTATAAAAACAGGGAGGTATTGCTGCAGTTATATAAGGTATTGGTGAGACCGCACCTGGAATACTGCATACAGTTTTGGGGGGAAAAATTCAGCTGCTTGCGCCTCCCGTTAGCGCCTTAAGAGGGCGCTAATGGGGCGTAAAGCAGCTAACGCCCGGGCGCAGCGCCGCCCACGCCTCCCGAAAAATTTAGTGGGAGGTTAGCGGCGGCGGCAGCCGGTAGCGCCCTGCGGCGCTGCGCCGCCGGCGATGACGTCATCGCCGTGCGCAGCACCCCGCTCGCGCCCCGGCCGTGATCTTCAGTCGCGCCCCCTGATTTACCGCCAGACGCTATGTCCGACGGGTTCAGGGAGGCGTACGTGCGGCCGGGGCGGCGATATTTAAAGCGGAGGTGGCAGGCGGCCATTTTTGTTGCTGGCCGCCTGCCAGCACCTGCCCCCGGCCCCCGTGAAGCCCCCCCACCGTGAAGTGCCGGCTGCGCTCCAAGAGCCCGGCACTTCTCTTGAGTGCCGGGCTCTTTTGCCGGCACTCCCGATCCCTGGGGGCCCAGCTGGGCCCCGGTTCGCGCTGCGCAGGGTCCCTCCCCTTTAAGAAGGGGAGGAAGGCCTGCAATACCGCGGCGCGACGTGCCGCAGCGCGTGGCGCTGCGGCACGTAGCGCCAGGATATTCACTCGCAGCGCCCCAAGAGGGATGCGGGCTGCTTCCAGTTGCGCCCCGCTTCCCTCTTGGGGCGCAACCACTGAAGTTCCGGCGCGGGGCCGCTAATTTTTTCGGGGCGCTAAAAGTCGCGCCCCGGCGAGGTTAGCGCCCCAAATGGGGCGCGACTCAATTTTTACCCCTTGGTGTCCATACTTAAGAAAAGACATACTTGCTCTCGAGGCAGTACAAAGAAGGTTCACTCGGTTAATCCCGGGGATGAGGGGGCGGACATATGAGGAGAGGTTGAGTAGATTGGGACTCTACTCATTGGAGTTCAGAAGAATGAGAGGCGATCTTATTGAAACATATAAGATTGTGAAGGGGCTTGATCGGGTGGATGCGGTAAGGATGTTCCCAAGGATGGGTGAAACTAGAACTAGGGGGCATAATCTTAGAATAAGGGGCTGCTCTTTCAAAACTGAGATGAGGAGAAACTTCTTCACTCAGAGGGTAGTAGGTCTGTGGAATTTGCTGCCCCAGGAAGCTGTGGAAGCTACATCATTAAATAAATTTAAAACAGAAATAGATAGTTTCCTAGAGGTAAAGGGAATTGGGGGTTACGGTGAGCGGGCAGGAAATTGGACATGAGGCTGAGTTCGGATCGGTCAGGGCCCTGTGGGTGGCGGAGCGGGCCCAGGGGCTGAGTGGCCGGGTCCTGCTCCTACTTCTTGTGTTCTTTAGATTTGAGGTTAGGAGCAGATCAGCCATGATCTTATTGAATGGCGGAGCAGGCTCGAGGGGCCGATTGGCCTACTCCTGCTCCTATTTCTTATGTTCTTATGTTCTTATGTAGGACAGCATCAGGCTCAGGCCGTTAGCTCCCCAGTCGAACGTCCCATCTGGGCAAACACATGAAGAACAGTTGCCAACTTGGGCAAGGGCAAGGCCCATGGGTGCCCTGGAAATGAAACAAAGCAAGAGGCCAGAGAGGAAAGGAGAACATTGGAAACAAAACTGTGGGGTGTGAATATCGTCTTTCGCAGAAGTGCATCCCAGGCGATAGTGAATCTGCAGGTCCTTCTGCACTCCGCACGATATTATTTTCCGTTGACTTTCAGTGATAAAGAAAATCGGGCCTGGTGTAAAACGGGCTGCCACTCCCCATCGCCTGCTTTGGCCGACCGCCCAAGATGAGTTTATATATTTGAGCGGTTTCTGTTTGAATGGGGTTCGATGGTGAATCAGAATGATGCTGTTCCCTCTGCTGCTTTGACACTGCTTGGGCAGTTACAGCAGTGAGTCTACCTGCTGATAACCACCCCAGGAACGAGTTTCTACTGGCGAGTGACACTGGATCTTTACCCTTATCCAGCAGCAGTTTCTCCAGGTATTCCTTGTCTCCGTACAGCTCCCCCAGCAGCACGCGCACCGTTTTGTTGGTTTTCGGCTCCTCCTGCACCTGTTTCTTGCTCTGTTGCTTCAGGTTTAATTTCTGCCGTCGCAGCTGCGATTTGGTTTTCGGTACCACTTTCTGAGCGAGAGACAAAAATTATCATCAGTTTATTTTCGCTGTCCTGGAGCAGCAAGAGAAACTAAGCAAGACCTCACGCATTAGAGCATTGATCTCAACCCACCCACCCACCTTCTCACCATAGCCCTCAACCCACCCACCCATCGCCTCACCATATCCCTCAACCACACCTTCTCTCCATATCTCTCAATCTCACCATATCCCTCAACCCCACCGTCTCACCATTTCACCATATCCCTCAACCACACCCAGCCCCATCTCACCATATCCCTTAGCCCCACCTACATTCTCACCATATCTCTCAACCCCACCTCAGATAGCCTGCCGACACTTTCTCTAGGCTCACCCATGAAGAATGGGTGAGGTACTGAAGGATGACTGCCACCCATGGGACTGTACCCGAGGATGAGCCACCTATAGGAGACAGGGACCTGCAGGAGTAAAGGAGCAGCCCCTCCTGATCCAAGTGCCGCACTTACCCCGATCCGTGGAGGGAAAAACTTTGAAATGATTTTTTTTTAACACTCGTGAATTCCAGAACTAATCAAGGTATTCGGCCCTGTTAAAGCTTTAATGTAGCAGCTCACCTCCTCCCGTCTGTAAAAGAAGGACAGGTCCCCTGTAGTTTCGAGCTTTACCGAGGAAGGGCCTGTGTGAATTGAATGTCATTGAATGAGTAAGTGTTCTCGTTGGGAGGTAACAACAGCAATAGAGGTCTGGACAGGGCGCCGAGCAGATCACATTTGGTTTTCAATTTTACTTTGACCCCCGCCCCCAGCTGAATGGAGTACAGGTCAAACACAACTCAGAGATCTCCCAGAATCATAGAATAGTACAGCACAGAAGGAGGCCATTCGGCCCATCGAGTCTACGCCAGCTCTTTCGAAGAGCAATCCAGTTAGTCCCACTCTTTCCCCACATCTCTGCAATTTTTTCTCCAAGTATTTATCCAATTCCCTTTTGAAGGCTACTATTGAATCTGTATCCACCACCCTATCAGGTAGCGCATTCCAGATCCTAACCACTCGCTGCGTAAAAAGTTTTTCTGTTACACAGCTGTGACTTGCACCCTGGTGCCCAGCATGACCGTGAAGCAGCTAAATCTTTGGAAGGGACTATCTGCTCTTCAGTCACCCAGAACCTCGTATCGTTCGTCAAACTCTGAACATCTCAATCCCTCCAATTTGTCTCCCCTCATCTATGGAGCAGGGGATCTCTCTTGATCTCCTTCTCTAACTCCCTCCATCCCACCTCCTCCCCCCTTGCTTTCAAAAGCCACTTAAAAACCGTCTCTTCACCGAGGGGATTTTCACGTCCCAAACCCCCACCCTCAACTATGTCCATTTTCCATTTTTCACCTCCTGCTCACGATCCAAACTATGGCTCTGAAGTCGCCTTTCTGTACGTGAGGAGCTTTTGAGGATTTTAAGCTGTTGCCGTTGAGAAACAGAACGGAAGAGAATAAAACCCAAAGGATGTCCTGCCACCATGTGGTTTGAGCAGCAGTAGAAGTGTCGGGGCTCCACAGAGAGGTAGTCAGCCCATTGACCTGAACTCCTGGCTCCAGGTCAGATGCAATCCTGGCACTAGAACAGAGAGCGAGGGGCCGATCAGAGGCTATTCCCTCCCAAAACACACACTTACTTCCAACAGAGTTATCGATAGCCTCCCGAGCCTTCTGAATTCCCAGGCGGAAATTGTGGTCGTCTGGACGGAGTTTATGTCCTCGATGATAGAACATTAAGGCGAGTTCAAACTCACCCTTAGCATACATAGTCTCAGCCTTTCGATAAAGCCCCTAATAAGGAAAAAATATATATAAAAAATACTCCCTTTTTGCACATTAGTTTTAATAAGCATTTATCCAATTCCCTTTTGAAAGCCACGATTGAATCTGCCTCCACCACCCTCTCAGGCAGTGCATTCCAGATCCTAACCACTCGCTGCGTAAAAATTTTTTTCCTCATGTCGCCTTTGGTTCTTTTGCCAATCACCTTAAATCTGTATCCTCTGGTTCTCGACCGTTCCGCCAATGGGAACAGTTTCCCTCTATCTACTCTGTCTAGACCCCTCATGATTTTGAACACCTCTATCAAATCTCCTCTCAACCTTCTCTGCTCCAAGGAGAACAACCCCAGCTTCTCCAGTCTATCAACGTAACTGAAGTCGCTCATCTCTGGAACCATTCTCGTAAAGATGGATGCAAGAGATCCCAGGACACTATCGAGTAAACCCAATCGGGGAGGCCTACTAGTGTGGAGCTCCTGTCAGCACAGGAACGGGCTCGTTTGTGATGCCCTCCATGTTTGATTAGCCTGATGACGCTAACTGTCAAGAATCACACACAAAACACTGGCCCTTCAGGCACACTGCCAAAGGAACTAAATACACGAAATTAATTGTTTTACCAACATTACCTTGTAGAATTCTTTATTGCCCAATTGGGAGGCCTCTGCATCCTTCAGAGCAGCTGTGGTGTTTCCCATTGTCAGGTAGCATCGTGAACGGGCAACCAGACAGTTCCTGTTCTTTGGTTCTAGTTGAAGAGCCTGCAACGGAAATTTCAACAAACTTCAACATCCAGCATATTTTAAAACCATTTTGTTTTTGCATTCGTTAAGATGAGAGATAACCGTGCTGGAGAATGGAAAACTTTCCATGTCCAGCGCTCAGTGTCAAACACTCCCAGATCAGGTACAGCACGGGTTAAATACAGAGTAAAGCTCCCTCTACACTGTCCCATCAAACACTCCCAGGGCAGGTACAGCACGGGTTAGATACAGAGTAAAGCTCCCTCTACACTGTCCCATCAAACACTCCCAGGGCAGGTACAGCACGGGTTAGATACAGAGTAAAGCTCCCTTTACACTGTCCCATCAAACACTCCCAGATCAGGTACAGCACGGGTTAGATACAGAGTAAAGCTCCCTCTACATTGTTCCCATCAAACACTCCCAGGGCAGGTACAGCACGGGTTAGATACAGAGTAAAGCTCCCTCTACACTGTCCCATCAAACACTCCCAGGGCAGGTACAGCACGGGTTAGATACAGAGTAAAGCTCCCTCTGCACTATCCCATCAAACACTCGCAGGGCAGGTACAGCACGGGTTAGATACAGAGTAAAGCTTCCTCTACACTGTCCCATCAAATACTCCCAGGGCAGGTACAGCACAGGTTAGATACAGAGTAAAGCTCCCTCTGCACTATCCCATCAAACACTCCCAGGGCAGGTACAGCACGGGTTAGATACAGAGTAAAGCTTGATGTAGGAACACTCCCACCAGGAACTGGATTATGTGCTCAAGTGCCTGGAGTGGGACTTCAACCCATAATCCTCTGACTCGGAGATGAGAGTGCGACCACTGAGCCAAGGCTGACAATAAATGTATTTAAAATACACCCCTGCTCCTTGATTGTTCTATTCTAACCTGTTTCTTTTTAAATGACTGTATCATCCTTTCTCTCTTCCTCTCCTCACTGTCTTGTCTTGTCACTGGGGTTCAGAACCTTGTGCACTCGCCACCCTCCACTTCTTTGCCCAAGTGGCTGCTCTTCAGCTGGGAGCCTTGGCCTTGAGTGTTGGCAAGGCTACGTGGCTGTGGAAGAGCCCAGCCTGGTCCTTAACTCCATTTCTGCACGTGCGAACTTACAACAGGGATCACTGGGGAGCGAACAGGAACCTTGGTTGGTTTTCCCCCTCCCTAGCCCAGAGGCACTGAGGGCAATTCCTGCAGCCCTTGTGCTTGTCTCTGTCGAAATCAGCTCACGCGTCATGGAACAAGGATGGAACATTTACGATCGGGTTCTGTTAGAGAGTTAAGGGTTAAGAATCGAACTGAGCTGTAGAACTATAACTGGTCATAGAGCAACAGGCTTTCTAAGATAAACAGGAAAACAGCGGGATGCCTGTGCAAGGAAACAAGTGACTGGAACAACATCAGCCATGAGTGATTAATGTATAACTTTAGTTACTAGTGTAATAAACTTAAATTAATAGATTCATAGAAACTCCCAGCACAGAAGGAGGCCATTCGGCCCGTCGTGCCTGTGCTGGCTCTTTGAAAGAGCCGTCGTGCTCAGTCCCACATCCCTCGCTCTTTGTCTGTAACCCTGTCAGTTCCTCATCCTCCAGAACCTGTCCCACTCCCTTCTAAAATTATTTATGGAATCAGCTTCCACCACCTGTTCAGTGGAGCGTTCCAGATCCCCACAACTCTCCGAGTGAAATTCTTTTGTCTCATCTCCTCTAGATCGTTTTCCAATGATTTTGAATCTGTGACCTCTGGTTATTGATCCATTTGCCAGAGGGAATAGTTTCTCCCGATTTACTCTATCAAAACCTCCCATCATCTTGAAAACCTCTATTAGGTCACCTCTTACCCTTCTCTGTTCCAAGGAGAACAGTCCTAACTTTTCCAACCTCTCCTTATAACTGAAGTCGCCCATCCCTGGTAACATCCCAGTAAACCTCCTCTGTACCTTTTCTAAGGCCTTTACATCTTTCCTGAAGTGTGGTGCTAAGAATTGTTCACAATACTCCAGCTGGGGCCTAACCAGTGATTTATAAAGTTCCAGCATCATCTCTCTGCTTTTATATTCTATTCCTCTATTTATAAACCCAAGTAATCCACATGCTTTTTTTGACCACCTCATCAACATAGACAGAGGGATCAATTAACCATGGTATAGAGTGGATGTTTAGGTAAATAAGCTGTCAATAAACTGTTCTTAAAAGGATCTGAGAACAGATAGATCAGGAAGTCTTGTTTATGGGAAGTATCTTTGAAGTAAGCAAACTGAAGTGTATAAAGCAGGATGGTTTTCCAGAAATAGTTGGAGAGCTCGAAAGATAAAGATAAAGCCTGGAGGCGGGAGGGTGGCAAGTCCGCTGGTCGGTGGGTTCTGGACCCGCTCCCGGTTCCTGCCGCCCTGCAGTTGAAATTTTGCGTTGATTGGCCTCGTTAAGGCCGACGTGCGGGTTCTCCAAGGCAATTGCTGGGTGCGGGTCAGCTGCTCGCGTCTGATGAAGCGATGTTGGACTGATTATTTAAAGGGGCCATGTCCCCTCTGCAGATTCATTTCCATTTTGTTCCCTGAAGTGCTGGCTGCTGCAAGTATGGCAGCGCAAAAACCTAAGGCTGCTCCGTGCTTCGATGAGGACTCCCTCCATGCTCTTGTGGAGGGAGTAAGAGGATGTAAGGAGGTCCTCTTCCCTGGAGACGGAAGGAGGAGGCCTCCTTACCATACCAAGGCAGCTTGGCTGCAAATTGCTGAGGAGATCAGTTCGAGGTCGTTATACATCAGCACCTGGGTGTTGTGTCGCAAGAGGTTTAATGATCTGTTGCGATCAGCAAAAGTGAGTATAACATCACACTTACCTTCCATCTGCCTCCCATCTCTTCTCATCCCCATCACTCTGCATTGGCAAACTTCCTCTGCACATCCCAACTCACTCTAACATCCCTTGCACCCTCACCCATCCCTCTCTTTCTCTGTACAGAATCACGTCACCATCTTACTAGGCACCACTCACACTCTTACGCAATGCCAACAACCAACAACGCACAGGGAGGGAACTTGGTTTGTGCACCTCACTCCTTCATAGTCTCCCTCTAAACATCTATGTCATCCAATCTTTACACTCACTCCATCAATCTCTCTCAAACTCCACTTGTGTCCCTCATTACAGGAGAAGAGAGCCCACAATAAAAGGGAGAGGGGGAGGACAGGAGGAGGCCCACCATCCCTGGCACCCCTAACGAGCGCTGAGGAGGCAGCCCTGGAGATCGTCGGAGGTGCAGAGGAGCTGGAAGTGGGGGACGGAGAGATGGGAGAAGAAGAGCAAGCTGGTGACAGAATTGATTTCCAACCCTCTGATTTAGCATTCATGAGTGACTAATATGAGGGATGATGTTCATAGAGATTGAGAGCTAAGCATCTGCACCAGGGGATGTGTCTGCAACATACATTTCACTTGTCTAACTCATGCCTTTACTCCCCCACAGGACTATCGAGAGCCCCGCTCCCCACTGTCCAGGAGGAAGAGCAGGAGCACTCCTCAGAGGAACCACCAGCCTCTGAGGGAGCAGCGTCACCAGCATTCAGCGCACCCAGCACCAGCGCAGAGACGCACACCTCGATGGGTTTTTTGCGAGATAGGTTAGTGTTGTCACCTGGTGTATCACAGCTCACAAGTGAGCAGGAGCAGATGTTGGAGACAGGGACAGCAGTGGAGAGCCCTCGTCGGAGGACGCAGGTCTCTCCCAGCTCTGCTCAGCTGCATGTAAACGCTGAGCCTCTGGGCCCATCCAGAAAGAGAGCGGTGCTGGAGCTTCAGGAACAAGTGCAGGAGGCTATGTGTGGGTTTGCTTCCACGGTAACTGCGAGTGTGCAGAGAATGGAGGAGTCCATCTTAAACATTAGCAATGCTGTGGTGAACGCTATGGGCAATCTAGGTGCCGCCATGGAATGATGGCAACCTCCATGGAGGACCTAACTCGCCAGACACAAGCCAACATGGTGGCTCTTCTCGATAGATGGCCAGCTATGGAGGATAGAAGGCCATCTATCGTGGAGAGGAATCAGAGGTAAATGGACGTCCCGGTTATGAGGACTGTCAGTACAGAGACGGGTCCTCATGGCCCCACCGATGTGCAGCAAAGTGCTCTCCAGCAACTTGCTAACAGTGAAGTGCGGGTGACCCATGAGAGGGACGGTGGTTCTTCGAGCACAAGGAAGTGGGGGCTCCTCTCCAAGCGCTCACACTCCCTTGCCACTGCCGAGCCCTCGGTCAGAGCCCCATCTGCCTGAGCCAACAGAGATGGCCGAGTCTGCCCCTGCACAGCTGCAGGAGGAGCAGACTTTGGCGGGGCCCACCAAGGCTCGCAAAACCAGAGGACGGCCGCCAAAGGCGTCTAAGCAGGAGCAGCAGGGAAGTGAGCAGGCTGCCTCCACATATGCTGAAGCCACAGGGGTCTCACAACGCAGAAACGTGTGTAAAAGGAAGATGTCATGTTAATAATCAGAAGGCTTCTCACTTGGGTGTTATGATAGATTTATTTGTAAAGTTTCTGTTCTTTGCCAATATTGTAATAAATTGATGTAGAACAAAGGTTTGGCATCGTTGCCATCTGTGAGCTGACAATTTGAGGCGGCACAGTTTAGGGTAAGTGCGCCTTTAAAATCCAGCAATGCAGGTTACAGTGGATCTATAGTGTACAACATATACTTGCAGCCTAAACACAGAATATGCCCCCCAAATTATTCAATCACCAACCTCACAGATTTCTAAATGACAAGATTTGAGAGTGCAGCTTTTACACTGCAGTTGCAGCTGTGAAGTCTCCAGCTCGCTGGTGTTCATGCCTCACTTACCTGGCGTGTTGTTGGAACGTCATGAAACCCGACCCAGAAGCTGGAAAATCTAAAAACCCTGTGAAAATAGCTCTAAAGTACCACTTAATAGGCAGTTAAGCGCCTTTAAGAGAGCCCCAGGTGGGCAGAGGAAACGCTTCAAGGACACCCTCAAAGCCTCCTTGAAAAAGTGCAACATCCCCACCGACACCTGGGAATCCCTGGCCCAAGACTGCACAAAGTGGAGGAGAAGCATCCGGGAAGGCGCCGAACACCTCGAATCTGTTCGCCGGGAGCAAGCGGAAGCCAAGCGCAGGCAGCGCAAGGAGCGCACGTCAACCCAAGCAGCCCACCCACACGCCCCTTCAACCCCCGTCTGCCCCACCTGTGACAGAGGCTGTAGGTCCCGCATTGGACTCGTCAGTCACCTGAGAACTCATTGTTAGTGTGGAAGCAAGTCATCCTCGGTTCCGAGGGACTGCCTGAGAAGAAGAAGAAGTGCCTTTAATCCCTTTCCCGCCGCTTGGTGTCGGGTCTGTCTGCAAATCGGAGACCCGACACTCGGGAAAGATGCGTGGAGACGGGATCACGGCGGGTTCGGAACCCGTCGTCAATCATTGCGAATTTAACCTCTGACCCGCCTCCAATCCCGCCCTCTGAGCACCGGCAAAATTCCAGCCAAAGAAACCCAAAGCTACTCCTTTGTACGGTGTAGATTGATCACCTGTATATAAAGTTCCATATACCCTGCCATCAGGTGTCTCGTACTTACTGGAAGCGTGTCGTTGTGAACCAGAGAAGGAAAGAGGTTGACTAACAGTTGACTCAGCAGCTTTCTGTAGTTGAAGGTTGATGACTCGGTGAGTAAATGCATCACCCAATGTAGTACTGATCCACACAGACCAGGAAGGTCTCAAGTTTGGTCCAAGGTCAGTTAGCCAATCCATGTCAGAGCAACGGTTGGGACAGTGCGATGGGGCTCAGCAGCCTGAATTGTGTGTGGGGGGGGGATCTTACTTCTGATCGCTGTGCAGTGACCAACCCTGACCCCCCCGCCCCCCCACCACCCCACTCCCCCACCCCTCCGCTGGAAGAACATGGGCGTTGGATGAGTGCCAATGTAGTCCTTGGTTGAACATCTACTGACACTCACTGTGTAGGCTTACACTTAAAGAATGGTCACTTAGCTGAGGTACCAAAACCAAGAGTAAAGCTCTCCCTTCAGGTGAGGACTAAGGAGTGAAAAACAGTTTGGAGGCTGGAGTGGGGTTGTTAAGTCACTTCAAAATGGACATAGGAAAAGAAAGAGGAGAAAATCCCACCAGGCTGTCCAGGATTCATTGGACAGTGCAGCTTCATGCCCCCGCCCCTATCCTCTAACCATTAGTAATGCTAACTCCTGGGGAAAGGGAGATATCTGTGAGCAACTTCATAGGAACATAAGAAATAAGAGCAGGAGTAGGCCACATGGCCCCTCGAGCCTGCTCCGCCATTCAATAAGATCAAGGCTGATCTTCGACCTCAACTCCACTTTCCCGCCTGATCTCCATATCCCTTGATTCCCCTAGATTCCAAAAATCTATCGATCTCAGCCTTGAATATACTCAAAGACTGAGCATTCACAGCCCTCTGGGGCAGAGAATTCCAAAGATTCTCAACCCTCTGAGTGAAGAAATCTCTCATCATCTCAGTCCTAAATGGCCGACCCCTTATCCTCAGACTGTGCCCCCTAGTTCTAGATTCTCCAGCCAGGGGAAACAACCTCTCAGCATCTACCCTGTCATAGAAAAATAGGAGCAGGAGTAGGCCATTCAGCCCTTCGAGCCTGCTCCGCCATTCAATATGATCATGGCTGATCCTCTATCTCAATACCATATTCCCGCTCTCTCCCCATACCCCTTGATGCCTTTTGTGTCTAGAAATCTATCTCTCTCCTTCTTAAATATATTCAGTGACTTGGCCTCCACAGCCTTCTGTGGTAGAGAATTCCACAGGTTCACCACCCTCTGAGTGAAGAAATTTCTCCTCATCTCAGTCCTAAATGTCCTACCCCGTATCCTGAGACTGTGACCCCTCATTCTAGAACCCCAGCCAGGGGAAATCCCCCTCAGAATCTTATATGTTTCAATGAGATCACCTCTCATTCTTCTAAACTCCAGAGAGTAGAGGCCCAATCTACACAGGGGGAAATTCCCTGAGGCACAACTCCACGGGACCATTGTTACCGGGAGGCTTCACTAGACATTCTGCAGTAAGAATTCTGATTCTGGGCAGAAGGTTGCAAGTTGGGAAACGATTCATGGGAACTTGCACCCCACTAAAACTCCCCCCTCTGTCCCCTCCCCCCCCCCCCCCAATTCCCCAAGGAACAAAGGACAATCCGGACTGGAAATCACCGCCGTCACAGCCCTCTGCCCCACATTACCTCCCAGACCATTCAAGTCAGTGAAAAAGTACCAGGCTCTTAAAGTTACATCCTCCGCGTGCGCTGGTTAAACTCGTCAACGTGTTTACTGCCCTTTGGCTGGAGAGCACCGACTTTAACTTACGTGTGTGTAACTGTGGATGGCCTTTTCATACTCCCCCAACATGTACAGCCGGTCTCCCTCCGACTTGTAAGTGAGGAAGGAACAGACTGGGCCCGACAAAACTTCTTCATCGTCGTCAGCCATATCTCCCTGTTCCTGTCTCTCTCTCTCTGTCCCTCTCTATCTCTCTGTCTTTCTCTCTCTCTCTCTCTGTCCCTCTCTATCTCTCTGTTTTTCTCTCTCTCTCTGTCCCTCTCTATCTCTCTGTCTTTCTCTCTCTCTCCCTCACTCTCTCTCTCTGTCTCACTCTCTCTTTCTCTCTCTCTCTATCTCTCTATCCGGTTGTTGTTGGAATTTAATGCCTGGGCTTCTCGCTGTTACAATCTGTTTGGAATGTAACCATGCTGTCTCCTAGCAACTCCCTAACAACCGGACGCGGGGCCAGTTCCTTAAAGGGGACGCTTCGCCTTCTCGTCAATTTCATTTCTATTTGATGTCAATCGGCTGATGCCAGTATTTTATAATCACTCCCCCCGGGTGTAAGGAGTCTCTTTTAACCGGGGGTTTGATGTGCATTAACTTATTTTCATTCAGTGCTGATTGATTCAATCGGTTTCATTAAGAACTGAAAAAAAGTTGAGAAATCGGTGACCGGAATAAACTTGAGCTGCCGGGGCCTGTTCAGGAAACACAATCACTGTTGGAAGTAAAACCTCCAACCAGCCAATTTAAATGTTGGTGTAATTTTTATAAAGTGCCAAGACAATAGCCTAGGAATTTGCCTGGGGGCGTTCAAAGCATTCAATGGTGGAATGTCATTAAGAATACTATCGATTTCACACATTAATATCCACAAAAGTCATTTCTAGGGTTCTATTTAATGCAGAAATTGTTTTATATTTGGTATGTGAGCATATATTCTGTAATAAATGTTATTTCTCCCTTGTGCAGAGAGTGAATCCGGAACCTGGTCCTAGAAATCTGCTACCTCTGATCTGTGATGGAGATAAATTCTCTATGAATGGGTTAATGATTTGGCACTCTGCAAATACCTTCTTTCACACCCAATGCAAAGGACTGCTTCCATAGGCAAATACGTACTTCCTAGGAACTGAACCTGGCCTTATGCACAAAATAATTAGCTTGGTAACATGCTTTGGGTGATAAACCATTTACTGCCAATATATGCACTGGAAACAGTAACTCAAGGCTTCTCCAGCTGATGGACAAATGACAGTCCGACAGACCATATATAACAGGCTACAAACTACAAATCGGGTTTATTAAGAAATAAAATTAAGCAAAATTCAAATAACAGCAGATAGATAAATCACAGTATTTCACTGAATTTGCAAAATGTGTTACAAAAGAATAACAGTTTAAATCATATATATATTTTTTATCCACACTCTTTGTTTGTGCCTTTTGTTCTTCTCTCCCACATGGCAGCTGTCTTTCATTCTGCCAGCGCAATTCACACTTCATCTCGAGCCATCCTTTGTTTCTTAACCTGTCCCATTACCATCTCCTTTTGCCTTGAATATCTCTTAATGTCTCTTAACTTCTCCTGCCTTCTATCCTATCACTGACCTTCCCTTTTGTTCTTTCATCCCCTCCCCCATTTCCCAGCCCCTAAACTTGCTATAAAATCTGTTCCATTTCCTGCTTTTTTCCAGTTCTGACGAAAGGTCATCGACCTGAAATGTTAACTCTGTTTCTCTCTTCACAGATGCTGCCTGACCTGCTGAGTGTCTCCAGCATTTTCTGTTTTTATTAACACAGTTTAAAGCCTTATTCAATGCACTGCAGTACTTTAAACTACTTTTATCATGGATAACAGTGCAGTGAAAAGGGTCTGAGTGAGCTGGGTAAAAGCTCCTGCATTTATCTCTCTGTCAGCTGAGCTCTGAGCATGAAGTTGTCAAGCAACACCAACACTCGATACCCAGGCTGAAATGTCTGCTGCAACAGTGTCAGAAATCCCAAACCATTAGCCCTGTCTCCTTCTCACAGCTTGACGATTCAATTCTTAAACAATGACACTTTTCTGAACAGACATTGTGTAAAAGGCTATCTGATAGTCCTCTATCCTGAACTAATTAATTGCTAGAAAGAAAGACTTGCCTTTCAATAGCGCCTTTTACGACCACAGAACGTCCCAAAGCACTTTACAGCCAATGAAGTACTTTTGAAGTGTAGTCACTGTTGTAATGTAGGAAACGCAGCAGCCAATTTGCACACAGCAAGCTCCCACAAACAGCAATGTGATAATGACCAGATAATCTGTTTTAGTGATGTTGGTTGAGGGATAAATATTGGCCAGGACACCGGGGAGAATTCCCTGCTCTTCTTCGAAATAGTGCCATGGAATATTTTATGTCTACTTAAGAGGTCAGACGAGGCCTCAGTTTTAACATTTCATCTGAAAGACGGCACCTCCGACAGTGTAGCGCTCCCTCAGTACTGCACTGGGAGTGTCAGCTTAGATTATGGGCTCAAGTCTCTGGAGTGGGGCCTGAACCCACAACCTTCTGACTCAGAGGCGAGGGTGCTACCCACTGAGCCACGGCAGATCCAAATTTAGTTGCAACTTGTGAGCATAAGGTGTGCAAGTTTCTTCAAATAGATTTAAAGACAAAAAAAGAAGAGGAGGAATTATTTCATCACACTATTTGCACAACTATGAGCCATAGATGGTGGGAGTTCTAATCCAGGTAATGAATTCCATCTGGACTGTCTGCTCCCAACAATGCAATAACCAACTTGAAGTGACTGCCAATACAAAAGCAAAATACTGCGGATGCTGGAAATCTGAAATAAAACCAGAAAATGCTGGAAATACTCAGCAGGTCAGACAGCATCTGTGGAGAGAGAAATAGAGTTAACGTTTCAGGTCGATGACCTTGCATCAGAACTTTAACCTTATACAGTATCAGACCTCATACAGGTCCACCAGCAACTCCCTGCCAGGGGTTTTCAGTTCCAACTTTTGTTTTTCTGAATTTTTAATGCTGAACAAAAAAAAATTCACATTTATAAACACAATGTGGAGTCAGGAGGAATGAGTTAGGAATTTGCCACAGCCTCCTTTATTTAAGCAATAAATGCTGAAGTCCCTCGATCATTGAAAACATCACTGGATTCCTATTGACTCTGTCCAATCCCTCTATTAAGTTCAAACACTTCTATCAATCACCCTGTAATCTTTGGGTACAGGATCGGGTTTGGTTGTTGTACCCTTCCATGGTCAGTCACTTTCTGAGACTCATTGCCAAGGCTCAAACATGAAACATAAGCCACTTGGCACAGTACCAGGGGACTGTCGGAGCCCATTCACGAGTAGGTATTAAAGGTGTGACATTGTTCAGAATACTGAACGGGTCAAACAGTCTGAGCTTCATAATGAAAATACAATTCAAAAACATGAGAAAGCAACGAAAACAAGGCCATTCTGGCTATTAAACCCACTCCTTCCACAGACTTTGAAAATCTACCCTATCATAGCCTTTACCCATCCATTCAATCTGCTCCAAATAGGAATCCCCACAGATTTATTGTAGAATATGAAACATTGCAGGCAGCTATTGTGCAAAAACTAAATATACTGAACAAGCAATCATTCCTTAAGCCCTAACATCCCTCTGCGACACAGCATATAGAGCATTTGTTCATTATTGTGAGTTCACACATCCTCTGGTATTGTTCCCCACTCAGACCCCTGCCCTTTAGAAAGTTCCTGGCTTTCATTCAACACCATGGTAAGATGAAACTCCCCATGTGAAAGATCATGGACACAAACCTCCCTACCAACCAATTGACCTGACGTAGAGCTCCGTATGGGAGTAGTTTACTGATTTATTTTTGTTCTCCATCTCTGTTTGCTTTTCTCGAAATGCTGAATTTTCTGGCAAGATGGTGAGTGACTGTCTAGAAACTGCATTTCATAATATATCATTATTGCAATGCGGAGCACTCATGCAGATTGCACCACTTAACAGAGGTCACCTGTCAGGTGAGTAGTACCACATCATGGTCTGACAGTGGCTGCGCAGTGTGCTGACGCTTCTCACTGACTGTTGTTGACCTTGAGGACCAATGCCAGGCTCTAATGATGTGATGGCACCATCATTAGTCCCCCCTCCTACAATTCTAAAGGCACTGACCTTTGCTGGTTCTCACCTGATGTCAACATATGCAGTTGCCAACAGTGGTAAATGGATAATGATCAGGAACAGCAACTCCTGCTGTGCCTTTATTTCTAGAGGTACTAAGCTCTATTGTAGCACTCCCACTGCTGAGATGAACTAAATTGAGAGGTCGCACAACACCAGGTTATAGTCCAACAGTTTTATTTGAAATCACAAGCTTTCGGAGCTATCGATCGCCCCTTCCTCAGGTGAAGTAGTAAAGAAATACAGACTCGACAAAGCATATATAGATAGAGAACAATGCATGTGTACCTTACAATTGCAGACAACTAAATTAAATCATCCTGACTATCTGCCGAGGTGTGATAAAGTTAATCAGGTCAGCCAGGAAGGTACCACATCAAAGACATAGCAAGATACAACTGAGACAATGAGGTGGAGTCGCAGGGGGTCTAACGTGTCAAAAGCTGCCGTCTGTATGTAAAACGATAAGCTGTAAAAAATTTTTACTTTTTTACTGGGAAAATTTTTACTTTTTTACTGGGAATCACATCTGTGAACAAGCCAACGACGACTCGAGTCCGGATCACGTCATGTATCGTGACATAAACCCAAGATCCCGGTTGAGACCGTCTTCATGAGTGCGGAACTTGGCTATCAGTTTCTGCTCGATGATTTTGCGCTGTCGTGTGTTCCTAAGGTTGCCTTGGAGAACGCTTACCCGCAGATCCGAGGCTGAATGTCCTTGACTGCTGAAGTGTTCCCCGACTGGGAGGTAACAATCCTGCCTGGTGATTGTTGCACGGTGCTCGTTCATACGTTGTCTCAGTGTCTGCATGGTCTCGCCGATGTACCATGCCGCGGTGCATTCTTTCCTGCAACATATGAGGTAGACAACGTTGGCCGAGTCACATGAGTATGTACCATGTACCTGGTGGGTAGTGTCCTCATGTGTGATGGTGGTATCTGTGTTGATGATCTGGCATGTCTTGCAGAGTTTGCCGTGGCAGGGTTGTGTGGTGTCGTGGTCGCTGTTATCCTGAAAGCTGGGTAATTTGCTGCGAACGATGGTACTTCTGAGGTTAGGCGGCTGTTTGAAGGCAAGTAGTGGAGGCGTGGGGATGGCCTTAGCGAGGTGTTTGTCGTCATCGATGACATGTTGAAGGCTGCGAAGAACATGAACGAGCACCGCGCAACAATCACCAGGCAGGATTGTTACCTCCCAGTCGGGGAACACTTCAGCAGTCAAGCTCCAGACATTCAGCCTCGGATCTGCGGGTAAGCATTCTCCAAGGCAACCTTAGGAACACACGACAGCGCAAAATCATCGAGCAGAAACTGATAGCCAAGTTCCGCACTCATGAAGACGGTCTCAACCGGGATCTTGGGTTTATGTCACGATACATGACGTGATCCGGATTCGAGTCGTCGTTGGCTTGTTCACAGATGTGATTCCCAGTAAAAAAGTAAAAATTTTCCCAGTAAAAAAGTAAAATTTTTTACAGCTTATCGTTTTACATACAGACGGCAGCTTTTGACACGTTAGACCCCCTGCGACTCCACCTCATTGTCTCAGTTGTATCTTGCTATGTCTTTGATGTGGTACCTTCCTGGCTGACCTGATTAACTTTATCACACCTCGGCAGATAGTCAGGATGATTTAATTTAGTTGTCTGCAATTGTAAGGTACACATGCATTGTTCTCTATCTATATATGCTTTGTCGAGTCTGTATTTCTTTACTACTTCACCTGAGGAAGGGGCGATCGATAGCTCCGAAAGCTTGTGATTTCAAATAAAACTGTTGGACTATAACCTGGTGTTGTGCGACCTCTCAATTTTGTCCACCCCAGTCCAACACCGGCATCTCCGCATCATGGCCGCGAGATGAACTAACACAGTACAGGCCAGGAATGGAACCTGAGGTCTTCGGATCTATTAGAGCTCGGTACCAGAGTGGGCAGTGTACTCGCTGAGAGACCATGGAGATCTCCCCAATAAAGATTCAAATACAAAACCTTTTTCAAAAGCAGCTCTGAGCTATTTCCATAAGTGGGATATTTTAGTAAATATTAAGGTATAAAACCATGTCTTTCCTCAACCCAACTGAGAGAAGGTTTACAAGAAGGTTTCCACAAGGTTTCAAACATTGTTAGGAAGCATTTTTAGGAAGGCCAGAAAGTTAAAAGAAGCTTTAAAGAACTTTTGAAGCAGTCCAGACGGGGCGCTAACAACATACCGCCCGGGCGTAGCGAGATGAACGACTCCCGCGAACTTCAGTGTGAGGTTTGCGCCACGATCTCCTTCGCCCGGAGATCATGACGTCATTGCCGTGCGCATCGCCCTGGTAGCACCCCGGACCCGAACTTCAGTTCCACCCCTGCAGCCGGGCGATGACACCGAAGGCTGCAGGAGGCGTTGATCGGGAGGCCGGGCGTTTTGGAGGTGAAAGTTAAAGGGGAGATTGCTGAGGTCAGTACCTACATTTCTGCTGGAGTGCATGGGGCTGATCGGGCCAGATCGCGGCCGCCGTCGGGGACCAACTAACTGGTCCCAATGCAGAGCCTGCAGCGATGGCCCTTCCCTTTAAGGAAGGGAAGGAGCTTCGGAACACGGCAGCGCTGCACCACTACCACCCCGCCTGCGTCCTTTAGCGCTCCAGGAAGGAAGTGGAACGCTTGATTTAGCACTCCACTTCCTTCCTGGAGTGCTAAAACCCAATTTTTTTAAAGTTTAATTGAGTAGAAGTAAAACTTCTATCTCTGAATTTAGACAATAAAATAATAGTAATAGTACGTGCAACATTTGGTAAACTAGGATGAGAAGACAATGATACAGACAGCAACTTGCCAGAGACATCCCCAGAGGTGGAACTGAGCATCCCAGAAGAATGCAATGCTGCAGCAGTTAGCCTACTAAAAGGAAGAGTTCATGGGGGAAAAGTTGGGTTGCTTTGCGCCTCCCGTTAGCACCCCCGGAGGGTGTTAGCGGAGCGCAAAGCCCCTAGCGTCCGGACGCGGTGCCACTAACGCCTCCTGCGAAATTCAGCGGGAGGTTGGCGGCGGTAGCTGGTAGCGCCCCGCGGGGCTGCGCTGCCAACAATGACTTCATCACCGTGTGCAACGCCCCACTCGCACGCCAGCTGCAACCTTGGGTCGCGCCCTGGACCTATCGCCGGATGTTATGTCCAACAGGGTCAGGGTGGCGTTTCTGCAGCCGCGGCGGTGCTACCTAAAGGGCAGGTGTTGGGCGGCCAGTTTTTTTTGGCCGACTGCCAGCAACTGCCCCCTTCCCTTTTTTCTTCAGGGTGCTGGCTGCGATCGCTCAGCCCGGCACTCCGGCTGTTTTCCCAGCATCCCGCTCCCCGGTGCTCCAGCAGGGCTCCAGTGCGTGCAGCGCTAGGCCACTCTCCTTTAATCAGGAGAGGGAGGCCTGCAATGACGCGGTGTTACGTGCCGACGCATGTGGCGCTGTTGCATGTAGCGCCGCGAAATTCACTGGTAGCGCCCCAAGAAGGAAGGGGTGCGCTTCCAGTAGCGCCCCACCTCCTGCTTGGGGCGCTACTACCAAATTTACGGCGCAGGGGCGCTAACTTTTTCGGGGCACTAAACGTTAGCGCCCCAAAGGGGGCGCCACCGAATTTTCCCCCCCCAATATGTTTTATCTTCATCTTTCAGTGAGGTAGCTTAAAAAGAAAGAACTTGCATTGATATCGCGCCTTTCATGACTTCAGGACATTCCAAAGCACTTCACCGCCAATGAAGTACTTTTTGAAGTGTAGTCACTGTTATAATGTAGGAAATGCTGCAGCCAATTTGTGCACAGCAAGCTCCCACAAACAGCGATGTGATAATGACCAGATAATCTGTTTTAGTGATGTTGGTTGAGGGATAAATATTGGCCCCAGGGCACCAGGGAAAACTCCCCTGCTTTTCTTCAAAATAGTGCCATGGGATCTTTTGAGAATGATGCGGAGATGCCGGTGTTGGACTGGGGTGGACAAAATTGAGAGGTCGCACAACACCAGGTTATAGTCCAACAGTTTTATTTGAAATCACAAGCTTTCGGAGCTATCGCTCCTTCCTCAGGTGAAGTAAATTTACTTCACCTGAGGAAGGAGCGATAGCTCCGAAAGCTTGTGATTTCAAATAAAACTGTTGGACTATAACCTGGTGTTGTGCGACATCTTTTGAGAAGGCAGACGGGGCCTCGGTTTAACGTCTCATCCAAAAGACGGCACCTCCGACAGTGTCAGCCTGGATCATGTGCTCAAGTCCTGGAGTGGGGGGGTGAATGCTCAAGGTGTACTGTAATCTTGGACACTGAATATAGTTGTGTAATACTGTCATTGAGCAAAACCCAGCTAAGACTGAGATATTGTGATACACTTAAGTTACAACTTGTGCCTGTGATGATCTAATCCAAGTCAAGTATTTACTGTAATTCTCAGTAATTAACCTTGTAATAGTAATAGTTGTGTTGTCATACATGTTGTTGCATAAAGTAGTGTTAACGCGTGAATCTTTGTATCCGACTTCATCTGTGATGACTGACAAGTCAGAGTGATGCACTTCACACAGTGTTGTACTGTTTTCTGGTTGTGATAGGGTTGGCTTTCGTAGAATTAATATAATTTTAACTGGGCAGTGAGCTGGTCCAAAGGCAAGTTAATTTCAACGTCTTATAAACCTCAGACGTGAATGGTAGATTCCAATCGATTTCCCCTCTATGTCCATAATACCCTTTATCATAGACAGACAAAATATCGGTAATTCAAATATATTCCTTATATATTGGACATGAATCATCATTCACCATTTAAAAACTCTCAGCCCATCTGTACAGTCCAGCTATGTGGCTTTTACAATGTTTTTCTGCATCAACTTTCTTCCGACATGAGGAAAGGTCCATGACCACAAACACAAAGACACAAATGTGACTTTTCCATTACTCTACATGTATGGTCGCTGCACATATGCAGATTGTTGCTGAATCTGCCTCACAAAGTTAACGGGGTGAATTCAGGGAACCAGCAGCCTTTTTACACCTCGCAGAATCACTTCCTGTTAGCAGTGCCGGACTCGGTAGCGTCACTGCCTAGACTATGTGACAAAACAATGTGTCACAGCTCCGGTCTCCACTCTTTGGGACTGTGGTTCAAATCCTGCACCTTCTGACTCTTCTGCTGCCATTAAGCCAAAAGCTCGCTCCCATCCAGTGGTAAATGATTGCTACAAAGTTCAGTAATAAGCACCGTCCCCACACCGACTGCAGTAGTTCAAGAAGAAGGCCTACCACCACCTTGTCAGGGCAACTAGAGATGGGCAATTAATGTTACCTTGCCTCACTCCTCCCTATCTCTGTAACCTCCTCCAGCCCCACAACCCTCTGAGATCCTGATTTTAATCGCTCCACCATTGGTGGCTGTGCCTTCAGCTGCCAAGGCCCCAAGCTCTGGAACTCCCTCCCTAAACATCTCCGCCTCTCTACCTCATTTTCCTCCTTTAAGAAGCTCTTTAAAACCTACCTCTGTGACCAAGCTACCTGTCCTAATTTCCCCTATGTAGCTTGGTGTCAGATTTTGTTTGATTACACTCCTGTGAAACACCTTGGGACGTTTTACTACATTGAAGGCGCTATATAAGTTGTTGTAAAAACAATTAAAACTGAAATTAGAATAAAATTCTATCAAAGGTGAGAAATGTTTGGAACAATCTGCTACTATGGGAGGTCAAAATGCAGTTGGATGCTAAAGAGGGAGAGTTATGGTACCAGAGGGACACACTTCGATGGGCCGACTGGTCTTTTCTTGTCCTTAACGGTTTCTATGTTCCACCATATAAACAAGTTATGTTATTTAACGACTGATCATTACTCCAGAATGCAATCCAGGGATGAAAAGGTGGCCCACGGTGTAAACACAGTGAAGTGTTTATTTGGGTTAATTTCCCTCCACTGACACCCTTTTAACTCAGACGTTTGATTTTCTTATTTGATCCTTGCCTCTTCTGTGTCAGCTAAACCTCATATCACAAATGACACAAAACTTGGAAGTGTAACAAACAGTGAGGAGGATAGGAACAAAATTCAGGAGGACATAGCCAGATTGGTGAAGTGGGCAGACACGCGGCAGACAATGTTCCCTGTAAGCTGTGCGATCGTGCAGTGCTCTCGAGGTATCGCGCAGCTGGTGAGCCGGTTTTTAAATTGAAAAAAAAACCGTGCACGTGCGGAATTGTGAATGAGCGGTGCGGCCCCTTTAATGGGGCCGTGTGACCCCAAAATCAATTAGAGGGAATATTGATGGCAGGTGAAATTTAACACAGAGAAGTGTGAAATGATTCATTGTGGTAGGAAGAATGAGGATAGGCAATAAAAACTAAATGGTACAATTTTAAAGGGGGTGCAGGAACAGAGAGAGTATGTACACAAGTCTTTGAAGGTGGCAGGACAAGTTGAGAAGGCTGTTGAAAAGGCATAGGGGAATCCTTGGTTTTATAAATAGAGGCATAGCGTACAAAAACAAGGACGTACATTACAACAGTTGGTTGTAAAGCGCTTTGAGACGTCCGGTGGTTGTGAAAGGTGCTGTATAAATGTAAGTCTTTCGTTCTTTTCTTTTTAAACCTTTATAAAACACTGGTTAGGCCTCAGCTGGAGTATTGTGTCAATTCTGGCCACCGCACTTTAGGAAGGATGTCAAGGCCTTGGAGAGGGTGCAGAGGAGATTTACTAAATTGGTACCAGGGATGAAAGACTTCAATTATACAGAGAGACTAGAGAAACTAGGGTTGTTCTCCTTAGACCAGAGAAGGTTAAGGGGAGATTTGATAGAGGTGTTCAAAATCATGAAGGGCTTTGATAGAGTAAATAAGGAGAAACTGTTGCCAGTGGTAGAATGGTCGGTAACCAGAGGACACAGATTTAAGGTAATTGGCAAAATAACCAGAGGCTGCACGAGTAAAAAAAAAAAAAAATCTACACAGCGAGTTGTTGTGATTGGGAACGCACTGCCTGAAAGGGTAGTGGAAGCAAATTCAATAGTAACTTTCAGCTGTGGCTCAGTGGGTAGCACTCTTGCCTCTGAGTCAGAAGGTTGTGGGTTCACAGTCCCACTCCAGAGACTTGAACACAAAAATCTAGGCTGACACTGCAGTGCGGTACTGAGGGAGCGCTGCACTGTCGGAGGTGCCGTCTTTCGGGTGAGGCTTTAAACTGATGGCCTGTATGCTCTAAGTTGGATGTAAAAGATCCTATGGCACTATTTTGAAGAAGAGCAGGGGAGTTCTCCCCAGTGTCCTGGATTTATCCCTCAACCAACACCAAAAAAAGATTATCTGGTCATTATCACATTGCTGTTTGTGGGAGCTTGCTTTGAGCAATTGGCTGCCGCGTTTCCTACAACGGTGACTACACTTCAAAATGCTTAATTGGCTGTAAAGTGCTTTGGGACGTCCTGAGGTTGTGCAAAGGCGCGATAGAAAGAAAGACTTGCATTTCTATAGTGGCTTTCATGACCACCAGACGTCCCAAAGTGCCTTTCAGTACTGCCCCTCCGACAATGCGGCACTCCCTCAGTACTGCCCCTCCGACAATGCAGTGCTCCCTCCGTACTGCCCCTCCGACAGTGCGGCGCTCCCTCAGTACTGCCCCTCCGGCAGTGCGGCACTCCCTCAGTACTGCCCCTCCGACAGTGCGGCGCTCCCTCAGTACTGCCCCTCCGACAGTGCAGCACTCCCTCAGTACTGCCCCTCCGACAATGCGGCACTCCCTCAGTACTGCCCCTCCGACAGTGCAGCGCTCCCTCAGTACTGCCCCTCCGACAGTGCAGCACTCCCTCAGTACTGCCCAATGCAAGTCTTTCTTTTTTCTTTCAAAAGGGAATTGGATAAATACTTGAAGGGGAAAAATGTGCAGGACTATGGGGGAAAGAGCTGGACTAATTGGAGAGCTCTTTCAAAGAGCCGGCACTTAACATTCTCATAATAACAACAGAAAACGCTGGAAATACTCAGCAGGCCAGGCAGCATCCGTGGAGAGAGAAACAGAGTTAACGTTTCAGGTCGAAGACCTTTCGTCAGAACTGTCTTCGCCCTCAAACGTTAACTCTCTTTCTCTCTCCACGGATGCTGCCTGGCCTGCTGAGTTTTTCCAGCGTTTTCTGTTGTTGTTGTTCCGGATTTCCAGCATCCGCAGTATTTTGCCATCTTATTCTCATTCTGTTCAGTGTTTTTCCACCGTCACCTGGGGGCGCGCGGCGGGAGTTGTAGTTCAGCGAGGGCGCCTGACGCTGGCCCGCAGGGAGAAAAAGACTACAGCTCCCAGCATGCAGCGCTCCGGACCGCGCGCATGCGCATCTGGGGAGGAGGAGGCGGGGCGGGCGTTCACGTGTTTTGGTGGCAGCCAATGGGCAGGCTGGCGGGCGTTGACGTGATGGGGCGGCAGCCAATGGGAGGTGGCTGGCGGGCTTTCACGTGATGGGGCGGCAGCCAACGGGTGGGCGATCGGTAGAGGCTGAGGTGAGAGGCGCGGCCCTGCTCAGAGCGCCGGGAGTCCGTGTCAGGAGCGGCTGCAGCAGGTGAGGTGGTGACGGTGTAATACGCGGCTATCAAGTGGTGTCAGGGTTGGCCGGATGGCCGGCCGGCGCCTGAGGCAAGGTCCCCCGGGGCCTAGCGTGAGATCGAAGCCTGGGGCTGGCGTGGCTGCAATCCCCGGCCGGAGGAGCAGCCGCTTCCCTCTGCCTCACTCGGGGGCTGGGTAGAAACCAGCCTCCGTGCAGCCTGACCATAAAATCAGTGTCTCTGGGCCCAGCAGCTCCGGTCAGGTTGGTCTGAAAATCCCCTGATCATTTTCAATTGACAATGTTGAAGGTGGCAGGAAAGTGGTTAGAAAAGCATACAGGATACTGGGCTTCATAAATAGAAATGAGAAGTCGCACAACACCAGGTTATAGTCCAACAGATTTATTTAATTTAATTTATATTCATAAATAGAGGCATAGAATACAAAAGCAAGGAAGTTATGATGAACCTGTATAAAACACTGGTTCGGCCTCATCTAGAGTACTGTGTCCAATTCTGGGCACCGCACTTTAGGAAGGATGTGAAGGCCTTAGAGAGGGTGCAGAAAAGATTTACGAGAATGATTCCAGGGATGAGGGACTTCAGTTATGTGGCTAGATTGGAGAAGCTGGAGTTGTTCTCCTTGGAGCAGAGAAGATTGAGAGGAGATTTGATAGAGGTGTTCAAAATCATGAGGGGTCTGGACAGAGTAGATAGAGAGAAACTGTTCCCATTGGCAGAAGGGTCGAGAACCAGAGGACACAGATTTAAGATGATTGGCAAAAGATCCACAGGTTATGATCTGGAATGCACTGCCTGAAAGAGTGGTGGAGGCAAATTCAATCGTGGCTTTCAAAAGGGAATTGGATAAGTACCTGAAGGAAAAACATTTGTAGGGCTACGGGGAAAGGGTGGGGGAGTGGGATGAGCTGAAGTGCTCTTGCAGAGAGCCGGCACGGGCTCGACTGGCTGAATGGCGGCCTCCTGTGCTGTAACCATTCTATGATTATTTTCTCGGGGAGTTGGATATATACTTGAAAATTTGCATGGCGATGGGAGAACAGCAGGGGGAATGGGACTACTCGGAAAGCTCTTTCAAAGAGATGGCACAGGCCCGATGGGCCAAATGGTCGTCTCCTGTGCCACTCCAGGGACTTGAGCACATGTAGCTAGTACTGATGGAGTGCTGCACTGTCTGAGTGTGCTGTCTTTCGGATGAGATGTTAAACCGTCAGGTGGATGTAAAAGATCACATGGCTCTATTTCAAAGAAGAGTAGGGGAGTTATCCCCGGTGTCCTGTCCATATAGTGCCTTTCACGACCACCGGACGTCTCAAAGCGCTTTAGTTAATGAAGTATATTTGAAGTAATGTGAGAAACATTGCAGCCAATTTGCGCACAGAAGCTCCCACAAACAGCAATGTGATAATGATCAGATAATCTGTTTTTGTTATGTTGGTTGAGGGATAAATATTGGTCAGGACACCGGGGATAACTCCGCTGCTCCTCTTCAAAACCTCGGTTTAATGTCTCATCCGAAAGACGGCACCTCCGACAATGCAGCAATCCCACTGCACTGCAGTGTCAGCCTAGCTTAATGTGCCCAAGTCGCTGGAGTGGGATCTGAATCCACAACCTTCTGACTCAGACGAGAGTGCTACCAACTGGGTCACAGCTGACACGCTAAATAGTACTTGGATCTGCACTTGAAGTGCTGTAACCAACAGGGCTACGTGCCAAGAGCTGGAAAGTGGGATTCGGCTGGATAGCTCTTTTTCGGCCAGCACAGACACGATGGGCCGAATGGCCTCCCTTCTGTTCTGTAAATTACTATGATTCTATTGTGTCCTGGGCCAATATTCATCCCTCAACCAAATCACACAAACAGATTATCTGGTCATTATCATATTGCTGTTTGCGGGACCTTGCTGTGCGCAAATTGCCTGCTGTGGTTCCTAAATTACAACAGTGACTGCACTTCAAACGTAAGGTGCTTTGGGATGCCCATGACTCGTGAAAGGTGCTATATTAATGCCAAGTCTTTTTGGTTAGTGTAAGGGTTAAAATGATAGTCGAGCGATGCTTTGTAATCTGGGTTCTTTGTCATAAACAGACAGCTGTCTGTACAAAGATTGGATCAATATTTTCAGATGCTAGCTCATCCTGTTTACAAAAAAAAGTGTATGTATGGTGAAATAATCTGATCAGCGATGGGTCTAAAGTATCAGAAACCATGTGCAGATAAGTAACCAAAAGGGTGGTTCGTGTATGTTTCTGGCACAGGATCTTGGGTAAGTAAACTTGCATCGTGTGGGTATATCTTAGCAGGAGAGTGTTTTTTGTTTAGAATCAGGAACATGTTTTATGCTATACAGAATGCACTTAAAAATATATAAATTTTCCCCATTAGTTTACTGTGGGCTTTGTTTGTAGTTGGAGTGTTATTAGCTGCTTAGCAGCAAGATTGATCTCAAATATCAAGGTGTGACAAACTTTTTTACCTTCATGGAATGTGGGCATCGCTGGCAAGGCCAGCATTTATTGCCCATCCCGAATTGCCCTCGAAGGTGGTGTGAGCTGCCTTGTTGAACTGCTGCAGTCAAGCGCTTTGATACAATTGACTGGCTCGCTAGGCCATTTCAGAGGGCAGTTAAGAGTCAACCACATTGCTGTGGTTCTGGAGTCACATATAGGCCAGACTGGGTAATTCCACACATTGTGCTGCTCAATGGGCCCGTATACACGCATAGATATATGGGGGTGCTCGGTGGGCCTGAATATTTTGCATCTCACTTTACAATATCGGGTACACAAGGCTAGCTACTTGAACCAGTGGAGTTTAATGATTTTCCCAGTATTAACATCAAGATTGAATGGCTTTTGAAAAGGTCACAATTTCTCTTCAGCTCTCCCTGGAGAGACACGCCATTCTTCAGCCTCTCTACTTGGAAGAAAGAGGAAAATAATTAAAAACTGCTCCTGTGCCTAAATAGTGTTAACTCCCAATTGCTTGCAAGAGATTTTTGGTCACCGATTTAAACGCAGCCCAAGTTAATCACAGGGCTGGATTCTCTGCAGGTTTTTTGGTAGCTTGAAGCACTGCAGAAGTTTATACAGCCCACTGCCCCGTCACTGACCTGCAGCCGACCAGGGTCACTGGGAGCACACTCAAGGCCATGGGGAACCTGACTTGCCCGTTGGTACCCAGCACAACATCTCCAACTCCGTTCTTCCAGCTCAGTATAGCGGCAGAACCAGCACCCACTGATGGTTAGAGCAGAGGGAGTGTCGAAAGGCGGAGAGGCGTGTAAGTGGGTATACATGGCTTTTAATAACTATTAATCTGAGGGGGAGGGAAGGTTCGGAAAGAAAATATAGGGACAATATTACAGTAATAATGCAGGTCTTGTTTTAGTAATTTAATGTAATTTCCCATTTCACAGTACAGAATTTGAAAAACAAAAAGTCAGCCAGATTTTCCTGGACCTGTTGCCAGTATAAAGGTTAGAGGCTGACTTTTTTTCATTCCTGGGATGTGGACGTCGCTGGCAAGGCCAGCATTTGTTGCCCATCCCTAATTGCCCTCGAGAAGCTGGTGATGAACTGCTGCAGTATTTCTTTCTTTGTAGCAGTTTGGTACAACTGAGTGGCTTGCTAGGCCATTCCAGAGGGCAGTTAAGAGTCAACCGCGATGCTGTGGGTCTGGAGTCACGTATAGGCCCAGACCAGGTAAGGACGGCAGATTTCCTTCCCTAAAGGACATTAGTGAACCAGATGGGTTTTGGTTTTTACAACCCGGTAGTTTAATGGTCACCATTACTGATACTAGCTTTTAATTCCAGATTTATTTAATTAACTGAATTTAAATTTGGGATTTGAACTCATGTCTCCGGTCCATTAGTCCAGGCTTCTGCATTACTAGTCCAATAACACAACCACTATGCTACTGTTCCCGTCTGAGTGGGAATTGCAGTGGGTGCTCATCACTGTGCACTAATTGTAGGTGACGCAATGTGTGTTTTGAGAAACACACTCCTGTAGAAATAACAATTACTTGTTGCGAAACAGTAGTTTTTGGTTGCCCAGTGTACATTCACTGCTGTTCCATTGCAGAACTGACCAGATAGCTGCCAAGTGAAGTATGATCAACTTAGTCAGTGGAAAAATAAATTTTGCATCGTGGCAGGCTGTGACCTTTTGTTCTTGATATTGTATGCAGTCAGTGCTGTGGACCCAGTAACCTGGGTGGATTCCAGTGTTTGGTGCCCAGGCATCGTATGGGACTGCTACAAGTGGCTCTGCAATACAAAAGTGGATGGATATCTGCTAAGAAAGAAAGACTTGAATTTATACAGTGCCTTTCACGACCACCGGATGTCCCAAAGCACTTTACAGCCAATGAAGTACTTTTTGAAGTGTAGTCACTGTTGTAATGTCGGAAACGTGGCAGCCAGTTTGTGCACAGCAAGCTTCCACAAACAGCAATGTGATAATGACCAGATAATCTGTGTTTTTACTGGTGTTAGTTGAGGGATAAATATTGGTCAGATAACTCTCCTGCTCTTCTTTGAAATAGTGCCATGGGATCTTTTACGTCAAACTGAGTCTGCTCTCTCAGGTGAACGTCTCATCTGAAAGACGGCGCCTCCGACAGTGCTGCACTACCTCAGTACTGCACTGGGAGTGTCAGCCTAGATTTTTGTGCTCAAGTCTCTGGAGTGGGACTCGAACTCAGAGGAGAGAGTGCTATGGCTGACTCAGTGTCAGGTTGTTTCCTGGTTCAGCTGTTGCTGTGAGGGGAGTCGGCACTCGTTGCTTGTTTTGAATTGTTTGCTGCCCGAAGGCGGCGGCTTTGCTTTCTTTGTTGCTTCAGCGAGTATTCAGTGTTTTTTTGAATTTTTATTGTAGCAAGCTATGTGCATCAGCTAGCTGCTCCACAATCCTGTTGGAGTGAAATGTGCCTTAGTCTATTTCTATTTTTAGATATTTGTAAGCCATCAAACCAGTACCACTTTATTCAATATTGGAGCTGTCTATGAACCAGAAGATATTGTTGACTTGGCTTTGTAAAAGTTTCCTTTTTTATTGTCAAGGGTTGATTCATGTGCATATTACTATATAAAGGAGCTAGAAATAATGGCGAGGCTGCAAATATCCTGCTAGTACACGACAATAGAATTGTCGGCTCTTCCCATTGATGTTTATCCCTCGGCAATATCAACAGCAAAAAGCAGTTGTTCCAAATGGTTCATATGATCTTATGAAATCACCAACTTCTTGTTTTATCTCGCAGTCTCTTCCCTCACATGTAACCTGGAAAAGCTGCATAAATGCCGTGGCTACAAGAGCAGGTCAGGGACTTGGTATTCTGCGGCGAGTGGCTCACCTCCTGACTCCCAAAGCCCCTCCACTGCCTACAAGGCACAAGCCAGGAGTGTGATGGAATACTGTCTACTTGCCTGAATCCAGGCAAGTGGAGAGTATTCCATTACACTCCTGGCTTGTGCCTTGTAAGTGGTGGAGGGGCTTTGGGACTCGAAACTTGACACTATCCAGGATAAAGCAGTCTGGTTTGGGTGGCACTCTACCAGTTTAAACATCCACTCCCTCCACCACCGGTGCACCGTGGCTGCAGTGTGTACCCTCTACAGGATGCACTGCAGCAACTCGCCAAGGCTGCTTCGACAGCACCTCCCAAACCCGTGACCTCTACCACCTAGAAAATGAGGGCAGCAGATGCATGGGAAAACACCACCACCTCCAAGTCACACACCATCCTGACTTGGACATATATCGTCGCTGGGTCTAAATCCTGGCATTCCCTCCCTAACAACATCATGGGAGCACCTTCACCACACTGACTACAGCGGTTCAAGAAGGCTCACCACCAGTGCTCCCTTTAAGCCGCGGCTCCAAGCAGCGTTCTGGAGCTGCCGCGCAGCCGGCTTTTAAATAGAAAACCGCGCATGAACGGGATTTTGAATGGACTGCACAGCCTGTTAAAGGGGCCGCGCGGCCCAAAAACAAATTGGAAGGAACATTGCCCACCGCCACCTTTTTTCAAGGGCAGCTAGGGATGGGCAATAAATCCTTACCATGCCCACGAATGATTAAAAAATGGACCAGTGCAGTATTCCTTTTTTAAGATTCCTTCTTGAGTGTTTGTTTGTTCCTTGCTCTGCATCTCTCTCTTCCCTTCCCTCCTCAGATGTACTGTAGCCCTTCACTCCTGTGATGTGCTCTGTGTGACAGCTGATTCAAGGACTCTCCGAGGAGGTGGTATTCTGTGTTCAGGCGCCCTGAGACTCTGCCTTGATGCCTGTGTGCTCGGGTGCCTGGTCTGTAGCTGTCTTGTTTTTCCCTGTGGCTAGTACTGGTATCACCGACCAATCCCTTTCTGTACAAGGTCCGAGGATTTGTCGGCGGCTAATTACACTAAACATAGGATCACTCTGTTCTGCAGCCAGTTGCCAGCAGTTTTATATTTACAGTTGTTGTCCCACATCTTGAGAATTGTCAGAATTTGAAATCCATTTTACAATTTGATTTACATAGACAGAGAATTTACAGCACAGAAGCAGGCCATTCGGATTTGAAATTCTAAGCTTGGCAAGTGTTAACCATGTGTGTATCCCTGCTACATTTTGTTTTAAATTCCCTTGCCGATCACTTAAAATATTTCCCCCCAGCTCATGTGTTGTTACTCTGATGTCACTGGGATTTCACTGAAATGCAACAGTGGGTGTTTACTATGTTTACCAAATGTCCATCTGAACTGAGAAATGGTACAATTATATAGATCCTAAATTAAACCAGAAAATGCTGTGAACACTCAGCAAGTCAGGCAGCATCTGTGGAACTTGGAAGGTAGGGTTAGTCTTTTTGGTCATTGAGCTGTTGTCAGACGAGCTATAGATCCTTTGCTTCCAAATGTGGGTTGTGTCTGGAGAGAGCATTTTGAGCTATAACATTAGGCTGCGGTACTGGTCTGTCTCTGGGGGTGGGAGTAATTTAATGGGATGGATTGAAGCCTGCCAGTTGCACCCGCCCCCCCCCCCCCCTGTAATTGGTGTGGGGATAGAGTTTGGAAGTCTAGTTAGTTTGGTGTCTCAACATGTACTAAAGCATATAACTAATTTGTACTTGTACTAACCGAATTGTTAAAACTGGAGAGCATCAATTAAGCTGTTTTGATCAACTTAAGAGGAAATTGTATGAACAATTAGAGAAAATATTAAAGGGGATGAAAAAGCACAGGGAAATGGGATTAGAATGGATTTCTCCTTGGCTTTGGCCTGTGTCACTGTTGCTTGGATTCTGCAAGGGCAGATGTATAGTGTGTATGGCTATGGCCATCCATCTAACATCTAAAATCAAAAGCTTGAGGTCTTCTGCCTTCCTAATAATTTCTTGCTTGAAAACAATAAATTGTCATTTAAAAAAAAAGCTGATTCATTAAAGTTGAATTCTACCTTTTTAATATAATTTAGAGCCTGGATTTTGAAAGCCTTATTTCTAGTCTCTTGCACCCTCTCCAGAGACAGGTCTTGTCTCTGAGGATGCCCACAGAAGAGAATGATTAATTTCTGTCGTCTCCTGTAATCTTCAGAATAAACGCCTTTCACAGTTCATTAAAACAGTGAACTTAAAAGGGAACAAAATGATCATGTTTCCTGCATAAACATCCCAGCTTGTCTTGGCGCCTTTTACATTGAAACTTTGAAATATACTTACCTGTTTTTTAAACAAAATTTTTAGGAACAGGTTTCTGGGTGCTGGCATTAATTTGATGTCACGGTTATGTTGATTGGTGAAGTTAGTCAGCCTGTTAGCAGAAAATCAGCTGTTGAATTCCTGGATCTGCTTTTCCTTTGTCTGTCTGACTTCAGTGCATTACTAACGAAAACCTCACCATATCTTTCCTTTAAATTAACATTCCCAGTGGCTTCCTAGGATCTACTCCTGACCTAGAGAGTTAACTTTATAAAGGTCCATACCTCTAATGTTTTTGTTGAAGAAATAAACTAATACTGATCTGGGGAAAGTGCTTTTTTTTAAAAAAAAAAGCTTCATGGGTTGTGTGAAGCTCAGATTGTAGTTTTGGGAGTGTTGGTACCTGGATGAGAACAGCTGGATTAATCTTTCAGATGGAATCTTAAATGATTAGCTCTTCACCTAAGACATTAACCTGTCTTCTGTTTCCAATGTTTATTTGATCTGCTCTGCCTATCCAGCATCTGCTGTGTTTTGTTGCAGATTTGTCGCCTTTCCCTGTTTTATTTCCATCTCGCTGTGCAACAGCATGCTTCCTTTATTGGCTTGGCCTGACCTGACATGACCGGCATTGTTAGTAGCTCCAGCTGCGATGGGCAGCAAAGTCTGCCTGGGTCCGGACTTGACACAGCACAACAGACCTCTCTGTGCGTTGGTTAAACACTCGATTCTCTGCTTTATCTGTTGACAAATCTCCAAAGTGTGGCATTGCTTAGCTATACAGTATGTTCTTGTTCCCCTTTCCAAAGGCAGTAAATGGCTGATTTCCAAAATAAATGACTTAATTGCATTATTATCTTACTGCAGTTGTACTGTCTCCGTTATACTGGCGAGAACTGGGAGGTGCTCCCGATGCCTTCAGTTAATGAAGGAACTGCTTAGTGTAGAGCTGAGCCATTTGGACCAGGAGGTCTCTGGTTCAATTCCTAGCCAGTGCTGAACTCACTTGGGGTAGCATGTGGGATACGACAAATGACCTTGGTACATGTGGGCAAGGGGATAATTGGCTAAGGTTCTTGCTCCAGATCGCTATTGCCAGCTGTTTAACACGAAGAGTTTGTTTCCAGTCCAAAATGCCTTTAGTTGCCAGTAATTATTTTTGAAATGCAATATACAAATGTTCAATCTTGTGTTGAATTTCTGGGGTTGTCTTGGTAATTCCCCCTCCTGGATCTGAGACTGGTACCATTTTTCCTTTGGTCCAGAAAAGCAATAATTCTGTGCTTGCGTGGCTTGGTTTCAAAAGATAGTATGGGGAAGGTTTTGCTACCTCTGCTGTCTGGATGTGTTTAGAGGTGCTGTATGTGTACATGGACAACAAAGATTTTGAGCTGTCACAATGTGGAAGGGCATCAAAACTTGGTTCGGGTCAAGGCCCCATTGCAGTGACCGTTGGCTTTCAACGTGTCCTGTTGATGCTGCCTCCTCCTCAAGTGGCAACAACACATTACAGTGTCATCCTCTGTCAATGATTAATACTCCATTACCTGCTCTGCTGGCCAACCAGTGTTTTTTGACAGCCCACTCAGCACTGCGCGGCACTGGCTAACTGCAGCCCACAGCCACCAGAGTGGAATTATCTTAAGGTGACCACGCAGCTCGAGGTCCTGATTATATCAACAACTGATTTTTGCAAGCTTCCTGATCAATGTTGCACAGAGCAGAACTGCTTGGTATGTCGTTTGCGAGTCCATTATTGTAGTATCACCATTATGGCAGCACTTGTGTATAGTTGAGGCTGAGATTGGCAGGGCTGAGTGATGAGCCCTAAACCAGTTTGAACCCTTGAACCTCTGACTCGGGCACGATTGCTATCGCTGAGCCAAGGCTGATCGGTGTACTATTCTAAAAACAAAGTCTGTATAGAAGCTGAAGTGAGAGCTGCTGTCCTGGGCAGTGGGACATGGTATACAGAAATTGTGCTTCTAAGGTTGTTAGCCAACCCCTGGAGTGGCTGAACGTTCATGTGTCCTTTATTCTTACAGTACACCTATCAGACTTGGCTCAGTGGTGGCATTTGTACCTGAGTCAGGCGTTCACAGGTTCAAGTTCTACTCCTAAAGACAAGCGCATAATATAGGCTGACACTTCAGTGCTAAAATCTCCTTTTTCGGATGAGATGCTAAACCGAGGCCCTATCTGCCCTCTGATCCCACAGCCCTATTTCAAAGGAGAGCAGGGGAATTCTCCCAGTGTCCTGGCATATAAAAGGGAGCTTACAAAATGCTGAGGTACAGAGGGATCTGGGGGTCCTTGTACGTGAATCACAAAAAGTTAGCATGCAGGTACAGCAAGTAATTAGGAAGGCCAATGGAGTGTTGGCCTTTATTGCAAAGGGGATGGCATATAAAAGTAGCGAAGTCCTGTTACAACTGTACAGGGCGTTGGTGAGACCACACCTGGAGTACTGTGTACAGTTTGGGTCTCCTTATTTAAGGAAGGGTATACTTGCATTGGAGGCAGTTCAGAGAAGGTTCACGAGGTTGATTCCGGAGATGAAGGGATTGTCTTATGAAGAAAGGTTGAGCAGGTTGGGCCTATACTCATTGGAATTTAGAAGAATGAGAGGGGATCTTATTGAAACATAAGATTCTGAAGGGGCTTGACCGGGTAGATGCAGAGAGGATGTTTCCCCTCCTGGGGAATCTAGAACTAGGGGGCATAATTTCAGAATAAGGGGGCACCCACTTAAATCGGAAATGAGGAGGAATTTCTTCTGAGGGTCGTGAATCTTTGGAATTTTCTTCCCCAGAGAGCTGTGGAGGCTGGGTCATTGAATATATTTAAGGTGGAGATAGACAGAATTTTGCAAGGTAAGGGAGTTGAGGGTTATGGTGAGCGGGCAGGGAAGTGGAGTTGAGGCCAAGATCAGATCAGCCATGATCTTATTGAATGGCGGCGCAGGCTCGAGGGGCTGATTGACCCACTCCTACTCCTACGTCATATGTATGTTCTTATCCTTCAATCAAAACTGCTAAAAGAATTGCTGTTTGTGGGACCTTGCTGTGCAGATTGGCTGCCATATTTCCCTACATGACAGTGACTGCGCTTCAAAAGTACTTCATTGGGTGTGAAGCCTATGTGACGTGCTGAGGTCTTGAAAGGTGCTATAGAAATGCAAGTTCTGTTTTGATTTGTATCCAGCGATTCTCAGCAACCTCAGTTTTTTTATCTAATGTGGAATAAAGCAGCTTACAATTCGAACTGAACTCTGCCTCGCCCTGTTAACTAGCTCCGCCTTTGGAAAGATTGAAGGAGTACCCGTGCCTCGGGCACGGAGATCCGGTCCAGAATATGAGCGAGTTTCACTCCGGGGTCCTGCTTCCCCACAAGTAGATATTGGGAACTGGGGTCAAATTCCATCAAAAGTAGGTGCTCCGACTGCTTAAGGGAGCAACTGTCACCACTATAGCCGCAGTTATTGCTGGTCATGCCAAATCTCGAACAGGTAGTTGGTCGTGATGACCTCGCAGTCGTTCGGAGTTCACTCATGCAATTACTTTAACCAAAGTGATTGGTGTCCTGTTTGTTTTTTCAGATGTGGGGGGAAAAGCGTGTATTAAAATGGTCTATTTGCCCTGACCTGCTGTGACCTAAAACACAATTGTACTGGGTTGTGAAGAGTGTAATTAATTCGCAAACCTTTTCTGCTCGGCTTTTGTAAGCTTGTTTCTGCTGTAAAGCAGTAGAATCATAAAATGTTACAGCACAGAAGCAGGCCATTCGGTCCATCGCATTCTGTGCCAGCTCTGAGCTATACTGTCTCACTACCCTGTCCTTTCCCATGTACCCTTTTTAATAAAAATTTCTGTCTTTTTCAAGTATTTATCTACTGCCAGCACTGTTGCTGGGTAGAAACTGCCCTCTGATAAATACCTCCCTTCATTGTTTGGTGATCCGGAATTGATGCCCTCTAGTGAAAATAGTTTTTCCGTATTACCTTATTAAAATGTTGTTTCAAAGCACGAGTGCATCCCAGGGCTCCGATATTAATAAACCACCTTAATCCCTTTGTGCTGCTACCTTATCGCTGACTCCCGATTGTGCTCTGTCCTATACAATGTATGTTTCGTGTGAGAATGCAGGGTTTTAGGGGTTACCTACAGCTCCAGGTAGCAATGCTCACCAAACTGTTCAGTTACAGGGGTAAGACTAGTTAGTTCTAGCTGAGTCAGGGTACTAACTGGGTCAGACGATATGTCTATAGTTTGTTAGAACTCTTTGTTCTATTACATAACGCCTGATGGCCTTGATGATGACTATAGGCTGGCTATTCAACTGCAAGCAGGTATTCCATAGCCCAGTCCTATCCATGCCTGATTAGCGTGCATTACTCACTTTCCAGCAGGAATCCTGAGCTTTTTTTCCCCTCCTAGCACCATCTTAGGTACACTGTTGTTGGTCCTATCTAAGATGAGCTGGCTCAGGACGGAATGGGGATCGAAGCTGGATTTTTAGTTTGTGTGTGTGTGTGTGTGTGGTTCAGCTCCATACTGAGGTGGTGGATTTAACTGAACCAGCAGGGGAGCTTTGTGAAAGCTGGTTTGTTTTAGCTTTTCGGTCATTGAATGGTGAAGCATCGAAATTCTGTTGCTAAATGATCAATGGGGAAAGCAAGAACAGGGTACAGCAGTGTAGTGGCTGTGCTAATGGACTAGTAATCCAGAGAACATGAGTTCAGAATTTGATTTCAGTTTATAAAAAGTTGTTTTGGTAAAAGTGACAATGAAATTGTCTGATTGTTGTAAAAATCCAACTGGTTCACTAATGTCTTTTACGGAAGGAAACTTGCCATCCTTACCCAGTTTGGCTTAGATGTGATTCCAGTCCTATACCGATGTGGTTGACTTAACTGCCGACTATAATGGCCTATAAAGCCACTCAGTTTTATTAAACTGCAGCGGTTCAAGAAGGCCCACCACCACCTCGGGACAGCTAGGGATGGGCAATAAATGCTGGCCTTACCAGTGATGCCTACATCCTGAGAATTAATTTAAAAAATAAAGGTGGTGATTCAGATGACAGTTGTGGGGGTGGGTGTGTGAGGTCCAAGTTGTGAAGGAAGGGAGGTGTCTCCCGCCCTTTCATTGTGTCCACACTGAGCCACTGAAGAGTGGTAAGTTCAATCACTATCTAGTTCTTTGCCCCCCCTACCTCAAACATTTTAGACTTACTTGCCCCTCTGTAGTTTATTTTTTGCAGACCGAGGGGAAAAAAACAGGGGGCGGGATGAAACTTGGATCTAATTGGAGGGCAGCAGGCCAAGGGAAAGGGGAGATTGTGTAACTAGGTGCAGAGTACAGACACAACGTCGTTGCAGGGGAGTTGATGAGATTCTGTTTAGTGTTTTGTTCTCTGAATGTTTGCTTTCAGTACAAGTTAATCAATGCTGCAGTGTTTGCATGTACTGCTTTTATAGAACGTAACTTAATTTGCAATTGAATCGAAGTGAAATGTTTGGTTTGATCTTTAGTGCCATGTATGTCTTTATTTTTGGCGATATTTCCTCCTTTTTGCCCTTTGACCTCCACAAGCCATGTGTCATCTGCAGCTGAAGGACTGTGCCACCTTCTCCTGATCTGCTATTGACTCCACGTCTTACCATTCAGTGATCTGAACCCATCGAGAATACAATTTGATGTCCTTATTTCTATGAGTCTTCACCCACCCTATGTATTAAATTCACCTGAGCTTCCTGGTCCTGGCAATGGACTTGCAGTGTACTTGGAATGAGGAAGAACTAGTTTTCTAAACACCTTTCTTTGCTCTAACTTCAGCCCAATTGAATGTTGTCTTGTGTAATGGTGAATCAAGATCGTCCTCACTGAGAAGTGTAGAAATCCCTCTAACCGAGAGAGATTACCCAAATCTTATGGATTTCCACATCTAACTCTGCCCCCACTATGGTTAAGAGCAGTTGCCGCCTTTGGACACCACTTCATGTGGTCGTCAGTCCAGCTTTGTTCCTGAATAATTAAAGGACCGATATCTAAGACTTGCATTACTTAAAATTGCTTTGCCAAAGCAGAAACCGAGAGACTAATGTTGCTTTTTTCTTCAGTTTAGGAATTCAGTTCTTAGTAGGACTCTGGGTATCAGCAAGTTGTACAGTGGTATTGTGACTAATGCCACCTGAGGTTGGGCAATGCAATGGTAAACCATGGGGTCAATATTTGGGAAAGAGGTTGTTTAGTCTTGCTGATAAATGGGACCATTTATTCACTAATATCATATGGAACTCTGGAACAAGTTCCTTTTACTTTTTCTCACCCTCTTCCCAGCAAAAACCTGGAGAGGAAGCCAATGCAAATGATGTGTTGGTCAAGTCAGTGATCAACCAGATTTCTGATTTGTGTAACCCTGGAAGATGTGACTTTTGGTAAAAGGGGCATGGATCAGACATGAGTGATATGGCTCCAGTTTCCTCTCCACATTTGGCTTTTTTTTGTACTAAAGATTTGTCTGGTCATCACCACCTACTAGAAGTTGTGGCTCTTGCTCGATATTCTCTTCATGTGAATTTGGCTCTTCAGGTTGAGGGATGTCTGTACCAAACAAGGAAACCGCACTGCTGAATTCCCATCAAGCACACTCCTTTTGTACTCTTTCCTTCTCTTCCCTCTGCCAACCCAGCGATCGGTATGACATTTCCATTCCCAAACCTTGTGGTTTGTGTGAAATCAGACTTTGATGCGGTTTCATCTGAACTATGACTAGTTTGTGCCCACTTCCTGAGTGTTCCAAAGTCATTTCACAAGAGCAGCCAAATGAGTGACGAGGTTTTCAGCCCAAGTGTAATTCAGTCAAAAGGCACTGAGAAGGCCAGACCTGAAACGTTAACTCTGTTTGTTTCTCTCTCCTCAGATGCTGCCTGACCTGCTGAGTATTCCCAGCATTTTCTGTTTATATTTAGCTATAATTCAGACCAGATTTCCGAGATGAAAGGGTTCCTACCTGTGTTTGGATCTGCCCTGACCACTTTCAATTTATTTACTGTAGCCATTAACTTTTAAACTATTCTGGAAGTTTGTGTCTGTGTGAGCTTCTAATTCAGACTGTCTCTATCAATAGTGAGTGATAACACTCACTGCTATTTACATAGTAAAGATATGGTAGGTGTAGCTCCATATGCTGAGTGGGAGAAACAGGTGACTTTGGACCTTTGGTTCCCAAAGCTCTCCACCACAGTGGTTTTCCTCGCCTCGTGTCTGGGTCTGTTGTAGACTCATTGATGGAGTTGTTGACTAGTCCTAGCAATCAATCTCTTATCGATGTATCCTGTGACTACCAGGATGGTAGGAGGCAAACTAGATAGACCTTGGTCTTTTTTCATCTAGCAATTCCTATGGTACCTTGCAGGCACTGTGGGTGGGGGGGTTGCAGTGCCATCACACTACTTGGGTCTGATGGCCAGTGAGAGACTTTTTTTTGCTGAATAGTGGAAAATATTCCAGTGGAGCATCTCCTGTGAATCATCATAAATATCCCAGCTGATAGTCATAGTTATACAGCACAGAAAGAGACCCTTCGGCCCATCGTGTCCGCGCCGGCCATCAAGCCCTGTCTATTCTAATCCCATTTTCCAGCACTTGGTCCGTAGCCTTGTATGCTATGGTGTTTCATCTAAATGCTTCTTGAATGTTGTGAGGGTTCCTGCCTCTACCACCCTTTCAGGCAGTGAGTTGTAGATTCCAACCACCCTCTGGGTGAAAAAGTTTTTCCTCAAATCCCCTCTAAACCTCCTGCCCCTTACCTTGAAATTATGCCCCCTGGTTATTGACCCCTCTACTAAGGGGAAAAGTTCCTTTCTATCTATCCTATCTATGCCCCTCATAATTTTGTACACCTCAATCAGGTCCCACCTCAGCTTTCTCTGCTCTAAGGAAAACAACCCCAGCCTGTCCAGTCTCGTGTGACGAATGTTCCTAATTCTTATAGAAGCAAATCTCCGGTTTGCTTCACCAAATATCTCTTGTCTTTTTTAAAACTTTTAACATTTTAATTCTTGTTTTCAAATTCCTCTGTGGCCTCACCCCTCCGTATCTCTAACCTCCTCTAGCCCTACAACTTTCAGAGATCTCTGCGCTCTTCCAATTCTGGCCTCTTGCGCATTCTCGATGTCCATTGCTCCACCATTGGCGGCCGTGCCTTCAGCTGCCTGGGCCCTAAGCTCTGGAATTCCCTCCCTAAACCTCTCCGCCTCTTTCCCCCCCCCCCCCTTTGAAACACTCCTTAAAACCTACCTCTTTGACCAAGCTTTTGATTACCTGTCTTAATGACTCCTTATGTGGCTTGGTGTCAAAATTTGTTTGATAATTGCTCCTGTGAAGTGCCTTGGGATGTTTTACTATGTTAAAGGCGCTATGCAAATGGAAGTTGTTGCCTGGCCTTGAGCTAACTGCCACAGGCCTATAACTAACAGCTAACCTCTTTAACAGGGCAGGCTTACGACTGCCACCATATTGCTCTCCTGGCTCTTGAGAAACCCCCATATTATATATTCAAAGAATGAAGAATTCTATCTTTTCTCCTTCCACCCCTTGTGAAGTACCACAAGCTTAGCTTGATTTTTGTTTTGCTTTTAGAAACCAGAACTTGTCATAAATCAAATTTCCCTTTTTTGACTACAGTTTCTCTCCACAGTCTTGAGGGCTGACTGGCCTACTCCCGTTCCCATATTCCATTGTTTTTTTCTGTCTTGAAGGCTCTGACTTGCGCTGGGTAGAGATGCACAAATGTAGGTCACCCTCCAGTACCTTTCCTGAGTGTTGCTAGGCTGTTTGGCTGTGGGGGTCTGTTTTGTGTGACCTAGTCATTCACTGAAGGACTGAGTCAGCTGTCTGACCATCCACTTAGTTGGCAAGCGTTGTGATGGCCAAGAGGGTAACTCTTACGGATGGTGTACAGCAAACAGCACAATGATTTCAAAGTTGCAAAAAAGATCATTTGCATAGAAAGGTTTAACATGCTTCCTGTTCCGTCTATTCCCTTTGACTGTCGGGCATTATTTACATCTGGGTGTACATGAATGAGTAATAGCAAAACTGAATAATTAAGTACATCTGCATTGGAGATGAGGTTGTCTGCTCAAGAATTTGCATGATAGAAGATGGGCACAATGAGATGTGACTGACAGGCTCTAAAGATTTGCCTTTGATGAGCTTGTCTTGTGACATTCCTATGAAACTGGTAAGCATCATCAGTGCAAGAAGATTTTTCTGGTTCAATTTTGTTCCTGTTCTTTTGGGACCAAAAACTCATTCTCCCTCTTGGTAGGGAAGCAATAGCAAAGTGAGTGCTGATTTACACTGAGCTGTTTTGATAACTTGGTGTGGTACTGAGCCATAGAGAACAGGAAGATCCCAGGTTACATCCTAGTCTGTGCTCTTAGCCAGTATCGGCAGGGGAGTGCATCAGTTAGTCTCTGCTTTCCTGGGCTAAAGAGGGAATAAAAATCAGCTGAGGGAGGTTGGATGTCAGTGGGTTAGCAAGTGCCCTTTCACTTCTGTGACCAGGGTCTAAGTTAGAATGGAAGTATCCCTGTCTAGGTGTAAAGGTCCTAACGTGAAATTAGTTCGAACAGTCTCGATCAAGTTCCTCCCACTGTATGCAACTGCCCCTAATTTGTCGATCACCAAAGCCACTCTGGCTAAAGGATAGTTGGTGTTGGGAGTGGGAGTACACTTGCTCTTGACTTTGATCGACTAGTATTCACAAATCGTGCTTGGGTATAAAATATCTTGCACTATTTCATATTGTGAATCCTCATATAAATTGCTGGACCCGTCTTCTAGGTTTAGGGCTGACTCAGTGCTGCCTTATTCCTCTTACCAATATTTGTTTTCCTTTTATCTACAAGTATTTAACACAACTGCAGCTGTTGGAAGTGATATTGTGGAAGATTGCCGTTTTTGTAGCTTGACTGATAATTTGAACAGACCAGTAGAACAATTCAGTAGAAGAGGGAGTGTATCTTTCTTTATCAGCCAAGGCTATCGGAGCTGTGACTGCACGCTCCCAGCTATACAATACTGATACTACAAGGACACATGAAATGCAGCGCAACATTTATCTCTCTCTCTCTTTCTTTATCTCGGGGTAAAAGTATTTATTGAATTGTACAGATATCTTTGCAGGCAACTTTTATAACTCAATGCAAGGCTCTTAGCATTGGAAGCAATCCTGTTTACCAGGTGATTTCTCCAAGATAGTATTTTTTTTTAAAGAGTGGGACTCAGGTTCTAGTCTCCCAGTCGTTTGACACAGGTTGCAGGTAGTGAAAATATTATTTATATAGCGTTAATCGTATCTCAAACTTCAAATAAATTCACCATGTGAAGCATTGAGAAGTGTCTGTTCCGTGGCGAGACCCTGTTTATATTGCAGTGCTGTGGTATACAGAACTTGTTCTGAGTTCATGTTTCTAAGCTTGGTTATCTATTTCTGAACCAACAGCAATATGAAAATGTTAATTGGTGGAACTAGATATTATCTTGTGATTACATAAACTTTTACCCAAGGTTTAACTTGTTTATTTTGGCTGTCTAGCTCTGAATTAAGTTGCCTTTCTGCCTTTACTCCCGGGTTACCAAAGCACATTTGTGACTGATTAACTGGTCGTGCAGTGTATGTGCTATTCAGTGAATGTCAGTCTCGTGTGACTGCAAATACTATATTTTTCCTCCACTGACTATTTTCCCTGTGCTGTGGTCATTAATAACCAAAGCACTTAGTCTGTCTGCCAAATCGCATACACTTCTATCACTGTGCTACCAGAGAGTGGCAATTAAATCGGGGATGGAAAAGTTATTTAATGTATTGGCTCAATTAGCTATATTTTCATGCTCTTCCCTTGGAGAGCAGTGGAAGGATCCGCGGGCTGATTAACAGTCTGACAGGCCGCGACGTGAACGCTCCTTCCGTGAATCACAGAATGGTTACAGCACAGAAGGAGACCATTCGGCCCATCAAGCCTGTGCCAGCTCTCTGCAAGAGCACCTCAGCTAGTCCCACTCCCCCACCCTTTCCCCGTAGCCCTGCAAATTTTTTTCTGTCAGGTACTTATCCAACTCCCTTTTGAAAGCCACGATTGAGTCTGCCTCCACCACCCTTTCAGGCTGTGCCTTCCAGATCTTAACCACTCGCTGCGTAAATTTTTTTTCCCTCATGTTGCCTTTGGTTCTTTTGCCAATCACCTTTTAAATCTGTGTCCTCCGGTTCTCGACCCTTCTGCCAACGGGGACAGTTTCTCTATCTACTGATTGGACCCCTCGTGATTTTGAGCACCTCCATGGGCCGTAACCATCTTTTTCGGTCACTAGGGCGGTTAGTCCTGTACAGCGAGACAGTTTTATGGGCTCCCACAACCACCAGACGTGAGTATCCCACTGGAATTCCAAGCTAGAGCTCCGGTCTCCACTCGGAAGACAGGAAGCAGAGGGTAATGGTTGATGGGTGTTTTTGTGACTGGAAGGCTGTTTCCAGTGGGGTTCCGCAGGGCTCAGTACTAGGTCCCTTGCTTTTTGTGGTGTATATATCCATGATCTAGACTTGAATATAGGGGCTTTGATTAAGAAGTTTGCAGATGATACTGAAGAAGGAAGCTGTAGACTGCAGGAAGATATCAATAAATTGGGCAGAACAGTGGCAAATGGAATTCATTCCGAAGAAGGTGAGGTAATGCATTTGGGGAGGGCTAACCAGGAAAGGGAATACACATTAAATGGTAGGACACTGAGTAGTGTAGAGGAACAAAGGGACCTTGGAGTGCATGTCCACAGATCCCTGAAGGTAGCAGGCCAGGTAGATAAGGTGGTTAAGAAGGCATATGGAATGATTGCCTTTATTAGCTGTGGCATAGAATACAAGAGCAGGGGGTTATGCTTCAACTGTATAAAACACTAGTTAGGCCTCAGCTAGAGTACTGTGTGCAGTTCTGGTCACCACATTACAGGAAAGATGTGATTGCACTAGAGAGGGTACAGAGGAGATTTACAAGGATGTTGCTGGGAGTAGAGAATCTTAGCTATGAGGAAAGACTGGATAGGCTGGGTCTGTTTTCCTTGGAACAGAGGAGGCTGAGGGGAGACCTTATTGAGGTGTATAAAATTATGAGGGGCCTAGATAAAGTGGATAGAAAGGACCTATTTCCCTTAGCAGAGGGGTCAAAAACCAGGGGGCCAGGGATTCCCAGATGTCGGTGGGGATGTTACACTTTTTCAAGGAGGCTTTGAGGGTGTCCTTGAAGCTTTTCCTCTGCCCACCTGGGGCTCTCTTGCCATGCCGGAGCTCCGAGTAGAGCGCTTGTTTTGGGAGTCTCGTATCGGGCATGCGGACAATGTGACCCGTCCATCGGAGCTGATCGAGCGTGGTCAAAGCTTCGATGCTGGGGATGTTGGCCTGAGCAAGAACACTGACGTTGGTGCGCCTATCCTGCCAATGGATTTGCAGGATCTTGTATCGCTGCTGCTCTGTAGACCATGAGCTTAGTGCCGGGTTTGAGGTCCTGGTCTTCAAACACTCTCTTCCTCAGGGCGACCGAAGGCTGCACTGGCACACTGAAGGAGGTGTTGGACTTCGTCATCGACGTCTGCCCTTGTTGACAGTAGGCTCCCGAGGTATGGAAAGTGGTCCACGTTGTCCAAGGCCTTGTGGTGGATTTTGATAATCGGGGGGCAGTACTGTGTGGCGGGGGCAGGTTGGTAGAGGACCTTTGTCTTACGGATGTTTAGTGTAAGGCCCATGCTCTCGTACGCTTCGGTGAACGTGTTGACGATGGTTTGGAGTTCGACCTCCGAGTGAGCGCAGACGCAAGCGTCTGGAGTATAATTACTGGAGTATAATTACTGGAGTACAATTAAATATGCACAGTTGATGGTATTATTGTTGATTGAAAGACACTCTGATGAAACACTTGAAATGGAATTCACATGGTTCTGATCATGGGCATTGAGTGCTTAGTGTACAACATTCACTACATGCCACTACCACAGATTCCGTCTTGAAAGAAAAGAAAGACTTGCATTTATATAGTGCCTTTCATGACCACTGGACGTCCCAAAGTGCTTTACAGCCAATGAAGTACTTTTTGATCTGTAGTCACTGTTGTAATGTAGGAAACATGACAGCTACTTTTCACACAGCAAGATCCCACAAACAGCAATGTGATAATGACCAGATAATCTGATTTTTAGTGATGTTGATTTGAGGGATAAACATTGGCCAGGACACTGAGGATAACTCCCCTGCTCTTTTTCGTAATAGTGGCCGTGGGATCTTTTACGCCCACCTGAAAGGGCAGACGGGGCCTCGGTTTAACGTCTCATCCAAAAGACGGCACCTCCGACAGTGCAGCGCTCCCTCAGCACTGCACTGGAGTGTCAGCTTAGATATTTGTGCTCAAGTCTCTGGAGTGGGACTCGAACCCACAACCTTCTGACTGAGGCGAGAGTGCTACTCACTGAGCCATGGCTGACGCTCGAATCAAACAAAACCCTTCTGCTTTCATCATAACAATTTAACTTGCACAATCATGAAGATATTCTTGAAGATGAATCCGTGTGAATTTAGTTTTGTAAGAACTTGAAATGAGAATGGTAAAATCACTAGATAACCTGTAGCTGATCAAAGTCCACAATATATTCTACTGACCCAACAACGTAATAAAAATGTACTTGCTGCCCCAGCCTGTATTCACTCGTGTGTTGATGGCATTTTGTAAAGTGCAAAATTCTGCTAGTTTGGACTAGTTGCACTGCATGGGATTTGAAGTCGATTTCTTGTCTCTTTCTTGTTCAAGATTGGTGATTTTACTTTTAATATTTTGTTTTTTCTTCACTTTTACAGAAACCCAACTGAACAGCCATGTCCGCGAAAGCCATATCTGAGCAGACCGGTAAAGAATTCCTTTACAAATACATCTGCACAAAGGCTGCAATCCAGAACAAGTTCAAATATGCCAGACTGCGACCTGAAACCGACTGGGGCCTCCTAGTCCAAGAGCACCCCTGGCTCCAGTCTGAGGTGGGTGTGTAGGACATGTTGAAGGGTGCAGTGGTGGTTTTAGTAATGCAAATGCTGCAGCACGAGAGAGAGAGAGGTCCGCTACAGTGATCAAATATCTTGTAAATATGCAACGACTGTACAGCTCCATGTAAATTAAAAATGTATTTACAGATTGTTCAAAAAGGGAGAAAGGGATAGACTGAGTAATTACAGGCCAGTCAGACTAACCTCGGTGGTGGGCAAATTGTTGGAAAAAATTCTAAGGGGCAGTATTAATCGTCATTTAGAAAGGCACTGATTAATCAAGAACAGTCAGCATGGATTTAAGGGAAGGTTGTGTCTGACTAACTTGATTGAATTTTTTGAGGAGGTAACGAGGGTTGATGAGGGTAGTGAGTTTGATGTAGTCTATATGGATTCTAGCAAGGCTTTTGATAAGGTCCCGCATGGCAGACTGGTCAGAAAAGTAAAAGTCCAAGGGGGCGTGGCAAGTTGGATCCAAAATTGGCTCAGTGGCGGGAAGCAAAGGGTAATTATCGGATGTTTTTGTGACTGGAAAGCTGTTTCTAGTGGCGTTCCACAGGGTTCAGTACGAAGTCCCTTGCTTTTTGTGGTTTATCTATCAATGACTTAGACTTCAGTGTAGGGGGCATGATTAAGAAGTTTGCAGATGATACAAATCCCCACATGTAGAGCTCCATTTATGGAGGAGTTGAACTGTGTGTGATTGAGTCAAGGGTTGTGTTTAATTTAGAAAGGGTTCTTTTTAAAGGCCAACAATACCAAGTAGGGAGGAGAGAATCCTTTCCCTCCTGTCAGCTGTGGCTCAGTGGGTAGCACTCGCTCCTGAGTCAGAAGGTTGTGGGTTCAAGTCCCAGTCCAGACACTTGAGCACAATAATCTAGGCTGACGCTCCCAGTGCAGTACTGAGGGAGTGCTGCACTGTCTTTCAGATGAGACGTTAAACCGAGGCCCCCGTCTGCCCCCTCAGGTGGATGTAAAAGATCCCATGGCACTATTTCGAAGAAGAACAGGGGAGTTTTCCCTGGTGTCCTGGCCAATATTTATCCCTCAACCAACATCACTTTATAAAATAAAAGTTAAGCTGGTGATTATCGCATTGCTGTTTTGTGGGAGCTTGCTGTGTGCAAATTGGCTGCCACGTTTCCTACATTACAACAGTGACTATACTTCAAAAGTACTTTACTGGCTGTAAAGCACTTTGGGATGTCTGGTGGTCGTGAAAGATGTTCTATAAATGCAAGTCTGTCTTTCCTGGTCCAATTTTATTAATTTCATAGTACTACCCCAGGTGAGATGTCTGTGCTGGGATGAACACACTTTCACCTTTCAAGCACCCAATGTCTGCATCAAGTGCTTCCAGGTCAGGCACCTATCACATCTTGTATGCAGAGTAAAGATCCCTCTACTTTGCCCAACAATGTACCTCTGTTCTCCAACCCCCCCCCCCCCCCGACTGCAGCAGCCCCATAATCCCACAGCAACCAGACCCGAGTGACATTGCCAATTACGACCAAATTATGGGCTGTTTCACGCTGTAGACCCATAACCACTAGATTGTGACTGCTCAAACTCGCTTCACATGGGATCCCTGTAGTCAGCAGCAGAAGGGACATTTATCCCATCAGATCTGGGATGGATATGAGTGCTGGTTCTTTGAGGTGCAAGATTAGTATCTAATGTGCTGTGCCATCCAGTTCCCCAGACCATTCTTTTTAAAGCCTAATTCTATTGAAGGTGGTGAAGCTGTTGCTGAGGCTGGTGGGCCTGCCCTATGTTTGAGTCTATTCCTAAATGTGTAGAAGCATGTTTACAGTCTTCCGAGCTCGACGTCGAGTTCAACAATTTCAGATCCTAACCTCTGCCCCCATTTATTTTTTTGGATGGAAGCTGTTGATGGTTCTGCTATTCTAGACCCATCTTTTGTTTCTTGTCCCATTGCTTTGTACTATCAGCCCTTTAGTCGTTTAATCTCTCCTGCCTTCCACCCTATTTCAGACCTTCCCTTTTGTTCTTTCCTCCCCTTCCGCCTTTCCCTGTCTCTGCACTTGCTTGAAATCTGTTGCATCTCTAACTTTTTCCAGTTCTGACGAAAGGTCATCGACCTGAAACGTTAACTCTGTTTCTCTCTCTCCACAAATGCTGCCTGACCTGCTGAGTATTTCTGGCATTTTCTATTTTTATTTCAGATTTCCAGCATCCGCAGTATTTCGTTTTCGTATGTAGAAGCAAATGGGTTACTGTCCCAACAGCAGCATGTGCTGCTATAAATGAGATCCACGTGAACTGGCTATAACTAATTTTTTAACTTGGCATGTGACTTGGTTGTTTGTTTGCAGGGGACAGGAGGTTTTTGGAGCATTTTCATGGAGGTTTTTGTTTAAAACTCCTTTCATGGAATCTTCTGTATGAAGGTGGTTGCGTGTTGTAGTGGGAAGTGGGCATATGGCGCTAATTACGCGCTGGGGTTCCCCTCGCCTTTCACTCTTTTCCCAGATACTGACTCGCTGGGGTACAGTTACACTGGTGCTGGATGTCGCCTGGTATCTTGCCTAAATGGCCATTCCTTGTGTGTTAGCAGGCTATTCAACCGTGGGGGCCGTCGGAGCCAAGCCTGATCCTGTTCCTACCTAATATCCCACCATTTGAAAGTTGTGAAATTGAATTCAGTAAATCTGGTCATTTGTGAATTGGCACTAGGAAAAATGACCATGAAAACATGAAGAAAAATTAAAATCCAACTGCTTCACATGCCCTTCAGGAAAGGGAACTTGCCCACCCTGATTGGTCTGACCTACACTTAATTCTAGTCAACTTATTGCCCTCTGAAGTGGCTTAGTGAGGTAGAAGGCCCACCACCACCACCTTCTCTGGCAAGTAGGAATAGGCAATAAAAGCAACATTGTCAACATTGCCCACACCCTGAGGAGAAACAAAACATGCAGGAGTTACTGGCTGTTCAAGAGGAGCAGGACAATTGACTTTTATTCCTTCCCAAACACAAGGAGGCTGAGGGTAACAAAACCCCCCAGCTGGTGCTCTGCCTGAGGTCAGCTAACTCAGTGTGGAATAAGGAAGCAAACTTGGGATATCCAGGTCTGTGTGACTTGGTCCCCTTTCAGGGTAGCTTGCACGCAGTCTGTTCTGGAGTGCTACCCATGTGTGGGCTGAGCAGATCTTGAGCAAGTTGCACCTGTGCCAGGAATATCTGTCCAGATACACCATGAAGATAGCAGAAAATATAGGAAAACAGGAAACCTAGCAGAAGTGTTGGCAATTTGAGGCCTTTTGATTAAAATTAAATTAAACTCTGAAACTCTTCTTAAATTTAAAGGGCTCTTGTGTGTTACTTTGTGAGACATGAGGTTTTTGGAGCTTTGAATTTAGACTTGTCTAATGCTTTTAAAAGCAAGAATTGGATCCAAATGGAGAATAATTTTGGTGCAGTAACAGTCTGCTTCTAGATGTCATTAGTAAACTGGGAGAGGATGGAATGGTGACCCCCCAGAAACGGCAATAGAGAAGCCGTACTCCTCCTGTATTGGACTCGTCTCATCTTCCATTAGTGTCCCAGTTGTAATATCTGAATGTTGGTGACTTGTAGCTGGACCTAATGTGGGTTTAAATATCATTATTTTTAATTGGTTAAGGATACATATTTATATAGTTTTCTTTGTATGGTGTTCTCTGATTTATCTCCGAGGCTCCTGATATTGGCCACCATATGCTGACCAGTAGGAGATGCATCAGGGTGGCCTTTGACTATTGGTGTCATGCTGTCCCTCTTTGACACGTTTACTGCCCCTTTGTCCAGCGACCGCAGGACTGAGATCAGGAGCTGTGGGTGGGTCTAGCTGTGCATACAAAACCACAGTCATTCTGCGCATTGAACTCCGGATTGTACACCAGCGTGCTGTCCAGTCGCCAGGGTCTACTGTGTTGCTCTCTTGAATGAGTAGCTCAATTTATCACTCCACACTTAATTTGAGTACAACAGACAGCAGTGACTTACGAAAGCTTCTAAAGCTTAACGGTTTTGTATCGTGCTCTGGCAAGCCAGACATTTGGAAATCAGTTTCAGACTAATTAAATTTTCTTTTTTTAACTCTCGACAGCCAACAATGTCATTTTACATAAATCTGTTTGATAAAATTGGCTTTTACAATTAAGTGGATCGTGAGCCTGACCAATTTGGCAGAAACGTCATGTTGCATGTAGCATAATTCAATTTTTATTGGCGCTTCCTCTTAAGCTGTGACCTTCTCAAGGTTAAGTTTGTTTTCTACATTACTTTCCACAAGTTGGAATCTAAAGGATGTGGGCTGTAATCCAAACAGCAAGATTGTCTAGATTCTGACAAAAAGAATCATTTTTTGTTGGAGGAGGAGGAGGAGGAGGAAGACAGTGGAAGGGAACCCGAATGAAACTTGCATTGGATGCTGCTTTTGTTGAGGTTTGAGGGGATGTAAGTTGCTGCTAGCAAGCGATTTAGCTGCAAAGCACTTGAATCAAAAGAGCTGAACTACTGTAAAATCTCATTTTTAAGATTGAAACCCTTTTGTGGTCTCCTTTCATGTGTAGCAACAAACTGCTCCTTTTATCTTCAATAAATTTTGCTCCAGTTGAGGCTGATCTGGATAGGTCCGGCTAATCTCTCAAAAATTAAAATCCATTTGATGAAAGTTAAAGACTTGTATTTCTGTAGTGCCTTTTGCAACCTCCGGACGTCCCAAAGTGCTTTACAACCAATTAAGTACTTTTGAAGTGTAGTCACCGTTGTAGGAAACGCAGCAGCCAATTTGCGCACAGCAAGCTCCCACAAACAGCAATGTGATAATGACCAGATAATCTGTTTTTTAGTGATGTCGGTTGAGGAATAAATATTGGCCCCAGGACACCGGGGAGAATTCCCTTGCTCTTCGAAAATAGTGCCATGGATCTTTTACGTTCACTTGAAAAGTAATTCATTGGCTGTGAAGCGCTATGGGATGTCCTGAGGATATGGAGGGTTCTATATAAATGCAAGTTCTTCTTTCAAGGGAAACTATTTGACTAAAACGACTGAAGGATTCCTTCTGTTAAATTCTAAGGGTTTGAGTTCCTCTGTTCTTTTAGCCTTGGTATCCAAGTGCTTCATTAGAAATCTTGTTTTCAATTGGCTCAACCTTTCTGTTTTTTCTCTCTTTAGCGTCTGGTGGTGAAGCCAGACCAGCTGATTAAGCGCCGTGGGAAGCTGGGCCTGATCGGGGTTAACCTGGACTTGAGCGGAGTGAAGGAATGGTTAAAGCCACGCCTGGGATGGGAGACGACAGTGAGTGCTGTAACCTGTGGGGGGGAACAACACGACTGCAGTGGAAAGTGTATTGCTTGACTGATCCAACTGACACGAGATTTAACTTTTCTATTGCGGTGACAGCGCTGATTCATTGCGATGATTCATCTTCCATTTGATAACTAAATTGCTGCGGCAGACTTGCAGCAAAGAAGCCTGCCAAGTGGAGTTATCTTGTCCTTGTTGAAGGTTGAGCTGACACCCATCCTTCAACTGGTGGGGCAAGCTTGATAGTTTGAAGTGCTGCAACCTGCAGCATTCATACAGATTTTAATCCAGTAACTCTTCGTATAATGAAAAACTGGATGTTACGTTAAAATGAACAATGACTGATAATGGGCCCACGTCAGAATTTGAAGCCAAGGCAGTGATTCCTGTTTTTTTTTGAGCGGTTGGGGGCAGCGAGGTAGGGATTTGAACACAGTAAAAATGTTAGCCAGTGTCTGCATGAAGCATTCCTAGGGTAGATGTACCCCTGGTTAGAATCATTGGAAATCTCCATCTCTTTCTCTTCCTTCCCCACCCCCCCCAATTCAGTTATCTAGATATGTTACATAAGAACATAAGAAATAAGAGCAGGAGTAGGCCATACAGTAAGATCATGGCTGATCATCGGCCTTAACTCCACTTTCCCGCCCCATCTCCGTATCCCTTGATTCCCCATGAGTCCAAAAATCGAGCTCTCTCAGCCTTGAATATACTCAAAGACTCAGCATCCACAGCCCTCTGGGGCAGTGAATTCCAAAGATTCACAACCCTGAGTGAAGAAATTCCTCTTCATCTCAGTCTTAAATGGCCTACCCCTTATCCTGAGACTATGCCCCCTAGTTCTAGACTCTCCAGCCAGGGGAAACAACCTCTCAGCATCTACCCTGTCAATCCCCTTCAGAATCTTGTATGTTTCAATGAGATCACCTCTCATTCTTCTAAACTCCAGAGAGTATAGGCCCATTCTACACAATCTCTCCTCATAGGACAGCCCTCTCATCCCAGGAATTAATCTAGTGAACCTTCGTTGCACCGCCTCCAAGGCAAGTATATCCTTCTTTAGATAAAAGTGAGAAGTCGCACAACACCAGGTTATAGTCCAACAGTTTTATTTGAAATCACAAGCTTTCGGAGCGGCTGCTCCTTCGTCAGGAGTTCACCTGACGAAGGAGCAGCCGCTCCGAAAGCTTGTGATTTCAAATAAAACTGTTGGACTATAACCTGGTGTTGTGCGACTTCTCACTTTTGTCCACCCCAGTCCAACACCGGCATCTCCGCATCATGGCTTCTTTAGATAAGGAGACCAAAACTGTGCACAGTACTCCAGGTGTGTTCTCACCAAGGCCCTGTACAATTGTAGCAAGACTTCCTTACTCTTATACTCCAACCCCCTTGCAATAAAGGCCAACATGCCATTTGAAAGTTTCTCACCATTTAAAAAAAAATATTCTGTTTTTTCTGTTCTTCCTACCAAAGTGAATAACCTCACATTTCCCTACATTATACTCCATCTGCCACCTTACTGCCCACTCACTCAGTCTATCTATATCCCTTTGCAGACTCTCTTCTCCTCACAGCTTACTGTCCCACCTAGCTTTGTATCATCAGCAAACTTGGATACATTACACTCGGTCCCTTCATCTAGGTCATTTAATATAGATTGTAAATAGCAGAGGCCCCAACACTGAACCTTGCAGCACCCCACTAGTTATAGCCTGCCAACCTGAAAAAGATCCGTTTATCCCTACTCTGTTTTCTGTCCGTTAACCAATCCTCTATCCAGGCTACTACATTACCCCCAACCTCATGAGCCCTAATTTTGTGTAATAACCTTTTATGTGGCACCTTATCGAATGCCTTTTGGAAATCCAAATATATTACAGCCACCGGTTCCCCTTTATCTACCCTGCTAGTTGCATCCTGAGAAAACTCTAATAAATTTGTCAAACACGATTTCCCTTTCATAAAACCACGTTGACTCTGCCTAATCATGTTATGATTTTCTAAGTGACTTGATACCACGTCCTTAACAATGGACTCCAGCATTTTCCTGACGACTGATGTCAGGCTAACTGGCCTGTAGTTCCTTGTTTTTTCTCTCCCTCCTTTCTTGAATAGCGGTGTTACATTTGCGACCTTTCAATCCGCTGGGACCATTCCAGAATCTAGGGAATTTTGGAAGATCAAAATTAATGCATCCACTATCTCTTCAGCCACCTCTCTTAGAACCCTAGGGTGTCAGGTCCAGGGGATTTGTCGGCTTTTAGTCCCATTAGTTTCTTTAGTACTTTTTCTCTACTTATACTTTAAGTTCCTCACCCTCATTAGACCCTTGTTTCCCTGCCATTTTCGGTATGGTTTTTGTGTCTTCTACTGTGAAGACAGATACAAAATATTTGTTTAACGTTTCTGCCATTTCCTTATTCCCCATAATAATTTCTCCCCTCTCAGCCTCTAAGGGACCAATGTTTACTTTTGCTACTCTTCCTTTTTACATATTTGTAGAAACTCTTGCAATCTGCTTTTATATTTCTTGCTAGTTTTCTCTCATTCTATTTTTTCCCTTTTTATCAATTTTTTTGGTCAACCTTTGCTGGTTTCTGAAACTCTCCCAATCCTCAGGCTTACTATTATTCTTTGCAACATTATAAGCTTTTTTCAATCTAATGCTATCCTTAACTTCTTTAGTTAGCCACGGTTGGATTACTTTTCCCGTGGAGTTTTTGTTTCTCAATGGAATGTATTTTTGTTGAGAATTATGAAATATTTCTTTAAATGCTAGCCACTGCTTATCTACCACCATACCTTTTTTAATTTACTTTTCCAATCTACCTTAGCCAACTCACCCCTTATACCTATGTAATTGACTTTATTTAAGTTTAAGACTCTAGTTTCGTACTTGGGCAAGTCACTCTCAAAATTAACGTGAAATTCTATCATATTATGATCACTCTGCCCCAGAGGATCCTTTACTATGAGATTGTTAATTAACCCTGTCTCATTACACAATACAAGATCTAATATAGCCTGTTCCCTTGTTGGAACCATGACATATTGTTCTCGGAAACTGTCCCGAATGCATTCCATGAACTCTTCCTCCAGGCTACCTTTGCCAATTTGATTTGTCCAGTCTGTATGAAGATTTAAGTCCCCCAAGATTATTGCATTACCTTTGTTGCAAGCTCCTACTATTTCTTGATTAATATTCTGTCCAACGGTATAGCTACTGGTAGGGGGTCTATATACTACTCCTACCAGTGTTTTCTGCCGACACTGGCTTCAGAATTGCGGGCACTCTCTTCATTGTCCCCTTTGCAGAACGGGGTGCAGCAATTCAAGCAAAAATGATTACACTCTGTAAATCTGGCAATCCAGACTCTTAACCCAAGCAAAGGATGTGTTTGCCTTTTAGTTAAATTCAGACAGGCACTTGGTACGGTGCTAGAAACCTTGACTGAAGCCTTTGGTGAATTTCAAATGGGTTTTTGGGAGCGTGCTGTCACTACTCTGCTGACTTTTCTGGGCTGGAATTTGAAAGCAGCGTGAAAGTTCGGCTTTACAGCACGTCTGATGCAGACAGCTTGTCGCCTGGTGAGCTGCCCTGGAGCAGCCCTTCCTCATAAATACAATCACAGCTGTCTGTTAAACGCCAGACCGAGGGGACAGTCCATTAGGGAATGTAAAGAAATTCGCTGCTTCTAGCACCACAGCCGTAATGAAGTTGTCTGCTTGCATTTTGTTTGATGTATTTGACATGTGAAATGTAATTTACTAAAATGCCAACCACAGCAGCCTCTTTCAGTGATGTTCAGTTGCTTTTCTCAGGTCTAAACAGAGAGGAAGATTTCAGTAGTTGGCTCCTACCATTAATTAGTCATGCTCTGTAGAATCAACATGTTGGAGCTGAGAGATATGGTGTCACGATGGGAATCACTGACTCGCCCACCCCATTGCTTCTCTTTACCCCACCCCACCAGATGATGCTGAGCTGTCCAGGGTATTACAGAATCTACAGCACAGAAACTGGCCGCTCAGCCCAGCTGGTCTGTGCCGGATAGGGAAAGTTAAACCCATAACAATAATTTCAGATACGACTGGGTAAAGGGCCCCAGGTTTGAGGTTGCGAAGGGCAAAGTTCAGGATGGACACCAGGAAGTATTTCTTGACACAGAAGGTGACCAACAGCTGGAGGAGACGGGAAGAGTTGTTCAGTTCAGGACACAATTTCGCTCATTGCCCGTCAGCTCCTGTATCGCAAGCAGCCCATCGTACGGCAAATCGATGGGTTTTTAAAAAAACAAACTCTTAAAATGTATGTACATTCTACATACATTAAGGTTAACTCTCCAGGTCTGTGTTACTCCACCTGATCTGGAGAGATTACAAAAATGATAAATCATGACAATCCGAAATGAAAACCGAAAACGCTGGGAATGTGCAGCAGATCTGTCAGTATCAAAGTGAAAGCGAGTTCACCTTTTTGATGAAACTCTACAAAGCTGGAGGGTGTTGTTCGAAATGTCTTTTTTGGCACCCACTCCACTTCTCCTCGATAGTGCTCTGATGCATGGCTAACCTGTGCTCCATCTGCGACCTTTGAACCAGTTGCTAAGACATAGGCAATGGTGGCGATCCTCTCAACCCAGGTTGGGATGGGGGGGCGGGGTTGGTTCTGCTTTGAGACAGATTCAGGATCAAACCTGTATTCCCAGCTGTGGTGGCACCACAGACTTTGGTGCGAGTCTTGCCTCTGAGTCAGAAGGTTGTGGGTTCAAGTCCCACTCCAGAGACTTGAGCACAAAAATCTAGGATGACACTCCAGTGCAGTACTGAAGAAGGGCTGCACTGTCGGAGGTGCCATCTTTTGGATGAGATGTTAAACCGAGGCCCCATCTGTCCTCTGGTAGATGTAAAAAGATTCAATGGCACTACTTCGAAGAGCAGGGGAGTTCTCCCCGGTGTCCTGGGGCCAATACTTATCCCTAAATCAACATCACTAAAACAGATTATCTGGTCATTATCACATTGCTGTTTGTGGGAGCTTGCTGTGTGCAAATTGGCTGCCGCGTTTCCTACATTACAACAGTGACTACACTTCAAAAGTACTTCATTGGCTGTAAAGCACTGGGACGTTGTGAAAGGCGCTACAGAAATTAAAGTCTGTCTTTCTTTCCAATGCGAAGTGCTGCCTCATTGCTGTTAGATTGATAGTTTCTTAATGCAGCACCTTTAAATGATAAGCCTGCGGGCAATTGGAGATATAGTTCAGTGGAAGGGAATTTAGCTGCAGATTAAGAGTTCCTTGGTTAAATCTGGGTGCCTCCTGTACTGTCATGTGCTATAATAAAGGTATCCTGGCCAATATTCCCGTCGCCACCAGCATCTCATTGCTGTTTGTGGGATCTTGCTGTACGCAAGATACCTACAGTGTTGGCCTACAAAAGGCGACTGCACTTCAGTATAATCTCTAAAGCATTTCTGAGCAATATAAGATGCTATATACACACACAAGTTCTTTGTTTCTGACAGAATGTAGTCGGTTTTTAGTATTCTCTTGCTGATTTAACTTTTTATTTAACCAGGTTGGACGGGCAAAGGGTGTTCTGAAAAATTTCCTGATTGAACCATTTGTACCTCATGAACAGGTTAGTCAAACCATAAATTATTTTTATAAAAAAAATTAATTTGGCGTTTGTTGCTGGCGCAATGGCAAGAAATATTACGCGGTTTAATAGCGTATAATGTTGCAGCGCTCACTTCTGTTGTGTAATGCTTAATTTGCACATGGGGGTAGAGTTTAAATAAAACATGTTTAATTCTGACTTGCGATGCTCTTCACAGTTCAGTAGTTTTTGCCTCTTTGATTTAAAAGATTCTGACAGTCTTGACAGGAGCAAAGCTTGGGTCCCTGGGCAGGGAGCTGTCAGGAGCTGGGAAGTGTGAATGACAGTTAACACTCTGCATCAGTGCATCAGGATGAAATGCTGCAATTTATTCCGGTTTCTGATCTCTGAGGTACCCTGTTTGATCAGCAGGTGCACATTTATAGAAGGGATGACATCTGAATGGAATTGTGAATAGGCATGTTCTTGGTTCACAAGATTTCTTCATTCTTACTCTAGAATACAAAGCTAGGTGGGGGAGTAAACTGGCAGGAAGAATGGAAAAGCAGAATATTTTTTGAAAAGTGAGACTCATAAATGTTGGTATACAGATGGATTTGGGTGTCCTTGTACACGAATCACAAAGTTAACATGGAGGTACAGCAAGCAATTAGTAAGGCAAATGGTATGTTAGCCTTTATTGCAAGGGAGTTGGAATATAAGAGTAAGGAAGTCTTGCTGCAATTATATAGGGCTTTAGTGAGATCACACCTGGAGTACTGTGTCCCATTTTGGTCTCCTTACCTAAGGAAGGATAAGATATACTTGCCTTAGAGGGGGTACATTGAAGGTTCACTAGATTGATTCCTGGGATGAGAGGGCTGTCATATGAGGAGCGATTGAGTAGACTAGACCTATATTCTCTGCAGTTTAGAAGAATGCGAGGTGATCTCATTGAAACGTATAAAATTCTTCGAGGGCTTGAAAGGGTAGATGCTGAGAGGCTGTTTCCCCTGGCTGGGGAGTCCAGAACTAGGGGTCATAGTCTCAGGATAAGGGGTTGACCATTTAGGACTGATGAGAAATTTCTCCATGGAGGGTTGTGAATCTTTGAAATTCTCTACCCCAGAGGGCTGTGGGTGCTCAGTCGATGAGTATATTCAAGATAGAGCGCTAAAATTTTGGGCACTCTGAATCAAAGAATATGGGGATTGAACGGGGAAGTGGAGTTGAGGTCAAAGTTCAGCCATGATCGTATTGAATGGTGGAGCAGACTCGAGGGCCATATGGTCTATTCCTGCTCCTATTTCTTATGTGTTCTCCTGAATATGTAAAAATTCTGCTACATGAAACTATGTCCTTCACCTGGCTTAATTCTGTATGTAACAAGTGCAACATTCCATTAATCCATTCCCAGCAGTTCAGCCTCCTGAATCACAAGTTCTCCAATTCCCCCACCGCCCCAAGAACTTCAGCAAAGTACCAGATATTTGCAGCAAAGTGCAAGTTCAGGGATTGGGGTGGAAGTTGTGAACTACCTCGTTACATTCTCAGTGAATTTCTTGACTTTATGGGGGAATCCTGGCTGTGATAATGGAGAACTGGTCTGTAGCCTTCCTTGCGTGGTTCCGCTAGCTTTTAAATGTGTATTCCTGATTTGCAGTCCCATTAAAAGAATTAAAGGAAGGTTTGGAAAGAAGCTGGCTACAATGTAATTCTTGGCTACAAGCCATTGTGCAGGAAGGTTTTAAAAAAAAAAAAAAAAAAAAATCTTTTTCAGGCTACAAGTGATTAATATTAAAGGTTATGGGCAGCAGCAGGAGATTAGGGTTAAACCAAGTGCCTCGTGGAGAAAAACACTAGCGCAGACTTTATGGGATAGGTGGCTTAGGAACAGGAGGAGGCCATTCAGCCCCTCGAGTCTGCTCCGCTATTCAATTAGATCATGGCTGATCTGCACCTCAACTCCATTTTCCTGCTTTTGCTCCATATCCCTTGATCACCTTGCCTAACAAAAATCTATTGATCTCAGTCTTAAATTCCAAATGACCTCCTTTTGAGGGAGAGTGTTCCAGATTTCTGCCACCCTTTGTGTAAAAGTGCTACCTGATCTCACTCCTGAATGGCCTAGCTCTAATTTTAAAATTAGATCCCCATGTTCTTGATTTTCTCACACCAGAGGAAATAGTTTTCCTTATCGACCCTATCGCATCCTTTTAATATTTTTAAACACCTCGATCACATTCCCCCCTCAATCTACTAAACCCCAGGGAATACAAGCCAAGATTGTGCAGCCTGTTTGTGAGCTGTGACATTTCTGCGGTTCTTGCTCAGGAGGAAGAGTTCTACGTGTGCATCTACGCTGCTCGGGAAGGCGACTATGTGCTGTTCCACCACGAGGGTGGGGTGGATGTTGGTGATGTCGACTCTAAAGCCTACAAATTCCTGGTGGAAGTTGATGGAAAGCTGAGCGAGCAGGCCGTCAGTAACCACCTGCTCCAGCATATGCCTGAAAACAGGAAAAGGTAACTTTAAAAACAGAGAACTCACTTTTTTTTTTCTTTTCAGTAACATGGTATTCATCATGCAACATCAGCTACTGCTCTTGGGCCTCCACCAGTGCTGTTAGTGTGGAATGGAACCATACAGAATGCGTAGGTCCCAGCTTCAGTCATTGGTCTGTGCTGAGGTAACTGGTCCTAGCTGGGGTGATGGTAGAAGGAGCACTACAGCTGGACGTAATACTGTGGAAGATTTAAATCACCCAGGGTTCCCACTTCTGAGTCAGAAGGTCGTGGGTTCAAGTCCCACTCCAGAGACTCGAGCACAAAATCTAGGCTGATGCTCCAGCGTAGTACCGACTGAGTGCTGCGCTGTCGGAGGTTCTATTTTTCAGATGAAACGTTAAACCGAAGCCCCGTCTGCGCTCTCAGATGGGCGTAAAAGATCCCACGGCACTATTTCGAAGAGGAGTAGGGGAGTTCTCCCCGGTGTCCTGGCCAATATTTATCCCTAACCAACATCACGAAAATAGATTATCTGGTTATCATCACATTGCTGTTAGTGGGATCTTGCTGTATGCAAATTGGCTACTGCGATTCCCTACGTTACAACAATGACTACACTTCAAAGCCACGTCATTGGCTGTAAAGTGCTTCGGGATGTCCTGAGGTCATGAAAGGCACTATATAAATACAAGTCTTTCTATCTTTGTTTCTCCTGATTGCTGCCCTGCTGGAAAGCGCCTGTGTGGATGTCCCATGAGGACAAGGCCAGGATTGCTTGTGGTTCCGCCAGGACCACTTGGCTCCAGACCTCATTGCAGCCTTGGTCCAAACATGGACAAAAGAGCTGAATTCCAGAGGTGAGGTGCGAGTGACTGCACTTGACATCAAGGCAGCATTTGACCGAGTGTGGCATCAAGGAGCCCTAGTAAAATTGAAGTCAATGGGAATCTGGGAAAACTCTCCACTGGTTGGAGTCATACCTAGCACAAAGGAAGATGGTTGTAGTTGTTGGTCAATCATCTCAGCCCCAGGACATTGCTGCATTCCTCTGGGCAGTGTCCTGGGCCCAACCATCTTCAGCTGCTTCATCAATGACTTTCCCTCCATCATAAGGTCAAAGGTGGGGATGTTCGCTGATGACTGCACAGTGTTCAATTCCATTTGCAACTCCTCAGATAATGAAGCAGTCCATTCCTGAATGCAGCAAGACCTGGACGACATTCAGGCTTGGGCTGATGTGTGGTGCGAATGTTACTTGCCACTTAAGTGCCAGGCAATGACTATCTCCAACAAGTGAGAGTCTAACCACTGCCCCATGACATTCAATGGCATTACCATCGCCGAATCCCCCACCATCAACATCCTGGGGGTCCTAATTGACCAGAAACCTAACTGGACCAGCCACATAAATACTGTGGCAACAAGAGCAGGTCAGAGGCTGGGTATTCTGTGGCGAGTGTCTCTCCTCCTGACTCCCCAAAGCCTTTCCACCATCTACAAGGCACAAGTAAGGAGTGTGATGGAATACTCTCCACTTGCCTGGATGAGTGCAGCTCCAACAACACTCAAGAAGCTCAACACCATCCAGGACAAAGCAGCCTGTTTGATTGGCACCCCATCTACCACCTTAAACATTCACTCCCTGCACGACCGGCGCACTGTGGCTGCAGTGTGTACCATCTACAAGCTGCACTGCAGCAACTCGCTAAGGCTTCTTCAGCAGCACCTCCCAAACCTGTGACCTCTACCACCGAGAAGGACAAGGGCAGCAGGCACATGGGAACACCACCACCTCCAAGTTCCCCTCCAAGTTATCCTGGCTTGGAAATATGTCGCCGATCCTTCATTGTCTCGGTCAAAATCCTGGAACTCCTTCACGAACAGCACTGTTGGGGGTACCCTCACCACACAGACTGCAGTGGTTAAAGAAGGCGGCTCACCACCACCTTCTCGAAGGCAATTGGGGATGGGCAATAAAATAACCTCCCAACACATTCCGTTTACAGTCTCTGGCTGATTATTATACACATCCCGATGGTCCTAGGAACAAGTTTCTCATGTTTCCCCCAACACCCTGGACTGAGGGATGGTGTGCCTCATGGCAAACTTGAAGTTACAGAATATTTAATTTAAACTCCAGGCTGAGAGTGCAGAGGTTGCAGTTGGTAAACTGATCTCCACTCTGGGTACAATCTGCATAAAAATAGTTCAAAGGAAGTTGACTGTGAGTTGAAGACTGCAGCTGACTCAAAACTGTGGTAAATCTTCATATTGTAGGTGTGCACACACTAGTTTGTGGCAATGCCTAGCTCTGTGCAGGTGAAACCATTTGCACTAACCCAAGTAACAGAATATATAGAAGACGAGGCCATTCAGCCCCTCAAGCTTGTTCTGCCATTCTATTAGATCATGGCTGATCTTCACCTCAACCCCATTTATGTGCCTTTGCTCTATATCCCTCGGCACCTTTACTTGTCAAAAATCTATCGATTGCAGTCTTGAAAAAATTTCAATTGACCCCCAGCATTCACAGCCTTTTGCGGGAGAGTTCCAGATTTGTACTACCCTTTGTGTAAAAAGTGCTTCCTGATTTCACTCCTAAATGACCTAGCTACAATTTTAAGATTATGGGTACTGAACAGTGAAAGTGAAATCTCAACAAAGGGGATTTGAGGTATTTATAAAGAGATCCTGAAAACTGAAACCCAGAGTCTCGAGCAATATCTTACTTTTGACTGCACCTATTGTATTTGATCTAAAGCTGTGCATCTACTACATGGCGTTAGATTATCGAGCCAGAATGCAGTTGGTCTCTCAAAAGGGAAATGAAGAGAGATGACTACTTAACTTTTTCCATGTTCTTAATTCTATCATAATACTGATGATTTATGGGATTGCCCACAGATTAAAAGGTTTTTGTTTTAAACAAAATGTCTGACCTCACCTCAACTTGGGCAAAACAGCAGTTTTCCCCTTCCCTCCCCCATAGCCATTCAGTGACACCTATAAACAAATACAGGACAGGTTTGGATGCAAGGGCTGTGTACTTTCATATCTCTCGCCTCTCTCATGCCGCTCACTCTCATGCTCTTTCTACCATCATGTATTGGTTTGTGTTATTATAATCCATTTTGTCATTTTAACACTTCGGTTTTCTGATCTTTTCAGCGTTCTGGCCGCTTTTATTGTTGGACTGTTCACACTGTACGAGGATCTGCACTTCACCTACCTGGAGATTAATCCATTAGGTAAAAAAAAAGCATTTGACGTCCAGTATCTTCTTGCTTATAATGTTGCCAAAAAGAGTAGTAAGCCTGAGGATTGGGAGGATTTTAGAATTCAGCAAAGGAGGACCAAGAAATTGATAAAGGGAAAATAGAATGAGAGTAAACTATCGAGAGACATAAAAGCAGACTGTAAAAGCTTCTATAGGTATGTAAAAAGGAAAAGATTAGCGAAGTACTGGAGAAATTAATGGGACTGAGCCAATAAATCCCCTGGACCTGATGGCCTACATCCTAGGGTTTGAAAGAGATGGCTATAGAGATAGATGCATTGGTGGTTGTTTTCCAAAATTCCATAGATTCTAGAACGGTTCCTGCGGATTGGAAGGTAGCAAATGTAACCCCACTATTTAAGAAAGGAGAGCGAAAACTGGGAACTACAGACCAGTTAGCCTGACATCAGTAGTAGGGAAAATGCTAGAATCTATTATTAAGGACGTGGTAACAGGGCACTTAAAAAATAATAGGATTGGGCAGCGTCAACACTGATTTATGAAAGGGAAATAGTGTTTGACAAATCTGTTATGTTTTAGGAGGTTGTAACTAGCAGACTAGATAAGGGGGAACCAGTGGATGTGGTGTATTTGGATTTCCAGAAGGCATTTGATAAGGTGCCACACAAGAGGTTATTAAACAAAATTAGGGCTCATGAGATTGGGGGTAATATACTTGCATGGATTGAGGATTGGTTAACGGACAGAAAAGAGAGTAGGAATAAATGGGTCATTTTTGGGTTGGCAGGCTATAACTAGTGGGGTACCGCAAGGATCAGTGCTTGGGCCTCAGCTATTCACAATATACATCAATGATTTGGATGAGGGGACCAAATGATCTATATCCAAGTTTGCTGATGATAACCAGCTCGGTGGGAATGTAAGTTGTGAGGAGGATGCAAGGGGATATTGGCAAGTGAGTGGGCAAGAACATGGCAAATGGAATATAATGTGGAGAAATGTGAAGTTATCCACTTTGGTAGGAAAAATAGAAAAGCAGAGTATTTTTTAAATGGTGAGATTGGGAAATGTTGGTGTTCAGAGGGACCTGGGTGTCCTTGTACACGAATCACTGAAAGTTAACATGCAGGTACAGCAAGCAATTAGGAAAGCAAATGGTATGTTGGCCTTTATTACAAGAGGATTTCAGCATGAGTAAAGTTGTCTTACTGCAATTATATAGGGCCCTGGCGAGACCACATCTGGAGTATTGTGTACAGTTTTGGTCTCCTTACCTAAGGAAGGATATACTTGCCATAGAGGGAGTGCAACGAAGGTTCACCAGACTGATTCCTGGGATGGGGGGATTGTCCTATGAGGAGAGATTGAGTAGACTAGGCCTATATTCTCTAGAGTTTAGAAGAATGAGGGGTGATCTCATTGAAACATACAAAATTCTTACAGGGTAGATGCAGGGAGGATGTTTCCCCTGGCTGGGGAGTCTAGAACCTGGGGTCACAGTCTAAGAATAAGGGTTCAGCCATTTAGGACTGAGATGAGGAGAAATGTCTTCATTCAGAGGGTGGTGAATCTTTGGAATACTCTACCCTTCAGAGAGTCAGAGAATTCGGCCCATTGAGTTCGTGCCAGCTCTCTGTAGAGCAATGCAGTCAGTCCCATTCCCCTGCTCTATCCCCGTAGTCCTACAAGTTTATTTCCCTCAAGTGCCTATCCAGTCTCTCCTTGAAAACATTGAGTGTCTCTGCTTCCACCACTTCCGTCGGCAGTGAGTTCCAGGTCTTCACCACTCGCTGCGTAAAAAAAGTTTTTCCTCACATCCCCCCTGTATCTCTTGCCCAATACTTAAATCTGTGTCCCCTAGTCCTTGTACCATCAACTAGTGGGAACAGCCTTTCCCCATCTAGCCTATCCTAACCCGTCATAATCTTGTACACTTCTATCAAATCACTCCTCAACCTCCTTTGCTCTAATGAAAACAAATCCAGCTTCTCCAACCTGTCCTTGTAGCTAAGATCCCCCATCCCTGGAACCATTCTGGTAAATCTCCTCTGCACCCTCTCAAGGGCCTTCACATCCTTCCTAAAGTGTGGTGACCAGAACTGGGTGCAATACTCCAGTTGTGGCCTAACCAGTGCTTTATAAAGGTTCAGCATAACTTCTCTACTTTTGTACTCAATACCTCTATTTATGAAGCCCAAGATCCCATATACTTTGCTAACCACTCTGTCCTGCCACCTTCAGGGACCTATGCACATTAACTTCCCAGGTCCCTCTGTCCCTGCACACTGTTTAAAACTGTGCCATTAAGTGTATATTGCCTCTCCCTGTTCCTTCTGCCAAAATGCATCACCTCACACTTCTCTGTATTAAATTCCATCTGCCACTTGTCTGTCCATTCTGCTAGCCTTTCTCTGTCCTGTTGCAGTCGATTGGTATCATCATCACTGTTTGCCACACCCCCAAGTTTGGTGTCATCGGCAAATTTAGAAATTCTACTCTGTATTCCAATATCAAAAAAAGCAGTGGCCCCAGCACTGACCCTTGGGGAACACCACTGTCTACCATCCTTCAGTCTGAAAAAGAGCCATTTACCACAACTCGCTGTTTTCTGTCCTTGAGCCAATTCCTTATCCAAGCTGCCACTGATGCCGCCCCCCATTTCATGAGCCTCAATTTTGTTAACCAGCCTTCTATGTGGTACTTTGTCAAACGCCTTCCTAAAATTCATCAATCCTCCCTGTTACTTCATCAAAAAATTCAATTAGATTAGTCAAACATGATCTGCCTTTTACAAATCTGTTGGCTCTCCTTAATTAGCTTAAACCTCTCCAAGTGCCTGTTTAATGTTTTCCTTGATTGTTTCTAAAACTTTACCCACCACTGATGTTAAACTGACTGGCCTGCAGTTACTAGGATTGTACTTGCATCCTTTCTTGAACAATGGTGTCACATTTGCCACTTTCCAATCCTCGGGCACCTCCCCGCACCCCCCCCCCCCCCCCCCCCTCCCCAAATCTAGGGAAGATTGGAAAATTATGGCAAGCCCTTCCGCTATCTCCTCCCCCAATTCCCTTAGCAACCTGGGATGCAAGCCTTCTGGAACATTCAAGACAGATCGATAGATTTTTGAATATTAAGGGATATGGGGATAGTGCAGGAAAGTGGAGATGAGGTAGAAGATCAGCCATAATCTTATTGAATGGCAGAGCAGCCAAATGGCCTACTCCTGCTCCTATTTCTTATGTTATGTTCTTATGTTGCAGGGTGGCATATACGTGCATATCTGTGAAAAAGCAGTCCGGTCATGGCCCATGGTTTAATTGAAAGAAATGCAGGGAGCTTGTCCTGTGCATTTAGACTGAGTTTTCAGAATACTGCAGATCCCAGCAAAACTACAGGGATCAACTCCCCAATGCAGAGTGTAAATATGGAAGTGTCAGCTGTGGCTCAGTGGGTAGCACTGTTGCCTCTGAGTCAGAAGGTTGTGGGTTCAAGTCCAGACTTGAGCACACAAATCTAGGCTGACGCTTCAGTGCAGTGCTGAGGGAACTATTGGAGGTGCCGTCTTTTGGATGAGACGGTAAACTGAGGTGGATTTATAAAATTCCATGGCACTATTTTGAAGAGGAGCAAGGGAGTTCTCCCTGGTGTCCTGGCCAATATTTATCCCTCAACCAACATCACTAAAACAGATTATCTGGTCATTATCACATTGATGTTTTGTGGGAGCTTGCTGTGTGCAAATTGGCTGCCGCGTTTCCTACATTACAACAGTGACTACATTTCAAAAAGTACTTAATTCTCCTGTAAAGTGCTTTGGGACGTCTTGAGGTCATAGAAGGCGCTATAGAAATGCAAGTCTCTTTTATGGAACTTGCTTTCCTGAAATGGGATCAGAAGTCCTGTTAAAAATAAAAGCACCCCAAGACAAGTTAGCGTTTCAGAACATTGGAGCTCTGATGAAGGATCCCAAACAAATTGTTGACCTTTCTTTCCCTTTCAGATGCTGGCTGACTGTCTTGCTGTGAATTTTCTTTCCATAGTTTCACAAAAGATCCAATGCACTTCATTTTTCCAGATTAGCAGAGCTCCTAAATAGAGGGCTTAAAATTCTGGTGTCCTCTTCCGTATTGAATGGAATGTGATTTGGTCTCTGCCCAGAAGCATTCGTGGCTGCAAACCTGCATGAACTTGAGAACTTGCAATGTGTTCAGTGCAACACATGGCTCCAAGTCACTGATATGGGGTTGGGGGCGGGGGGGGGGGGGAAATGGACAAAATTGTGCAATGCAGTTTCTCAAAGTACAGGTAAAATCTTAGACTAAAAATAGTTTGATTTTTTTTCACTCGCTGTAAATCAGTAGTCTCGCTCTTGACCTGTCCCCTGCTATCCCCTTGTTAATTAGTCTTGTCCACTCCGTGATGCCTTTTAGGCTGTTGAGAGTTTTAATTCTAATTCTTTCCACATTCACATTTCTGGTTCTCTCTCTGAAATCTGAGAGGTTGTTTTCCCCTGGCTGGAGGAGGGTCCAGAACTAGTCTCCGGGTACGTGGCTGGCCATTTAAGACTGCGATAAGGAGGGATTTCTTCACTCAGGGTTGTGAATCTTTGGAATTCTCTACCCCTAAAGGGCTGTGGATGCTCAGTCGTTGAGTATTTTCAAGGCTGAGAGAGAGAGATTTTTGGACTCTCTGGGAATCCAGGGATATGGGGATCGGGCGGGAAAGTGGAGTTGATGTCGCAGATCAGCCATGATCTTATTGAATGGCGGAGCAGGCTTGAGGGGCCGTATGGCCTACTCTTACCACCTTGTTACATTCTACGATTCTTTTGATAGAGGGTGGGTGGGGAGGGAGGAAGAGCAGGGCGGCAACAAATAATGAAAAGATCTCTAAATCAGACTTGCATAGAACAGAGATGTACTACAGTAGCACTAATGCTGAATCCTGGGAGAAATGTGATGGCCTCTGGCATTTCCTTGCGATTATTCATTGCAGTACTTTTTCCCCCTCTGTTAACCCGCTGCAGTTGTGACCGATGCTGGTGTATTTGTCCTTGATATGGCAGCAAAGATAGACGCTACAGCCGACTACATCTGCAAGGGTAAATGGGGAGATGTGGATTTCCCACCACCGTTTGGGAGAGAAGCTTATCCTGAGGCAAGTACTGATGTATGGTGACTTATTTCAAGGTTTTTCAAATCAAGTTGTTTTCTGCGAAGGTGGGGGAGGGGGTGCAGGATTAAGGGAGCCCACCTGTTAAATGTCTTCCTAGTTTTTACTTGCCGATTTTATTTAAAAAAAAAAAAAAAAAATGTTCTCCTCTCCCACACACTTCTGAATCCATGGACTCAAGACCGATACAGATGGGTAAGGCCATTTGACCCAACCTCATTCATCCATCCCGAAAGATCCTTCCATCAGTGCACCAATCTATTTGTCAAGTGATGGCAGAGCTTTTGCCTCCACTGTTACACCCAGAGGTCCATTCCATGTATTTGAACCTGTGCCCCCACCCCCCACACCCCAGTCCTTGTCCTGCTGGTTCAGTTCAGTTCTGTTAGTTCCAATGATGGGGGTCTTTAAGATTATAGAACTCAGATAATCAAGCTCACTGCAACAATATGTCATTAACAGCACTAAACTAGATGGCACCAACATAAATTCAAATAAAACTGTTCTGTTACCGCTCTAGGAACAGAAGTATGATGGTCATCGAGCAATTTAGTCATTGACTAACTTTATCAAATATAATTACCAATTTCCCCCTTTTTTATTCGTTCATGGGATGTGGGCGTCGCTGGCAAGGCCAGCATTTATTGCCTATCCCCAATTGCCCTTGAAAAGGTGGTGGTGAGCTGCCTTCTTGAATCACTGCAGTCAGTGTGGTGATACTACTTTGTAGCGGTTTGGTATAACTGAGTGTCTCTTGCTGGGCCATTTCAGAGGGCAGTTAAGAGTCAACCACATTGCTGTGGGTCTGGGGTCACATAGGCCCAGACCGGATAAGGACGACAGGTTTCCTTCCCTAAAGGACATTAGTGAACCGGATGGGTTTTTAACGACAGTTTCACCGTTACCAATACTAACTTTTTATTCCAGATTTATTTAATAAATTTCAATTCCCCAGCTGCCGTGCTGGGATTTGAACTCGTGTCTCCGGATCATTATTCCAGGCCTCTGGATTACTAGTCCAGTAACCTAATCACTATGCTACCGTACCCTATGTTGGCAAGCTACCAGGGCCTCATAACCACATTCTCTCTTCTATACGATAAAGATCAAATGGTGAGCGGACACTTGCTATAGGATTGCACAACCGGGCGTTGCTCCAGAGATCTGCTTAAAAGTGTAGATTGAGGCAGTGGATATGCCTTTTGTTTTTAAGGCATGTATCCAGACTCTCTCATTTGGCCAGGCTGATCCTGAGGGGTGCTGACTATCTGGCATTTATTAACCCAGCACGAACATCTGTTAATGCTGCTTCGCAAACAAGAAGCATAATTGGCATGAAACATCCTAGAAGCATAGTGGCATGAAGCATCCTCTTCATTCAGCAGAATCCTGTTGGCCTGTGGCCTACAATTTGCAGTCATTTAAGGAATTACTAATTACCTTAGCTTTGAGGCCCCCTCTTGGTCACCTTTCAAAGCAGAATATCCCAAGTTTCCCCAGTCCCCTGGATCGAGGAGTCAGTCTTGTGGCTCTTCTGTGCCCTGTTTTCAGAGCTTAATGTTTCCCTTGTGTCTCGATGACTAGGCACAATATTGCAAGATGACTGTACAGTCTGACTGTGACTCCCTCTGACTTGCACCACAGCTTTAGCAATAGAGTACATGCAGCATTCCATTTACTGTTCTTGTTGACTCCCCATGGAACTACCCCAGTCACCCTGTATATATGAAGCAACGTTCCCTCTAATTTTTTTTTGGTGCGCGGTCCCTTTAAGTGGCTGCGTGGCCCATTCAAATTTTCGCCCATGCACTGATTCTCCCATATAAAAGCCAGTGAGCGGCCTGCGTGGGATCTCCAGACCACTGTGCGGCTTAGCGGGAGCGTTGATATGAAGTGAAATACAAGCGTTTTATCTTGGACAATGAGCGCAAAGTGGAAGACGTGAGAACAAAACTGGCAAGGTTAAAGGTTAGGAAAGCATTGTGGAACAGGCACCCGGATTAGGGGTTAATTCCGACCTTTTTGGAAAGTCTCTTGAGGAGCAGCTGGGTATGTAACTATGCTGCTTGATTATGTTCTCAGTTAGTGGAAGGAGTGTTGTGTTCAAAGTGAAGGCGAAGTCCATGATAGAGTAATTGTGCATGGACTCCACATGGCATGGGACTGATCAGCTGAATGGACTTTCCTCGCTCTTGTGTGCACGCAGAGTTATTCTGGGGTTTGCTAAATCTGCCCAGGAGTATAAATGGGGTGAATTTAGCACCACTAGAACTGGCAAATATTACAGACTGGCTGAGAGTTTCAATATTTACTACAGCTTAACACAAGTTTTACAGGGAAATACATCATTTCAGTATTCTGGATACTGATGCAGCCACTTCACCGTTGCATCCTTCGGCCCCAAGGTGTCAGTAACTCTCCAGTTCTGCTGTTGCTTTTCATCTCCAAGCTTCTTGAAACTGAAATATAAACAAGTGCTGGAAATACTCAGCAGGCCAGGGCAGCATCTGTGGGGAGAGAAACAGTTAACGTTTCAGGTCTGTGACTTTCACTAGAACTGGAAAATGTCACAGATGTAACAGGTTTTAAGCAAGCGAGGAAAGGGAGGAGGGGAGGCAAGAACAGAGGGGGAGGTCTGTGATGGGGTGGAAGGCAGTCGTGATTTAAATGATAAAAGGGCGTGGTAATGGGACAAGTAAAGAAACAAGATGGGTCGAGAGGAGCTGTAAATGTAAACGGAAGGATCATCACGGCTGCTGTCGGGGGCAGTGGTTATGATCTGAAATGGTTGAGCTTGGTGGGATGTAAAGTGCCTAATTGAAAGATGAGGTGCTGTTCCTCGAGCTTTCGTTCAGCTTCATTGGAACAGTGTCGGAGGCCAAGGTCAGAATGGGAGTGGGGCGGAGAATTAAAATGGCAAGCGACCGGATGCTCGGGGTTATGCTTGTGGAATTAAGAGGTGTTCAGCAAAGCGTTTGGTTTCCCCAATGTAGCGGAGGATGCGCCCTGTGTAGAGCTCCTTCCTACTTCTGCTTGTTTCATCTGTTGCTAGGGGACATGTTGGTGAATGATTAAGGAATGAAAAGAATAATGGGCCAGATTTTGCAGGAGCGGGGCATCTCGTGGCGTTAGTTAGACTTGTTTGTGCACGTTTAGGTTTTTAAATTTTTTTGCCCACAAAGTTGCTGGGAGTGCGAGCTGATAACGGTGCGGCGAGGGCAACAGGGCATCTGGGACCTTGGTGAACGACGGGACAAACACTATCGCCTTAATCAATGAGATTAAAGGATTGAGAAATAAACAGAGGAAGGACTGAGGAGGGTGAAAGAGGGAAAGAAAGATTGGATTGAGAGAAAAAGAGACAAAGGAAAAGTAAGAAAAAAATTGATATTTTTAAAATCTCAAACAATTCACAACCTGAAGGAATGAGACTCCGCACTTTTTTTTTAATTGTTCACTTTCTGGGCCAGAGAGGTTGATTGGCAGTCATTAACAATTATCATGTTGTTAAAAGGGTACTTACTCTGTTAATTACTAGACTTAACATTCTGCAGTGAGTTTAATGGGCAATTAATGTGCAAATGCAGCAACTTCATGAAACTCCTGGGGAGGTTAAGGGCGAGATGTCGTTTTCGCGAGGCTAACGACAGAGTACCGCAAATCGGCCAGCAACTTGTGGCGATTCGCAATTATATGCGCGTTAATAATGGTGTGCGTCGTTCAGATGCTGTTATTATTTCATCAAAATCTGGCCCAATGATTGCGTTGGTCATGTTGCATTTGCCTTTAGGTTGTGTATCTGTTGCTGTTGAGTGAAGGTTGCACTAGATTGTAGCACAGCGATTGTGGGAATTCTGCTCCTCATTTGACAACATTGAGGGTTGGTGGGCAAATGATTTAAAAATGACCATTTTGTGTTTTGATGCCGTTACTGTTACAGGAAGCCTATATTGCCGATCTTGATGCAAAGAGTGGAGCCAGTTTGAAGTTGACCATCCTCAACCCCAAGGGCAGGATCTGGACAATGGTGGCTGGCGGAGGTGCTTCTGTTGTGTACAGGTACTGCCGACTCCCCATTACACGAAATCCAGGTGCAGAATTTTGAGCCTTAGCGAGTCTTTTAAAACTGAGAGAGAAATCCGGAGTAAGCCTTGCATTTCATCACTCCTCCCTCTTTGCAAGCACTAGCGCACTTGGTTCCTGTCACGAGTAGATTCAGGAAATGCAGCGGAGCCTTAACCTATCTGTAGATCAGTTGGGAAAGCAGGAGTAGCTTTAGGGAATCTTCTTGCTGTGTTCCACTTTTACATGAACATTTTGTCTTTTGTTGATCAAAATTAATGTCTGGCAGTGAATGGTGAAAGTGTCCTGAACAAATCTAAATGTTGGCCCAAAGTTTATTGATCCAAATAGTTCTATTTCCAAGACGTGAAAAAAATCTTCTACAAAATTGTAGAGTGTGATAGTTGATTTGGGAGGAAAGAGGTGGAAGATATGGGCCATGTTACTTTTGAGACCCTTCAATTAAACGCAAGGGTAGAGCACGTGCTTTTTATTGTAGTCAATTTTGGTTTGGCTGTTAGCTGTTTTCCTTACTGTTTGATCACAGTGACACCATCTGTGACCTCGGTGGAGTGGATGAGTTGGCAAATTATGGCGAGTACTCTGGCGCCCCCAGCGAGCAGCAGACCTACGACTATGCTAAGACCATTCTGTCTCTAATGACCAGAGAGCAGCATCCAGAAGGTGAGACCGAAAGGGAATTGACTCATCTTGAAATTGTGAGCAAGCTCATAGCACAGTTCTGCAACCAAGTATAACACTGTGCCACTGCCCTCCTGTTCCAACTCCCTGCATTGTACATGTTAAATCGCCAATGGCTCCTCCATTACCCAGTGTCCCTGGTCCCCTTCTCATTACTATGTGTCTGCTGTTCTTCAGCAACATCATCCTGGAGAATGGAATCGGTTTCCATGTGTATGCTGATGGCAGCCAGCTCTTCTCCACCTTCTGCATTGATCCCCAGGCCATTGCTGCACTCTCCCATGTGCTTTCATCATTAGGACCTGTATGAGCCAAATGTGGGCAAAACCAAAACTGTCCTCTGGCTCCTGCCAGCACTGTAATGGCTCTGGCCTCCATTCTATCAATCTTCTCTGCCTTTACAAAAAGTAGAATTCACTGAGTGCGATCTTCCTCCCAATCCTGCACTCCCATCACTCATGTCCTTGCCAAATTCCACTGGCTTTCTGTGACTCGGCAAATTAATTATCAAGATCTGCATCATCTTCAGATCCCTCCAACCTACCTCGGTGATTCCCTCTGGAACTTAGTTTAAAAAAACACTCTGCCATACCACCTTTCCTCTCTTTCCCCGCCCCATTGCTTTCAAAGGCCTTTTCTTCGATTATACTTCCACACTGCTCCTTCCTCTCGTCTGGTGTCCCATCTTTGTCCTTTGCACTGTGAAGTACGCGGACACCTCTGCTGTACGTGAGGAGTACTATAACGTTGTATGGTGGTTATGTTAATTTTCCTTAACTGACTCATGGTACATCAGTCACTGAAGGTGGGAATGCAAGTGCAGCAGGCAGTCAAGAAAGCAAACGGAATGATGGCCTTCATAGTAAGGGGATTTGAGTACAGGAGTAGGGAGGTGATGCTGCAGTTGTACAGGGCCTTGGTGAGGCCACACCTGGAGTATTGTGCGCAGTTTTGGTCTCCTAACTTAAGGAAGGACATTCTTGCTATTGAGGGAGTGCAGCGAAGGTTCACTAGATTGATTCCTGGGATGGCCGGACTGACATATCAAGAAAGATTGGGTCAACTGAACTTGTATCCTCTGGAGTTCAGAAGAATGAGGGGGGATCTTATAGAGACATTTAAAATCCTGACTGGTTTAGACAAATTAGATGCGGGCAGAATGTTCCCAATGTTAGGGAAAACTAGAACCAGGGGTCACAGTCTAAGGATTAAGGGGAAGCCATTTAACACTGAGCTGAGGAGGAACTTCTTCACCCAGAGAGTGGTGAATCTATGGAATTCTCTTCCACAGAAGGTTGTTGAGGCCAGTTCGCTAAATATATTCAAAAGGGAGTTAGATATAACACTCACAACTAGGGGGATCAAGGGGTATGGCGAGAAAGCAGGAATGGGGTACTGAGGTAGCATGTTCAGCCATGAACGCATTGAATGGCGGTGCAGGCTCGAAGGACCGAATGGTCTACTCCTGTACCTATTTTCTATGTTTCTATGACTCCTTTATCTCGCCTGAGTAAATGTGTTCTATTTTATTCAGGAAAAATCCTCATTATTGGAGGCAGCATCGCTAACTTCACAAATGTAGCAGCAACATTTAAGGTAATGAATCATTCCTCAACCTCCAGATTATTTGAATTGGTAATTATTTTTAGTGTAAAGATAGATCTGCCTAGTGATCTGTTGGATCATTGATTAGATCACAATATAAATACAGATGAGAGGCTATTTGATCCATCTTTGTTCATTCATCTCGAAAGAACCTCAGAACTCCTCCAATCATTACATCTAACTGTTTTGATAATTCCAGGGTATTTGCTCCCACTACTCTGAGCTATCCTTTCATGCTTCTCACCGGAACCAATGGGACCGAACTCGTATTATTTCTTTGTATAGTATGAAGTCTAGTAGATTTGATGCTGGCTTCCACAGCTATTCATTCATTCAGCTCTCGGCAGTGTAACTATTAATTATTGGGCTGATGTCGTATTGCTTCTTAGTATTCCTTCTGCCTTTCGCTAAGTTATTACAACCCTTTTAAGCTAAGTCCAAACAGCCAGAATCAAAACGTGCAGATAAACTTCTACGGCAATGATTAAACTGACTAGGGATTTGTAAAAGATGCGGGAAGGTGGGGGGGCAGGTGCGGAGGTAAGAGGAGGGCACTTTCAATGTGAAGTTGACTCTCAGAAACATCACTAAGGATTTCTGTACCGGTGCTGGACAATTATATCACCTTTAAGCAGGTAATCATCCTCAGTGAGTCACCAGACTGGCTTCCTGATGGTGAGGCTGGCTTGTTGTTGATCCCAAGTGGTCCATATCTGACTGGCCAACATTCTTAATGAAGATCAACATCCTTCCTGCTCTTAGGTACTGATCCCAGCACTTCAGCATAAGTCACTGGTGGCCTGGTATGAAAGGAGGCAAAATAATAGGAGTCCCTGTGTTCTTGAGAAAATAGCCAAACATCTTGACCTACAGGAACCAAGGGAGCCCAACAAATCTTTCCCAGTGAAGCTTCTTAATTTTAATGAATTTTGTTCTGAAGATGTTGGTTTTGTCTGTTTAACTTTTTGTTATTTTCTTTCCTAGGGCATAGTACGTGCAATCAAGGACTACCAGACCCCTCTACAGAACCATAATGTCTCTATTTTTGTCAGAAGAGGTGGACCCAATTACCAAGAGGGTCTCCGTGTCATGGGTGAAGTTGGTGAGCAGCTTTGTATGCAAGGTTTTATTTTTTTTAATTTAAAAATCCAAGACCTCTGCCCATGAAATAGTGCAGATACTCCCAACAATATATTCAGCACTAAATGAGGAATTAGCAAGCCAAGTCTTGGCCACATGGGTGCCTTACATTACGATTTCAGCATGTTGGTCTGTGGCCGTGATTCCCTAAACAGATCTTCTATACGAATCTGGCTGACTTTGATGAACTTAGGCACCTTTGCGAAGCTGCCTAGTTGTTATAGGATCCCAGAGATTTGAGAGTCGGTCGAGTCCTCTCTGGGGATTGTAAGAAGACCAACCTGGTGAAAGGGAGGTGGAAAAAAAACTGCAAACATGGCTTGGTCTCAATTGACCTTAACATATGGGCTTCACCTGCAGGGAGGGTAGAACATGCAACAAGCCCATTCCACCCATTGTTTAAATCTATCCAAGCTCAGTCAGTGCCAGTGTGCCAATCCAGTTAGGAAGATGAATGAGAGCAGATTGGCTTTCTCCTTCGACTTGTTGCTTCTCTCTCTGACTCTCTTAAAATGGGAGGTTGTCCCATCAACTCTCTCATTTCTCCCCCCCCACCCCGCCCCCCCAGTCATCATGATCCTTGCCACCCTGGGACACTAGATCGGCACACTCGCATATTGTGCCACCAAGTTATCCAGTTCCATGTGGTCTAATCCTAACTTTTTAACCTATGTCCACAGGGAAGACAACTGGAATTCCCATCTACGTTTTTGGAACAGAAACGCACATGACTGCAATTGTGGGAATGGCACTCGGCCACCGAACCATTCCTGACCAGCCGCCTATGGCTGCCCACACTGCTAACTTCCTACTAAATGCCAGCGGCAGTCCCTCGGTAAGTGCGGGAGCTTAAAACCGGAGATGGTTATCCCAGAGGGATGTGTTTCAAAGAGATGATGTGTGTTTTGAATGGCTGGTGTGCTTTTTATCTGCTGGCCTGTTTTGGTTTTGAAAGATTTAAAATGGATGTGCGACTGTGCTATAATCTGGAGCCTGTGATTGTCCCACTTGTTGGCATTTGTATTATAGGGAACAGTGGGTAAGGGAGAGAGCGCGAGGACAGGTTGCACAGACTAGGCGTGTATTCCCTTGAGTATAGAAGATTAACAGGTGATTTAATTGAGGTGTTAAAGATGATTAAAGGAGTTTATAAGGTAGATAGAGAGAAACTATTTCCTCTGGTGGGGAAATAAAAAAAACTAGGGGACATAATCCTAAAATTCGAGTTAGGACACTCCGGGGTGATGTCAGGAAGCACTTCTTCACACAAAGGGTGGTGGAAATCAGGAACTCGCTCGCGCTCTCGCTCTCGCGCTCTCTCTCTCTCTCTCTCTCTCTCTCTCTCTCTCTCTCTCTCTCTCTCTCTCTCTCTCTCTCTCTCTCCAAAAAGCTGTTGAGGCTGGGGGTCAGTTGAAAATTTCAAAACTGAGAATAGATTTTTGTTGGGTAAGGGTATTGAGGGTTACGAAATCAAGGCGGGTAGGTGGAGTTAGGATACAGATCAGCCATGATCTAATTGCATGGCTGAACAGGCTCAAGGGGCTGAATGACTGCCTCCTGTTCCTATGCTCCCATGTTCCTCTTCCTATGCATCATGCGTCTGCCACGCATGTACTGCTCCTATTGGCTGTATTGAGTGATATCAGCCTGGAAGCAAGTCACTTGCCTGCCTTCTTGGCCACAGGATGATGCAATATGCGGGAAAATGGTGAGGGGAAGGAAAGTATTCCAACCATCCATCTATTCTGTAATTTGATTCTGATTTTGAGGTACGATAGACCTGCTGTAAGTAAGGCTGGTGTGGGAAGTGCAGTTGTCACTAGTGTAGCTGGGGGAGCTCCCCTCTCGAGGATAAGACACATGATTGGGCAGAGCTGAATGAGCTTGTGGTGTAGCTGAACTGATAGCTTTGATGATGAACACTGGGTGCCAAAGCACCAATGTCCCCCGTAAGTTGCACGGCCTGCTTCCCCCAGTGCGCGGCCCATTCAAATTTTTGCGCATGCGCGGTACCTACAATGTAAAAGCCGGTGAGCGGCCTGCGTGGGACCTTGCAGCTGACTGCGTGGCTGCACAGCTTAACGGGAACATTGCAAAGCACTCCTCTTGAATGTGAAATTGTTTGGTTTGATGGGGACACTGGATAGGCTGGGGTTGTTTTCTTTGAAACAGAGGAGGCGGAGGAGATTTAATTGAGGTGTGTAAAATTATGAAGAACCTAGATAGAGTGGATAGGAAGAACCTATTTCCATTAGCAGAGAGGCCAATAACCAGGGGGCACAGATTTAAAGTAATTGGCAAAAGGATTAGAGGGGAGTTGAGAACTTTTTTCACCCAAAGGGTGATGGAGGTCTGGAACTCACTGCCTGAAAGGGTGGTAGAGGCAGAAACCCTCATCACATTTAAAAAGTTCTTGGATATGCACTTGAAGTGCCGTAACAAGCAAGGCTACGGACCAAGAGCTGGAAAGCTCTCTTCAGCCGGCAGAGACACGCTGGGCCGAATGGCCTCCTTGTGTGCCGTAAATGTCTGATTCTGTGATTCTGAGAAAGAGAAGCTGAAAGAGATGTTCTGTATCTGGGGCAGAGTGCAGCATGTGTCAGTATTGGGGGGAGCGGGGGTTTGCATGTTGTCTGTTCGCTTCTGTCACAGTGGGTGATGGTTAGGCTGCTGCTTGTGGACAATTACTGCTGCATCCCTAAATAGAGTTGTACTGTAGACTAACTTTGTCTTTTGTTTTCTTCCAGACCCCGGCCCCAAGCAGAACTGCTTCTTTCTCTGAATCAAAATCCGAGGATGCCAACAGAACATCGATGAACCTGCAGCACAGCATCCTGCAGGGTAATTCAATAATTGTACCCCTAAAAGCCTTGGCTTATCCATGTGTCTCTTTACATAGGAGACAAGCTTCTATTAAAGGGGAAAACGCCAGGCTCCAAATCATTGCATTTCACGGATAAAATGCTGCAATAACTAGTTCCATTTCATTTTATTAAAGAATGCTGTTAACTCACTGAAGGCAGTATTTGATCAGTGTGTGCAGACTTCCTGCAGCCTTTTGTCAATAGATCGCCACCATTGTACTGTCTCACGCCACTCACAGGGCGATCTCATTTACATTCAGATTCGGTCACTTTGCCGAACACCTCTGTTCTGTCTGCAGGTGCGACCCTGATCTCTGTCATTTGCCTCATCGATTTTCCCCATCCCACTCTGGCCTCTCTTTCACCTTCTACACTGTGTTCCAATGAAGCTGAACGTAAAATCGAGGAACAGCACCATATCTTTCTACACTGCTCTTTGGCCTAAATACTGACTTTATTGCTCGAACCGTAACTATATTTTCTGTCTGGCAGGAGGTGCTGGCAGTGTGGGGTGGTGTTTCCAGGGGGCTGGGGCGGGGAAGGAGCAGGTTGGTGCTTGAATGGGTACCCTCAGTCGGTACACCGAGGTGGTCTGCACCCTTGGTGTCCACCTGCTTTTTTCCTTCTACCAGGCTCCTCGGGCACAGCAGCCAGCTCCACTTTGCCAGTTGTTCATGCTTCCCTTTCTACCTACCTCATTCCCCCACTTCTCTAAGCTACTCGCACCTACTGTGTCTCGTATATGTCTCATTTCTCTGATTTCTCTCATTGTGCCTTCGATTGTCTCATGCTGATATCACTTGTGCCATTTAATCATGTTTTCCACTTAAACACTTCACAGATCATTCTATTTCTTTTCCTGTGTTTTCCCCCCTTCTCCCCTTTCCCTTTGTTCTGTTTTTCAATGCTGTTCATCGGTAACATCTTCCAGTTTTGACACTGGGTCAGCTTGCCCCCTCCACAGATGCTGCCTAACCTGCTGAGTGTTTCCAGCATTTTCTGATTTTTTTTTTTTTAATTTCACATTTCCAGCATCTGTTTCTTTTTACTTTTCGTTCACCAATGTTTCACTGATGGATGTGGTTCACAATTACCTGGAAGTCTGAATTTCAAAACAAGATAATATTGTGTGGGAAGTATATACAATCCAAGGACCCTCCCTTTTACACTTTTTTTTTAAGTATTCGATTTACTAAACGCTAGACATATTGAGCTCTATGGAAAGAGCATCTATGTTAAACAGAAGTAGTTTGGAGCCTGGTGCTTTTTAAAGAGGAGCTACGCTGTACTGGCAAAGTTATATATTTGACAATTGTTGGTCTGTTTTAATTTACTTAAAATTCTGTTCTCCTTGTGCAAACCCAGAGTGGCATGGTTATGAATTGAAATATTAAAGTAAAAGCAAATTCATTTTTTTTTTTTACTTGCGGTGCTCCTGGTTTTGTACAAGGAAACGTATCTGAATTTTTCCAATCCTTAGGATGGAACAAGACTTGAAGGGAACTGCTTTAGGCCAGTGGAGAAGGTCTGGTTCACTCATTAACTGCAGCCAGAATTGCTTGAGCTCGCTTAAGCTAGAGGTGCTGTTTCAGTCGATTCCCGACACACGAGACTCTCAAGCAGACGTTTCTAACTAATGTCAACTTCACTCACCACAGTACAGCTGAAGGGACAGAGGTTTTCTCGTGTGTCTGCCGATCTGGCGCGTGCACTTCACCCTCCTTCACCGGGCTTGTAGACGCACTCAGCTGGTTCAGTGGCTCGCTGTGCTTCTGTCGCGATACAAGCCAGAGGGACTCGTGGCAGCAGCTCGGTGTCGTCATCTTGCATTTTATTTAAATGTCAAGTATTTTTTTTAGTTGCGGAATCATTCGTGTTGTGCTGTGCCTCTGGTTACTGAGGCCAGCTCGGAAAATGGAGAGCTGGTCTTCTGCACATATAAATGCAGGAAAATGACATCCTGATCAGTTGGACATCCATCTCAAAAGACAGATTAAGTGTAATCTTGAATGAATTTTGACTGCTCAGTTGGGATAAAAGTGTGATCACGGTACCACTTTTTGATTTTTATCTCTTCACGCATCCCTTTTTTTTGCGATTTCGAGTGACTTAGGAACAGGAGGAGGCCATTTACCCCTTGAGCCTATTCTGCCATTCAGTTAGATCATGGCTGATCTGTATCCGAACTCCATTTAACTTAACATGGTTCCGTAACCCTAATACCCTTGGCTAACACAAATTTATCTGTTTGAAATTTTCAGTTGAACCCCCCCCCCCAGCCTCAACCAATGTTCCCTCTAATTTGTTTTGGGTGCGCGGCCCCTTTAGCTTGCTGCGTGGCCCATCAAAATTCTGCGATATGCGTTTTTTCCATTTAAAAGCCAGTGGGTGGCTGTGCGGGACCTCCAGAGCGTGGCCGCACAGCTTAAAGGGAACATTGGCCTCCACAGCATTTTGGGAGAGAGAGTTCCAGGTTTCCACTACCCTTTGTGTGAAGAAGTGCTTCCTGACATCACCCCTGAACGGCCTGGCTCTAATTTTATGTTATGCCCCCTTGTTCTGGACTCCAGTTAAACTTCAGAGATGGTTAAACTCCACTCTGAGCAGAAATAGCCTATAATCTTCGTTATGTTGACCATGTTCCATTTAATCACTTGATGGAAAGGTCCCTAAAAGTAATTGGTTGAAGTGCTAGGATAACTGCTAATTGGAGAGCTCTTTCAAAGAGCTGGCACGGGCACGATGGACCGAATGGCCTCCTTTTATGCTGTTAAGGTTCTATGAACCACGCCTCTTATAACTTGCCCAGCTACCCTATAGACAGCAACCCCAAGTACAACACCTGTCAAGTTTGATTGTTTAATTTGGGTTGATTTGGAAGCTGGGGGAAAGCTGGTGAGAGATTGTTAAACTGTCTTGTATTGCTGTGCTGGAATTGTCCTCCTCATCTCTTGGGCATATTGATGGCAGCTGTGGGGAAAATGGGCATCACTCAGTGGCTCTCTTGTCATAAGGGAGTGTCCGCCAGTGGGAAGGATGTATCGGATAGTGATAAGTTGCAAGTCCGACTGTATGTGATGCATTTCTTTTGTTGGTGATCTCTCTCTTTAACAGAAGGAAGGGCAAGGCAAGAAAAGAAAAGAGGTAGGCGGGCTACGGACGGATAAATGTATGTTCATGCAAGGTGGTTGGTTGCTATTTGCTGTGCTGCTTTCCAGCAGAGAGCTGTAGTGTTTCTGCTTCATTTGATCCCAGAGATAAAATTAACCTGTGGGTAAATCCCAGGGAAAGCCATGATATTTACCTGAGGGAGCTGGGAATCGAAGGGATCAAACCCTCCTCGACACATTCCCTTTCTGTGCATTTAAACAGTTAGTATGGAGCAGAGCTTTCTGTTTCTGGGTTTATAATCTAATGAAGCATTAACTCCTTGCAGCTTGCTGTTTGCAGGGTGGCGTCACTGGAGTCGTGTATAACGAGACCGCTCCAGTGTGACTCTATACTTTGGGTCCAAGCTCTGCCGGTTTCCCGTTCAGCGCGGGACAGCCAGGATCCAAAGTAGAGTCAAAGCAGCTTCTGTGTGAGCTTGGCCTTTTTGCAACGATGACTGACTATTTCTTGACTGCCTTTTACAGCCACACCTCCACAACCACCTTCTCTGCTTCTGCAGCTGCAGCTCCTGTGAGCTTTACACAACAGTCCTGCCCAAAAGGCTTGGTTTTCTGAATATAAATTCTGAAGAGCTTTGTCAGCACTATGCACGGTATAAACACTGGCCTGCCTGGCTATCTCTTGTGCCTATTGATGCCAGTGAACAGAGTCTTGTGAGCTGCTGTTTGTTTCAACTCTTTTTAAAAAAAAAAGTTACCTCCATATTAAAGAGACCTGATTTAACTCGACAGCCTTTCTCTCCTTCAAACCTTCCTGGAGGGAGAGGGAGCCAATAATGTGACCAGGACAGAATCTCTGAACTATTGTGAAGAGCTCAGACGATGATGAAATGTTTCCTGTTTTTAAATTTCCCCTCCTTTTGCTCCCTTCTCCTGAAGGTGGGCTGGAACATCAGCCCTGCGTCTCTGCAGACACTGGCACCACTCTTTGTCTGTATCTGGGTGTTGGTTTAAGCACTGTCTGTATCTGGGTGTTGGTTTAAGCACTATCGCAGAATGCCCTTCCCTCTACGATTCCTCATTCCCTTGCAACACCCCCCCACCCCCTTTCAGGTAGATCGGTGAATGGCAGTCTGCAAAGCGATAGATTTAAGAAACTGGAAATGTGAAAATAAAACATATAAAATGTTAAATACACGAGGTCAGTCAGCATCTGTAAAGAGAGAGGGCAGGTTAATGTTTTGGAAGAAAGCCTGCTATCAGCCTGGAAGATAAGTGAGCTCTGATATAAGACTGAACAGCTGTCTCCCTCCCCTCTACTTTCCATTTCAGTCACCTCTTTTGCAGGGCTTTTTGCATGCATCTTTCTCTGCTTTACTTGGCCAGCTTCATGCCCTTTTTGCCCTCATCATTGCCGCACTGATGCAATCTTTGTGTACCATCTACCAGATTTCACCTCCTCCCAGCTGTTTGCCGTCCATTCTTCCTACTGACCGCACTCCCTGTGATGGGGCTCTGCTTTCTCTCTCTCTTTCTCGCTATTCATTCTCTCTCTCTCTCTCTCTCTCTCTCTCTCTCTCTCTCTCTCTCTCTCTCTCTCTCTCTCTCTCTCTCTCTCTCTCTTTCAGCCTCACAGATCACGATGTGTCCAAACTATGGCCTTGAAGCCTGGACAACTCGGTCCTGTTGCCGCTTGTATACCTTGCTGGTTGCCCTGTTTGAATTTCATCAGCCTGGGGGTTTCGAAATGGCTGTTCTTAGTGCTGTTGCCTCATTGCTGGAGGAATCAGAACACAGAGATCTGATGGTATCAGCATTTGCAGTGTATGCAAATTAATGGGAACAGGGATTTAAACTTTTTTTGGTCCCCCGGTACCATAGTAGAACCTACGTACCCCACAAAGACTAAAAGCTTGGGCACCCCTTTTGATTAAAGGGGCTCACTTATCTTCCAGTTTTCAGTTCTGATGAAGGCTGTCCACGTGAAACGTTAACCTGCCTTATCTCTTTTGAACCTGACAGAGTTCCCTCTTACCAGCAACACTCCCCATAACCAGGCACTCAAGGACGGTCTCCAAACACCCCCCCCCCCCCCCCCCCACTGTAGGCAAAGGGCCAGTGGCAGCAAAAAGGAACCCATCCCATCGGCACTGCTGTTGGCCCACCCACGCAGGCCAGTGCAGTTTTAACCTCCCCGAGGTCAGGGGGAACCACAGCTAGAAGGTTAGTCACAAGCACCATGATTGTGTGTCATTGTCCTCCAAAGTGGCAATTTAGACTCCTGAATAATTGTGCAGGTGTTATCTTGCACATGTACACTTACTTCAGTGTTGTCCCCGGTGCTCTGAATTGCAGCCTTCAGTGTGACTGGGTAAATTGCGTGCACCAACATTCTGGGCAGCTTCCAGTGGTGGCAGGTCAGTAGTACAATCACTGAATGAGCTTCTGGATAGCCTGGCACTCTGGAATTGCTGGGCAAGGCATCCTTTGCTTTTGTTTTTTTCTGATAATCACACTCAAATATTCCCCTAATTTTAATATCTTTCAAGAAACCTCCTCACATTCAACAAATGTGCCTTTCAAAGGGTTCGTGGAACTCTGCTTTCTGACGGCCTTCGCCCAAGCTCTTATCTGTGACCAGTCTGCTTTTTAAAACTGCAGCCGCTGCCCACTATTTCTCTCGACATTGGCTGCCGCTAGAAATGTGATTCACTGCTCCCTGGCAGTACAGAGGCACACTTCCATGGGGCTTGAAGCTGGCGCTGGGCCTGCCAGTGCCCGATGAAGCCTTGTGCAAACAGGCGAGGGTGCCACCAGGAGGCCAGTCCACCAATGCTCTGCTGAAACCAGTGGAGTAAATGTAAAATCGCCTTGTTTGAGAACAGGGGCACCATGGATAACGCAGGCTCTTAAAATACCCAGCAAATCCACAGCAAAATAATTTCTGCCCCCCTCGCCCCCACAGATTGTTTCTAAAATGGCAGAAAATACATTTTACATCAGGGTTCCGTGTACTCTTTCTGAAGACAACAGAACGAGTAAGCTTTCTCTGGAATGCTGATGTGGTGCATTCGCTCGGCTTATTCCGTGTAGATTTGAGTGGCCGGGAGGGGTAGGACGTTGTGATCATGGAAGCCTGCGTGTACTTTATAGCTATCTATCTACCCTGCACGGGTGTCCAAGCTGCACCCCTTGGGTCACATGCATCTTGAGCCCCAGCAACCCAGTGCCAGGCACCCAGGCTAACCGTTCTGCTTGCGTTTATATCTCTCGCTCGCTGGTTCGTCCTATTTTGAATTCCATGGGCCTGGCGATTTGGAAAGGGCTGTTCCTTGGTGGATGTATCCCAAATCAGAACACTAACCTCTATCTATCAATAACTTGAGATGTACACAAATTAATGAAGAGGTTTTAAACTTTACAAGGAGACCCAGAGGCTCCGTGGTACAAACCCAAGTGACCCACGAGGATAAAAAGCTTGGACACCCTGGGCTATTGGTTACTAGTAATGTCAGGATACTGTGACGTATCTTTCAAAATGTTTGTCTCTTTCTTACCTTTTTTTTTTTCTCCCGCACCCTCTTCGCCCACCCCCCCCCCCGCCCCAAAACCAACCATAAACTCTACCTAATTAGAAACTACATCGGTAAGATATTTCAAAAGCAAACCGATCAAAAGCTTGCTATTCACTCAGTTATACAAGTGATACCTCGACACGAGTCCTGCTTGATTCTCCCCTCCAGTATATCTGTGATGGATGAAGTGTCCAGGTGTGCAGTTTAAAACTGGGAGTAACATTCACACATTCTGCATTTTGAAAGAATATAGCCCGTGTCTCTGAATCATGAGATTAGGCCTTTTTGTTTCTTTTGAAGACTCGCTGTAAATGTGACACAATTGTAATTAAAAATTTGTATTTTATTGGGATGGGTGGAAGCAAAATATATGGGGAGGTGGTAGAATGTACTTTGAGGGGAGGTGAAGGGTTTAGTAACAGCTGATCAATCACAAAGGGCTTTGGGCCCACGAGGCTATTGTTTGGTTTTGAAACATCCCCAATTTGTTGCATTTATGCTCTTGTGATCTTGAACTTGGTCATCGGGTTTCCTGTTGAGGTAGAATTTTGATCTCTCTTCTCCAGCCCCCTCTCCCATTCTTCAGTCTTTCTGCTTTGCCTCTTGTGGATCTACTTTCTCTTTTTTTTTCAATCTCCCTGTGGTGATTCACGTTACTGCGTGTCACTTAACCGACCATGCTGTTGGCTTACAGGTAAAGCCACCACCCTCTTCAGCCGCCACACCAAGTCCATTATTTGGGGGATGCAGACCCGAGCTGTGCAAGGAATGCTGGACTTTGACTACGTCTGTTCACGCGATGAACCATCTGTTTCAGCCATGGTTTACCCATTCACGTAAGTATACTTTACCATCCCCGCTGTCGTTCTCTCCCAACATTTCAAGTTTGGTGCATTCTAGACGTCGACCTCTTGGATTGTGATGTGGCATTGGGAATAAATGGCATCCCATGAAAGACCTAGTTTCTTAATATCTCTGGGAGTCATAAGTTTTGGTTCTCCTGTTAAGTGCAATGATTGTGTCTTCGCCCGCCACTTACCTGACTGCCGAGGCCTGTCCCTGGCAGCAGCCTCCTGCCGCCCAAATTCTTGCTCCTGTCTGCTGGCCAGGCAGTGATTTCTGCTGGGTTCAGGTAGGAGTCTGGGCCTGGATGTGGAAATGAGGCCTGGGAGTTGAAATCTCTCCGGGCCTGATGCAGGCTTGTTGCTCGCCCTGGGCACTCACGCGGAAGGATCCCGCCCTGCAGTAAAATTGGGGCCTTAATGCTTCGCATAACATTTATACGTCTGCCTTCAGTTTTGAATCGCAGCCTTGACGAGAATATACAAAAGGTTGGAGTGTGAGTGTGTCTGCATCTAGTGTTCGTGGTTCCTAATCCCGTCTCTCTCCATAGTGGTGACCACAAGCAGAAGTTCTACTGGGGTCACAAGGAAATCCTCATTCCCGTTTACAAGAACATGGCTGATGCCCTGAAGAAGCACCCAGAGGTGGACGTTCTCATTAACTTCGCCTCATTACGCTCGGCGTACGACAGCACCGTGGAAACCATGAGCTTCTCCCAGGTTCGTTATTATTTCACTCGCTTTCACACGGCATAACTAAAATATAACTCGCTCACCAGGTTGGACAGCAAGGCTGCTCTGGACATTTTAACATTCTGCTTTTGTGTCTTTTGTCCCCTTTTAACAGAGCCGTGACTGAGCTTTACAGTAAATTCTTAGAATCTGGCAGCACCGAAGGAGGCTAATCTGCCCTTTGTGCCTGTGGCAGCTCTTTGAAAGAAAAGAAGGACTTGCATTTCTATAGCGCCTTTCACGACCTCCAGACATCCCAACGCGCTTTACAGCCAATGAATTACTTTTTGAAGTGTAGTCACTGTTGTAATATAGGAAACGCAGCAGCCAATTGCAGACAGCAAGCTCCCACAAACACCAATGTGATAATGACCAGAGAATCTGTTTTTGTTATGTTGATTGAGGGATATTTATTGGCCAGGACCCTGGGGAGAACTCCCAATAGTGCCATGGGATCTTTTATGTCCACCTGAGAGCGCAGACGGGGCCTCGATTTTGGGCCATTTTTATTTTTGCCGAGTCTTTTGCTGATTTGCCATGATCGAATTGAATGGCGGAACAAGCTGAGTGGCCTGGATGGCCTCCTCCTGTTCCTATGTTTCCCTCCCCTCCCAGATTTGCTGACCCTAGCTTCGGTTCCGCAGACACCTGTGGGCCGAGGCGGAAAGTGTCACCTGGGTTTCAGGTGGGCATTGCAACCGAAGGTCATTGGGTAGTGATAGAAGGTCCTTATTCTCACTGCCCCCACCCCCCACCCCCACCAAACAATAAAATACCCCATGGGTGCAGAGTTTAGTTGTGGAACCTCTACTGCCACCCTTGGTTGAGATCAGGTAACTGAGCATGGGCCACGGATTGATCCTGGGTAATTCCAGCTTGTATGGTTCAGTAACACCGAGGCCTTTACTAATTGGGGAAGCTAGTTGCCTTTTTGAATTTTTTTCCCCCCGTTTTTGCCAATATACAAGGTGGTGATTACAATGACATGACCTTAATGCACATGTGCTTGTTCTGCGTACTATAGATCCGGACAATTGCCATCATCGCTGAAGGAATCCCCGAAGCATTGACCCGGAGATTAATCAAGATGGCGGATGAGAAAGGTGTCACCATCATTGGGCCGGCTACGGTAAGAAAATAGGATTTGCCTTTTGGCGTCGGGGTCTGTGTGGAGCTGAGTACGGAGATTATCGAAATTAGGGCTTCTTTTAAAGAACATTTTCTTCTGTGGCGTTTTAAAAATATCTTCTTGATCACCAGCCTTACCTTGCTCAAGATGATGCCCTATTGATGGGTGTTTCATAGAATGATGCAGCACAGAAGGAGGCCATGCGGCCCATCGTGCCTGTGCTCTTTGGTAGAGCTCTCCAATTAGTCCCACTCTTTCCCCACAGCCCTGCAATTGTTTTCCCTTCAAGTATTTATCCAATTTCCTTTGATCCTATCTTCAGTTGGCATGTGTACGCATTATACGAGAATGAGACTCTCTCTCTGCTTCTAAGAGGAGTGTGTAACATTTTGTTTAGCAACATACCCCATTGAGGAAGGGAGCTGCTGCATCTATCGTAACCCAGCTCCACTCCTTCACTTGTCATGCCTCCAGGGTTTTTATGTTGACCCCTAGTTTTGTGTCTCGTGGAGCCTCGTCAAAAACACAGACTCGCTATGCCAAACTTCTGAAGGATTGGCAGTGTTTAAAGGAGAACATTAGATGTGAAGTTTAATTTACCTGCTCCCGACCAGTCTATATTAAAAACATATTTGCTCTGGGTCTTTTTTTGCCCCGAAAGGTAGGAGAAACTATTCCTCCCCGCCCCGCCCCCCCCTCCAAAAAAAAAAAACCAAGCCTGGGACCACTGAGGCTAATTTTATTGCTAGTCCTGCCCCTTCAACTAAGATCACTTGGGGTCAGACTTGGGAATTCCTTGATCTCTGGCTCAGCCTCTTGCCACAGTGTGTGGTCACCCACTGAGCTGTCGGCAATGCTGGAGTATGTCTGGATCTACAGAGCAGATCTAGATCCAGACAGTGACCGTCAGTGCTGCAAGTATCCCTGGAGCGCTGAGCAGGAGATTAATCAAAAGCAAAATACTGCAGATGCTGGAAATCTGAAATAAAAACAGAAATGCTGGAAATACTCAGCAGGTCAGGCAGCATCTGTGGAGAGAGAGAGAAACAGAATTAACGTTTCAGGTCGTTGACCTTTTTGTCAGAACTGGAAAAAGTTGGCGCTATAACAGGTTTTAAGCGTGCGGGTTAGGTTGATTTGGCTATGATAAATTGACCCTTAGTGTTAGGGGGATTAAATACGTGGGGTTACGGGGATAGGGTGGGATATGTGTCGGTGCAGGCTCGATGGGCCGAAATGGCCTCTATCTGCACTGGGGATTCTGTGATTCTGTGAAGCAAGTGCAGGGGCAGGGAAAGGGATGGGGGGGAGGAGAGGAAAGAGCAAAAGGGAAGGTCTGTGATAGAGTGGAAACAGGAGTGATTAAATGACGAGAGATGATGGTGCAAGGCAAAAGGGGGTGATAATGGGAGATTAATCAAGATGGCAGATGAGAAAAGGTGTCTGCACCATTAGGCTGGCTACAGTAAGAAAATAGTTTATTGGCTTTAGACTTCAGGGCCTGTAATTGAGCTGTGTTTTATCTCCTCCGTTTCCACAATGTTCTTGGACGCTGATGACCCCACTGCAGGGAGGTGACTTGGTGTTTCTAAGCCAAATGATGTGACCATGCTGCTTTAAAGCCCATCGAGATCATTCACTTAAGTGTTCAGCTCCTTCACGCAGTCTGGTTCAGTAGCTTCAGTCACTCTTCAAATAATTTTTTTTCGTTTATATTCTTAATATATTTTGCTCTCCTTGAGATGTTGGCTCCTCACTGGAGCACTGTACAAGCACTCATTCGTGTGTGTCACGTGATCCTTTAACTGGGTATCCCAGATCTTTACGCAGCTGATTTCAGCTGAGGCAGCAGTCGAGGTGCCTCAGTGCCCATCGGCGCGAGAAGGGGAAAAATCAGCCAGGGTTCCTGCTGCTGATCACTGTGCAGGGACTCCTGGGTTAGAATCATAGAATGATTACAGCACAGGAGGAGGGCCATTCAACCCATCGAGCCCGTGCCGGCTCTCTGCAAGAGCACTTCAGCAAGTCCCACTCCCCTGCCCTTTCCCCGTAGCCCTGCAAACTTTTTTCCTTCAGATATTTATCCAATTCCCTTTTTTGAAAGCCACAGTTGAACCTTTCAGACAGTGTATTCCAGATCCTAACCACCCGCTAGGGTTACAGAGGAGAAATCAGCCAGGGTTCCTGCTCCTGATCACTGTCCAGGGACTTTTGCTGAAATCTGCATGAGTAGACATTGGGTGGGGGACTTGATTGTACTGTCCCTCTCAGTCGAATAGCTTGCCAATATTTGCTGTCTAGGCTTGTGTGAGGAAATGGCACTTGGCAAAGTGCTGGCGAGTGCCCATGGAGCTGCACTCCATGAATCAGTCCCTTTGTGACAGGAGAAAAAAGTTGAGTGGAAAAGTGTTACTTTATTTCTTTGAAAACAGACTCCAACTTGTGTTTCATAGTTTGTATAATGGTTTTTTCAGGTGGGTGGCATTAAGCCAGGCTGCTACAAGATCGGGAACACGGGTGGAATGTTGGATAACATCCTGGCCTCCAAGCTGTACCGTCCTGGCAGTGTGGCGTACGTGTCTCGCTCCGGTGGAATGTCGAATGAACTCAACAACATCATCTCTAGAACCACCGATGGCGTCTATGAAGGGGTTGCTATCGGCGGAGATCGGTAAGAACTGTGGGCAGGGCGACTGTTTGAAGAGCTGTGGGAGTTGCCCTTCAGTCCCCTCATTAAAGGCCCTTGCTAACTGAGGCAGCAATTGAGGTTTGCAATAGAATTGCAGCTTACTGCCTGCCTATTCAATGCCCTCTGTTAATGCTGCAAAATCGCCATTCAATTAATTAAAAAGCAAGTAATTTATAATTTGGCTGGCTAGCTTGCAAAATCAATGAGCGGTTTGTTTCAGACTTTCACCACTGGGGGGTGGCCTAGAGCAGCAGAGCGAGGGCTGACTGCATTTGCCGTGCCATTGTACTCTATTCTTTCAGCACTTTCTGTTGACAATACTTCACTCCCCCCTTCTGCCTCACACTGATTCCTAACGCGAGTGATCGGGCCTGACGTCACATAACTAACCTTGTGAATTTCTCCATCTAACCACGCAGAATGCGAACACCGCAGTTTTGTTGCAAAAGTTCCCCAAACCCATCTTCCGATAAGAACATAGAATGTAAGAATTAGGAGCAGGAGTCGGTCATACGGCCCCTCGAGCCTGTTCCGCCATTCAATAAGATCATAGCTGATCATCTACCTCAACTCTATTTTCCCGCCCTATCCCATACCCCAAATTACTCTCACCTGATAATACAAAATCACCACCGCTCTGCAGAATCTTGAATGTGACATGCAACTCGGCATTCACTGTGCTGGGTGCCACTGCCTTAAGCAGTTGGTTCTTTACTGTGTCGGAAGTTGTTCCTCAGTCTGCATTTCATCTGGAACTGCAAACTCTTCCTGATTTGTGTTAAATCTCTTTCAAAAATATTAACAATTGAAAAATGTATTTTGCATCAAGTAAATATTAACTTGGAAAAATGATGTGTGGCATTGAGTGACTCGTGTCATTTCCCTCCCCTCACCAGGTACCCGGGATCCACGTTCATGGATCACGTCTTGCGTTACCAGGACACACCTGGAGTTAAGATGATTGTTGTCCTTGGAGAGGTGAGTGGCTCTGGATGTCGTTGGTTTGATTCCTGAGGTGGTATTCCAGTTCTTCACTGGCTAACCAAACGCTACCATGGTCAATCTCTTTGTTGCTAGTAAGATAACTAAATTTTGCTGCTTACGCTGCGATTGCTGTTGGGCAGTGGCACCTCACTGGTGGCAGAGGTGATGTTTGGGTTATAGGATGCGACTCTCCGAGCTTTCTTTAAGGAGGATATTTTGCTCTCTGAAGCAATCATTTTATTTATGTCATAAACCTCTACAGTTTAACTTTACGCACAAAGCAAAATTATAATCAAGTCTTTCAAAAAGTCTGATCCCTCGTATGTGTTTCTTAGTTCACTTTTTAATTTGTTTTTTGGAGGGGGGTTGAGGTTGGAGAAGGAGGGAAAGAACTGAAACCAAAATCACCCAGAATTGTGGGAGTGTCGATTTATAATAACGTATCTTCTAATTGGTGGCTTTGTGATTTTGATTGTTTCCGATTTAAAGGAAGATGGAACCTGTAATGGTAAATAAAGCACCTTTCGCATGTTCAGGACGTCCCAACGCTTCACAGCCAATTAATTACTTTTGAAGTGTAGTTGCTATTATTTTGTAGGCAAACATGGCAGTTGTATTGTGTACAGCAAGATCCCACAAACAGCAGAGAGATAAGACCAGTTCATAACCTAAGAAATAGGAGCAGGAGTAGGCTATATGGCCCCTCGAGCCTGCTCCATCATTCAGTAAGATCATGGATGATCTTTGACCTCAACTCCACTTTCCTGCCCGATCCCCATATCGCTTGATTCCCCTAGAGTCCAAAAAGTTTACTTGTTTTATTGGTGTATGAGGAGGTTTGGGGAGAACTCCCTGCTCCTCTTTGAATAGTGCCATGTCCACCTGAAGAGGCAGATTGGCCTTGCTTTAGCGTCTCCTCCAAAAGACCGCATCTCCTGACAGCGCATCACTCATTCAGTGCTGCACTGGAGTGTCAGCCTGGATTTGCAATCTCAAGGTTCAATTCGATTTACTCCACGTGATATCAAGAAACGGCTGAGCGCACTGGGTACAGCAAAGGCTGTAGGCCCCAACAACACCCCGGCTGTCATGCTGAAGACTTGTGCTCCAGAACTAGCCACACCTTTAGCCAAGCTGTTCCAGAACCGCTACAACACTGGCATCTACACGACAATGTGGAAAACTGCCCAGGTATGTCCTGTCCACAAAAAGCAGGACAAATCCAATCCGGCCAATTATCGCCCCATCAGTCTACTCTCGATCATTAGCAATGGGATGGAACGTGTCGTTGACAGTGCCATCAAGCAGCACTTACTCACCAATAACCTGCTCACTGATGCCCAGTTTGGGTTCCGCCAGGACCACTCTGCTCCAGGCCTCATTACAGCCTTGGTCCAATCATGGACAAAAGAGCTGAATTCCAGAGGTGAGGTGAGTGTGACTGCCCTTGACATCATGGCAGCATTTCACCGAGTGTGGCATCAAGGAGCCCTAGTAAAACTGAAGTCATGGGGAATCGGGATGGGGGGGCGGGGGGAGGAACTCGCCACTGGCTGGAGTCATACTTAGCACAAAGGAAGATAGTTGTGGTGGTTGGAGGTCAATCATCACGGCCCCAGGACATCGCTGCAGGAGTTCCTCAGCATGTTCAGTGCCATTTGCAACTCCTCAGATAATGACGCAGTCCATGCCCGCATGCAGCAAGACCTGGCGACGACATTCAGGCTTGGGCGGATAAGTGGCAGGTAACATTCACGCCTCAAGTGCCAAGCAATGACTATCGCCAACAAGCGAGAGTCTAACCACCGCCCCTTGACATTCAACGGCATTACCATCGCCGAATCCCCCACTATCAACATCCTGGGGGGGTCACCATTGACCAGAAACTTAACTGGACCAGCCACATAAATACTGTGGCAACAAGAACAGGTCAGAGGCTGGGTATTCTGTGGCGAGCGTCTCACCTCCTGACTCCCCAAAGCCTTTCCACCATCTACAAGGCACAAGTCAGGAGTGTGATGGAATACTCTCCACTTGCCTGGATGAGTGCAGCTCCAACAACACCAAGAAGCTCGACACCATCCAGGGCAAAGCAGCCCGCTTGATTGGCACCCCATCCACCACCTTAAACATTCACTCCCTCCACTACCGGCGCACCGTGGCTGCAGTGTGTACCATCTACAAGATGCACTGCAGCAACTCGCCAAGGCTTCTTCGGCAGCACCTCCCAAACCCGCGACCTCTTCCACCTAGAAGGACAAGGGCAGCAGACACATGGGAACACCACCACCTCCAAGTTCCCCTCCAAGTTTATATTTAAGAAGGAGATAGATAGATTTCTAGACACAAAAGGCATCAAGGGATATGGGGAGAGAGGGGGAATATGATATTGAGATAGAGGATCAGCCATGATCATATTGAATGTCGGAGCAGGCTCAAAGGGCCGAATGGCCTACTACTCCTATTTTTCTATGTTCTAAGTCATACACCATCCTGACTTGGAAATATATCGGCCGTTCCTTCATCGTCGCTGGGCCAAAATCCTGGAACTCCCTCCCTAACAGCACTGTGGGAATACCTTCACCACACGGACTGCAGCGGTGCAAGAAAGCGGCTCACCACCACCTTCGAGGGCAATTGGGGGATGGGCAATAAATGCTGGCCTTGCCAGCGACGCCCGTATCCCATGAACAATTTTTTTTTTAAAAAAGGCCTGGAATGGGACCCTCTGACTCAAGTGAGCGCTTCCACTGAGCCACGTTGATACTCTGAAGTGCCATTAGCACTGGGGGTTGGACACCCAGCCCCAACTCCTGCCCACACCCTGGTGCCAGTATCATTGGGGATGGGCATCCAAGGATTGGAAGTATTTAAAAACAAAGCTAGGATTTTAAAGTTGCGTATCGCGATTGGAGGGTTAACTGAGGCAAGCAAGAGAACCATCTAACCTAAGTCTCTCTGTAGATTGGTGGAACCGAGGAGTATAAGATCTGCACGGGGATTAAGGAAGGACGGATTACAAAGCCTGTTGTTATTTGGTGCATTGGGACTTGTGCCACCATGTTTGCGTCTGAGGTAAGTGTGTTGGTCATCTCAGACATTCTCATAACCAACTGTAGATTGTCTTTTTCAACAAAAAAAACTGTTGAGGGCTGGGTGCTGGGACCTGTTCCAATCCAGCGCAGACTGGAGAGATGAAAGCCTCCTCTATAATGACCCATGTGATGGGACAATCTCAACCTAGATCCAAATGGGTATCTGCCCACAGCCCAAAATTAGCAGCAAGTTGTGAGTCTCACTCGCAGGCTGTGGATAGCGGAAGAATTGTTGCCCTGATGTAGTACGGGGTACTCTTGTGAGTTTGGTGCATGGCAGACTGAGCTTTACTGCCTGTCCATGGTGTACCTGACCTCTTCATGAAGCATTGTAGAAGAAGCTTTACTCCTTCAGGCTTTGACCTGGGAATGTTGATGCTGACAGAGTGCCTGAAATTGGAAAATGCTTCATTTCCCAGCACTAACCTCCTTCACATACGAACAATGATGGACAGGTAAAGACCCTCTGGCCCATCGAGCCTGTCCCATGCAATTGCGATACCTTGTGTCTCAATATATACACTCGCCACCCCGCCCGAAACCAGGTGATTTTTCTGGGAGAGGTTAAAAAAAAAAATTAAAAACCCAGGCCAATTTGGGGGGGAAATCTGGGAAGTTCCTCTCCGACCCATCTAGGCGATCGAAACTAGTCCAGGAGATCACTCTGGCCCTGAATTCCTGCAGTACATACCTTCTGTAAGAGGTAATCTCCGCCCCAGCCAGAAACCGGTCCTGCTCTCACTTGAAGGAATTCAGCAAATTTGCATTCATCGCACGAAACGGCAGCCTGTTCACAGGTCCACTATTCTCTGGGAAAAGAACCACCTCTTGACACCTAACCTAGATCTGGCCTTATACAACTTAAATTTGTGACCCCTGGTCCTCCCTAACCTATTTAATTGCTAACCTTGATTAGCATAAAAATTCACGTCAAAGAAACCCTTCTGTAGCAAGATGCATACATGTAGCTAGTATACAAGCTTCCTAAAGCGTGTAGAAATGCCAGCAGTGTAGAAAGTAAGTCTGTAGAATGCTGGCTGAGGTCAGATGCGAGTCAATGATTTGAAGGGGTTTAACATTGCACGCGGTGGGAATTCCTTGCCTCTGTTATGCTAAACTTGTATCGAACCTTGATTAGACCACACTTGGAGTACTGCCTACAATTCTGGTCGCCATATTATTAAAAGGATATAGAGGCATTGGAGAGGGTGCAAAAAAGATTTACAAGGATGATACCAGAAATGCGAGGGCTGTGCCAATTGGGAAAGGTTGAACAGGCTGGGTCTCTTTTCTCTTGAAAAGAGAAGGCTGAGGGGTGACCTAACAAAGGTCTTTAAAATCATGAAAGGTTTTGATAGTGGATACAGAGAATGTTTCCACTTGTGGGGAAGAGCAAAACTAGAGGCCATCAATATAAGATAGTCACCAAGAAATCAAATAGGGAATTCAGAAGAAACTTCTTTACCCAGAGAGTGATGAGAATGTGGAACTCGCTACCACAGGGAATGGTTGAAGCGAATAGTGTAGATACATTTAAGGGGAGGCTAGACAAGCATATGAGGGAGAAGGGAATAGAGGGTTATGCTGATAGTTAGATGAGGAAAGATGGGAGGAGGCTCGAGCGGAGCATGAACGCCAGCAGGGACTGGTTGGGCCAAATGGCCTGTATGTGTGCTGTATATCCTACGTAATCCTTGTTTCTTGTCCCAGTAACAGCCTCTCATACTGTGTTTTTCCCCCCCCGTACAGGTGCAGTTTGGTCACGCTGGTGCCTGTGCTAACGAAAATTCCGAAACTGCACTGGCCAAGAACCAGGCTCTGCGAGAGATCGGGGCCATTGTGCCAAGGAACTTCGATGAGCTGGGAGAGGTCATTAAGTAAGAGCTTCACTCTCTGGCGCACCGTGGGCAACAGGACAAGGGACAGAGCTCCAGAGATGGGAAGGGCAGATTTAGGACCGGCGTTGGGGGTATTTCTTTGCGCACAGCGTGATCCAACAGCTGGAGAGGGGCTACCGGGGAAGGGAGAGTGAGGCCGGAAGACTGGACTCTATTAGGAAGAGGGTAGGGTTGGTATTCTGCAAGGAAGAAATTGAATGGGCAGGACCTCCTTTATAAGCACTTGCAGGATTAGAGATTGTGGAGTGACTAGCTGGTTACTTGTGAGCTGAGCTGTTTAACCCTTCTTAGGCAGTCCCTCGGAACCGAGGATGACTTGCTTCCACATTAAAAATGAGTTCTCAGGTGACTGATGAGTCCAATGCGGGACCTACAGTCTCTGTCACAGGTGGAGCAGACGGTGGTTGAAGGGGCGGGTGGGTGAGGTGCTTGGGTTGACGTGCGCTGCCTGCGCTTGGCTTCAACTTGCTCCCGGCGAAGAGACTCGGTGTTTGGCGCCTTCCCGGATGCTTCTCCTCCACTTTGTGCGGTCTTGGGCCAGGGATTCCCAGGTGTCGGTGGGGATGTTACACTTTTTCAAGGAGGCTTTGAGGGTGTCCTTGAAGCGTTTCCTCTGCCCACCTGGGGCTCTCTTGCCGTGCCGGAACTCCGAGTAGAGCGCTTGTTTTGGGAGTCTCGTATCGGGCAATTACAATGTTATCAAACGTGCTGCAGTTTGAGGAATCTCTTTAATTTGATAGGACTGTTTATGATGACCTTGTTGCTAAGGGTGTGATCGTGCCTGCACAAGAAGTTCCTCCTCCTACGGTGCCAATGGACTACTCCTGGGCAAGGGTAAGTGGTCAGAGTCCCCTTCCACTGCTTCTCTGTTTTATTGATAATGTGATGTTAAAATATTTGTAATGACTGCATGCAGTTTCTATGTTTTGAACCAGTGATTTTCAACCTTTTATTGGTGTAGGGAGGTCCCCTGCCCCCTGCAAATATTGCCACGCTCCTAGGGGACAGCCTTCTGCAAATATTGGCACCCTCCCAGGGAGGTCCCCGTACGAATAATGGGGTGATCCAGGCTCCCCCACCCCCCCCCCCCCCCCAATCCTAACCTCCGAAAGCGTGTCAGCGACCCAGAATCCATTACGTATTTGCAGAAAATTATAGTAAAAACTATAGGAAACACAATTCTTGAGACCGTTCAGTGTCGTCTACGCTTTTCTGTATTTGACTTGCTGGCAGATGGTTCCTGTTGCTGCTGCTGATAAACCTGGTGTGATATACCTAGTCCCAGGTGGACAGAAATCCAATGAACTTGTTGACCCCCCTTAGGCTCCACAGATAAATATGAAAAGTTCGCTTTAGGAATAATTGTATGAAACCTGGCTTTAAAACTACAGCTTTATGTTTGTCCAAGTATTGCTGGGAGCCCATCTCCCAGTGCTAACTTGCATTGGGCATCAGAAATTCCCAGTCAATGAGTTACAATATTCTTTAAGATAAAATCGAACTCTGGCGGCCACATGAGAGATCTTCATTGTTTATTTACATGACATTAAATGCCCTGAAATAATGACGTTACACATCGTGTGCCCCTGTTCTGATTTTCTGTGCATGCTTTTGCTCCTGTGTCGCAGGAGTTGGGTCTGATCCGGAAACCAGCTTCCTTCATGACCAGCATCTGTGACGAGAGGGGTCAGGAGCTGATCTACGCGGGAATGCCCATCACCGAAATCTTCAAGGAGGACATGGGCCTGGGAGGTGTGCTGGGTTTGCTCTGGTTCCAGAGAAGGTGAGACATGCGCCTAGTCCTACACATCGGGTGAAATCTGTATCAATCTTTTGGGGACAGCAATGTTCTTCATTGGCAATGCTGACTAGACTGCATTTATCGACAACCCCTAGTTCTCCTGAGACGGTAGGGTAGAAGGAGAAAAATGGGAGTGTTGGGATAATTTCTGATTGTCACTGGCCAATGATTCAAAAGCAACTTTGTGCATCTATAAACAGGAAAACACTGGGGCCACCTGGCAAAACTCAACTGATACTGGCTTCTGATCCTTGTGAACACGCACCCTGTTTGCGACACTTGTATTGAAATGAGTGCAATCTACTTTTACTCTACATGTTCCACCCACAAAGCTGGAACAGGGATTACAAAGCTCCTGTTCACCAACATTCTCACCTTTCTGCCAGCTGCTGTCCATGAGAACAGTTTCTGTCTCTGCTCTCTCATTCCAGGTAGAGCATTCCTACCCACTGTTGCTCTGGCAACCCTTCTGTCCTGGCTCCCATTGCTGATTTCAAAATCTTCTCTCTCCCTGTATCACTCTGCTGCCCCTGTTCTAACTCACACCAAGTCCTGTTCACCCATTACTCCCTGAGCTCGCTGACCTACATTGGCTCCCGGTCTGGCAACGCCTCGATTTTAAAAATGCGCATCCTTGTTTTCAAATCCCTCCATGGCGTCGCCCCTCCCTATCTCTAATCTTCTCCAGCCCCACAACCCTCAGATCTCTGCTCTCTGCTCTCCTCTAATTCTGCCCTCTTGCACATCCCTGATTTTCTTTGCTCCACCATTGGCGGCCGTGCCTTCAGCTGGCTGGGCCCTCAGCTCTGGGATTCCCTCCCTAAACCCCTCTGTGTCTCTCTGCTCCTTTTTAAGATGCTCCTTAAAACCTTACTACTTTGGCCAAGCTTTTGGTCACCTGCCCTAATATCTCTGTGGCTTGGTGTCATTTTTTTTGATAATACTCTTCTGAAGCGCCTTGGGACATTTTACTACGTTAAAGGCGCTATATAAATGCAATTTGTTGTACCCAATTTTAAATCAACAGTGGGAGCTTGGACTGATGTCAGGAAGAAAAGTTATTTAAATATGAAACAAAATAAAACTGATTGCCGTGCCCTGTTTTACTGGTACTGGGTCCGTGCCTTTGGTAAAATTACTTCACTCCGAGAAACAAGAGAATATGCAGCCTCCTTCCCTCCCCAAACAGTGATGTAAATGTCTACTCGTGTCTGTGGATATATACAGTATGTAATCCAGCGGCAGTCATACCAGAATGAAATGGTGAGCAAATAGTGGTCGCGCTCTGCTAGACTTAGAAATGGAATTGTCTAAGTACAACAGGACATGAAAGAAAACGCAAGTGAGCTTTGCTGGAACCCCAGCATTCTGCACCGTGACATGTGAGTGTAATCGAGAGAATTCTGCGGCTCACCTTCCTGGCTGAGGGAGGAAGGAGGGGGGATGGACGATTGGGATGAGGGATAGCCCTTGGTAATCTAGAGGCCCAACACATTGTGCTGACTGTAAATGCCCCCTGTAGATTTGAATGCAAAATGGTTCTGCAGCGCTCTCTAATGGTTGTCTTGAGAGCAGCATGTGCTAAGGAGAAAGATGGAACTGACTTCCTGGAGATCACGAGGAGAAAAAAGGGGAAATTAATAAAGAATAATACAAAAGTAAAACGACACATGTTAATTCACAAACTCTCACTGAGGAAAAAGTTAAGTTCTGAAACTAAAACTGTTTCAGTTTAGGGTGAGTGTCTGGATTCCTAAAAACCCAACAGCTGAAGATGCGTTAGATAAACATTTGTCTCCTTGTACCCGTGTGACGCTATTCTCTTTTTCCTTTTCTCCAAGGTTGCCGAAACATGCCTGCCACTTTATCGAGATGTGCCTGATGGTGACAGCAGACCACGGTCCAGCCGTCTCTGGAGCTCACAACACCATCGTCTGTGCCCGAGCGGGAAAAGACCTGATCTCCAGCCTCACATCCGGCCTTCTTACTATTGTGAGTCTCTGCACGCCTGCATTTACCTTGGTGCTAATCATCAGATTGTGGGTGGTACATGCATTTTAATCTGCACGTCCTCCGTTCTGCTTTGCTTTTCTGTTTTTTAAACCAGGTGGTACAGAAGTTAGTTTTATTCTTGGGGCAAGTCTCTGCTGCTTAATGAGGTCGGTGCCACCAAAAGGCTAAAGTTCAAACCTATTGGCGTCTCTGTGCTTTTGAGTGTTTGCTCTGTCAATACTTGCAGCACCTTCTCTTCCCCCCCCCCCCCCCTCCCCACATTGGTTTGGTGATGGTTGGAATGCAGAGTTCTAATACAAGAATAGATCTTCCCGAATCAGTGATGTATCTCCTGAACTCCGTGTATGTTCTCCCAGGGCGATCGATTCGGAGGTGCTTTAGATGCAGCTGCCAAGCAGTTCAGCAAAGCCTTCGACAGCAGCCTCATCGCGATGGACTTTGTCAATAAGATGAAAAAGGAAGGGAAGCTCATCATGGGGCATTGGACACCGGGTGAAGTCGGTGAGTTCCAGCAGTTTAACTTCTGCACATCACTACACTTGTGCTGCTTCCAGTACCAAAGACAAGACAACAGGGCCACCTCGTGGCTTCATTGGTACTGAGACTTGTAAAGAAAGAACTTGCATTTCTACAGCGCCTTTCACGACCTGTCGATGTCCCAAAGCGCTTTACAACCAGTGAAGTACTTTTGCAGTGTCGTCACTGTTGTAATGTGGGAAACGTGGCAGCCAATTTGTGCACAGCAAGCTCCCACAAACAGCAAAGTGATCTGTTTTTAGTAGTGTTGGTTGAGGGATAAATATTGGCCTCCTGGTCGTCTTCAAAGTGCCTTGGGATCTTTTACGTCCACCTGAGGGGGAAGACGAGGCCTCGGTTTAACGTCTCATCTGAAAGACAGTGCAGTGCTCCCTGAGTACTGCACTGGGAGTGTTGACCTAGATTTTGTGCTCAAGCCTCTGGAGAGGGGCTTGAATCCACAACCTTCTGCCTCAGGCAAGAGTGCTGCCCACTGAGCCACGGCTGACACAAGATCGTCCTGGGATCGACCCCTGGTAAGTTAGCTGATCGCTCGGAGTTCTGTAATTAGCCTTTACGGCCTTAGGTGAGTGATGGGAAAAATCCAGCACTCCTGATATCTGTCCAATAACCTCTTGTTACAAGTGCCAGTGTGTGCACGTCTCTGTAGGTGTATATACACTTTAGTTTAGGATTAGCTTAGTTGTGAAGCCCTCTGATAGAATAGCCCAATGCCACTCGCTGTCTTGGCTCCTCCATGAGGAATAGACCTTGTGCACGGCACTGGAGAGCAGCCCATGCTTGTAGAAGCATGTCTGGATCTGTCCCTTAGCCAGGAATTCAATTCAGAAGTAAACAGTTTTAGCCTCAATGAAGGTGACTGTGTTGGTCTCACTCATGTGGTTCTTGTGGGTATGAGAACAAGGGTGTTGCTGCCACTCTGCTCAGTGTAGTGGTATGTTGAAGCAGTGAGGAGCTCGCGCCCTGGACTTCCTGGCTAGGTATGCTGAAGTGTACATATCCACGGTGTCTTGCATCTCTGTGACCTCCCTTATTTCAAGGATGCTGTGAGGAGTACTTGCGACACTGAGAAATGCGCCCTAAAAAGAGACTCTAACTGTTCTGTGCACTTTATTTAAAAGGCAATGTAACGCCCTTGCACTACCTGCCCGAGTGTGTCTGGGTGGGAGATATAATCCTGGCTGTTGCCACTGCTGTTCTGTAACCAGCCACTAGATGTCAGTGGAGCAAAGGGAGAGGTGTCGGCTTAGATCGGAACGGCCTGTTAGTAATCAGACACACCGTCCCTGTCGTACTACCTGTTCGTTGGACACCAGTGTTTTATATCCCCGTGCCAGCAATTCATTTTGCGCTGTTTGGAAGTGTCATAATGGGTCATTGACGAAACTTCCATCTACTTAATTAACTTGCTCCACATGCAGGCACTGAACTGTACTGTTTAACTAACCCACGAGTGCCCAAGTATTGTTGTCTTGGGTCCATATCATGGAACTTCAGGGGTCCCGTACATAAAATTTAAATCCCAATAATTTGCTTTTATCTTGCGATGCTGATCGATAGTGTTCTGGTTTAGGATTTATCCACTAAGAACAGCCCTTTCCAAACCTTCAGGGCCACCAAGTTGAGACAGGATAAATCAGCGAGTGTGAAACGTGAATGCAGATCGTCCCGAGCTCCTGGTGTTCACGTGCTGTAGTTTGGGGGATTTTTTGTACCGTTTCTCTCGAAACCAATTTAACCTGTTTAAATGTAGGGAATTGTAAATATTAGCTGCTTCTCCAATGTCATTCAGGGCAATAAATGATGGTTCCCCTCAGTCTGTGGACCGCACTGCAGGCTGCTTCTCTGCCCTTGGGATGGTGCCGATGACCGACAGTTCCACATCGGTCCAGCACCCAGTGTAGCTGCTCATCCCCTTGTCCTCATTCATTATTTAGTCTCAGCCTCCAGTGTAGCATCTCTAGCACAATACAGATTCGGCTCACTGTTTAATAGACTATGAAAATAAAACAACTTGCATTTATTCAGCGCTTTTAATGTAGTAAAATGTCCCAAGGCACTTCACTGGAGCGTAAATCAGACAAAATTGACAGTTAAAGAAGGAGACCTTAGGGCAGGTGACCCAAAGCTTGGTCAAAGAGGTAGGTTTTAAGGAGCAAAGAGAGTTGGAGTAGCAAAGAGGTTTGGGGAGGGAATTCTGGAGCTTAGGGCCCAGACGGCTGAGGCACGGCCACCAATGGTGGGGCAAAGAGAGTGTGGGATCCACAAGAGGTCGGAGTTGGATGAACATAGAGTTCTCAGAGTTGTAGGGCTGGAGGAGGTTAGAGATAGGATGGGGGGGTGAGGCCATGGAGGGATTTGAAGAAGAGAATGAGGATTTTAAAATCGAGGCGTTGCTGGACCGGGAGTCAATGTCTGTCTGTGAGCACAGGGTGGTTGATGGGTGAACAGAACTTGATGTGTGTTAGGACACGGGCAGCAGAGTTTTGAATGAGCTCAAGTTTATGAAGGGTGGAAAATGGGAGGCCGGCCAGCAGAGCATTGGAATAGTCGAGTCTGGAGGTAACAAAAGCATGGATGAGAGTTTCAGCAGTATTGGAAATGTGTGCTGAGAATGATGGGTTGTAACTTTGGGAACACTGTTTGCTAATAGAGACACTTGTAAGTAATGCATATTTATATCTGTATTGTGGGCTGTGGTGTTTGAGTCAAACTTTCCTGATCACAGATTAATAATCCAGACATGAGGGTGCAGATCCTAAAGGACTTCGTGAAGCAGAATTTCCCGGCTACTCCTCTCCTCGACTACGCACTGGAAGTGGAGAAGATTACTACCTCCAAGGTACGGAACTATACTGGTGCAGTGAGACCTGGCCAGCAAGTAACCTGCCTGCCACAGAGTTCTACTGTTAGCAGGAATTGAGCGGCAAACCTTGATTCAGCTGTAGAGATTAAAAACCAATTCTGGAAACACATAACGGGTCCATCGGTGCTTTAGAAAAAAAAAAGCTGGGCTCCAGTTTCGGGAGCAGACGTTTCACCTGAACCCCTCGGAAACAACCTGTCTCTCCTCGTCTCCGTGTTGTCTTTCCAGCATTTTCTGTTGCAGAATTTTATTTCAGATTTTGAATATAATTTAAAATTCTCACAGCTTTGTGCTGTATACATTGTGGAAACTGCTTCATTCCCAGACGGCAATTGTGTGAACTTGGCTGTAAACCTGGTTAATTGCAGAATCTGGGGGCACGTGTTCACAAATAGAATTTGTACCCAAAACACTCGGGTGTCGATAGAAAGTAGTTTTTGATTTTCTCTTTTTTTGTTTGAAAACTTTCACTTAAAGTGGAGTCTGCAGCACAAGGTGGCTGGATGAGCTCAAGAAATTTTTGTTAGTGGTTTGTGTTGGATCCCAGGTACCCTGGAGAGGAATTGACCACTTCAGCAGAATATTGGGATTATTGGAACCTTGCCCCTGTGTGTTTATTACTGATGTACGCATGTTGATTGAGGATTGAATGGTTAAATGTTTTTTCTGTTTCAGAAACCAAATCTTATCCTAAATGTTGATGGTTTTATTGGTGTTGCCATGGTTGATTTACTAAGAAACTGTGGTGCATTTACAAGGTGGGTATTTTCTATTTTTAAATCACTAATGTTTAGCTGTGGAGTTGTCTGAGGCTGGTACTGAGTTCAAAGAAAGAAAGACTTGCATTTTTATAGTGCTTTTCACAATCTTGGGGCGTCCCAAAGTGCTTTACAGCCAATGAAGTACTTTTGAAGTGTAGACACTGTTGTAATGTGGGAAAAGCAAATGCCAATTTGTGCACAGCAAGCTCCCACAAACAGCAATGTGATAATGACCAGATAATCTGTTTTTAGTGGTGTTGGTTGAGGGATTAATATTGGCCAGCACACCGGGTAGAACTCCCCTGCTCTTCAAAATAGAGAAGTCGCACAACACCAGTTATAGTCCAACAGCTTTATTTGAAATCACAAGCTTTCGGAGCGCTGCTCCTTCGTCAGGTGACTCGAAAGCTTGTGATTTCAAATAAAGCTGTTGGACTATAACCTGGTGTTGTGCGACTTCTCACGTTTGTCCACCCCAGTCCAACACCGGCATCTCTGCATCATCTTCAAAATAGTGCAGTGGGATCTTTTATGTCCACCCGAGAGAGCAGACGGGGCCTTGGTTTAACGTCTCAACTGTAAGACTGCACCTCCTACAGTGCAGCACTCCCGCAGTACTGCACTGGGAGTGTTGGCCTGGATTTTGTGCTCAATTCTCTTACTTGCACCCACTGTTCCCTCTAAGCTGCATGCCTGCGCACTAATCCTCGAGCTGCCGCGCAGTTGAATTGAAAGGCCGCGCAGAGAGCCAGATGGCAGCTGGAGCAGGGGAGCGGCCTGATAAAAACACTGATTATCACCACCAACGGCTTTGCGGCCCTCTGCGCATAGCTGGAGTCGCGCATGCGCACCTGATCCCCTTCTGTGCATACGCGGTTTTGCCAAAGCCGCGCTTGCGCAGTACCCCACCGTTGTGGCCTACAGTACAGGCCACGCTTTGCAACAAGATGACTGGATCCGTTGGGATGGGGGTGGGGGAGGTGGAAGAGAGCGAGGATCGAAAGGGGTGGGGGAGAGAGAGCGAGAGACTGAGGGGGACGGGTGAGGGTCCACTCCAGGCGCGTGTAGTCAGTTCCTGGTGACTAAGCAGCGGCCACACTTTGGAACAACACAGGTGGAGGCGCAGCACGTGTACAAAGGAGGCTAAAGCAAACCATTTTTAGGCCCGTGGTGAAAATATTTTTAAAAATTTGGAAAATTGTTTAAAGCCGGAAAAAAAAATACGCGAAAGTGATTAATGTCCTGTGGTAAGTTCCAGTTAAATTTTGCCAGGTGTTGTCCCCTTTTTGAAAGAGTTTATCAGGGTTATTTAAATCATGTTATGAGAGGGGGGAAAGTTTGTGCCCCCATTTGTACCTCCGAGTCTGAGAGACGGAGGGAACGGCAGCAGGAAAAGAGGAAACAACTGCTCCAAAACTGATCCCAACTCCTCGCCATGGCTGGGGAGAGATAACCTCACTGCCTTCTTTAACCACTTTTATTCACTTTCTTATTTGAGCTCCGTTTGGAAAGAGTTTATTTTATTTTTTTGTTTGTTTAACGACAGCGTTGAAGAGGGAAAGAAAAACTTGGAGTAACTTCTGTCAAAGCTGCAATGAGACTTGAAAGAATTTAAAGATCTTTAAAGAACTTTTCACAAAAAATGAGTGATAAAAACACTTTTTCCCCCTAAGTTTCGAATATGATTTTGGAAGAAACAAGCAACAATCAATTTCCCCCTCATCTAAACAAGTTAGTTTCAACCAGGTCCAAACGCTTTTAAAGAGGCTCTGAATTGCTTAAAACATTTAAAAATTTAAATTTCTCTGGTTTTGAACGATCGACTGAAGTGAGTAGCTTTACACAAACATGCAACCATGCTGTTGGGGAGGATTTGTAGGAGTTGCATATAACTTTTTATTGACTTTGGAAAAAAAAGCATTAAGTTTTTAGGAAGAGAACCAAAAAAGGGGAAAATCATAAACCATATTATTTTGTCTGTCGTTCTATAGCCCGAACAAGTCCCAGGGATAATGTAAATATAGATTTCCTCTTAAACGTTTAGTGGAGTGTTAATAGAAACAAGAGTTATGTAATGATGTATAAAAATTGCAAGAAGCTACTTTAGAAGAAACTACTATTTGTTTATCAAGAAAGACACAAAATACTTGGATTAAACTGATAATGTATAATTTCGATTTGGTATAAATGTTTAAAAAAGATTAAAAATTGAGTGTACAATGAAGTTTGTTTCCCGCTATTTAATTACGAAGTTCCTAAAATAATTCAACACTTTTTGTGATAAGAACAGGGATTAATATTGTGGAGAATGTTTGAGAAAAACATTAGAAGCGAAATTTATAAATAACATCTTTATGTCACCATATTAGTTTCCAAGTCAATCTGATTGGTTCTCCTGTTCAGGAATAAAGATCAATGTTTGTTTCTGTTAAATCATAGCTTTTCCTGCTTTTTGTTTTTAATTCGGTGACGCAAATTGTATGTGTTTTTCTGCGCTTGTGAATAAGTGCTGCATTTCTGACATGTTACATGGGGTGGGGGGGTGTGCTGGTTCAAGAAGACCACGTTTATTATTGGAAGTGATTGAAGTTGAAAATATGGATACCTGTTTTTGTTCAATTGTTCAATTCTTTTTAATACTGTGAACTAAAGAACTACAGCACTTTATATTTGTTGGGTGTCTAGTTACATGGTGATTAATATTCCAATTACTTATGTGGACGTCCAGCACGTCAGCGCCATAGGAAAGCTGCTGCTTGAGCAGCCACTGCTATAGTGACTTGAGGGATGGGCTAATACGTTGAAAACTTTAAAATTAATACGAATTGCACAAATAGATATGCCTCATTCAGCTCACCTTGGGCTTTTGGATTGTTTGTCGATACATAACTGTGTAACTGAGTGACGTTTCTGAAGTGTTAATGCATTATTCTGCAGTTCTTTTATATCCCAGTCATTTCTGACAAGTATTTTTGTTTTAAATAGAGTTTATACATGGCTGACTAAAAGCTTTTAATTAATTCTACCATAAACAAACTTGCAGAATGGGCGTGTAAATGACAAATGAATTTCAATATAGCTAAGTGAGGTGGTGCATTTTGGCAGGAGGAATAAGGAGGCGACCTACTCCTTGGAAAATAAGAGTCTAAATGGGGTAGAGGTGCAAAGGGATCTAGGGATATAGATTCACAAATCATTAAAAGTAGCAACACAGGTTAAAAAAGCCACAAGTGCAAATAAAGCACTGGGGTTCATTTCAAAAGCAGAGAAGTTGTTAAACTTGTATAGAACCTTGTCTGATTCTCATGATTTGAGTTGGTGAGGTGGCAATATGGCATTACTGTATATATGCTTTTAAGTGGTTGTTGTAAAAGTTGTTAAATTTGCTCACTGATGAAAAGGTCACGCTCAAAGGAGTTTGTGGCCCGCTCAGTACAAAAAAAATTTAGAGGGACCATTGCTTGTACCATGATCATCGAGGACTGGAAAGTCAAGGGAACCACTTGCTGATAGCAAAGGGCTGCCCAGCTGATATCAGGCTCTTGCTGCTAGTTGCTGTGGGTCTCCTTACCTAAGAAAGGATATACTTGCCATAGAGGGAGTGCAGCGAAGGTTCACCAGACTGATTCCTGGGATGGCAGGACTGTCGTATGAGGAGAGATTGGGTCGACTAGGCCTGTATTCACTAGAGTTTAGAAGAATGAGAGGGGATCTCATTGAAACGTATAAAATTCTAACAGGGCTAGACAGACTAGATGCAGGGAGGATGTTTCTCCTGGCTGGGGGATCTAGAACGAGGGGTCACAGTCTCAGGATCCGGGGTAGGACATTTAGGACTGAGATGAGGAGAAATTTCTTCACTCAGAGGGTGGTGAACCTGTGGAATTCTCTACCACAGAAGGCTGTGGAGGCCAAGTCCCTGAATATATTTAAGAAGGAGATAGATAGATTTCTAGACACAAAAGGCATCAAGGGTATGGGGAGAGAGCGGGAATATGGTATTGAGATAGAGGATCAGCCATGATATTGAATGGTGGAGCAGGCTCGAAGGGCCGAATGGCCTACTCCTGCTCCTATGTTTCTGTTTCTGTGTTGCAATTACAGGGCAGATTACTCATACCAGGTAGGAGCTTAGCAATTACTATGTAAACCATGCAAAGAAAGAACTTGCATTTATGTCCTGGGGACATCGCCAAATGCTTCAAAACAAATTTGAAATTCATTCACTGCAATTTGTGCACGGCAAGGTCCCACAAACAGCAATTAGATGAACGACCAGTTAATCTGGGTTTTTTGTGGTGTTGGTTGAGGGCAATGTTCCCTCTTTTTTTTGGTACACGGCCCATTCAAATTTTCTCAAGCGCGGTTTCTCCCATGTAAAAGCCGGTGAGCGGCCTGCGCGGGACCTCCAGACCACTGCACAGCTTAGCGGGAACGTTGGTTGAGGGATAAAGGAGAATTCCCCTGCCTTTCCTTGACTAGTGGCATGGGACTTTAGTCCACCCGAGGGGGCAGACGGGGCCCTCGGTTTAGCATCTTATCTGAAAGACGGCACCTCAGTGTAGCGCTGCACTGGGAGTGTTGGTCTAGGTTATGTGCTGAACTCCTGAAGTGGGTTTTGAACCCCTGACCTTCTGACTTGGTGTCGATTGTGCAACCACTGAGCCACAGCTGACACTTAATATAATACGTCTTGGGGGTGGGGAGAATATCCCCCCCCCCCCCCCCCCCCAAAGTGGTGCCAGGTGGATTCTTCTGTGATTCCCTTCCCAGTATTTGGCTCAGTTGCTAGCACTCTCCTCTAGACCAGAAGGTTGTGGGTTGATGTTTCACACTAGAATTTAACACATCATCTAAGCTGAAATCTGGTGCAGTACTGAGGGAGTGCTGCGATTCCCAAGGCAACCTTCAGGTGAGGCGTTAAACCTAAGCCTGTTCAGGTGGACATTATAGATTCCATAGGAGAACGAGCAGGGCGTTCTCTCCATGTCCTTGACCCACACTCCTTCAACCAATATCCCCAAATAATTAACCAGCCACTTACCTCACAGCTGTTTGTGGGATGTTGCTGGTACAGAATGGCTGATGTCTTTGCCCAGGTATGTTGAAGATTAAGTGTGTTCCTTTTTCTCCTCCTTGAAAACCACGGGGTTGTGAAGCAGTGGGCAGAGATCCTCCCTCATGGAGTGATGGGACATTCACAGGATACGCTGCCCAGGGGCACTCGTGCCCTGGGCCCAGCCTCCCTGCCACATTCATTTGTAAATTGTTTGTGGTACTGGGGAACCAGAGGGCAGGCTGACCCCTCTTGTCCAGTTGCCACCATCATAGGATGATTTTTTTTTGTAAAAATAAAAGGAATTTGAGTGCGATGCTGAGTGGGGAAATTTGCAGATAGAAATTCCAAAAAGACGAGAGATTTTAATATTCACTGGGATAAACTGAAGATTCTGGAAGAAAATCCAACTGTTTGCCAGGGTAGTTCTTTTCTAATTGTGCATTGTGTTGCTGTTCAAATCTGATTGTAAAAACAGAACGCTGGAAATGTACAGCATGTCTGTCGGCATCTGAATAGAGACTAGTTAACGTTAACCTGTCTTTGTGCTTTTCACTGCTGATGGCATTTTCTGTTTGATTTCCAGCATTAACCATTTGGAAAAAAAAAATAATCTGACTTTGTTCTGTGCAGGGAGGAAGCTGATGAGTATGTGGAGATCGGCGCTCTGAATGGAATCTTTGTTCTAGGGCGGAGTATGGGCTTTATTGGTAAGTTAGTTATAGCAGTGTTTCCTTTTGCAAGGTCGGGGCAAAGGCTGGTTGGAGTTACTCGCTGTGTCCCCTCCTCACTACACTCTGTTCCTTTCTATTATGGGTGATTTACCAGTGAATACTGTGCCAGTGCACTGTAACCGAATGTAACCTTCCTGAGGTGCGGTGCCCAGATGGGGTCTGACCAAGGCTCTATACAACTGAAGCATAATTTCCTCACTTTTGTATTCAAATCCCCTTGAGATGAAGGCCAACATTTCATTAGTCTTTCTGATTATTTTTTGTACCAGAGCACTAGCTTTTCGTGATTTGTGTACATGGACACCTAAATCCCTTTGTTCTTCCACAGCTTTTCCCCTATTAAGAAAATATTCTGATTTATCTTCCTTGGGTCCAATGTGGATGACCTCGCACCTCCCCATGTTAAACTCCCTGCCATAGTTTTGCCCACTCACAATCCATCAATGTCCCTTTGCAACTTTCTGCTCCCATCCACACAACTTACTCTGCCTCCCAACTAACTGCTGACACCAGAAGTGAAGTGATTGTGTGGCTTGTTTTGTACTGTGGGGTGGGCGGCAGCAGTGCAACAACTGGGAATGCACACTTGCTCCAAAGTTGCATGCGTGCCTTTCTCATTTCACAACAACTTGTATTTATATAGCGCCTTTAACGTAGTAAAACGTCCGTGCTGCACAGGAATATTGTAAGACGAAAAAATTTGACACCGAGCCACATAAGGATAAATTAGGGCAGGTGACCAAAAGCTTGGTCAAAGAGGTAGGTTTTAAGGAGCGTCTTAAAGGAGGAAAAAGAGGTGGAGAGGTTTAGGGAGGGAATTCCAGAGCTTGGGGCCAAGGCAACAGAAGGCACGGCCACCAAAGGTTGAGCGATTTATAATCCGGGATGCTCAAGAGGGCAGAATTAGAGGAGCGCAGATATCTTGTGGGGCTGGAGGAGATTACAGAGATAGGGAGGGGCGAGGCCATGGAGGGATTTGAACACAAGGATGAGAATTTTGAAATCGAGGTGTTGCTTAACCGGGAGCCAATGTAGGTCAGCGAGCACAGGGGTGATCGGGACTTGGTGCGAGTTAGGACACGGGCAGCAGAGTTTTAGATGACCCAAGTTTACGTAGGGTGGAATATGGGAGGCCTGCCAGGAGTGCGTTGGAATAGTCAAGTCTAGAGGTAACAAAGGCATGGATGAGGGTTTCAGCAGCAGATGAGCTGAGGCTAGGGCGGAGACGGGTGATGTTACGGAGGTGGAAATAGGCGGTCTTTGTTATGCTGCGGATATGTGGTCGGAAGCTCATTTCAGGGTCAAATATGACACCAAGGTTGCGAACACCAACAGACCGTGTGGCGGCTCTGTGTAGGCAGGCTCTGCTCGCCTGCTGCCTGAGTAAACTTGCGGCCGTGGCAGCAGCAACTTGCTCTCTGGTGCTTTCATCCCAGGGAAATGAACTCGCCGCGCAAGGTGCAAACCTCTTTACCCAGAATGTGGAACTCGCGACTAGCATAGATACCTTTAAGGGGAAGCTCGATAAACGCACGAGGGAGAAAGGAATAGAAGGATATGCTGATAGGGTGAGATAAAGAGATGTGGGAGGAGGCTAATGTGGAGCATAAACACCGGCATGGACCAGTTGGGCCGAATGGCCTGTTTCTGGGCTGTTAATTCTATGGTGGCCCTACATCTCGAGACGGGTGTGTTTACATTAGTTTTTTTTTATTCCAGCTCTACCTCTGAAGGGGGAGCTTAATTGGGATGCAGACCATCCATTTTCTAATTGATCTATGCCCATTTATTCCCAGAAAACCCTACTTTTAAGTTGAGGCTTGAAGGTTTTCATTTGCGTTCCTTCCTGTGGTTACTGACTTTGACTTTTAATTTTCCAGGACACTATCTGGATCAGAAGCGTTTGAAGCAAGGACTGTACCGTCACCCGTGGGACGACATCTCGTATGTCTTACCGGAACACATGACCATGTGAACATTGGGTTAGCTAGGAAGGGGGTCTCTGCAGAAACATCTCCCTGATCCCAATATTGCCCACCCAAAAGGTGTTTACATTGCTTTTTTTCTGTGCACTGAAATTCTTGGTAGGGGAGGGGGAAGGAGAGGAGGAGGAGGAAGAATGAGGGGAATCTATCGCGTCTCTACAAATTGTACAAACAATGTGCTTCACGAAAGGTTGATGCAGCTCTTTTTAAAAACAAAACAAATACATGCTGCTGTTGAGTCCATTAGGAAGTAGGTGGGACCTGGCATCAGACTGGGTGTGTGCATGTGCAAGATGCACAGTATTTGGGAATCTATTGTATGATACAAAGTGAGCAAGGAATCGGTGTCGTCAGGAGTCCTTTGTCTGCACTGCCATTGCAGAATACAGCAGAACCCAAAGTAGAATCCGTTCCTTCATTTAAATTAATTTCAGGAAAAGTATCCCAAAGGGTCTCTCGTTGCATTGCTATAGCAACATTTCACTTTAATGGGCTGAAGCTTATTCTCAGTTCAAATGGGATTTTCTTTTTTTTACAAAATCAGTAAACTGGGTATCCAGAGTCCCTCGAGGGATTATTTTTCCCCCACTCTAACTGTGCGAAGTAACCAGAGAGGAGGATGTACAAACTGTGATTCAAGCCATCCGCAGCTCGCAAATCCTAGTTATATCCACCTGGAGAAGCACTGGTAACTCCGTCCGCATTTGCACTCTTTTTTTTTCCTCCTCTGCTGGTTGTCCTGTTGAATTCTGCGGGGCTGGAGATTTGGAAAGGGCTGTTCTTGGTGCTTTTGCATCACTGGATAAATCTTAAATCTGCAGACTGAGATCTGCTGGTGTCAGCAGCTTGATGTTTACAAGTTAATGGGATTTAAACTTTCTAGCCTAGAAATTTCTGTTGATAGCCAACGAATACTCAATGTTTGGATGATCCTTTGTTCACTATATTGCTGCAGATGTTGATCGTGTTATTGGATACGGTTAACACCTCCACTGAAGCAGTGGGCAGTGGAACGTCATGCAAGTGTTTGTCTGGTACTAATTCCGGCAGTGGCTCGAGTGGCCAACAAAGACAACAGGTTTTGATGTTTACGCAACGCAATCAGTTCGACCGGGGTGATTACTTTCTCTCGCTGGGATCTGCTGTACAGCTTCAATGGCATTTCATCTGATCACATTTGCTGTGTGTAAATCCCATGTAGTAACTGTGCTAGTATAAGCTTATTTAAGGGACCATTTGTACTAAACCTCTTTGCTCTGTGTGGTTTATGAATTGCCAGACTTGTAATTTTAAAATTAGGAGATTGGGAATGAGATGTAATTCCTGTTGAGGGATGGGAGGGAAGAAAGGGTCCTTAATCATTAGAAATTCAGTCTGTCTTCAAAAGTAAGCCTTTACTGTAACCACATGCACTGTCTGACTGTGTTTTCTGCAACCTCAAGGATACCCATGCCTCAAACTATAACCCCAAAGTCTATCTTGTGTCTTAGTATAAATTAAAGTATGTAACTTATTGGGTTTTACATTGTCTGTATGATTTATTTGTTTAGATTTGCCTGTGCTGGACTATTGGGTCCAGTATTTGTGGGGTACCTCCCCTTCTTGCACCATATACTCTGTTCAGGCAGAGTGGTCTTGTGGCTCCTGCCTCTTTGCTGTGACAGACACACACTTCACGGTACAAACCTGCGCACTTGATGCTTTTAACACAGGAAATATCAGAATTAAGGGTGATCGGGTCCTTGTTCTGGGAGAGTTGAGGTTAATTCTTCCTCGAACGCTGCTTGTAAACTTTTGAAAATCACTAAGCCTGGACCTTGATTCAGTTAATCTCTAGACAGCAGCTGGTAACTGTCTGAGCTTCAACTGTTTAAAAGGTACTAACCTGTTGGTAGACCACAGGTTGAAAGATCATCCACTGGGTCTCCCCATTAACTGCCTCCACACATTGTCCTGCCAACTTTACTTTGTGTAATTGTCCGTGTGGTTGTGATTTACCTGAGGCTGAGCTCAAAGGACCGATCTGGTTTTGGAGAGGATGGGGAAATTGTACCCCAGTGGTGAATATGGTTCCAGGCAAATCCACGTCCTGAAACAAATAACTGGACTTTCTCCCATGCCTCTCCTGATCTTGTCTGAGCGAGGTTGGAGTAGTAATCACGGCAATGACTGGTTTCCCTCCCTTTGAGTGGGATATGGATTCTCCAATATACTGTCACTGCATTGCCTATAAATCGTTTTAGATATAAATCCCTAATTGTACATTCAGTCTGTCACACCACCCATCAGTCACAGCACCACCATGCAAGCTTAAAACATACAAATGTACAATAGGATGTTAATATCCCTGAGTCCGAAGGTTGTGGGTTCAGGTCCCACTCCAGAGACGTGAGCACAAGAATCTAGGCTGACACTCCCAGTGCAGTACTGAGGGAGTGCTGCATTGTCGGAGGTGCTGTCTTTTGGATGAGCGGTTAAACCGAGGCCCCGTCTGCTCTCTCCGGTGGATGAAAGATCCCATGGCACTCTATCAAAGAACAGGGGCGTTGCAAGTTTGTTTTTACTTGGCAGAGGGTTTATGATGCTACGTGCTCACATTGGCTGTTTTTGTGATGTCTGAGTAATCGATTCACAGACTGAAAACAGCATTGTTTCACGGGAAGTGAATGCAGACCCCCACACCTGAGCCGTAGCCTAAAGGTATTCAACCTGCAGCCATTAGAGCCCCAAACTCAGGCCAACCAGCCTCGAAGCCCCAGGCAACTCTGTCTTATTTGTGCTTGTATTTCTTACTATCTGCTTTGTCCCCGTTTTGAATTTTGTGTGCCTGGGAGGTTTGGAAAGGGCTGTTCTTGGTGCTGCTGCACTGAGGTGTATTATCAGCAATTTGAGATATCTGCAAAGGGCAACGTAGATTTACAATTTACATGAGGCTGAAAGGGATGCATCTACGTAGTCATGCATACAAGAGCGTCGTCCACCTGGGTGGGACTGCACTCGCCTGGTTCCATTCTTACCTATCGTAGCCAGAGAATCACCTGCAACGGCTTCTCTTCCCGCTCCCGCATCGTTACCTCTGGTGTCCCCCCACGGTCTCTAAATTGTCAGACTGCTTGTCCGACATACAGTTCTGGCTGAGCAGAAATTTTCTCCAATTAAATAGTGGGAAGAGCGAAGCCATTGTTTTCGGTCCCCGCCACAAACTCCATTCCCTAGCCACTGACTCCATCCCTTTCCCTAACCTCTGTCTGAGGCTGAACCAGACTGTTCGCAACCTTGGTGTCATATTTGACCCTGAAATGAGCTTCTGACCACATATCTGCAGCGTAATATCACCCGTCTCCGCCCTTGCCTCAGCTCATCTGCTGCTGAAACCCTCATCCATGCCTTTGTTACCTCTAGATTTGACTATTCCAATGCACTCCTGGCTGGCCTCCCACATTCCACCCTATGTAAACTTGAGGTGATCCAAAACTCGGCTGCCCGTGTCTTAACTCGCACCAAGTCCCGTTCACCCCTCACCCCTGTGCTTGCTGACCTACATTGGCTCCCGGTTAAGAAATGCCTCGATTTCAAAATTCTCATCCTTGCTTTCAAATCCCTCCATGGCCTCACTCCTCCCTATCTCTGTAATCTCCTCCAGCCCCACAACCCCCTGAGATACCTGCACTCCTCCAATTCTGCCCTCTTGAGCATCCCTGATTATAATCGCTCAACCATTTATGACCGTGCTTTCTGTTGCCTGGGCCCTAAGCTCTGGAATTCCCTGCCTAAACCTCTCCGCCTCGCTACCTCTCTTTCCTCCTTTTAAGACGTTCCTTAAAACCTATTTTTGACCAAGCTTTTGGTCACCTCCCGTAATTTCTCCTTATGTGGCTCAGTGTCAAATTTTTTGTCTTTTAATACTCCTGTGAAGCACCTTGGGACGTTTTACTATGTTAAAGGTGCAATATAAATACAAGTTATTGTTGAACACTGGGAATCATCCACCAGGGCTTCATAATTACACAGTGGCTCCCTGTATCACACATACTTGGTTCAGTGGATGATCGTTTTGCATATTCTCTACGTTGCTCTGAGGCTGGCCATAAGGAGCTATGGTTAATTGCCTCCTCTCCGCGCCCCCCCCCCCCTCCTGTGAGGAAACAGTTGCTATTTTTCCATGCCAGAAGCCTGGGAGCCTGCAGCTAGAATTTGTGTCTTGTTGCTCTGTGGTGCAGGACACTTGGGTGTCTGTGTGCTTTGTTATCCCCTCCCTTCCTCTTGCACACTATTTGAAAACTAATATCAAAAATGTGGCAACTGTGTTCTGGCGCTGCACTCCAATCTGCAATTTAGGGTTTTCTTATTGGGGCAGTAACGGGGATTCTAGAATAGTTTTCTAATTTTACTGACATTAAGACACAAGTTTTTCCAGGTAACAAGCTATACAACCTTAATCAAGGGTGATCAGGTCCTTGTGCTGGGAGAGTTGAGGTTAATTCTTCTTTGTCCTCCTTGAATGCTGCTTGTGGCCTCCTGTTATTATAAAACATCTAGGCTTAGTGATTTTCAAATGTTGTTGGGAAGAATAGGCTTTTTTTTTTCATTTCTAACAGTCCTTTGTTGATTTTTTTCCTTATCTTTTGCTGCCGGCAGAATGAATGTGACCTTGAATAGTCGAGCAAGTTCCCAGTCAGTACGTTCGCAAGGCCGCTTTGAGCTGTAAACAAGTCCATCATGTGCTCTGATTTTGGCCAAGCTGGCAATTGCTATGCAGAGGCCTTTGCTCCAGTGGTGTTTTGACCCATTCCTCGGTAGCCTATTGATCCCAAATGAGTCTGCCTGTAATTTTTGTTTCGATTGTATTGGCTGCACTTGAGTTATCATTCATTTGCTGTTCATACTTTTAATCCATCATGCGCTTTTATCAAGTATATTCACCCTGCAAATCCAGGGCTTCAAGTGCATTCCTTTATCTATCTCACGGTTCTTGGGCGAGCATTACTATGACAATTCCCACACCGTAAGACTTACTTAGTCCTCCTTAAGAGCAAGCACCAAAAAATTAAAAATCCTTTCAGTAGTGTTGTATCACTGATCTGGGAATTCACTTTGCTTGTGGCTGGGAGCCAGTGGAGCCTTGGGGATCGGGGTTCAGCTGAGCCTTGTAGAGAGGAGATGCTTGGAAAAAAGAGAGGTTATTCTGTATGAACGGGGGCTCGTCCCAATCATTTACTGCTTGATTTTAACAGGATATGATGATCATGGGAAATAATCCAGGACAATAACCCTAGTCCTGCCCCTTTGAATTAAATAGTTGTTTTAACAATACAGTGGTCCAGGGCTGCTGAGGCTAGTGATTTCCTCTGTGGCTCAGATCAATTAACTTGGTGTCGACTAGACTCCAACAACACTCAAGAAGCTGGACACCATCCAGGATAAAGTAGCCTGCTTGATTGGTGGGGCGGTTGGAGGCAGGAGGATGTGTGATGACACCTCCAGGATGGCACCCCATCCACCACCTTAAACATTCACTCCCTCCACCACCAGCGCACCGTGGCTGCAGTGTGTACCCTCTACAAGATACACTGCAACAACTCGCCAAGACTTCTTCGATTGCACCGCCCAAACCCACAACCTCTACCACCTAGAAGGACAAGGGCAGCAGGCGCATGGGAACACCAGCCTGACTTGGCAATATATCACCGTTCCTTCATCGTCGCTGGGTCAAAATTCTGCAACTCCCTCCCTAACAGCACTGTGGGAGCACCGTCAACACACGGACTGCAGCTGTTTAAGAAGGTGGCTCAGCCAAGGGCAATTAGGGACTGGTAATAAATGCCGGCCTTTCCACTGACACCCACATTCCATGAATGAATTAAAAAAATAAAAACTAGGGATCTAACCTGGTCTCTGAGTTAACATAAGAAATAGGAGCATAAGTGGGCCTTTTGGCCCTTCAAGCCTGCTCCACCATTCAATAAGATCATAGCTGATGATCTACCTCAACTCCACTTTCCAGCGCTATCCCCATATCCCTTGATTCCCTTAATATTCAAAAATCTATCGATCTCTGTCTTGAATATATGCAACAACTGAGCTTCCACAGCCCTCTGGGGAGAGAATTCCAAAGATTCACCACCCTCGGAGTGAAGAAATTTCTCCTCATCTCAGTCCTAAATGGCCGACCCCTTATTCTGAGACTGTGACCCCTGGTTCTAGATTCCCCAGCCAGGGGAAACATCCTCCCTGCATCTACCCTGTCAAGCCCTGTAAGAATTTTGTATGTTTCAATGAGATCACCTCTCATTCTTCTAAACTCTAGAGACTAAAGGCCTAGTCTACTCAAGTTGGTATGAATTAGTCCAGTTACCTAGCTGCAGTCCGTGTGGTGAAGGTACTCCCACAGTGACTTTGTCGTAGCGGTTTGGTACAACTTAGTGGCTTGCTAGGCCATTTCAGAGGGCTGTGGGTCTGCAGTCATGTGTAGGCCAGCCCAGGTAACATAAGAAATAAGAGCAGGAGTCGGCCACATGTTCCCTTGAGCCTGCTCCACCATTCAATAAGATCATAGCTGATCATCGACCGCAACTCCACTTTCCCGCCCGATCTCCATATCCCTTGATTCCCCATGAGTCCAAAAATCTATCGATCTCAGCCTTGAATATACTCAAAGACTCAGCATTCACAGCCCTCTGGGGCAGAGAATTCCAAAGATTCACAACCCTCTGAGTGAAGAAATTCCTCCTCATCTCAGTCTTAAATGGCCTACCCCTTATCCTGAGACTATGCCCCCTAGTTCTAGACACTCCAGCCAGGGGAAACAACCTCTCAGCATCTACCCTGTCAACCCCCTGCAGAATCTTGTATGTTTCAATGAGATCACCTCTCATTCTTCTAAACTCCAGAGAGTATAGGCCCATTCTACACAATCTCTCATCATAGAACAGCCCTCTCATCCCAGGAATCAATCTAGTGAACCTTCGTTGCACCGCCTCCAAGGCAAGTATATCCTTCTTTAGATAAGGAGACCAAAACTATGCACAGTACTCCAGGTGTGGTCTCACCAAGGCCCTGTACAATTGTAGCAAGACTTCCTTACTCTTATACTCCAACCCCCTTGCAATAAAGACCAACATGCCATTTGCCTTCCTTATTGCTTGCTGTACCTGCATGCTAGCTTTCTGTGTTTCTTGCACGAGGACACCCAAATCTCTCTGAACACCAACATTTGAAAGTTTCTCACCATTTAAAAAATATTCTGTTTTTCTATTCTTCCTACCAAAGTGAATAACCTCACATTTCCCTACATTATACTGCATCTGCCACCTTACTGCCCACTCACTTAGTCTATCTATATCCCTTTGCAGACTCTTTCTGTTCTCCTCACAGCTTACTGTCCCACCTAGCTTTGTATCATCAGCAAACTTGGATACATTACACTCGGGCTCTTCATCTAGGTCATTAATATAGATTGTAAATAGCTGAGGCCCCAACACTGATCCTTGCGGTACCCCACTAGTTACAGCCTGCACTCATCCAGGCAAGTGGAGAGTATTCCATCACACTCTTGACTTTTGCCTTGTAGATGGTGGAAAGACTTTGGGGAGTCAGAAGGTGAGACACTCGCCGCAGAATACCCAATCTCTGACCTGCTTTTGTAGCCACAGTATTTATGTGGCTGGTCCAGTTAAGTTTCTGGTCAATGGTGACCCCCAGGATGTTTATAGTGGGGGATTCAGCAATGGTAATGCCGTGGAATGTCAAGGGGCAGTGGTTAGACTCTCGCTTGTTGGAGATAGTCATTGCCTGGCACTGGTGTGGCGTGAATGCTACTTGTCCTCCAAGGGGACCAATCAGAAATCGGGTCTTGTCCTCCAAGAGACCAATCAGAAATCTGGTGTTGGAAATAAAGGCGACCATTATTTAAAGCTGAATTATAGTTGTTAAACTTTTATTCAAACTCATTGAAGTTTTTAATGCAACGGCCGTCTTTTACTTTTCATAGAATCATAGAAATTTACGGCACACAAGGAGGCCACTCGGCCCATCGTGTCCTTGCCGGCTGAAAAAGAGCTATCCAGCCTAATCCCACTTTCCAGCTCTTGATCTGTAGCCTTGTAGGTTACGGCACTTCAAGTGCCTATCCAAGTATTTTTTAAATGCAATGAGGTTTTCTGCCTCTATCACCCTTTCAGGCAGTGAGTTCCACATCCCCACCGCCCTCTGGGTGAAAAAGATTATCCTCAACTCCCCTCAACCAATTACTTTAAATCTATGCCCCTGGTTTCTGGTCTTTCTTCTAAGTGAAATAGGTCCTTCCTATCCACTCAATCTAGACCCCTCATAATTTATACATCTCAGTCCTCCCCGCGAGGATATTCATCCTAGCCCTGTTGAGGTACAGGTCCCACCTCCCACAAAACCGGTCCCAATGCCTCAGGAATCAAAAGCCCTCCCTCCTGCACCATCTCTCCAGCCACGCATTCATCTGCTCTATCCTCCTATTTCTGTACTCACTAGCTCGTGGATTACAACATAGAACATAGAACAGTACAGCACAGTACAGGCCCTTCGGCCCTCGATGTTGTGCCGAGCATTGTCCGAGACCAAGATCAAGCTATCACACTCCCTGTCACTCTGGTGTGCTCCATGTGCTTATCCAATAACCGCTTGAAAGTTCCTAAAGTGTCCGACTCCACTATCACAGCAGGCAGTCCATTCCACACCCCAACCACTCTCTGAGTAAAGAATCTACCTCGGACATCCCTTCTATATCTCCCCCCATGCACCTTATAGCTATGCCCCCTTGTAACAGCTGCCTCTACCCGAGGAAATAGTCTCTGAACATCCACTCTATCTATTCCCCTCATCATCTTATAAACCTCTATTAAGTCGCCTCTCATCCTCCTCCGCTCTAAAGAGAAAAGCCCCAACTCCCTCAATCTTTCCTCATAAGACCTCCCCCCCAAACCAGGCAGCATCCTGGTAAATCTCCTTTGCACTCTTTCCAATGCTTCCACGTCCTTCCTATAGTGAGGTGACCAGAACTGCACACAATATTCCAAATGTGGTCTCACCAAGGTCCTGTACAGTTGCAGCATAACCTCACGGTTCTTAAACTCAAACCCTCTGTTAATAAACGCCAACACACCATAGGCCTTCTTTACTGCTCTATCCACTTGAGTGGCAACCTTCAGAGATCTGTGGATATGAACCCCCAGATCCTTCTGCTCATCCACGTTCCTCAGAACCCTGCCGTTGACCCTGTAATCCTTATTCACATTTGCCCTACCAAAATGAATCACCTCGCACTTATCAGGGTTAAATTCCATCTGCCATTTTTCGGCCCAGCTCTGCATCCTATCAATGTCTCTTTGCAGCCTACAACTGCCCTCCACCTCATCCACTACTCCACCAATCTTGGTGTCATCAGCAAATTTACTGATCCACCCTTCAGTCCCCTCCTCCAAGTCATTGATAAAAATCACAAACAGCAGAGGACCCAGCACCGACCCCTGTGGCACACCGCTGGTAACTGGTCTCCAGTCCGAAAATGTTCCATCCACCACCACCCTCTGCCTTCTATGAGATAGCCAGTTACTTATCCAATCGGCCAAATTTCCCTCTATCCCACAACTCCTTACTTTCTTCATGAGACGACCATGGGGAACCTTATCAAACGCCTTACTAAAATCCATGTATACGACATCAACTGCTCTACCTTCATCTACACACTTAGTTACCTCCTCAAAGAATTCAATCAAATTTGTTAGGCAAGACTTACCCTTCACGAATCCGTGTTGACTATCCCTGATTAAGTTACCCCTTTCCAAATGGTCATAAATCCTATCCCTCAGGACCTTTTCCATTATCTTACCAACCACCGAAGTAAGACTAACCGGCCTATAATTACCAGGGTCATTCCTATTTCCTTTCTTGAAGAGAGGAACAACATTCGCCACTCTCCAGTCCTCTGGCACCATCCCTGTGGACAGTGAGGACCCAAAGATCAAAGCCAGAGGCTCTGCAATCTCCTCCCTTGCCTCCCAAAGAATCCTAGGATATATCCCATCTGGCCCAGGGGACTTATCGACCCTCAGGTTCTTCAAAATTGCTAAAACATCTTCCCTCAGAACATCTACCACCTCCAGCCTATCCACCTTTATCACACTCTCATCCTCAAGAACATGGCCCCTCTCCTCGGTGAACACTGACGAAAAGTATTCATTCATCACCTCTCCTATCTCTTCTGACTCCATGCACAAGTTCCCACTACTGTCCTTGACCGGCCCTACCCTCACCCTGGTCATTCTTTTATTTCTCATGTAAGAGTAAAAAGCCTTGGGGTTTTTCTTGATCCGACCCGCCAAGGACTTCTCATGCCCCCTCCTAGCTCTCCTAAGCTCTTTTTTTAGCTCATTCCTTGCTACCTTGTACCCCTCAATCGACCCAACTGAACCTTGTTTTCTCATCCTTACATACGCTTCCTTTTTCCTCTTGACTAGACATTCAACCTCTTTTGTGAACCATGGTTCTCTCACTCGGCCATTTCCTCCCTGCCTGACAGGGACATACCTATCAAGGACACGCAGTAATTGCTCCATGAAAAAGCTCCACTTTTCGTTTGTGCCTTTCCCTGATAGTTTCTGTTACCATCTTATACTCCCTAATTCTTGCCTAATCGCATCATAATTACCCCTCCCCCAATTATAAACCCTGCCCTGCCGTATGGCCCTATCCCTCTCCATTGCAATAGTGAAAGTTACCGAATTGTGGTCACTATCTCCAAAGTGCTCTCCCACATACAAATCAAACACTTGGCCCGGTTCATTACCCAGTACCAAATCCAACGTGGCCCCACCTCTTGTCGGCCTATCCACATATTGTGTCAGGAAACCCTCCTGCACACACTGCAAAAACTATCCCATCCGAACTGTTTGACCTATAAAGGTTCCAATCAATATTTGGAAAGTTGAAGTCACCTTTGAGGTCCTGCTTTTTAATCTCTTTCCTAGCTCCCTAAAATCTGCCTGCTCTACCTCATCCCTCTTTCTACTTATGTCATTGGTACCGATATGGACCATGACCTCTGGCTGTTCACCCTCCTCCCTCAGAATGTCCTGCAGCCGTTCAGTGACATCCTTGACCCTCGCACCAGGGAGGCAACCATCCTGGAGTCACGTCTGCGGCCGCAGAAACGCCTGTCTGTCCCCTAACTATTGAGTCCCCTATCAGTGTTGCTTTTTTGACCTTCCTCCTCACCCCCCCTGCCCCGCCCCGACACGCATGGTACCGTTGACTTGGCTCTGGCTGTACTCCCCAAAGGAACCATCGCCCTCACCAATGTTCAGAACAGAACACTGGTTGGAGAGCGAGATGCATTCAGGGGACTCCTGCACTACCTGCATGGTCCTCCTTTTCTGTCTGACAGTCACCCATTCCCTCTCTGCCTGCAAACTCTTAAGCTGCGGGGTGACCACCTCCTGAAACGTGCTGTCCACGAAGCTCTCAGCCTCACGGATACACCGCAGTGACGCCAGCCGCTGCTCAAGCTCCAAAACCTGGAGCTCGAGCTCCTCCAGCTGACGACACTTCCTGCGCATGTGGTTGTCCAGGACACGAGAAGCATCATGGACTTCCCACATGGCACAGGATGTGCATTCGATGGGACTGAGGTGTCCTGCTATGCATCTATTTAATAGACTACTAACTAAACTTTAGTTTAACCCACTGACCTAACTTAGAGAATAAAGACAAAAATTATTTACTCAAGTTTAACAAGAACCACAGAGATACTAAACACAAAGAAACTAAATATTAGATATCTAGATACTTAACTTAGAGTCTTTTTGAGTTGGACGCGAGAAACCGCCTTCCTCCTCTCCACCGATTCCGATCACCAAATTCTTCCACTCTGCTCGCGAATTGCGGTCCACTCAGATTGTGATTTACCCAGCTGTCTCCAAGCTCTGTGCTCACGCTCTCATTTTGTAACATTTAAAAATTTAACGGGAATGGTAGCATAGTGGTTATGTAACTGGGCTAGTAATCCAGTGGCTTGGACGAATGATCTGTGAGACATGAGTTCAAATCCCAGCAGCTGTGGAATTTAAATTCAGTTAATTAAATAAATCTGGAATAAAAAACTAGTATCAGTCATGATTGTCATAAAAACCCATCTGGTTCACTAATGGCCTTTAGGGAAGGAAATCTGCCGGAAAGCAGCGGCAGCGGCGAGAGGATAAAGAGCGGCCCACTCGCCGCTGCCATGACTGATACTAGTTTTTTATTCCAGATTTATTTAATTAACTGAATTTAAATTCCACAGCTTGAGCACAGAGCTTGGAGACAGCTGGGTAAATCACAATCTGAGTGGACCGCAATTCGCGAGCAGAGTGGAAGAATTTGGTGATCGGAATCGGTGGAGAGGAGGAAGGCGGTTTCTCGCGTCCAACTCAAAAAGACTCTAAGTTAAGTATCTAGATATCTAATATTTAGTTTCTTTGTGTTTAGTATCTCTGTGGTCCTTGTTAAACTTGAGTAAATAATTTTTGTCTTTATTCTCTAAGTTAGGTCAGTGGGTTAAACTAAAGTTTAGTAAAAGTCTATTAAATAGATGCATAGCAGGACACCTCAGTCCCGTTGAATGCACATCCTGTGCCACGTGGGAAGTCCATGATGCTTCTCATGTCCTGGACAACTACATGTGCAGGAAGTGTCGTCAGCTGGAGGAGCTCGAGCACCGGGTTTTGGAGCTTGAGCAGCGGCTGGCGTCACTGTGGTGCATCCGTGAGGCTGAGAGCTTCGTGGACAGCACGTTTCAGGAGGTGGTCACCCCGCAGCTTAAGAGTTTGCAGGCAGAGAGGGAATGGGTGACTGTCAGACAGAAAAGGAGGACCATGCAGGTAGTGCAGGAGTCCCCTGAGTGCATCTCGCTCTCCAACCAGTATTCTGTTCTGAACACTGGTGAGGGCGATGGTTCCTCTGGGGAGTACAGCCAGAGCCAAGTCAACGGTACCATGCGTGTCGGGGCGGGGCAGAGGGGTGAGGAGGAAGGTCAGAAAAGCAATAGTGATAGGGGACTCGATAGTTAGGGGAATAGACAGGCGTTTCTGCGGCCACAGACATGACTCCAGGATGGTATGTTGCCTCCCTGGTGCGAGGGTCAAGGATGTCACTGAACGGCTGCAGGACATTCTGAGGGAGGAGGGTGAACAGCCAGACGTCCTGGTCCATATCGACACCAATGACATAAGTAGAAAGAGGGATGAGGTCCAGCAGGCAGATTTTAGGGAGCTAGGAAAGAGATTAAAAAGCAGGACCTCAAAGGTAGTAATCTCCGGATTACTCCCGGTGCCACGAGCTAGTGAGTACAGAAATAGGAGGATAGAACAGATGAATGTGTGGCTGGAGCGATGGTGCAGGAGGGAGGGCTTTAGATTCCTGAGCCATTGGGACCGGTTCTGTGGGAGGTGGGACCTGTACATCGGTTGTCATCTTCCAAAATTCTATAGATTATGGAACAGTTCCTGCAGATTGGAGGGTGGCAAATGTAACCCCACTATTTAAAAAAGGAGGGAGAGAGAAAACAGGGAACTACAGACTGGTTAGCCTAACATCAGTAGTAGGGAAAATGCTAGAGTCTATTATAAAGGATGCGATAACAGGACACTTAGAAAATATCAACGGAATTAGACAAAGTCAACATGGATTTATGAAAGGGAAATCTTGTTTGACAAACCTACTGGAGTTTTTTGAGGATGTAACTGGTAGAATAGATGAGGGAAAACCAGTGGATGTGGTGTATTTGGATTTTCAGAAGGCCTTTGATAAAGTCCCACATAAGAGGTTAGTGTGCAAAATTAAAGCACATGGGATTGGGGGTAATGTCCTGGCATGGATTGAAATTGGTTAACAGACAGGAAACAGAGAGTAGGAATAAATAGGTCTTTATCGGGGTGGCAGGCGGTGACTAGTGGGGCACCGCAGGGATCAGTGCTTGGGCCTCAGCTATTCACAATATATATCAATGATTTGGATGAGGGAACCAAATGTAATATTTCCAAGTTTGCTGACGACACGAAACTAGGTGGGATTGTGAGGAAGATGCAAAGAGGCTTCAAGGCAATTTAGACAAGTTGAGTGGGCAGATACATGGCAGATGCAGTATAACGTGGATAAATGTGAAGTTATCCACTTCGGTAGGAAAAACAGAAAGGCAGAGTATTATTTAAATGGTGATAGATTGGGAAATGTTGATGTACAGAGGGACTTGGGTGTCCTTGTACACCAGTCACTGAAAGCAAACATGCAGGTGCAGCAAGCAGTTAGGAAGGCAAATGGTATGTTGGCCTTCATTGCAAGAGGATTTGAGTACAGGAGCAAGGATGTCTTACAACAGTTATACAGGGCCTTGGTGAGACCACACCTGGAGTAGTGTGTGCAGTTTTGGTCTCCTTACCTAAGAAAGGATATACTTGCCATAGAGGGAGTGCAGCGAAGGTTCACCAGACTGATTCCTGGGATGGCAGGACTGTCGTATGAGGAGAGATTGGGTCAACTAGGCCTGTATTCTCTAGAGTTTAGAAGAATGAGAGGGGATCTCATTGAAACATATAAAATTCTGGCAGGGCTAGACAGACTGGGTGCAGGGAGGATGTTTCCCCTGGCTGGTGGGGTCTAGAACTAGGGGTCACAGCCTCAGGATACGGGGTAGGACATTTAGGACTGAGATGAGGAGAATTCTCTTCACTCAGAGGGTGGTGAACCTGTGTAATTCTCTACCACAGAAGGCTGTGGAGGCCAAGTCACTGAATATATTTAAGAAGGAGATAGTTAGATTTCTAGACACAAAAGGCATCAAGGGCTATGGGGAGAGAACGGGAATATGGTATTGAGATAGAGGATCAGCCATGATCATATTGAATGGTGGAGCAGGCTCGAAGGGCCGAATGGCCTACTCCTGCTCCTATTTTTCTATTTCTATGTTTCTTACAAGCCGGAAGGGTTGCACCTCAACAGGGCCGGGATGAATATTCTCGCGGGGAGGACTGAGATGTATAAAATTATGCAGGGCCTAGATTGAGTGGATAGGAAGGACCTATTTCACTTAGAAGAAAGACCAGAAACCAGGGGCATAGATTTAAAGTAATTGGTAGAAGGGAGTTGAGGAGAGTTTTTTTCACCCAGAGGGCGGTGGGGATCTGGAACTCACTGCCTGAAAGGGTGGTAGAGGCAGAAAAACCTCAACGCATTTAAAAAGTACTTGGATATGCACTTGAAGTGCCGTAACCTACAAGGCTACAGATCAAGAGCTGGAAAGTGGGATTAGCTCTTTTTTGGCCGGCACAGACACGATGGGCCGAGTGGCCTCCTTGTGTGCCGGAAATTTCTATGATTCTATGAAAAGTAAAAGACGGCCGTTGCATTAAAAACTTCAATGAGTTTGAATAAAAGTTTAACAACTATAATTCAGCTTTAAATAATGGTCGCCTTTATTTCCAACACCAGATTTCTGATTGGTCTCTTGGAGGACAAGACCCGATTTCTGATTGGTCCCCTTGGAGGACAAGTAGCATTCACGCCACACCAGTGCCAGGCAATGACTATCTCCAACAAGCGAGAGTCTAACCACTGCCCCTTGACATTCAACGGCATTACCATTGCTGAATCCCCCACTATAAACATCCTGGGGGTCACCATTGACCAGAAACTTAACTGGACCAGCCACATAAATACTGTGGCTACAAAAGCAGGTCAGAGATTGGGTATTCTGCGGCGAGTGTCTCACCTCCTGACTCCCCAAAGCATTTCCACCATCTACAAGGCACAAGTCAGGAGTATGATGGAATACTCTCCACTTGCCTGGATGAGTGCAGCTCCAACAACACTCAAGAAGCTCAACACCATCCAGGACAAAACAGCCCGCTTGATAGACACCCCATCCACCACCTTAAACATTCACTCCCTCCACCACCAGCGCACCGTGGCTGCAGTGTGTACCATCTACAAGATGCACTGCAGCAACTCGCCAAGGTTTCTTTGACAGAACCTCAAAACCCGTGGCCTCTACAACCTAGAAGGACAAGGGAAGCAGGCGCATGGGAACACCACCACCTCCAAGTTCCCCTCCAAGTCACACACCATCCTGACTTGGAAATATATCGCTGTTGCTTTATAGTCGCTGGGTCAAAATCCTGGAACTCCCTCTCTAACAACACTGTGGGAGTACCTTCACCACACGGACTGCAGCAGTTCAAGAAGGCGGCTCACCACCACCTTCTCAAGGGCAATAAATGCCAGCCTTGCCAGCGACGTCCACATCCCAGGAGCGAATTTTAAATAAGACATGATTTCTGATTGGTCCCCTTGGAGGACAAGCCACATTGAATGGGGCGGGGGAGAGAAGTGAATCATAGAATCAGAGAATGGTTACCGCACAGAAGGAGGCCATTCAGCCCGTGCCGGTTCTCTGCAAGAGCACTTCAGCTAGTCCCACTCCTCCGCCCTTTCCCCATAGCCCTGCAATTGTTTTTCCTTCAGGTACTTATCCAATTCCCTTTTGAAAGCCACGATTGAGTCTGCCTCCACCACCCTTTCAGGCAGTGCATTCCAGATCCTAGCCACTCGCTGTGTAAAAAAGTTTTTCCTCATGTTGCCTTTGGTTCTTCTGCCAATCACCTTTAAATCTGTGTCCTCTGGTTCTCGATCCTTCTGCCAATGGGAACAGTTTCTATCTACTCTGTCTAGACCCCTCACGATTTTGAACACCTCTATCAAATCTCCTCTCAACCTTCTCTGCTCTAAGGAGAAAAACCCCAGCTTCTCCAGTCTATTCACGTAACTGAAGTCCCTCATCCCTGGAACCATTCTCGTAAATCTTTTCTGCACCCTCTCTAAAGCCTTCACATCCTTCCTAAAGTGCGGTGCCCAGAATTGGACACAATACTCTATTCTGTCATTGGGAAAATGCTGGAATCCATTATTAAGGAAGTAATCGCAGAACATTTAGAAAATTATAATACAATCAAGCAAAGTCAACATGGTTTTATGAAAGGGAAATCGTGTTTGACAAATTTACTAGAGTTCTTTGAGGATGTAACGAGCAGGGTGGATAAAGGGGAACCTGTAGATGAAGTGTATTTGGATTTCCAGAAGGCATTCGATAAGGTGGCACATAAAAGTTACTGCACAAGGTAAGAGCTCACGGGGTTGGGGGTAATATAGTAGCATGGATAGAGGATTGGCTAACTAACAGAAACAGAGAGCCAGGATAAATGGGTCATTTTCAGGTTGGCAAACTAACTAGTGCGGTGCGACAGGGATCAGTGCTGGGGCCTCAACTATTTACAATCTATATTAATGGCTTGGATAAAGGGACCGAGTGTACTGTAGCCACATTTTCTGATGATACAAAGATAGGTGGGAAAGCAAGTTGTGAGGAGGACACAAAGAGCCTGCAAAGGGATATAGATAGGTTAACTGAGTGGGCAAAAATTTGGCAGATGGAGTATAATGTGGGAAAATATGAGGTTATCCACTTTGGTAGGAAGAATAAAAAAACAAATTATTATTTAAATGGAGACTACAAAATGCTGCAGTACAAAGGGACCTGGGGGTCCTTGTACACGAAACACAAAACGTTAGCATGCAGGTACAACAAGTAATTAGGAAGGCAAATGGAATGTTGGCCCTTATTGCAAGGGGGATGGAGTATAAAAGTAGGGAAGTCTTGCTACAACTGTACAGGGTGCTGATGAGACCACATCCTATATGCAGTTTTGGTCTCCTTATTTAGGGAGGGATATACTTGCATTGGAGGCAGTTCAGACAAGGTTCACTAGGTTGATTCCTGAGATGAAGGGGTTGTCTTATGAAGAAAGGTTGAGCAGGTTGGGTCTATACTCATTTGAGTTTAGAAGAATGAGAGGTGATCTTATTGAAACATATAAGATTCTGAGGGGGCTTGACAGGGTAGATGCAGGGAGGATTTTTCCCCTCGTGGGGGAATCTAGAACTAGGGGGCATAGTTTCAGAGCAAAGGGTCGCCCATTTAAAACGGAGATGAGAAGGAATTTCTTCTCTCAGAGGGTTGGGAATCTTTGGAATTCTCTACCCCAGAGAGCTGTGGAGGTGGAGTCATTGAATATATTCAAGGCGGAGATAGACATATATTTGAGCTACAGGGGAGTTAAGGGTTATGGGGAGCAGGCAGGAAAGTGGAGTTCAGGCCAAGAGCAGATCAACCATAATCTTATTGAATGGCAGGGCAGGCACGAGGGGCCAAATGGCCTACTCCTGCTCCTATTTCTTATGAGGCCAAACCAGTGTTTTATAAGCGTTCATCATAACTTCCTTGCTTTTGTACACTTTGCTTCTTTTATAAAGCCCAGTATCCCGTATGCTTTTTTAACCGCTTTCTCAACCTGCCCTGCCACCTTCAACGATTTGTGCACATAGACCCCCCGGTCTCTCTGTTCATGCACCGCCTTCAGGATTGTACCATTTAGTTTATATTGCCTCTCCTCGTTCTTCCTACCAAAACGTATCACTTCGCACTTTTCTGCATTAAACTGCATCTGCCACGTGTCCGCCCATTTCACCAGCCTGTCTATGTCTTCTTGAAGTCTATCACTATCCTCCTCACTGTTCACTAGCCTTCCAAGTTTTGTGTCATCTGCAAATTTTGAAATTGTGCCCTGTACTCCCAAGTCCAAATCATTAATATATATCAAGAAAAGCAGTGGTCCTAGAACCGACCCCTGGGGAACACCACTGTCTACCTTCCTCCAGTCCGAAAAACAACTGTTCACCACTACTCTCTGTTTCCTGTCACTTAGCCAATTCCGTATCCATGCTGCCACTGTCCCTTTTATTCCATGGGCTTCAACTTTGCTGGCAAGCCTATTATGTGGCACTTTATCAAACGCCTTTTGGAAATCCATGTACACTACGTCAACCGCATTGCCGTCATCAACCCTCTCTGATAACTCATCAGAAAACTCGATCACGTTAGTTAAACACGATTTGCCTTTAACAAATCCGTGCTGGTTTTCCTTAATTAATCCACACGTGTCCAAGTGACTGTTAATTTTGTCCCTGATTATCATTTCTAAAAGTTTCCCCACTACTGAGGTTAAACTGCCCGGCCTGTAGTTGCTGGGTTTATCCTTACACCCTTTTTTGAACAAGGGTGTAACATTTGCAATTCTCCAGTCCTCTGGCACCAGCCCTGTATCGAAGGAGGATTTGAATATTATGGCCAGTACCTCCGCAATTTCTTCCTTCACTTCCCTCAGTATCCCAGAATGCATCCCATCCGCTCCTAGTGACTTATCTACTTTTATTCCAGCCAGCCTTTCTAAATACCCGATTTCTGATTGGTCCCCTTGGAGGAAAAGCTGCATTGAATGGGGGGGGAGAAGTGCACAGTGATTGATAACGTGCGGACGCAGGTGTCGGTGACGTAAGAAAGTGGTGTGTACAATGATTGATGACGTGAAAAAGAGGTGGGCACAGTGATCGATGACGTACGAAAGAGGTGTGCTCAGTGACGTGAGCAGGAGTGGCGGTTGGCGAGCGCCATGGCGGCGGAGGCCCCGGGCCCGGAGCAGGCGGACGGCGAGACCGAGCAGTTCGAGTCGAGGAGCCACTGCCTGGAGCTGTCCCGCCGCCAGAACGAGCAGCGGAAGCGGGGCCTGTTCTGCGACCTGACGCTGGTGGTGGGCGGTCGCGAGTTCCGCGCCCACCGCTCGGTCTTGGCCGCCGCCACCGACTACTTCGAGCCGCTGCTCGGCGGCAACTTCGAGGAGTCGCGCTCGGAGCGGGTGGAGATGCGCAAGTGGAGCGCCGAGCCCGGGCCCGAGCCTGACACGGTGGAGGCCGTCATCCAGTACATGTACACCGGCGCCATCAGCGTCTGCACCGGCACCGTGCATGAGGTGCTGGAGCTGGCCGACAGGTGAGCGCCGCCGAGCCCCGCTCGACAACCATTGGTCAGGGGGATCGGGGGCTCGAAAGCTATTGGTCAGGGGGATCGGAGTCTCGACAGCTATTGGTCAAGTGTATCGAGGGCTCGACAGCTATTGGTCAGGGCGATCGGGGGCTCGACAGCTATTGGTCAAGGGGAATGGTAGCTCTGCAGCAATTGGTTGGAATCAGGGGCTTGATAGCTATTGGTCGGAATAAGGGGATCAGGGGCTCGACAGCTATTGGTTGGAATAAGGGGGATTAGGGGCTCGACAGTTACTGGTTGGAATTGGGGCTGGACAGCCATTGGGAATGGGGGCTCTTCAGCCATTGGACAGGGGGGCTCGACAGCTATTGGTTGGAATCAGGGGTTCGCCAACTCTTGAGCGGTGGGGATCGGGGCTCCTCAGCCATTGGGCAGAGGGAATGAGGGGCTCTTCAGCTGTTGAATTGGATCTTATCTACCCGTCATAGCCAGAGAATCACCTGCAATGGCTTCTCTTCCTGTTCCCACACCGTTACCTCTGGTGTCCCCCAAGGATCTATCCTAGGCCCCCTCCTATTTCTTATGCTGCCCCTCGACGACATCATCCGTAAACACAGCGTCAGTTTACACATGTATGCTGACAACACCCAGCTCAACCTCACTATCACTTCTCTCGACCCCTCCATGGTCTCTAAATTGTCAGACTGCTTGTCCGACATCCCGTTCTGGATGAGCAGCAATTCCCTCCAACTAAATATTGGGAAGACCTAAGTCATTGTCTTTGGTCCCTGCCACAAACTCCGTTCCCTAGCCACTGACTCCATCCCTCTCCGTAACATCTGTCATGAGGCTAAACCACACTGTTCGCAACCTTGGTGTCGTATTTGACCCCAAGTTGAGCTTCATCTTGAGGTCATTCTAGACACAAAAGGCATCAAGGGATATGGGGAGAGAGCGGGAATATGGTATTGATAGAGGATCAGCCATGATCATATTGAATGGCGGAGCAGGCTCGAAGGGCCGAATGGCCTACTTCTCCTATTTTTCTATGTTTCATCCAAAACTCTGCTGCCCTTGTCCTAACTTGCACCAAGTCCCGTTCAGCCATCATCCCTGTGCTCGCTGACCTACATTGGCTCCCGGTTAAGCAACGCCTCGATTTTAAAATTCTCATTCTTGTTTTCAAATCCCTTCATGGCCTCGCCCCTCCCCATCTCACTAAACTCGTCCAGCCCTACAAACGCCCGCCCGCCCGAGATCTCTGCGCTCTGCCAATTCTGGCCTCTTGAGCATCCGCAATTTTAATCGCTCCGCCATTGGCGGCCGTGCCTTCAGCCGGTGAGGTCCTAAGCTCTGGAATTCGCTCCCTAAACCTCTCTACCTCTTTCTCCTCCTTTAAGACACTCCTTAAAACCTACATCTTCGACCAAGCTTTTGGTCATCTGCCCTAATATCTCCTTATGTGGCTCAGTGTCAAATTTTGTTTGATAACGCTCCTGTGAAGCGCCTTGGGACGTTTTACTACGTTAAAGGCGCTGGATAAATGCAAGTTGTTGCTGTTGAAAAGGGGGCTCAACTGCCATTGGACAGTGGGAATGGGTGACACCTGAGGACTGCAATTCGTTAGCAGCACACTCCAGGTGGTGCATTCATCGGGTGGTGGGGATCAGGGCAGTGAGGATGCGGACATGGCAATCATTGTGGTAAAGAAAGAACCAAGTTGCATTTGTGTAGTAGTTTATTTCCTCAACATTCCAAAACATGTCACATCCAGTTAATCATCTTTTGAGATGCAATCACTGTTATGTGGTGATTGCAGAGCAATCCTAGGAAATGGGAGCTCTGTGATCATTGGGCATTTGGAATTAAGGGCAGTGCAACCCTTTTAACGCTTAACAAAGTTTAGTACTATATAAACCAGTCATCTTAATTTGCCCATAGTTGTAAATGTTAAAGTGTGACATTTGTACACTTATGAGTGGCTCTGTCACTCTTTATTACTGTTAGTTAGAGGCAGCCCTCTGCAGCAGTAAGACACTAGCAACTGTGTGCAACTTGCTTCAAGTCCCTGCTCCTTTATTTTTAAAAAAACACAAAACCTTGCACGCTGCATGATTCAGCAGGGTCTGGGTTAAATGGTGACTAGACAGTGTCTCGGTGTCCTAAACTTTGTATTCAGTGCTGCGTTTCGGGTGCTGTGGGAGGTGCTAAAATCTGCTGCAGCACAGAATAACTCATTTCACCAGACTGAGCAGAGGGCTGTCATGAGTGAGGACTTCTCTAAACTGCAAATTTAAAAAAGACATAGGCCCAGAAATTTGACTCGGAGGCTTGCCGCGGGGGTAAGGATCTTGCGCGATATCACACTCCGCGCCGGCCGTTGTGTTTCGGGCCCACAGGAACTTCGGGTCCTGGGCCTCTCCCTGGTGCCGGCGCGCAGTGTGTGCGTGTCCCAGAGGCGCAGTTAGTGCGATGCGACCTCTGGGATCACGTGGGCCATGGAGAGCCAATGGCAGCAGACTATCTTTCATTCATAGATTTGACATGAGACCTGTCAAATCTATGAATACAAATTGCCCCCAAAAGAACAGCTAAACCTCAAATAAATTTTTTTTAAAACCCATCACATTAATAAAATAACTATAGTTAAATAAATTAACCACTTTAAACAAAAATAAAAAATTTTGAAAAAATTTAAATTCTTTTTAAAAGTTATAAAAATAAACTTACCTTTCTTTAAAGTCTCTAAAAAAGATAAACCTGTTGAAAAAAATTTAAAATTATACTTAATTAACTACTTACCTTGTTAAAAGGGGGTCTTGCGCCTCCTTTTTTCATGTGTAAATTCTTCAATACTTACCCTCGCGTTGAAACCTGAAAAAAAAATCTAAGTGTGCTTGCTGCGTGCGCACAGCCTGTAGTGCGCACGCGGTTCACCTAGGAACCGCCCCCCTTCGCCATACCGGAAGTGCTGGTTTCCCGTGCATGCAGGAAACCGGCACTTCGGGATCTAATACGGGTGAGTACACAGTGCATGCTCTCCCGTATTCGGCCGAATTTTTGGGCCATAGTGTGCAAATTTACATCACAGCCTGTGTCAAATCATTTAATAAACATTACCGGAACTAGCATATCAGCTGCTATCTGCTATCAATGGGTTGAATTTGGGAATTGTTGTTACTTAAATTTGAGAAACCTGGGTAATGCTCACAGTGCAGGACACTCCCAAGATTGAAATCAAAACAAGAAGACCAGGCAGATCGAGTGTGTAGGGAACATCAAGTTTACATATTAAAAACCTGTAGATTGGAGAAGAAAGTGCAGTCTGAAGGAGGTAAGGAGTTTGAGATGCTGGGAAGAAATGAGTTGGAGCAGGAGATGTGTGTGAGTCATGATTTCAACCAGGAGGAGGAAGAGTATTTCAGGCAGTGCGTTGGAAGTGAGAGATGAGCAGTGGCTATTGTAGCATTGATAAAATGGAAAGCTGGCTGCTCTTTCACATTATGCAAAATCCCAGTAGCATTTAGTAAACGATTGGGAGTTGCAGACAGTAATGGGTAGCTGAGTGTGCTGAATTTTACAGCCGGATCCCAGAAGCATCGCTCTATTCCTGAAGAGAAGAATCCCACAAAACTCCCGCTGATCACCATTAAAGGCAAAATTAGTTTGATTAAAAGCAAACTTCAGCTTGACTGAACTTGGAAGTAGGTGAGGTGAGTTGGACTCAACTTTAATCACACGGTTGCGAATACATGCTCTCCGTATGGAGCAGTTACCTAATTTATTGCTGTGTGGTGTAGTTTTACATTTTACCTTTCTTTTTCTCTGTCTCTTCCTTGTTTTAAAATGGGAGGTTTGTAGGGGGAGATTAGGTGCTGATTGGAGATAAAGCAGCAGCAGAGGCACCACAATCGACTTTGAGGGAGGAGAAAAATGAGTTGGAGTTTGTGTTTCTGATTGCTATCCCATAGTCCCTGCTAGACAGTGTAGGGGTGTGTGGATGTCGAGTGGGTTCAGCTCTGATGCAGAGGGAATGGGAATGACCAGTGCCTGTGGATTTAAACCCCAATAGGCATCAGCACCTTCAGCAGAGCAGAGAAAGAAAATTGAGAGAATAAAACTTAGTAACTGCGACATCAAAAGTGTAGACTCCTCCTTTTGTGAGAATTCACAGAAACACTTCCTCTGAGTGATGTCGTGGCACTGTTGCTTTGAAGTTGACATGACATAAAGCTATTTGGTGCTGTGCTCTGTAACTTGCTATTGAAAATACAATCTGATCTTTATAAAAATAAACTGAAGATCTTGTGTTGTTCTGCCCTTCCTGTGATGTCTCTGGCAGGCTGCTCCTCAGTCTAATCTAGCTTCAGTTGCTATAAATAAAAACAGAAGATGCTGGAAACACTCAGCAGGTCAGGCAGCACCTGTGGAGAGAGAAACAGAGTTAATGTTTCAGGTCGATGACCCTTCGTCAGAAGCTTCAGTTGCTTATGGGCAGTGCAGTCAGCAGATAATCCTGAAGGGTCAAAGTGACAAGTGCCTAATACATAATAACATAAGAAATAAGAGCAGGAGTCGGCCATGCGGCCCCTCGAGCCTGCTCCATCATTCAGTAAGATCATGGCTGATCATCGACCTCAACTCCACTTTCCCACCCGGTCTCCTTATCCCTTGATTCCCCTAGAGTCCAAAAATCTATCTATCTTAGCCTTGAATATACTCAAAGACTCGGCATCCACAGCCCTCTGGGGCAGAGAATTCCAAATATTCACAACCCTCTGAAGAAATTCCTCCTCATCTCGGTCTTAAATGGCCGACCCCTTATCCTGAGACTATGCCCCCTAGTTCTAGACACTCCAGCCAGGGGAAACAGCCTCTCAGCATCTACCCTGTCAATCCCCTTCAGCATCTTGTATGTTTCAATGAGTTAACTGTGTACTAACTGACTAATTAACTCGCAGCAAGTCCCGTTCACCCATCTCCCCTCCCCCCCCGTGCTCGCTGATCTACATTGGCCCCCGGTCCAACAACGCCTCGATTTTAAAATTCTCATCCTTGTTTTCAGATCCCTCCCGTGGCCTTTCCCCAACCTATCTCTGTAACCTCCTCCAGCCCTACAACCCTCTGAGATCTCTGCGCTCCTCCAGTTCTGGCCTCTTTTATTCTGATTTCCATCGCTCCACCATTGGCGGCCATGCCTTCAGCTGCCTGGACCCTAAGCTCTGGAATTCCCCCCATTAATCCTCTCTACCTCTCTCTCCTCCTTTAAGACACTGCTTAAAACCTACACCTTTGACCAAGCTTTTGGTCGCATGTCCTAATATCTCCTTATGTGGCTCAGAGACAAATTTTGTTTGATAATGCTTCTGTGCAGCATCTTGGGATGTTTTACTACATTAAAGGTGCAATTGTTTTTGGCTGTGTACTTTTATTACTACAATAATTGCTTCCATTTCTGCAGTGTTCATGACATACAAAGGGTGCCCTGAAACACTACAGAGTAGTGGATAGCGATTAGACACCAAGTCCAGGGAGGGAGAATGAAACGAGGTGATCAGGAGGGGACAAATAAAAAGTAGGGTCTTAAAGAGGTTCTTGAGATCGAGAGGTGTTGGCAAGATGAAGATATTGAGGGAGGGAGTTCCAAATGTGACTGAAGGAGCAGTTGCTGATGGCGGAATGTAGCAGAGAGCAGAGAAGGCGTGGGATGGAGGGTGTGCAGGAGGATACAAAGCTGTGGTGGGATAGAGAATCTCAACGTTGATTCTCTGAGATCTGGGAAGCCCATGGAGCTTGTCAAGGAGGCCTTATTGTGTGTGAGAGCATGGGTCATAGGATTACTTACTGTTTACGGATGGTAGAAGCTGGGAAGCCCACTGAAGAGAGAGTTGAAGTCCAGCAGGAGTGACAAGTGGGGATCAGAGTTTTGAGGGGAAGGGGGAAGAGATAGGGGTAGGAAGAGATGATGTTGAGTGGTGAAAGGAAACTCTTAGTGACAGATTGGATGTGAGGGAGGAAGCTGAGCTCTAGATCAAGTCATACATCAGGATTCCATGTCTCTGGACTAAGCCTGAAGTGGCAGCCAAGGAGAGGAGATGGAGTCAAGGCTGGAAGTATAAAGGTATCTGTGGGAGCTGAAGAGCATGACTTTGGTTTGCCCATTAAACTGGAGGAGGGTTTGGCTCGTTCAGGTCTTGGGAACATGGGAACAGGAGGAGGCCATTCAGCCCCTCGAGCCTGTTCCGCCATTCAATGAGATCATGGCTGATCTGTGACCTAGCTCTATATACTTAATGTTGGATAAGCGATTGAAGATGGTAGCGGCAGTTTGTGAGATGGATAGAGGAGGCATTGAGGTAGAGCTGGCCTTGGGCGTCATTAGTATACATGTGAAATTATTGTGGAGGAGAAACATTTCAGGAGCCTGGAGTGATCAACATTATCAAAGGTAGCAGAGAGGATGAGGAGGCTGTAATTGTGTAAGATGTTGGTGCTGTGACCGCAAACATGAAGCGTGTTTTTTTTTTTTTTGATGCCCCGTTTTAATATTGCGGAATTGCTTCCGGTGGAAGTGGTTCTGTGGTGTGATCCCGAATTTGGAAAAAAAAGGGATATGGGGAACAAGGTATGAGTGTGTAGCTGCTGTTCTGGCCATGGACCTCACTGATGCTGTGGCAGGATCTGCTCAGGCCAAACATTGTACTGCTGGCTGAATGAGGATTACTGCACACTCACTGCCAGAATTTAACAGCAGCTCTCCCTGTGGCAGCCACATAAGTTTGAAGCCAAGCAGAAGATGTTGCCACTAGACTGCCAACTTTCTCACCACTCCCTGTTTGAAGGCCTCCAAATTACTTTGCACTCGTTTCTTTTTATGTCTCTGGTCCTACTTTCCAGAGGCGTGAAATGAAACCGCTTCGGGTGATGGTCTCTACCCCCCTATTTCATGCAATATAAAGTTTATGTGGTAACTTTAATCATTTTTATTAAATGTTTTGCATGTGCCGTATTTGCTTTCAAATGTACTCTCCATTAGTGGCATTTACAAGATTTTCCAAAACTGCCATTTCCTTGTTCCAGATTCCTCTTGCTCCAGCTGAAGGAATTCTGTGGGGAGTTTCTGAAGAAAAAGCTGAACCTCACCAACTGCGTGGCAGTTCACAGTCTGGCCCACATGTACTCCCTGGACCAGCTGGCATTGAAAGCAGCAGACATGATCCGCAGGGACTTCTCCAAGGTGGTCCAGGATGATGAGTTCTACACCCTGCCTTTCCACCTGGTCAGGGACTGGCTGTCGGACTCTGAAATCACGGTGGACTCTGAGGAAGTTCTGTTTGAGGCCGTGGTGAAATGGGTGCAGCGGAACCCAGAGGAGAGGGAGAAGCACTTTGAGGAGCTGTTCCAGCTCCTGCGGCTACCTCAGATGAAGCCCACTTACCTAACCCGGATCATCAAATCCGAGCGGCTAGTGGCTGATAACGCCAGCTGCCTCAGGCTCGTTTCGGAAGCGGTGGAAGGTCACGCACTGAGGTCAGAGAATCTTCAGCCTGCCAACCTGGATCACTGGGCATCCCATGTCGTGTCGTTCCAGCCTCGCTTCGGGCAGAACATGGACATTATCATGGTGGTGGGCGGTGTGTCGGAGGGTGGGGATTACCTGAGCGAGTGCGTAGGGTACTTCATTGACGAAGATCGATGGGTGAATCTCCCCCACATTCACAACCACCTAGACGGCCATGCTATGGCCATCACAGAATCCCACGTGTACGTGGCTGGCTCCATGGAGCCTGGGTTTGCAAAGACTGTGGAGCGGTACAGCCCAAATAGAAACAGCTGGGAGCAGGTCAACAACCTGATCACGAGGAAGCATTCCTTCGGCCTCTCGGCAGTGAAGCAGAACCTGTACAGTATCGGGGGGCATGGGAATTTCAGCCCGGGGTTCAAAGACGTTGACGTTTACGAACCCGAACAGGACAGGTGGCACCACCTGGAGTCGGCCCCCAAAATATTACGAGACGTCAAAGCCATCAGCGTGGAAGATCGTTTTGTGTACGTCACCGCTCGCACTCCTGTGGACACCGATAACGAGGATGGGCTGGAGACTGTAAATGCAAAGTACGATACTGACACGAGGCAATGGCAGGACGTGGAGTCTCTGCCACTGCTCGATAACTACTGCGCCTTCCAGATGGCCATCGCGACCACAAACTTTTACCACACGGCCTCCTGCTGCCCCAAGTGTTACCCACTGACGGATGGTGAAGCCAAGCAGAAAATTTCCAACATGACGGCCGACGAAATCCTGGAGAGCTTGCCACCCGAGGTGCTGAGTATCGAGGGGGCGGCGATCTGCTACTTCCGCGATGATGTCTTTATAATCGGCGGCTGGAAGAACAGTGACGACATGGACAAGCAGTACAGGAAGGAGGCGTACCGCTACTGCTCGGAGAGGAAGCGCTGGATGCTGCTGCCTCCCATGCCCCAGCCGCGGTGCCGGGCAACCGCTTGCCACGTGAGGATACCTTACCGGTACCTGTACGGGGCGCAGAGGTACCCGATGCCACAGAACCTGGCTAGGCAGCGAGAGCGGCTGCAACAGATGCAGCAGCTGCATCGGCGCTCTCTGAGCCTCAGGCGGCAACTACAACCTCAAGTTGAATGTTAACCCGAAGCACTTCTGGCGGTGGGGGCGGGTGTGGGGAAACTCCCAAACATTCCAGTCCCAGTCTGACTCCACAGCTAAATATAAAGAAAACTCGATGTGGAATTTGTTGGAGATCAATGCTAACTAGAATCCCTTGCCCCTCCCAAAAATAAACTGCCGTGTCAACACAAATTTTAAAAGACAGTTGAAAGTGGGGGCAGTGTGTTGGGGAGAGTATTCTCTTCATACACAGTTGGAAATGGGGGTCAGTGTCACACAAATGGACTGAATCAGTCATCAAATGAGACTGACCTTCATATATTTTTCTCTTTCACTTTCTTTCTCTCGCTCACTCTCTCTCTGGGTGCCACCATGCAACACACAAATATTCCAGAAACTATGTGGCTGAACCACTTTTGGATGGTTCACTGCAGCCAGACACTTGGGTTTATTTTTCAGAGATGCTGCCTCTTCCCATGTTACACTCCATTCCCAGCCCAAGTGGTGGTCACGTGCCATTTCTAAAAAAATGTCTCGCCTTGGTATTACCCTTGTAACCTTTCATTGACATTTTTACTCCCCACCCCTTGTATTTGTTGAGACCAAATTTTACTTCTTGTTCCACAAACCCCACTTTTGAACAAATTCCAGGTTTTCTTCTGCCTCCTCGTGTAACTCTCTTTAAGATGGGGGCAAGTAGAGCCGTAGTAATTTCCCCTGGCTGTCACTCAACCATATGGTCACTGCCACTTGCACCACTCCATACGTTTGCGTGACAGCTTTCCTCGGTATCTATAATGATCAAAAGCCAGGGCGATGGAAGACTGGGGAGCCAGTCTGATGGGTTCCATTCTACATGGTGCCTGTGAAGACCCAGAGCCGCGCCCTGGAGCGACCCAGAACGTATTTGCTGAACTGTAGAAATAAATCTGTTGGATCTGCACTTGATTAAAGTGGTACAACTGACTTGGAGACCGAGACAGTTTAGCCTGGGTTTTCCAATCATGACCCACTAGACAGAATGAGTTACGGTCGACATTTGGAAAACCGAGGCCAGATGCTAACCAGCATAGGATTCCCTAAGCACTTTGGTTATTGCAAAAAGCACTTTAAGCTGATGCTTGTTAGCTTGAATGGAGCACACAGTGAGCACCACGCTGACCCTACTATTAAACCTCCTGAAGGCGGTTTCCATTTCACGCTTCCCCTTTAAAAGCACTTGCCATTCCGTCTTACTCGGCTTTTTTAGTTTGACCAAACTATAGGTCAGCGAATACTGATTCACTGGTCCATAAAACCTGGTATCTGGCACGTTAGGGTATGCATTGCACCTTATTTTTGGCTTTCAGCTTGGGCTGAGCGGGGAAGGGCTCAACTTTCCAATAAGGGGCCTGATGGTGGCTTGGGGGGGGGGTCACTGACTGATGGAACTACTGCTCTGAATGATTCCCATCTTTTCTGTTCTCCCCTTTCCTTCCCACACTTGGTCACAGCAGGGAGTTGGGGCGAGTTTGGTTTGTATACTACATTGCTTTAGATTCAATCACACTTGTGTGCTACGTTTTTACTTTGTTGAACTCTGTATCCTGTCCTATCTGATCACAACTCTTTGTGCAGACCTCTGAACTCGCAAGCTGCGTTTAAGAGATGGAACTTAGTCCTCTTGCTATTCCTTGTTCCTTGGGGTGGATAAGGAGAAAGTGTCCTACCAACCCCTTTTGTGCAGCCTATTTAAGCACTCCGTCCCCAGCAGTTAGTGTAGATAAAAATCTTGGAAACATTGAAATACAAGGATGTTAAATGGTTCTCTGTCACACCAATCAGTTGTGGTTCCAAGGTGTAGAGTATAGCTTTTACTTGTCTCCTGTGGTGCAGTCACTTTATGCTGCGCTGTGTACACTGACTTGTATGATCATTGGGTTCTGGGATGTATTTTCCCTGTATAGATCTATATATTTCCATTCCTGTATGAAGCTATCCTCGGAGGAGGAAAAGGCCTAAATTTAAACTGGCCGTCCTAATTTCTGTATCAGAAGTCACTTTGTTTTAAGTAGTGTAAGTGGTTCAGGTAGGAGATTTGATTTGTGTTCTGTAAATGCATTTGTAAGATGACTTGGCAGAGCGGCGTTGCCGTGTATATAAGAGGATATCGTAGTGTCTCTGACAGGGCTGGTGTCTTCAGTGGGAGCATGTACTGCAGATTGCCTCGATGCCTGCACAGTTCCTTTTATTTTCTAAATGTAACTGCTATAAAGTCACTTTGATACGCAATTGGTGATGTCCGAATGTTTGTTCAGGGCAACTAGTTTCCAAAACTGAAGAGGTTTTTTGCTACACCGGTCAACTTTTTTAACGCGATGTTCATGTCCTCTGTTAGCACGGCCCCACTTTATTGGGGGCGTAGTGTTGACTATCACAAGCTACACCAAGCAACTAGGTTTCACACTGCTAGTATTTCCCTCTTTGTTCACATTTTAAATTAAATAGGAATCATAAGTATCTCTAGTCACTAGACTTGTTTAGTATATGTGCCCTGTGTAGGGTAGAATTGCACTTAAACCCATACACTTTAGTGTTGTGTGATACTCTGCTTGTCTGATGCTCGTCGTCTGAATTAATCTCAAATTGTTCCCGTCACTGCCAATGGCCCAGCTGTACCCACTTAGTGTTACACAGCTCAAAATGCTCTCCAGACACGAGCCCAGTTTGGAAGGACAGGTTCTGTAATTGTACTGCTGGGCAGTGGACAGGATTCAAAACTTCACCCACTCTCCATTACGCTTTACTGAAACCCTCATGAGCACCTTGGCCGCTGTATGCACAAGAGTTTCAGTATTGACCTTTGTCCACAACTTGAGTGGTCCTGGGCTTGGATTTCTTCCTCCTTGTACCAACTTGTATTCGTGCCATCAGATAGGCAGACAGAGCCAACCAGAGGGAATGCTGGTGGCACAATTAAAGGTGTATTATTTAGAGGGTTTCATTCACTGAGATGTTACCTGTTGAGTGGGGTATTTCTGCCTGGAAAAGCCCTGAACGTTGTCCGCACAAGCGATCAAACTCGAATGTGCTGCTCTGTCCGCCCGACTTGTGCTGTGTAATGGTAAAGCTCTGGGTCGGAGGGAGAAACATTCCTGTTCCATTCATCCAACCTCTAAAATTATCATCGCTTTGTGCAGTTTGAAACCAGGCTCTAGTGTCTTTTATTTTTACTGAAGTACTCTGTGCTAATGAGGCCTTTTATTTTTAGATTCAGCACATGCAATGTCGCAAGCAATGGTAAGTGATACAACAGCATGGTTTAACACCAGATGAATGATCTCTGCCTGTTTGGCATGGGGAACTAAACACAGAGTGGGAAATGTTTTGCTGCACCTCACTTTATAATCCCAAAAGCAGTTCAAGCTGCAATAATGTGTTTCCTTCAGGTATGACCTCCAGCATGAAACCTTGCTGCCAGCAACAGTCCAGTGCGGTGGCCTCTTACCAGTTTTTGTCGCAATGTCCCATCGCGATATAGATTTGAAAGAAGGTCTTGGTTTTTAATGTGGTGCCTTATTGCATCTCAGAAATGTCTTGAAGCATTTCACATTCGAATTTGGAGTGGATTTTAACTGTTCGGTAGGAAAAGATGGCTGCCATCGAGTGCACAGCAAGATCCCAATAACAAGTGTGAGATGAAAGGCTAGTTCAGTTGGTATTGGTTGAGGGATGAATATTGGGCAGGAATCCTTCCCTCAACCGATGTGGAGGCCGTTGAAGGCTCAAACCAATTGCCGGTAGTCTCTCTCTCTGGGCTGGTGATCAAGGACAGGCTGCCCTTGATTTCAACGCCCCTTGGGCAGCTGTAGCTGTAGCAGTGTCATTTTATTAGGAGTGAGGGTCACTTATTTTGGTTTTAAGTTACCTGTTTTGACGTGATCCAACTCTCATCACTCCTACCATGTCCTTGATGTTGGCAGCTCGGCCGTAGGGTATCGCTGGTCAGCTGGTGGCCCCACAGTCTGCACGCTCTAGGTATTTTGTACATCTCCGTGATCTTGTGTTCAAGTTAATACTGGGGTAGAAGTGAAATCCACTCTCCTTCCACACCAAGAGGGATGAGATGTACGAGCCTGGCCTGGACTAGTGAGGAGAACATTAGAACTTCCTTTTGTAAATGTCCTAAATAACTTGCCTCTGTTAACATGCACACCTTATGATTGATTGGCTCCCCATGTATTTTAATATTTGCCTTCCCTGTGCCTGCCCCCCAGTACAGTGCCCTCAGTCAGTTACTGTACAGCTGTGGGCTGTTTTCTGTGTTTTAGATTCATTAATGAGCAGCAAATTACTTAATATGAACACACGTGCTGCTGGCATTTCCCATTCTGCAGTTCTGAAGTGTGCGCAGTTACCAGAGCTAAACCTGCATCCGTACTTGGTTCAAAAGACTAACCTTGTGTGTTTGTTCAGAAGGGGTGGGGGGGGGACCCAGCTATGTTTGGCTGGCCGCGTTAACGCACTACAACTCATTTTTTTGTTAGTTTATGAATTTCCTGTTTCTTTGGCTGGTGATAATCTGTACATTTTTAATGGTTAAATGTTTTTAGTTACTCGACCCTTTCTTGATTATTCCCCCCCCCCCCCCCCCTTGGTTATCAGAAACACGCTGAGGAGTGATGCTAAGATCTACATCAGGCCAAGCAACACTGATTTCACTCTTCCGTGTGTGCGTGCGCGCTGTCTTGTGTTTCCTCTCCCTCTGCCGAAGGAGACGGAATATTTTACTGCTATGTAGTGAAGGAAAGAGTTTGAATTCCAATGTAGACTGTGGTTTGAGCTCTGAGCTTGTATTCAGGCATGAGATCTGTTCCAGTTTATCCCCGTCATTGTTGGGTGTTCCTGTCCTTTTTTTAAAAGCTTTTTAAAGTGGATTTTTTTGCCTCCCCCCCCCCCCCCCCCCAACTCTTGAATGTATTTGTGCAGCTGGCTGAGCTCAGTGTGACCGTGACTTGTGTTGAATTAAAGGAGTTGGCGGCAGAGGTATCTCACAGATAGAGGGGTACGTGTTTGTCTGACTACCAGTTGACATATTCGCCACCCAGATTGTCCAGACTTTACAAATCCATTCTAACATGCACGTGCATGTTCACTGTGTGTTCAGCAATGTGATACTCATCCACTCTTGTTTTTCTGAAGTATTATACAGTAGCTTGTCAATAAAGGAAAAGTTTAAGTTTACCATGGATATGTGTGTTTCCTTTCTATGGGGGGCGGGGGGTGTGAGTTGGGGATGGTGTTGTGCACAGTTGCTATGATGGCAGAATTAAATCTCAACTAGCTGATTTGCTACTGTGTCTGGGGTTTGGCCAGTGTAGGTCAGGGCTATCTAACCCTTTGGAGATGGGGCAGGATATCTGTGCCAGAACCAGAGAGTGAGAAACACAGTACTGCAAGCTCTACACGACGTCAGCCCCATCCTCCTTTACCCCTCCATTTTTCCATTGTGGTGCTCCTCTCGTATTGGGTCCTTTTTGTGTCTTTTTTTTCGGCCTTTTTAACCCTTGTGAGTATAAATTCACCTCTTAGACTGGATTAACTGTAATGCAAAAAATGAAAGTAAACCCTGAGATTTTCAGTTACTTTGAGTTCAGCTCGGACTATAAGGTCTGATTTGTTGCCATTAGGTAATGTCCCCATTCCTCTCCAAACTGCCCACCCTCAGCGTGCAATGCCTTCACTGGCCTTGGTTGAAATTGGAGCTTTCCAGGCTGAATTTGCCATCAACAAAGTCACTCTTACTGTGAAGATTAAGGACCTTTCAGATTATTGTAGATGACCGACTATCATTTTGACAGTTGAAGCCTGCGACCCGGTTGCTGCACAGAGACAAAGCAGCGCCGAGTGGGAGGGAATGGTTCAGCTCTCTAAAGTTCCTGGACCTGGAAAAGCTTCTCTGACTGGTGGATTTAATCAACCTGGGAACAGCCTTTTCCGGTCCTCCAGGCTCGGCAACTTTAAAAGGTTTGAAGGTGCTGAAGGCGGTTAAGCACACAAGTGCAAAGAAGACAGGGAACCAGCAGAAATTTGAGGGCCAAATTAAAGAATCTCTCAGGCTACATCTTCGAACATCACTGACATAGATAACCATTGAGGGCACAGGATAAGAAAGATTTACATTTATTGTTGCATCTTAGCTTGTTACTCAAAGGCCTTCACGCAGTGATTACTTTGAAATGCAGTAGCCTAGTATGTAGAAAAACAAGAGTGCTTTGTATACAAGATCCCACAAGCAGCAATGAGATGAATGAACAGCTGATCATTTGGTGCTGTTCGTTAAGGCCTGAACTCTGGAAATACTCTGCGTAGAAACTCACGAGATAGTTAAAGCCCACTGGAACAGGCGGATGAAGGAATCTTCTAGGTGAAGCAGTTTGCCCTGTGGCTGGTGTTGCTTTTTCTAATTCAGTATCACCCTCTACCCTGTCCCTCTTGAACCCCAATTATATCTGTCAACGGAACAATTTGGGCACTTAGAATTGGCACTGAGCAAGTAGAGCGTAGACTAGATCTAAAAGAAAGAAAGACTTGCATTTCTACAGCGCCTTTCACAACCAACGGACGTCTCAAAGTCCTTTACAGCCAATGAAGTACTTTTAAAATGTCGTCACTGTTGTAATATAGGAAACACGCCAGCCAATTTGCACACAGCAAGTTCCTGCAAACAGCAATGTGATAATGACCAGATAATCTGATTTTTAGTGATGTTGATTGAGGGATAAATATTGGCCAGGTCTCTGGGGATAACTCCCCTGCTCTTCTTCGAAATAGTGCTATGGGATCTACGTTCACCTGAGAGGGCAGACGAGGCCTCGGTTTAGCATCTCATCCGAAAGATGGCACCTCTGACAGTGCAGCACTCCCTCAGTACTGCCCCTCCGACAGTGCAGTGAGCACTGCACTGGGAGTGTCAGACTAGATTTTTGTGCTCAAGTCTCTGGAGCGGGACTTGAACCCACGACCTGACTCAGGTGAGGGTGCTACCAACTGAGCCACAGCTGACGCATTGTAAAGCTCCCCGAAACTACCTCACCACTGCTCAGCCAGCTGCACCGATGTGATATCGCCATTTCTCACACCAGCCATCCTTGTGGCCTCGAGTCCGGCAGATCCTCCTTGTTATTGGCAGGTTATGTAGATTTCCCAAATTGGGTATTCGTGTAAATTCCTGTTGCAGTAAATGCATTTTGCAACTCTTTGGCACTGTGTTCTAGGAAGTTTCAACTAGGCTTATTTAATCCACTGATAAATATTTAATTTTCCTGCAGTAATTTTTTTGCCAGTATGCTTGTGATCATCATAATTCATCACCTCAATTTGCTCCCATCGATACTTTCCGGTGTCGCCCACATCCGGAGAACAAAAATTACAAAAATCCTGGAATTATTTCCTGATACCTCATTCCAGGTGTTGATCACTCTGTGAAGAACTTCCTGATATCTGTCCTACATTTACCTTTTACTAGTTTAGACCTCTGTCCTCTTATTCTACACTCTTAGAATCTAATTTAAAGTATTATTCCATTCCCTTACCCATCTTATAAACCTTAAAGGAGATCACTTCTCTAACACCTTTCTCAGTGGAAGAGCCCCAAGTTTTCTCCAGTCTTCCCTCATAATTCTCGGTACTTTGCCACTAGGAGGAATCAGCCCCTTGGCTCTTCTCTGTAGGGGGGAGTTGGCAAGGAATGGATGCACTCTTTCTCGCGTATACCTAGCGTTAAAGCCAATGTGGCCATTGTTACTTACCCCTAAAACGAAGGTGCCCTTTTTCAAAACACTTCTTGATGGTGATGCTCTTCCCACTGTACCACAAGCATCCTTTGGACTTTGTCGTCACAACAACCAGTGAACATATGCAGACCAATCTTCACACCGTGCTTAAAATTTTATTTAAAAATAAGTTTTATTTATGGTTATTACACTGTTGATTCTTCAGGAAAATATTTTATTGGTAACAGCAAAAGAGTAATCGGGTTGTCAGTGCAGAGATCATACCGCTAAGAGGCTGGTAGAGGCAGAGTATTTTATTTGTTCCTCGCGGGACAGTAATCCCAGCAGACTGTCTCTGGGCGCTGCGTACTCTCTGACGTTGGGCAGTCCTGGCACCACGCAGCAGCTCAGGGCACTGCGGTAGATGCTCATGTCGTGGGCGTCGTACCATTCGTCCGTCTTCTCGTCGTAGCACTCCACGTTGAACGTTGTCGTGAAGCCGTTGAAGCCGCCCACGACAAACAAGAGATCATCCACCACTTCGATGCCAAAATTGCTCCGGGGGTTAAACATGGTGGGCAAGGTGCGCCAGGTGTTGGTGAGTGGGCTGTAAGCTTCAGCACTCCGGAGACGGTTAGCCCCGTCGAAGCCTCCGACCTGCCGTTCAAAAGGGGAAAAGCAGCTGTTCACTACAAAGAAAATGGTTCACTTCCTTTGTTTTTCCAATGACCTAAGTAGTATGGCATGAGTTTACAATGCTCAGTCTTGCTTTCATAATGTTCTAGCAAATAAGGTATTGGTCACACGTTATCTGGAGTACTTTTGTGCCATCTGCCTAGCTAATCATTAGGAAGGAGGAGAATTACTGTCCTTGAGACGGGTGGAATAAAGATAATTCCGGGAATCAAACTTATGAGAAGAGGATTTTTTAAAAAAGGACACATTCTCTTTGGAAAAGAGGTTTCGAGGTGACTTAAATGCAGTATTCAAGATTATGAAGGGGATTATCAAAACCAACCCAGGAAAATTGTTCACTGTAGTGAAGGTTTCAAATACCATGGAACACGTTAAAAAAAACTAGGAAGTTAAGGAAGAATTTTCACAAATGGGAAAAGTCCAAAAATCCTGTCTCTTTCAGAGACCTACTTTCTTAGCATATCTCCCAGTTCCTTCTCCAGAAATATTTAATAAGTATTTGAAAGATTATAAAAGAAAGAACTTGCATTTCTACAGCCCTTTTCACAACCCTAGCATAGCCCACAACATTTCACAGCCAATGAAGTACCTTTGAAGTGTAGTCACTGTTGTAATGTAAGAAACGTGGCAGCCAATTTGGGCACAGTAAGCTCCCGCAAACAGCAATGAGATAAATGACCAGATAATCTGTTTTAGTGATACTGTTTGAGCGATAAATATTGGCCAGGACACTGAGGAGAACTCTCCTGCTCTTCTTCAAAATGGGATCTTTTACGTCCACCTGAGAGGGCAGACGGGGGCCTCGGTTTAATGTCTCATCTGAAAGGCAGCACCTCCGACAGTGCAGCACTCCCCGAGTACTGCATTGAAGCATCAGCTTGGATTCTGTACTCAAGTCTCTAAGTGGAGCTCGAACCCACAACCTTCTGACTCGGAGGCGATAGAGTGCTATCCACTGAACCACAGCTGACGCCTGAAAAGAAAAAATAGGCAGGGATACCGGAAAAGAGCTGGGAAGTTTGGTTGGAGTAGATAGGTCCAGCTGAAGAGCTAGCACTGGCACCAGTAGGATGGGCTGAATGTCCTCCTGTGTTGTGATTCCTATGATTCTGTGATGTGCTGCAAAGATGGGTAGGTGGGGTTAAGATCAATCAAAAAGACATGGGCTTCTTCAGCTGTTTCTTACTCAGTGTCCACTTGTTATCATGCTTTTAATATGAACCATTGTATTTAGAATAAAAATAAATATATTAGGGAATGAGGAGTATCCAGGAGCTTCTGTGCATTCATTCACTCATTGTTGTTTGTGGTTAGTTGCACCTCTTGGTTACAGGTTCATTCCAGACTTTGGTGGGTAGAATTCTGTACTGGTAAATGTTGACAGCTCACTGAAAACAGCTCTCCTGCTCCCTAGAAAAGGCACTCTCCCTCTCATTCTATCTTCACTCCCGCCCCTCTCTGTGGGGAACAGCTAAAAACTGAGTCTACTGCCGGGATAAGGGATTGGATTTAATAGTGTGAGTGCCGGAAGTTGCCTCACAGAATTCAAGTTCAAAGTGCCCCAGTGTTAAATCGCCGCAGTCTTCACTTGCCACCTAGCCATGCCCGAGAGTGAGATTGGGAATTTGGGGACAGGAAGGACAGTCTCTGCCTCTGGCCTCCTGTGCATCCAGCCCCCACCCCCACCTTCAACTGTCGGCCTTAATCTCTAGAACGTCATCCTTAATCCCTTCCTCCTTGAAACTGCTCTCCATGCCATTAAAAGCTTTCTCAAAACTTACCTTTTCAACTGTGCTTTTGAGCATCTCTCCTAACTTGTTAATTACAGCTTGGTCACCTCCCCCACCCCATGAAGCCTTGTGGGATGTTTGTAATGTTAAAAGTGCTGTATAAATGCAAGTTGTTGGATAGCTATCACTCCAACATCCAGATGTTCGGACTCCAACATGCAGCTTCACTGCTGCCAGAATTGCTTTTTTTTACCTATTTGATTGGATGCTAGGCACAGGGAGAGAATATTAGCTTCTGTTCTCGTGCACCTAGAGGTTTACAAGACACCATGGCAGCATCGGAGGTCGAGGTTCTTGTTACCTGAAAATTCCTTTGGCCGAGGAATGCAGTCTGCCCATGGTGAAACTTGGAGAGGGCAAAAAAAAATTGGAGTGGAGAAAAAATAAACAAGCCACTTGGTTAATGGGAGGGTTTGCAAGCAAACCCAGCAACCTTCACACTAACGTAAAAGAATAAGGAAAACATGTGATGTCCATTCCGTATAAAGGGCTGCTCACCTATTACCCCCTGTCCTTGTTGACCTTTATTTGTTCCCCCGTCTCTCTGCAGTGGCGGAGCTAGGTTTGGCTGAATGGCGGGTGCCGAACTTGGGATTTGGCTGACTTGGCAGGAAGGAGACTGAGCTGGGAACTGGGGGAATGCCGACTTACCCAGTCTGAAGGCCAAGCCTGGAACTGCATAGACCTGGAGGCTGAAGACAGAGTGACAGAGGTTCCTGGGAGCAAGATGGAGGCAGTTCTCCAAAGCCCCATTGGCCGACCTCAAAATGATTGGGAAGGGGTCATGTTCACCACTGTCCCTCAGTGCATCCACTTCAAAATCCTCATCCTCACTCCTCCAATCCATGGCCTCCCTCCTCTCAACCTCTGCAACTTCCTCCAGCCCTGTGTACTAGCTTGCACCCTCTACTATTCTTAATCTCTGGTGTAATGTGCATTCCCCTCCCTCCTCCCTACCACTGGTGGTAGTGCTCTCTGCCATCCTGCCACCCTAACTCTGGAACTCACTCTTCCCCCTTGTCAGTGGGTTGAGAATGGATCTGGCCTGGGTAAATTGGAATCAAAGATTGGTAGGCAAAACTGTAATAAAACAATGGGCTGCCTTTAAAGAGGAGATGGTTCATGTAAAGTTGAGGTACATTCCCACGAGGGGGAAAGGTAGGGCAACCAAAGTCAGAACTCCCTGGATGACGAAAGAGATAGAGAGTAAGAAAAAGAGGGCGTATGATGTCAGGTTGAGAATACAAGTGAGAATCAGGCTGAATATAGAAAGTTCAGAGGGGAAGTGAAAAAGAAAAGAAATGGGGCAAAGAGAGTATGAGAATAGATTGGCAGCCAACATAAAAGAGAATTCAAAAGTCTTCTATAGGCATAAAAATAGTAAATGGGTAGTAAGAGGAGGGGTGGGGCCGATTAGGGATCAAAAAGGAGACCTACGCATGGAGGCAGAGGGTTGATGTTGTGTACATGGACTTCCAAAAGGTGTTTGATAAAGTACCACATAATAGGCTTGCCAGCAAAGTTGAAGCCCATGGAATAAAAGGGACAGTAGCAGCATGGATACAGATTTGACTAAGTGACAGGAAACAGGGAGTAGTGGTGAACGGTTGTTTTTCGGACTGGAGGGAGGTATACAGTGGTGTTCCCCAGGGGTCGGTACTAGGACCATTGCTTTTCTTGATATATATTAATGACTTGGACTTGGGTGTACAGGGCACAATTTCAAAATTTGCAGATGGCACAAAACTTGGAAGTATAGTGAACAGTGAGGAGGATAGTGATAGACTTCAAGAAGACATAGACAGGCTGGTAAAATGGGCGGACACGTGGCAGATGAAATTTAACGCAGAAAAGTGCAAAGTGATACATTTTGGTAGGAAGAACGAGGAGAGGCAATATAAACTAAAGGGGGTGCATGAACAGAGAGACCTGGGGGCATATGTGCACAAATCGTTGAAGGTGGCAGGGCAGGTTGAGAAAGCGGTTAAAAAAGCATACGGGATCCTGGGCTTCATAAATAGATGCAGAGATGCCGGTGTTGGACTGGGGTGGACAAAAGTGAGAAGTCGCACAACACCAGGTTATAGTCCAACACTTCACCTGACGAAGGAGCAGCAGCTCCGAAAGCTTGTGATTTCAAATAAAACTGTTGGACTATAACCTGGTGTTGTGCGACTTCTCACTTTCATAAATAGAGGCATAGAGTACAAGAGCAAGGAAGTAATGATGAACCTTTATAAAACAGTGGTTCGGCCTCAACTGGAGTACTGTGTCCAATTCTGGGCACTGCACTTTAGGAAGGATGTGAAGGCCTTAGAGAGGGTGCAGAAAAGATTTATGAGAATGGTTCCAGGGATGAGGAACTTCAGTTATGTGGATAGATTAGAGAAGCTGGAGTTGTTCTCCTTGGAGCAGAGAAGGTAGAGAGGAGATTTGATAGAGGTGTTCAAAATCATGAGGAGTCTAGATAGAGTAGATAGAGAGAAACTGTTCCCATTGGCAGAAGGGTCAAGAACTAGAGGACACAGATTTAAGGGTGATTGGCAAAAGAACCAAAGGTGACATGAGGCAAAACTTTTTTACGCAGCAAGTGGTTAGGATCTGGAATGCACTGCCTGAAAGGTGGAGCCAGACTGAATCGTGGCTTTCAAAAGGGAATTGGAAAAGTACCTGAAGGAAATTTTTTTTTGCAGGGCTATGGGGAAAGGGCGGGGGAGTGGGACCAGCTGAAGTGCTCTTGCAGAGAGCCGGCACAGGCTCGACAGGCCGAATGGCCTCCCTCTGTGCTGTAACCATTCTATGATTATATGATTCTATTTTTCCCACATCAAAAAGTCTCCTCAAAACCTGCCTCTTCAGTCTCATTTTGCCTCGACTCCAAACCCCAAGCTGAGAAGCACCTTGCCATGTTTTGCTATATTAAAAGTGCTCTATAATTCAAGCTGTTGTCACTTACTGCGTATACGCATTCACCATAAGCTATAACGCCAACGCCACTACGCCTGCTCCTCATGGGCGCTATGGTTGTCCATTGGTTGGTTTCGGGAGTGTAGAACTCGGCTGTGAACAAGCACTCATTACCATTGAATCCTCCGCATATGTAGACCTGAGGTGAAGAGGAAAGCACAGCTAGATGGCCGTGAGCGGGAAGGATTGTGTTGAGTGGGAGATGTGGCACACCAGGCATTGTTTAAGCAGGAGGTGAAGCTAAGTTGAACCTTGGTGTGTCAAACTGCATTAAAGTTCATTATTAAAGACTGAAGATTAAGGGCACGCAGTGCAAAGATTTAGAATAATGAAGGGAAGATTGTAGGTCGGCATTTACTTAAAAGCAGGGTAGGAAAACCAAAGGAGAGTCAAATACAGGAGAGAGGAGGTGTTGCAACAGAACCCAGGGATAAAGGGCCAATTATCATAACTGATATCTGAAACTGCAATTTAATAAGAAGTCTGTAAAAATATAGATGGTTAAATATAACCAGCGATGAGTGAAACAATTTTGTTACAGACCCCTCCACACCCACCCTCAGCATCTGTTAAGCTGGTTCCTAGATGGTCGACTATGCCTTAGAACTAGAGCTCAGTTAAATATTGTTCTGGGTCTCAGTGTGGGTGAATATGCGGGAGTTTTGTTTGATTCCTTTTTGGGGTCAGGGAATGCTGATACAGCTTTCCCTCAGGTCATTAAATGGGTGGGGTAGAGTCTATGAGAGGATAGAAATGTACATGGGCTGTGGGAGAAGATTAAATGGGTGAGTAGGGCCAATGAGAGGATAGAATGTACAGGGGCTGTGGGAGATCCATTGCTGGGGCAGAGTCCCTGATAGGGTGAATTGTACAGAGTTTGTGGAGAGTGAGCTGATAGGCTGATTGATATTTTCTCATTCCACTGTTACATTCTTTACTCTTAGCAGCATGGTTTAGCCAATCTTGTCAAAGTAAAAGCTGAGCTCTAGCTGCAGAACTTTACCTGTTTAGTGGAGACGTGCGCATCGAAGAAACTTGCAGTCCAGAAATACGGTGGGGAGGCAGTTTACTGAGAGAACTTACCGATGGATGAACCCATGATTATCTCCACTCCATCAGACATTGCATTATTGAGAGTGCTCGTGTCCAATGGACAGTTGACATTCTAGTTAGATACCATGGAAAGAATTCAAAACGCTCAAGTTAATAGCTGACCCGATGGCTTGCTGGGTAAACGTGTCACCTGCTGCAGTACTGAACCGTGCAGATCAGGTCCCAGGTGTGGTCCCCAGTCTGTGCTAACTTTGGTGTTCTCAGTCTGAGTCTGCAGTTCAGGCTCTAACATTGAATTCGCATCCCTGAACTAGAAGAGGGAAAAGCAGCCAGGGCTCTCTCCTGGTCTCTCTCTGGTTGACTCCTGTTGAAAAATAGGAACATAGGAACAGGAGAAGGCCATTCCGCCCCTCAAGCCTGTTCTGCCATTCAATTAGATTATGACTGATCCGTACCTTAACTGCATCTACCCACTTGGTTCCATAACCCTTAATACCCTTGCCTAACAAAAATCTATCATTCTCAGTTTTGAAATTTTCAATTGATCCCCAGTCTCAACAGCTGTTTGGGGGAGAGTTTTCCAGATTTCCATTACCCTTGTGTGAAGAAATGTTTCCTGACATCACCCCTGAATGGCCTAGCTCTAATTTTAAGGTTATGCCCCCTTGTTCTGGACTCCCCATTAGAGGAAATTGTTTCTATCTACCCTATCGAACCCTTTAATCATCTTAAACACCTCAATTAGATCAGCTAAATCCTCTATACTTGAGGGAATACAAGCCTCGTCTATGCAACCTGTCCTCATAATTTAACCCTTTTGTGCACTATCCATACATGTGTATGGATGTCGGGCAAGGAATCATTCAGGCTTTACTGTGATGCCCCAACTGTTGAATAGCCTGCTATATTCACTGTCAAGACTCACATATGAAGCTGACTATAACCTGTGGTAAACTACCCCAGCCGGAGTCAGTATATCTTCAGGAAATGAGGGGAGGAAATTGTGGGGAAGAATAAAAGTGCCATCAAGTTGAAGAGACTGTCAGAATGTCTATAAATATTTTTTAAATTTGCAAATGTGTGCATTTACTGGATATAAAACATTACTTCCTGTTGTCATGTTTTTGTCACATGTTTGTGTCAACTTTTCCTCCATTATTAATTCCTATGTCAACATTTCTAATGGAAACTGGCCTGTGTAAACTTGTCACGCTGTAATTGCACCCTCCCACCAGTGGTGGCAATGTAACATCTGAGCTTTTCCTCGCCCAGCTCCCCAGCCCATGTAACTTTAGACTGGGGGCTGAATTCTGTCTGTGTGCCCCGGTCCAATTGTTCCCCATCCTCTAAGCCCACTTCACCTGAAGACTACACCTGGTCTTGACTCCCCATCTGCAACCCCACAGGAGATCAACAAGTATAAATAGATTAAAATTTGAGTATGATTGTTCTTCTGGCGCTAAATATCAGTAGCATCTCATTAAGTAATAGCCGTCTGTCATATTTTCAAAGTCTGCTTAAAGTAACTTGGAGCATAACCCATAAATATCAATACTTGGACTCCTGAGAATTGGATAATGGGCCTGCTAGTCTCAGAGTGCTAGATGGAATTTTGATTAGAGCTGAGAGTCTGATAAGGACCTCAAAAACTTGCTGTGTGTTCACTCATACCAGTCACAACAACTCCAGAGAATGGCTGCTTAATTTGATCACCAAGAGTCAGTGGAACGACTGTGACTCACGGCCGTGGAGTTCAGCCCCAAGGTTTGTCCTCTTACTGACGTGGGCACAGTTATAGTTTCGGAGCTCCTGTTTGGCTTTCTGGAGCTATGACATGCTCTAACCCTCTACGCTTCTTGTTTCACTGCAATGTTCTATTGAAGGAAGGAAATTTGCAGGGCTATGAGGAAAGAGCAGGGGGGGAGTGGGACTAATTGGAGAGCTCTTTCAAAGAGCCGGCACAGCCACGACGGGCCGAATGGCCTCCTTCTGTGCTGTATCATTCTATGATTCTGTGGTCACTGCAACCTTCGTCTAACTTTGAAGATAATTATAGGTGTGTCCCAGGTTATTTATTTATTTGAATAATAGGTTTTAAAAGTAATTTAAAAACCATGAAAGCTTTAATAATTTGGTGTCTAGTTTGTTCCCCCAGCTCCATCCCACATTTCTCCCCTTTCCGCTCTCCTCGAGGCTGTAACTTTTATTGAGGCATGTTTTTCATGGGCATCAGAAACACCATCACACCTCGCCCAAGAGCTCATTCTTCAGGTGTGAATCTGGAAAGTGTCAGAGGATTTTTCACCCATGGTAGAGTCCAGTCCTGCTGTCATACAACGTTCACACACACTCACATGCATTGCAGCAGGAGTCAGAAGCAGGAACCCTGACTGATTCTCCTCCCTATTCCCAGCCCAGTTATGCTGAAACCAATTGTAAAACCACACTGCTATCCTGACTGCTATCAAACTGTGCTCAGAACAGGGCTCGGGCCTCGCCTGATTCTATGTGGCTCAGTACCACACCAGGCACTGCATGTACCACTGGGCGAGTTTGTAACTTTTGATTTAAAGACTTACAAACTGGTTAAAAAGGTTCAGAGTGAGCACTCGAAGCTTTATTTAGACTGCATGTATGGAACTTGGCTCCTTGAGGACTCATCTGCAGAGCCCTGTTACTGTAACTGGTAATTATTCCTACATTAGTTCTGTCTACCAGTAGGTACTTATTATTCATGGTACTTACGTCAAGGGTTCCGCTCAACTCCAAGCAGAGGTGGAGGTCACTGGGGGTGGGGGGATTCACACTAAAGGGGGTGGTTTTACTCACACTATCATTGCCTTGTTGGACGATGAGAAAACAAAAGTATCTCAGGTTGAACCTCTTTGGCCATCTCTGGAGGTGGTTAGTATATCGGGGAAAGGTTCAGAATGTTGAGGGGACCTTGGACCTCGGTTGCTTGTGGTCTGAGATGTACACGTGTGAAGAGGAGAGAGCAGTGGGTGGGCTGTAGAGTCCGACCATCGCTCGGTTGTCAGCCACCTATAGGGATGTGCTGGCAACTTTGGAGCTCGTTTGCCGGGGAATTACTTAACCCCCCCCCCCCCACATTTCTGATGGAAGGTCATTGACCTGAAACATTAACTTTATTTCTCTCTCCACAGATGCTGCCTGACCTGCTGAGTGCTTCCAGCATTTTCTGTTTTTAGTAATTACTTCACCCCAATTTTCCTGACATATTGTCCGCTGTGTGTGGGGCTTATAACACTTGAAACAGGCTCCAGACCCCAGCGCTGCCTTCTACTACCCATGTTGCTGCACAAATGTTTGACCTCAAAGACTGATGGAGCCCATCAAGAATCCTCTTAAAAATCACAATTACAAAACTGCTAAAACCTTTTGACCTGGTTTCTAAACTCCCTGGGGTAGTTGGGAATATTACGGGTAACTTCCGCAATCCCAGCAGGGAGTTATACTGACAGGGAGCACAGGATTGGCGATAAGCTACAACATTGTTGGTCAGATTCTCTGACCAATGCACCCTGTTGGATTGCTGAATAACCGCTATTGTTTGCACAGTGAGCGCTGGTGATGGGGTCAGGGAGTTGGTCATATGGCGTGACAGTTTGTTGGAGTATCACTATGTGATTTCAATAAATGTTGGCAGCGTTTATTTGCAACACCAGTGGGTTGGACCAGATTTCTGATTGGTCCCCTTGGACGACAAGACACACCCAACAGTGATCCTGCCTGCTGTAGCGTACTTGCAATGTGTAATTTGATCCAGTCTTGTCAGGCAGCCTACAGAAAGTGGAGCTGTAGTTAGCTTTGTGAAGATCCTCTGTTATCTCTTGTTCTGCAATTATAATTATAGTTGTCCTTGGCTGGTAAAATAAAAGACTTTATATTCTAATTAGTGGGTTTGTTACTTCTTTGGAGTTTTATGGGTTTTTTCCTTTTGGAAGTGATAAAAATTCTTTAGTTCAGAATGTTATACAGAGGATAATAGTCTGTAGCATCATACCAGGAAGTAATACATCAGGAGGGTGATATTCTGAGTGGGGCATTGGGCTAAACGCCGACCTTTAACCTCTGGGACCCGGGACAAAGGACCGAGGTCTCCTCAGTCTGTTGATCCTAAGGCTCTCATGTGAAATGAGTTCCAGCCAGCTCAATCCAAATCCATTGGGCTTGGGTTTATAGCTTGAACTAGGCGCACATTGACAATCTCACTCACAGTGCAGAGCAGAGGGAGCTGTACGAAACTTGACCTGGATTGCTTCATAACCTGCCTGAGTGCCTGAAATGGAAAGTTCCATTCTTCAGCTCTAACATACCCTCAACTTGAGCACAAAAAAGAAGATTGTGTTATTCGTTATGACATACAAGCTTAACACCAGCACTTCTCAATTTAATTCTCGAGCTGGCAGAAGAAATGGTTTCCATGATTGAATCGTGTGACTTGAACAGAAGTGGTATTTTTCCACGTGACATCCCTCTCCCCTTCAATGCTGGCCCTTCCTCTCCTGAAGACACTGAGTCCTATGATTCCATGGGTGCCAGCTATCCTCTGATACCTCGGCCAAGTGGCCATACGTGAACCTAGACAGTAAGTGTCTATTATGGAGAGCATCAGAGCTGCACTTAATCCTGACCACACTCTACCTCCACACACTTTGCAGCAAGAGTGAATTGTAGCAACAAGGAGGGGAACCAGCTGAGATCGGGGCAGAATGGGGATTGAAAACTTGTGATTTGAATAGCAGGGACATTACGGGGAAATATCAGAACTTGTATAAACCATGCGGGGAATTTCCATCCTCAGCACACAGGGTGCAAATTGAGAATTCGGGCACAAACCCTCACGGTGGCAAATTGTAGGTGGCACATGTCCAAATTCCTGACTTCCTGCCAGCGCAAGAAACTCTACACCAGGAGCCTGGAGGGAAATTTACCCTTGCATCCTTTAGGGTGTCTCTAGAATTGATGGGCATTTATATTTATTCAATATTGGGAAGTACTTCAGATTGAACGGAATTGTAGAGTCATCCATCTGTAACCAGGTGAGGTTAATCCCCACCCAACTGGGGAACCATAAAACCACAAGGTCGCAGGTTCAAGTAGGCCCATCTCATTGAGAGCAGGAGCTGAGTGCTACAATTGGCCTTGGCACTCATGGGTTAGGGAATAAAAAATCAGCCTGGGTTCCGAAGAAAAAAAAATTATATAGCGCCTTTCACGACCTCAGGACGTCCCAAAGCGCTTTACAGCCAATGAAGTACTTTCGACATCTGGTCACTGTTGTAATGTAGGAAACACGGCAACCAATTTGCGCACAGCAAGCTCCCACAAACAGCACTGTGATAATGACCGGATAATCTGTTTTTGTGATGTTGATTGAGGGATAAATATTGGCCAGGACACTGGGGAGAACTCCCCTGCTCTTCTTCAAAATAGTGCAATGGCATCTTTTATGTCCACCTGAGGGGGCAGACAGGGCCTCAGTTTAAGTTTCATCTGAAAGACGGCACCTCCGACAGTGCAGCACTCCCTCAGCACTGCATTGGAGCATGAGCCTAGATTTTGTGTTCAAATCTCTTGAAGTGGGACTTGAACCCACAACCTTCTGAATCAGAAGCAAGAATGCTTCCCACTGAGCCATAGCTGACACAGGCTTGGCATTGGCAAAATAAAAAGAATCAGTTGGTCTTTCTGAAACCCCATTTCCAATGAGGATTCATTCCCCCTCGGGTTACCTTTCCGTGCAATGTTGTCGCACTGGCATCGCTCCGCTGTTCGTGCATTGGCGCAATCAACGTCCACTGGTTTGTTTCAGGTTCGTATCGCTCGGCGGTATTGAGCCGGACGTAGCCATCGAATCCTCCCATGGCGTAAATGAAACTATCTAGGACCGTCACACTGACATAGCAGCGCCGGGAGTGCATGGGAGCCACTTGCTGCCACGTTTTCTTGACCGGGTCAAAGCGTTTGACACTGTTGAAATAATCAACGCTATCGAAGCCGCCAATGATGTAGACAAAGCCATTGAGATAGGCGGCCCCATGGTAAGCCCTCGGGCTCTCCTCCTCGCAGGTCACATTGACCCATCGATCTGCCCGGGCATCATAGGCCTCGATGGCGTTGGTCGGGCTCCCTCCACTCCAACCACCAATTGCAAAGAGGATGGAGTAAGGTAGGCGAGGTCTGGTCAAGGGGTTGCGGAAGTCCGAGTTTGACGGTCCATTCATGTTGAGGTCGTACATGGCCTTGAGCGCATTGATGATGATGGGCTTGCAGTCATCATTGTCCTTTACATAGTCATTGTTCTTAACGTTGTTCATGAAGTATTCAGCGTTCATTAAAGCCAGTCTCACCTGAAAGGGAGAAATGTTAATAACCACTAGTTCTGAGAACACGTTTATAAATTCTTCCCAGCCCCTAACGTCCTTTCTGCACCATATAAATGTAAGTCTTTCTATTATTGCCCAGTTTTGGAAAAAAAATGGCAGGTGCACCACCCAGTATGGAACTCGGTTGCAAAGACTTGGAAGGGCCCAGGTTTAATCTCTGGTCTGTGCAGCATTTGATGATCTCAACCAATGTGGCAATTGGGGCTGTGAAATCTCCCTCAGTGCCCTCTGGGCTACAGAGAGGGGGGAAATCCAGCCTGTGTTCACTCCACCCATTGTTACCCAATGCTCACTGTGGGAAGGTAGACCTCAGCAGGATAACTGGGGAATTGGCTCTGGTTTTCTCTATGGTTGAATAACCTCCTCCTAACACTCACCATCTAGGCTCAGCCACAAAGAATGACCACTTGGGTGACGTGCCATACCCCAGCGTGAGTCAGCACCTTTGGGAGAGAAGGGGAGGAAAACAGTAAAAGAAATGGATATGCAGATCAAAGATTATGGTGGCTGGCTGGGTAGCATGACACCTTAATGCACATGCTCGTGAGATGGAGACTTGAGCTGTAAGTCCCAATCCCAGCCACTGCTTGTACTTAAAGGTGTGGAGTCGGTGGGTTGCTGGACAGCCTAACCAACTGGAGGGTCTATCTATCTTAGACTAAAATGAGAAGTCGCACAACACCAGGTTATAGTCCAACAGATTTATTTAATTTTACAATTTAATTTTATAATTTAATTAGACTACACCTCAGCACCTCATCCAAACTCAGTACCCTGTACCTGCCTTCTCCCCATATCCCTTGATGCCTTTAGCTTTAAGAAATATATCTAACTCATTCTTGAATATATTTAATGACTTGGCCTCAACTACCTTCTGTGGTAGAGAATTACACAGGTTCACCACTCTCTGGGTGAAGAAATTCTTCCTCATTTCTGTCCTAAATGGCTTACCCCTTATCCTTAGATTATGACCCCTGGTTCTGGACTCTCCGACCATCGGGAACATTCTTCCTGCATCTAGTTTGTCCAGACCTGTCAGAATTTTATATGTTTCGAAGAGATCCCCTCTCATTCTTCTATACTCCAGCGAGTATAAGCCCAATCGACCCAATCTCTCCTCATATAGAAACATAGAAGATAGGTGCAGGAGTAGGCCATTCGGCCCCTCGAGCCTGCTCCGCCATTCGATGAGATCATGGCTGATCATCCAAACTCAGTACCCTGTACCTGCCTTCTCCCCAAATCCCTTGATACCTTTAGCTTTAAGAAATATATCTAACTCATTCTTGAATATATTTAATGACTTGGCCTCAACTACCTTCTGTGGTAGAGAATTCCACAGGTTTACCACTCTCTGGGTGAAGAAATTCTTCCTCATTTCTGTCCTAAATGGCTTACCCCTTATCCTTAGATTATGACCCCTGGTTCTGGACTCTCCGACCATCGGGAACATTCTTCCTGCATCTAGTTTGTCCAGACCTGTCAGAATTTTATATGTTTCGATGAGATCCCCTCTCATTCTTCTATACTCCAGCGAGTATAAGCCCAATCGACCCAATCTCTCCTCATATGTCATTCCTGCCATCCCAGGTATCAGCCTTGTGAATCTTCGCTGAACTCCTTCCATGGCAAGAACATCCTTCCTCAGATAAGGCGACCAAAACTGCACACAGTACTCAAGGTGTGGTCTCACCAAGGCCCTGTACAACTGCAGCAGGACATCCCTGTTCCTATACTCAAACCCTTCGCTATGAAGGCCAACATACCATTTGCCTTCTTCACCGCCTGCTGCACCTGCATGCTTACCTTCAGCGACTGGTGCACAAGGACACCCAGGTCTCGTTGCACTTCCCCTTCTCCCAATCTATTGCCATTCAGATAATAGTCTGCCTTTCTGTTTTTGACACCAAAGTGGATAATCTTGCATTTATCCACATTATATTGCATCTGCCACGCTTCTGCCCACTCACCCAACCTGTCCAAATCATCCTGGAGTTTCTCGGTATCCTCCTCGCAGCACACACTCCCACCCAGCTTTGTGTCATCTGCAAACTTGGAAATATTACGTTTAGTTCCCTTATCTAGATCATTAATGTATATTGTGAATAGCTGGGGTCCAAGGACCGATCCCTGCGGTACCCCACTAGTCACTGCTTGCCACTCGGAAAAAGACCCATTAATTCCTACTCTCTGCTTTCTGTCCGCCAACCAGTTCTCTATCCAAGTCAATACCAGACAGCCATAGTTATTCGACTCTCTGAGGATTTGTGGCTCTCTAACTTACTCAGGGAACTAGTTAACGAGAAATATGGGTAATAATAAAAAGATTCTTCTACCCATTTATCATCTGTCTGCAGCAATTAAAGAAAGAAGGAGTCATAAAATGCCATTAAGTGGTTAATGGGCTCGAGCTCCAACATTCATCGGCACTCAGTGGGTTCCTCCAACTGGTGAATTCCTCATCCTAGCAGTTCCAGGTACTTCCTCACAAGGAAGACAGCTACATATCCATTTTGATCATAAAAATCTAGGCTGACACTCCAGGGCAGTACTGAGGGAGTGCCGCACTGTCGGAGGTGCCGTCTTCCGGATGAGACGTTAAACCGAGGCCCCATCTGCTCTCAGGTGGACGTAAAAGATCCCACGGCACTATTTCGAAGAAGAGCAGGGGAGTTCTCCCTAGTGTCCTGGCCAATATTTATCCCTCAATCAACATCACTGAAACAGATTATCTGGTCATTATCACATTGCTGTTTGTGGGAGCTTGCTGTGTGCAAATTGGCTGCCGTGTTTTCTACATTACAACAGTGACTGCACTTCAAAAAGTACTTCATTGGCTGTCAAGCACTTTGGAACATCCTGAGGTCATGAAAGGCGCTGTAGAAAGGCAAGTCTTTATGTGAAGAAGACCCCTTCAAACCCTCTCCACTGGGGAATGGCTTGTACCACGGCGGCGGGGGAGGGGGATTCCAAAGAGGCAAAGATAGAGAATGTAAAATAACTTTTTTTTTAACAAGCACAAAGCCTTGAAGCTAAATGTTATGTTTGTATTGTACATTACCCATCTATTTCAAACTCTGAGTGAGTTTGCCAATTTAGTGCCAAGTTAATGGCAGTTTTCAGCTGTGGACCACTGCTCACTAGCAATTGGATTGAGATTGCCCCAGTGTAGGACCGACAGAGCCAACAAGATAGAAAACTAGTCTTGGTAGGACTCAAACTCAGGTGTGAGAGGTGAAGGGACAGTGTGCTAACCCATGGCTCCAACCAGTCTCCTCAATCCCTCTCCTTTACAACAAAAATATTTAATTGATACAAAAGATACATCTAGCTCATAATGTACCTTGGGCAGCAGTATGACAATGCACTTTTTCCTGATGTCTGGGTCTTGGGCAATCCACTTGAGAATGGCATCAAACACTACATCTTCTTGTTTCACATTCAACTCATCCTTCTCAATGATGTCTCTGAGCTCAAAGGCTGACAGCTCTAGGAATTCCTCACTCACCTTCACTATCTCCTCAAAATGGTGCAGGATGTACATGTAGGCTTTGTGTCGGAGCTCTGGGCAGAAGTAATAGTCTGCAAATTTGCAGATCCCAATGCAGTTTTCCAGGCATAACTGGGATTCAAGGAATTCACAACAAGCTCTGACAATTCCCAGGACATTGAACTGATCCGCAGCAGCCAGGAGCCTCTCGACATTCTCCACGGTGACTGGTACTGTCCGAGTGTATGCATATTCTATAATGAGCTTCATCATGTCGGGGGACACCCCTGGGATGTTGTACACCTTTTTCTCTATGCTGTTCCAGCCACTCGTAAACAGAGCCCTGCACAGCAAAGGATACAAAAATCTTAGGATAAATAAGAGTACGCTTCTACCTAACCATTCCAGCTCACTCTCTCTCTCATTTTGGGGAAGCTCTATACTAATCCACTTGTGGGTACTTTGGCACAAGCATGCTTAAAATAAGAAAGGCTGAGATAAATATTAATCAATGCAAGAGGACTTAAATCCGCACTAAGCCTTGAATGATGTTCCCTGTCCAGGATTGGTTTTGGTTGTGATGCCTCACTTTACTGAATAGCTTGCCGGCACTATATTGCTCCCCTTTTCTTGCTGTCATATGGTTCTATCAGCAACAGCTGCTCTTCATTACTACACCAACAACAACTTCCATTTATATAGTAACATAGTAAAACGTCACAAGGCGCTTTACAGGAGCGATTATCAAATGAATTTTGACACCGAGCCACATAGAGATATTAGGGCTAGTGACTAAAAGCTCGGTCAAAGAGGTAGGTTTTAAGGAGGGTCTTAAAGGAGGAGAGAGCGGCAGAGAGGTTTAGGGAGGGAATTCCAGAGCTTCGGGCCCAGGCAGCTGAAGGTATGGCCGCCGATGGCGGGTTGAAGGAAATTGGGCTTGCAAAAGAGGCCAGAATTGGAGGAGCGCAGAGTTCTCAGAGGGTTGTAGGGCTGGAAGAGGTTACAGAGATAGGGAGGGGCGAGGTCATGAAGGGATTTGAACACAAGGATAAGAATTTCAAAATCGAGGTGTTGCTGGACCGGGAGTTAATGTAAGTCATTGAGCACAGGGGTGATCGGTGAATGGGACGGTGCGAGTTAGGATACGGGCAGCAGAGTTTTGGATCAGCTCAAGTTTAAGGAAGGTGAAAGATGGGAGGCCGGCTTGACGAGCATTGGAATACTTGAGTCTGGAGGTAACAAAAGCATGGGATGAGGGTTTCAGCAACAGATGAGCTGAGGCAGGGGCAATATTATGGAGGTGGAAGTAGGCAGTCTTGGTGATGGAGAGGATATGGGGTAGGATCTCAGCTCAGGATCATATAGGAGGTCGAGGTTGCGAACAGTCTGTGGTTCAGCCTCAGATGGTGGCCAGGGAATGGAGTTTGTGGAGGGGAGTGAAGACATGGCTTTGGCCTTCCCAATGTTTAATTGGAGGAAATTTCTGCTCATCCAATACTGGATGTCGGACAAGCAGCATGACAAATCCAGGGTTGAGAGAGGTGGTGGTGAGGTTGAGCTGGGTGTAGTCAGCATGTAGATGAGAAGTAGGAGGGAGGCCAAGGATAGATCCTTGGGGGAACTCCAGAGATAATGGTGCAGGAGGTGGAAGAGAAGCCATTGCAGGAGGTTCTCTGGCTGCAACTGGATAGATAGGAATAGATGTTCATCGCCCAACTCTTTCTCTTGCAGTGAGTGTCGGCAATTTCCAACTCTTGCAGTCTTTGAAGGGGAATATTATGGTCTTTCTGTGAAGTGTTATAAAGTTATGTATTCAGATGGGTTCTACAGCAATTCTGTTGCATTAATAAGGTTGCAACTCACTTTACAATTTGAATTATTTGAGCTTCAAAGAATAATTTTTGGGGTGAATCGCCTCGCAACACTTCTCTTCAGCATCGTCACTTTCGGGACTATACACACACTAAGAGGAATGGGTTAAGGAGGAAGCCTATTTGCTCCAGTTACTGACCGAAAGTAGGAGCTGCAGCTACATAAGATGTTCTTATGGGCGTTGAAGTCGATGCCGTTGACCCTGATAACCACATCGCAGAGTTTTCCCTCAAGGCGAAGCTCATTGAAGATGGTACACGCCATGGCACTCATCTTCCTCTCCATGGTGCTCTGCCTTAACTGCCGAGATGAGGTTGAGGGTTCCTCCATAGTGAAGCCTTCACACTAAAAGCGAAAAGAACCTTTCCCAATGAGATTGGGTGGATGTGGTGAGTGGTCAGTGTGTGAGCTGGTTGTCACGATTTGTGTTTTTTAGAGGCGCTGCTCAGGGTTCCAGAACACATCCAATTGTAACATCACTAAGGAGAAGGTCCCCAGCACATCTGGTGGACTTCCATTTGGTGACATGGACAATCAAAGGTCCCTGCCTCAGTTTAATGACTGATCATTCAGCATCTACTGGGCCCCGAGTCAGCAGTTACCCGCTCACATTCTCCAACAGACCCCACCGACCAACTCCCTGCTCCTACCAACTCACATCGTGGATTTGTGGGCGCCCTTGCTTTGTATGTAACCCTATTATTGACTGTTCTCATAACGTAAAAATTGAGGGGGTACGTTTTAAAATGACACAACAAAAGACAATATTTGTAATTTACAGGCTGTCGGGTAACTAACTTTAAATCGCGAAAAAAGCCAGAAAGGAAGATGGATTCTGGCCATTTATATGTAAGAGAAGGCAGGGTATTCTCCCGTTACAAACATTCTACCGGATTCCAACACTACTGTAGTTTTCTGGAATTCTACCCACACGTTTATGAATGATTACAGGGCGAATGCCATTCTTACAATCAGCAAAGGAACGAAAATGACAAGTTTCAATAGGTCAAGTAATGCATGAAATATGCAACATTTTTGTGCAGTTAAATGTATAATACACTGAGCACAGTACATTATATACCATATGTGTTTTTTATTCATTCACGGTATGTGGGCGTCGCTGGCAAGGCCAGCATTTATTGCTCATCTCTAATTGTCCTCAAGTAGGTGGTAGTGAGCCGCCTTCTTGAACCGCTGCAGTCCGTGTGGTGAAGGTGCTCCCACAGTGCTGTTAGGGAGGGAGTTCCAGGATTTTGACCCAGCGACGATGAAGGAACAGCCAATATATTTCCAAGTCAGGATGGTGTGTGACTTGGAGGAGAACTTGGAGGTGGTGGTGTTCCCATGCGCCTGCTGCCCTTGTCCTTCTAGGTGGAAGAGGTCGCGGGTTTGGGAGGTGCTGTCGAAGAAGCCTTGGCGAGTTGCTGCAGTGCATCTTGTAGATGGTACACACTGCAGCCACGGTGCGCCGGTGGTGGAGGGATTGAGTGTTTAAGGTGGTGGATGGGGTGCCAATCAAGCCTTGTCCTCAAAGCACACCATATCGTCATGCAGATTATGGTGCAAAATAGTGTACAGTGATGAATTCTAACTTAAAGCATATGGTACATTATATAGTAGGAGTATAATTGGGGTACCCACCACCATACTCTCCCACCCACTACTGATGCTTCTCAGTTTAAGCTGCTCTTCTACAATATTCTTGGCATCTCCTTGTTTCTGACCTATTTCCATCTCTGGTCAACCTTTCATTTCTCGATGAACCCCAAATTTCATCACTTTTTGACACTTCCCCATCGAATTTTCCTCGTACACTTTTTACTCCAATGCCTGATTCAAAGATGTGTTTCAGATTGGCTCAATTGGTAGGACTCTTGGAAATATATCGCTGTTCCTTCATTGTTGCTGGGTCAAAATTCTGAAACCCCAATCTAACAGCACTGTGGGAGTACCTTCACCACACAACTGCAGCAGTTCAAGAAGAAGGCATCTCACCACCACCTTCTCAATTGCAACTTGGAATGGGCAATAAATGCTGGACTTGCCAGCAACGCCCACATCATGAGAATTAAGTTTTTAAAAACTTGCCTCCGAGTCAGAAGGTTGTGGTTTAAATCCCACTCCAAGCACATCCGCTCGCCTACTATTCACTTTAGTACTTGGGATGAGATGTTAAACTAAAAGCCGACAAATCCCCTGAACCTGACGGCCTACATCCTAGGGTACTAAAAGAGGTGGCTGAAGAGATAGTGGATGCATTGGTTTTGATCTTCCAAAATTCCCTAGATTCTAGAACGGTCCCAGTGGATTGGAAGGTCGCAAATGTAACACCGCTATTCAAGAAAGGAGGGAGAGAAAAAACAGGGAACTACAGGCCAGTTAGCCTGACATCAGTCATCGGGAAAATGCTGGAATCCATTGTTAAGGAAGTGGTATCAGGTCACTTAGAAAATCATAGCATGATTAGGCAGAGTCAACATCATTTTATGAAAGGGAAATCGTGTTTGACAAATTTATTAGAGTTTTTTGAGAATGTAACTAGCAGGGTAGATAAAGGGGAACCAGTGGATGTAGTATATTTGGATTTCCAAAAGGCATTCAATAAGGTGCCACATAAAAGGTTATTACACAAGATTAGGGCTTACAGGATTGCGGGTAGTATAGCAGCATGGATAGAGGATTGGTTAATGGACAGAAAACAGAGAGTAGGGATAAATGGATCTTTTTCAGGTTGGCAAGCTGTAACTAGTGGGGTGCCGCAAGGATCAGTGTTTGGGCCTCAGTTATTTACAATCTATATTAATGACCTAGATGAAGGGACCGAGTGTAATGTATCCAAGTTTGCTGATGATACAAAGCTAGGTGGGACAGTAAGCTGTGAGGAGAACAGAAAGAGTCTGCAAAGGGATATAGATAGACAAAGTGAGTGGGCAGTAAGGTGGCAGATGCAGTATAATGTAGGGAAATGTGAGATTATTCACTTTGGTAGGAAAAATAGAAAAACAATATTTTTTAAATGGTGAGAAACTTTCAAATGTTGGTGTTCAGAGAGATTTGGGTGTCCTCATGCAAGAAACACAGAAAGCTAGCATGCAGGTACAACAAGCAATAAGGAAGGCAAATGGCATGTTGGCCTTTATTGCAAGAGGGTTGGAGTATAAGAGTAAGGAAGTCTTGTTACAATTGTACAGGGCCTTGGTGAGACCACACCTGGAGTACTGTGCACAGTTCTGGTCTCCTTATCTAAAGAAGGATATACTTGCCTTGGAGGCTGTGCAACAAAGGTTCACTAGATTGATTCCTGGGATGAGAGGGCTGTCCTATGAGGAGACATTGTGTAGAATGGGCCTATACTCTCTGGAGTTTAGAAGAATGAGAGGTGATCTCATTGAAACATACAAGATTCTGAGGGGGATTGACAGGGTAAATGCTGAGAGGTTGTTTCCCCTGGCTGGAGTGTCTAGAAGTAGGGGGCATAGTCTCAGGATAAGGGGTCGGCCATTTAGGACTGAGATGAGGAGGAATTTCTTCACTCAGAGGGTTGTGAATCTGTGGAATTCTCTGCCCCAGAGGGCTGTGAATGCTGAATGCTGAGATAGATACATTTTTGGACTCTACGGGAATCAAGAGATATGGAGATCGGGCGGGAAAGTGGAGTTGAGGCCGATGATCAGCCATGATCTTATTGAATGGCGGAGCAGGCTCGAGGGGCCGTATGGCCTACTCCTGCTCCTATTTCTTATGTTATAAGAACATAAGAAATAGGAGCAGGAGTAGGCCATTCGGCTCTTCGAGCCTGCTCCGCCATTCAATGAGATCATGGCTGATCTTCTGCCTCAACTCCATTCACCGGCCCTATTGCCATATCCCTTGATGCCTTTACTAGTCAGAATTCTATCGACTTCTGTTTTGAATATACTCAATGACTGAGCCTCCATAGCCCTCTGGGGTAGAGAATTCCAAAGATTCAACGCCCTCTGTGTGAAGAAATTTCTTCTCATCTCAGTCCTGAATGGCCTACCCTTTATCCTGAGGCTGTGGCCCCTGGTTCTAGACTCCCCAGCCAAGGGAAACATTCTCCCAGCATCCACCCTATCAAGCCCTCTCATTCTTCGGAATTCAAGAGAATACAGGCCTCGTTTACTCAATCTCTTCTCATACGACAGTCCCGCCATCCCAGGAATCAATCTCGTGAACCTTTGTTGCACTCCCTCTATGGCAAGTATATCCTTCCTTAGGTAAGAAGACCAAAATTGTACACAGTACTCCAGGTGTGGTCTCACCAAGGCCCTATATAATTGGAGTAAGACTTCTTTACTCCTGTACTCAAATCTTGTAATGAAGGCCAGCATACCATTTGCCTTCCTAATGGCTTGCTGCACCTGCACATTCACTTTCAGTGACTCATGTACAAGGACACCCAGGTCCCTTTGAGCATCTGCATTCCCCAATCTTTCACCATTTAGGAATACTCTGCCTTTCTGTTTTTTCTACCAAAGTGAATAACTTCACATTTATCCACATTATATTCCATCTGCCATGTTCTTGCCCACTTACTGAGCCTGTCGAGATCCCCTTGAAGCCTCTTCACATCCTCTTCACTACTGAAACTGCCACCTAGCTTTGTATCATCAGCAAATTTGGAAATGTTACATTTAGTCCCCTCATCCAAATCATTGATATAGATTGTGAATAGCTGGGGCCCAAGCACCGATCCTTGCGGTACCCCACTAGTCACAGCCTGCCATCCTGAAAAAGACCTGTTTATCCCTACTCTTTGTTTTCTGTCTGTTAACCAATTCTCAATCCATGCTAGTATATTACCCCCAATTCCATATGCCCTAATTTTGTTCTTATGTTCTTATTTGGACAAGAGCAAGAGTTCTCCTGGTGTCCTGAACATTCATTGTTCAACCCTCACTGCCAAAAATGGATCAATTGGTCACTTATCTCAATGCTGTTTAGCCTATAAAATAACAGTGACTACACATTGGCTGTGAAACACTTTGGGATGCCCTGATGATGTGAAAGGTGCTATATAAATGCAAGTTGAATTGGGTAACCCTGTTACAAACAGTAAAGTACGTGCAACCTCATGAACACGAGATGTGAATTGACAGGAGCAGGGAATTAGTTGGTCATGGGTTCGGCTGAAGAGCACGACTGGGGGCTCAGTAGATGCTAAATCAGCAGGAACAATGGTCGATCTCACCAACTGCAAGTCCATCAAAGATAGTAGGGACCTTCTCCTTCGTGGTGTTACAGTTGGCTGTGTTTTGGAATCCTGATAACTAACTCAAACACTGACCTCTCTCCACATTCCCTCCAAGTCACACACCATCCTGACTTGGAAATATATCGACCGTTCCTTCATCGTCGCTGGGTCAAAATCCTGGAACTCCCTCCCTAACAGCACTGCGGGAGCACCTTCACCACACGGACTGCAGCGGTTCAAGGCGGCGGCTCACCACCACCTTCTCAAGGGCGATTAGGGATGAGCAATAAATGCTGGCCTTGCCAGTGATGCCCACATCCCATGAACAAATAAAGAAAAACATTTTATCTTGGAGAAATTTTCTTACATTTAGTTTAATATGGAGGAACCCTTCACCTTGTCTCCTTCAGTATCATGACTTTGATCTCTTATGGGTAAAAATCGTGCTCCATCACCTACTCAATCCACCTACTGTCTCTCGCACTCTCCTAACCTCAATCCTCTCTAGAACCTTTCAGCTTTTTATTAAGTAAAAACGATGATCAAGCAGGACCTCAAAGGTTGTAATCTCTGGATTACTCCCGGTGCCACGTGCTAGTGAGTATAGGAATAGGAGGATAGAGCAGATGAATGTGTGGCTAAAGAGTTGGTGCAGGAGGGAGGGCTTTAGTTTCCTGGATCACTGGGTCTGCTTCTGGGGAAGGTGGGACCTGTACAAGTCGGACGGGTTGCACTTGAACCGGAACGGGACCAACATCCTTGCGGGGAGGTTTGCTAGTACTGTTGGGGGGGGGGGGGTTTAAACTAACTTGGCAGGGGGATGGGATACGGAGTGGAGCTATAGTAGGGGGTGATGCACAGCCAAATATAGAGGAAAGAACAAGTCAGCCTGGAAGGCAGAGCAAATATGTAATGGCACAAGGGAGTATGGCAAGGCTGGATGGCATTTATTTTAATGCAAGGAGTCTTGCGAGTAAGGCAGATGAATTGAAGGTGTTGATGAACACATGGGAGTATGATATTGTTGCTATCACAGAGACATGGTTGAGGGAGGGGCAGGACTGGCAGCTCAATATTCTGGGGTATAGAATCTTCAGGCGAGACAGAGGGGGGTGTAAAAGAGGAGGGGGTGTCGCAATATTAATCACGGAGTCAATTACTGCTGTAAGGAGAGATGATATCTTAGCAGGTTCCTATTGTTGTGGCGTATTTAAACCAACACTCGACACAAGGTTTTCAGATCGATAGTCAAGTTGTCTTTATTACCCCGGTGGGGAGACAGTCTGCTCTGTCTTTAGCCAGACTTCTCCAAATTGTTACAGCAAACACTTCATTCTTATACATTAAAATAAGCATGGCTGGCTCATGCTAAATTCATTCCTGCAACCTGATTGGATCTTGGCCCGCATGCACCTTCACGGATTGGTTACATGTCCTAAGGTAAACATGTGTAAGCTGCCTCCTCAATCATTCACTCAAACTGCTGAATGCTGATTAAAAGATACCTTGGAATGTGACCTAGATAATAAAGTTCTTATGAGCAGTTGAAATTCTAGACACCCTGTCTTCACTTAATTGCTTTTTAGCCTTCAAAGGTCAGCTATCTTGACCGCTTCTTTATGGATGTGGCCTTTCATGTTAGCCGCTGTCATTCTTACACCATTCTGTGAGATGCCAGCAATGTTATTTTAACTCTTTCCCCACTGCACTCTAATGAGGCCATATGGGTAGAACTTAAAAACAAAAAGGGGGCGAGCACTTTGCTGGGAGTATACTATAGGCCCCCAAACAGTCAGGGGAGATAGAGGAACAGATATGTAGGCAAATCTCAGAGAAGTATAGAAATAATAGGGTAATAATAGTAGGAGATTTCAACTTCCCCAATATTAACTGGGATAGTCAGAGTGTGAAAGGCTTAGAGGGTGCGGAATTCTTAAAGTGCATCCAGGAGAGCTTTTTGAGCCAGCATGTAGAAAGTCCTACAAGAGAGGGGGCGGTACTGGACCTAATTCTAGGGAATGTAGCCGGGCAAGTGGTAGAAGTGTCAGTAGGAGATCATTTTGGTGACAGTGACCATAATTCGGTGAGATTTAAGGTAGTCATGGAAAAGGACAAAGATGGACCGGAAATAAAGGTTCTAAATTGGGGGAAGGCTGATTTTAATATGATAAGGCAGGATCTGGCCAAAGTGGACTGGGATCAGCTACTTGTCGGAAAATCCACATCAGAGCAGTGGGAGTCTTTCAGAAAGGAAATAGAGAGAGTACAACACCAACATGTTCCCGTAAAGGTCAATGGTGGGACCAATAAACCCAGGGAACCCTGGATGTCAAGGGATATACAAGAATGGATTAGGAAAAAAAGGGAGGCTTTTGGCAGATACAAAGGTCTCAAAACAGTGGAAGCCCTAGAGGAGTATAGAAAGTGCAGGGGGGTACTTAAAAAAGAAATTAGGAGAGCGAAAAGGGGGCATGAAAAAACACTGGCGGGCAAAATAAAGGAAAATCCCAAGGTGTTTTATAAGTATATTAAGGGCAAGAGGATAACCAGGGAAAGAGTAGGGCCCATTAGGTACCAAAGTGGCAATCTGTGTGTAGAGCCGGAAGATGTAGGTGAGGTTTTAAATGAATATTTTGCATCCGTGTTCACTATGGAGAAGGACGATGTAGGCATAGAAATCAGGCAGGGGGATTGTGATATACTTGAACAAATTAGTATTGAGAGGGAGGAGGTACTAGCGGTTTTAGCGGGCTTAAAAGTGGATAAATCCCCAGGCCCTGACGGGATGTATCCCAGGCTGCTGTGTGAGGCAAGGGAGGAGATTGCAGGGGCTCTGACACAAATTTTCAGAACCTCTCTGGCCACATGGGAGGTGCCAGAGGACTGGAGAACAGCTAACGTAGTACCATTGTTCAAGAAGGGTAGTAGGGATAAACCAGGGAATTACTGGCCAGTGAGCCTAACATCAGTGGTAGGGAAATTATTGGAAAAAATTCTGAGGGACAGAATTAGTCTCCACTTGGCGAGGCAGGGATTAATCAGGGATAGTCAGCATGGCTTTGTCAGGGGGAGATCATGTCTGACCAATTTGATTGAATTTTTTGAGGGGGTGACTAGGTGTGTGAATGAGGGTAGTGCAGTTGATGTAGTCTACATGGACTTCAGTAAGGCTTTTGACAAAGTCCCACATGGGAGACTGGTCAAGAAGGTAAGAGCCCATGGAATCCAGGGCAATTTGGCACATTGGATCCAAAATTGGCTTAGTGGCAGGAGGCAGAGGGTGAGGGTCGAAGGTTGTTTTTGTGACTGGAAGCCGGGGAACCCTGGATGTCAAGGGATATACATTTATCCCTCAACCAACATCACTAAAAACAGATTATCTGGTCATTATCATACTGCTGTTTGTGGGAGCTTGCTGTGCACAAATTGGCTGCCGCGTTTCCTACATTACAACAGTGACTACACTTCAAAATGTACTTCAATGGCTGTAAAGCGCGTTGGGACACCTGAGGTGGTGAAAGGCGCTGTAGAAATGCAAGTCTTTCTTTCTTTTCTTAGAACTCAGTACCAGCCTCGGGCAGCTCATATCTAAAAATTAGTGAGGGTGCAGGGGCAGGGGCAGGGTCAGGGGGCAGGGTGCGGGTCAGGGTGTTGGTCAGGGGGGCAGGGTGCGGGTCAGGGTGCGGGTCAGGGGGCAGGGTGCGGGACAGGGGGCTGGTCAGGGGGGCAGGGTGCGGGTCAGGGGGCAGGGTGCGGGTCAGGGGGCAGGGTGCGGGGCAGGGGGCAGGTCAGGGGGCAGGGTGCGGGTCAGGGGATAGGGTGCGGGGCAGGTCAAGGGGGCAGGGTGCGGGTCAGGGGGCAGGTCAAGGGGGCAGGGTGCAGGGCAGAGGGCAGGTCAAGGGGGCAGGGTGCGGGGCAGGGGGCAGGTCAGGGGGCAGGGTGCTGGTCAGGGGGCAGGGTGCGGGTCAGGGGGCAGGGTGCGGACAAGTGAACAATGTGCAGAGTAGGAAACTGGTTAGGAGACAGTGTGGGGTGGGGTTCTGGGTGAAGGGCAGGAGATGGGGTCCAGGGCGGGGTTAGAGGTGCTGAGCAGGATACTGGGTATGGGATGTGGGTCAGCAGGTGGGGATTGGAGATAGGGGCCGGCTTAGGGGTGCAGAGCAGGATGCGGCATTTAGGGGAGGGAGGGGTTCGGGGCGGAACAGGGTATGGGGTGTGGGGCAGGAGGTTTAGAGGGGATAGGGGTGTTCGGGGAGGGTGGGGGTAGGGGTGTTCGGGGAGGGTGGGGGTCGGGGTGTTCGGGGAGGGTAGGGGGAGGATCTTGGGGTGTAGGGGGGTTTAGGGGTGCAGAGCGGGTTTCGGTGCTCAGGGCAGGTCCGGGGTTTAGAGCAGGGAAGGTTTGGGGTGCAGGGCAGGGTTAGAAGTGTGGAACAGGGTGTGGATAGGGGTTTCGGGGGAGATTTTAGGGGTGCAGAGCGGGGTTGGGGTCTAGGGGATTCGGTTCGGTGCCCAGGGTGGGTGCGGAGTGAGTGAGTTTGCGGCTCGGTGCCGCTGGGTGCCGCATTGTCTCGAGCCGCTTTTGCTGCAACCCCGGAAACAAAAGCGGATTCTGAGGCCGCCCCGCCGCGGTTACACCGGGAGCGAATCGCAGAAACATCCCGCCCCCGTTGCTGAGATTCGGTTCTGAGCAGGAAACAAGATGGTGAGTGGCGCAAATGGCCCGGAATGTCCGCTCCGGCGTGCAACTAAAAAAGGCAGCGCACCCCTAAATAACAGGGGGCTGGAGGGGCCGGCGGTCCCGGGAGAGCCGCCTGCAGCTCTCCGGCCCCCGGCCCCGCAGCCGAGCTTTGACGGTGTCCCGGGGAGGGAGTGCGGCAGGGTCGGTGCTCCCGGGCACTCGGCACTCTCTGTGTCTGGACATTGAGTGAGGAGGGGCGGCGCCGGCCGCGATGCCCTTCACAGTCAAATAGCCCATTTGCAAAGTGTCAGCCGTGGCTCAGTGGGTAGCACTCTCTCACCTCTGAGTCAGAAGGTTGTGGGTTCACAGGCCCCAACCCAGGCCCACACTCCCAGTGCAGCGCTGAGGGAGCGCCGCACTGTCGGAGGGGCAGTACTGAGGGAGCGCCGCACTGTCGGAGGGGCAGTACTGAGGGAGCGCTGCACTGTCAGAGGGGCAGCGTTGAGGGAGCGCCGCACTGTCGGAGGGGCAGTACTGAGGGAGCGCCGCACTGTCGGATGGTCATTACTGAGGGAGCGCCGCACTGTCGGAGGGGCGGTACTGAGGGAGCGCCGCACTGTCGGAGGGGCGGTACTGAGGGAGCGCCGCACTGTCGGAGGGGCGGTACTGAGGGAGCGCCGCACTGTCGGAGGGGCGGTACTGAGGGAGCGCCGCACTGTCGGAGGGGCGGTACTGAGGGAGCGCCGCACTGTCGGAGGGGCAGTACTGAGGGAGCGCCGCACTGTCGGATGGTCATTACTGAGGGAGCGCCGCACTGTCGGAGGGGCGGTACTGAGGGAGCGCTGCACTGTCGGAGGGGCAGTACTGAGGGAGCGCCGCACTGTTGGAGGGGCAGTACTGAGGGAGCGCCGCACTGTCGGAGGGGCGGTACTGAGGGAGCGCCGCACTGTCGGAGGGGCAGTACTGAGGGAGCGCCGCACTGTCGGAGGGGCGGTACTGAGGGAGCGCCGCACTGTCGGAGGGGCGGTACTGAGGGAGCGCCGCACTGTCGGAGGGGCAGTACTGAGGGAGCGCCGCACTGTGGGAGGTGCCATCTTTCGGATGAGACGTTAAACCGAGGCCCCGTCTGCTCTCTCGGGTGGAGCTGGCATTTGTTGGGTGCATTACACCGTGGCTGATAATCACTGTGTGCAATTGTAGCGATTCAAGTGTTTGTATCAAATTCCTTTGCTCCCCATTTTAACGAACAGAGTGCATTAATATTGAACAGGGTGACTCCAGCCCTTCTCATTGCAGTGGCCATCACCCACCCAGTGTTGGTGGCTGCGTGCTGTGCCGTTCCTGTGCAATGGTGCTGGATGAGTCCGTCTGAAGGGCAAGTTTCACTGATGTCAATCTGTAGTGATCGTTACTCCCTGCTGGTACCGTGTGCTCCATAAACTTGTGATCATCTCATATTGTTAATCAGTGGCCTAAGTATCAAAGTGGGCCGAGATCACCGTGTGTTACAGCTCGTGTATATATTTTGTAGTAATACTGATAATTGGGTGTAACACTTGTGCGTGCGTGTATATTTGTGTGTATGTGTGGCTGTGTGTGTGGGTGGGTCGGCTGTGAGGGGCAACTGAAGCCAGTGGGGGTTTGGGGGAGAAGGGACTGGCAGGCAGTGGGTGGATTGAAAATGCAGATGCAGGGGTAGGGGGAGGGGTGAAAATCTTGCTCAGTTGCAGGGATGGTTGAGGGCCGAAAACCTGCGTATTGGGAGTGGGCTATCGTACCAGAATCTCTCAGTGGACGGGGCCACAAGCTTTCTCCGCAGTGCTGCGGTGTCGTGAGCTGGAATCTCAGTGGGGGAGTCTGTGGGTCGATCTCGTGCTCATTGAGGGGATGTTGAGCTTCTGAAGCTGGGGGGGTGGGGGGGGTTGTGGGGGGATTTGAGAGGCAATAATTTGGGGGAGGGGGGATACTGAGCACCAAGTCTTTGCTCATGGGGAGGGGGGAAGCGGAGTTTTACCTAGGGGGCTGGTGGCTATAATTTCTGTTCGCTGGATCGGAGGCCATTCTATAACGCTAGGTCGATTCCATTATAATCACTTGGTCACGTAACGTTATGCTTCCAGCTCCACCTACAGTTCAAATGCCATCAGAATCTAGACAGCACTCACCGTGTTTAATATATAATCATTAGTAACACACTGCATGTCCCTGGGTTTATCCCCCGCCCCCTGTATATGAGGAGGTGCTGTGTCTGTCTTTACTCGGAGAGTTTGATTTAATATTCTCCGGGTGACTGTTTTCACTTTCCCGCAGGTACCAGAATTACAAAAAAGCACAGTCCATATCCGGGAACCGGAGCATGTCAAAAAAATCATCTCCTCCCTCCGTGATGGGGGAGCGTCCAAACTGCAGGTGGGTTTACAGCGAGGGGCAGTCCTGAGTTATCCCTAGTGCTGGGTTTACAGTGATTAAAGAGTCAGTTTTAAAAAATGTATTCATTCTCGGGATGTGGGCGTCGCTGGCAAGGCTGGCATTTATTGCCCGTCCCTAACTGCCCTTCAGAAGATGGTGGCGGACCTTCTTGAACTGCTGATTAGAGCCACGAGTTTCCCCAATGGGTGGGTATGCACTGTGGGCAGTCTTTAGTTACCCCTAGTAGCGGGTTTATGTTGAGCAGTGATCAGGGAACCCATGCAGCCTACAGCAGGTCTTGAACAACATTCAGGATTGGGCTGACAAGTGACAGGTAATATTTGCACCATACACAGTCCATCAAGAAAAGTCCCAACAATCTCCTCCAACAGCACTTGCGAAGTTTGACACCATCCAGGACAGAGCAATTCACTTGATTGGTGCCCCTGCCACCAGACTCAGTATCCACTCCCTCCACCACCGGTGCACCGTGGCTGCAGTGCGTACCATCTACAAGATGCACTGCAGCAACTCGCCAAGGCTTCTTCAACGGCACCTCCCAAACCTGCGACCTCTACCACCTAGAAGGACAAGGGCAGCCGGTGCAATGGGAACACCACCACCTCCGAATCACACACCATCCTGACTTGGAAATATATCGGCCGATCCTTCATCGTCGCTGGGTCAAAATCCTGGAACTGCCTCCCTAACACCACTGTGGGAGCACCTTCACCACACGGACTGCAGTGGTGCAAGAAGACGGCTCACCACCACCTTCTCGAGGGCAATTAGGGATGGGCAATAAATGCTGGCCTTGCCAGCGACGCCCACATCCCGTGAATAAAATGGAAATAAAACAGCCCCATGCACCTAGACCCCATTCATGCACAGAGCTCGATCTGAATAATTCACTGTACTGTCCATGAGGTATCATTGATTGATTGTTCTGTCATTTTTTGTCATGAAACTTTGGGGTTATAAAGAGAATAACCCATCTGTTTGCCATGAATTAAACATGGTCACATCAGTCTCTGTGTGTATGTGGGGTGGGCTGGTTTGTGGGGGGCCATTGGGATGGGGTCTCTATATAAAAGGCAGGAGCTGAATTCTGTGCAGGGTCTGATTTCTCTGGCAGGGTCCCAGCTCCATGTTTTTCCTGTGTTTTAAGGAGTGTTGGAGCTGTGATGTGTCCGTGCGATCTGCTCCCGCTGATGGGCCACTTTTTCTCTTCCAGGTCATTACAGATTTTGATAAGACGTTAACTCAATTCGACAACAATGGCAAAAGGAGTCCGACCTGTCACGGTGAGTCCCTCTGTCTGCTTCTGCTGCAGTGGTCGTCGGGGCAGGAGTCTCCTTGCAACAGTAAAGATGGGCACCCAGAGGGAGGGCATGTTGAGATTGGGGCTGAGGCACATTGTGGGGAGGTGTAGAGGGAGCTTTACTCTGTATCTAACCTGTGCTGTACCTGCCCTGGGAGTGTTTGATGGGACAGTGTAGAGGGAGCTTTACTCTGTATCTAACCCGTGCTGTCCCTGCCCTGGGAGTGTTTGATGAGACAGTGTAGAGGGAGCTTTACTCTGTATCTAACCCGTGCTGTACCTGATCTGGGAGTGTTTGATGGGACAGTGTAGAGGGAGCTTTACTCTATCTAACCCCGTGCTGTACCTGTCCTGGGAGTGCTTGATGGGACAGTGTAGAGGGAGCTTTACTCTGTATCTAACCCGTGCTGTCCCTGCCCTGGGAGTGTTTGATGGGACAGTGTAGAGGGAGTTTTACTCTGTATCTAACCCGTGCTGTACCTGCCCTGGGAATGTTTGATGGGACAGTGTAGAGGGAGCTTCACTCTGTATCTAACCCGTGCTGTCCCTGCCCTGGGAGTGTTTGATGGGACAGTGTAGAGGGAGCTTTACTCTGTATCTAACCCGTGCTGTACCTGCCCTGGGAGTGTTTGATGGGAGAGTGTAGAGGGAGCTTTACTCTGTATCTAACCCATGCTGTACCTGTCCTGGGAGTGTTTGATGGGACAGTGTAGAGGAAGCTTTACTCTCTATCTAACCCGTGCTGTACCTGCCCTGGGAGTGTTTGATGGGACAGTGTAGAGGGAGCTTTACTCTGTATCTAACCCGTGCTGTACCTCCCCTGGGAGTGTTTGATGGGACAGTGTAGAGGGAGCTTTACTCTGTATCTAACCCGTGCTGTACCTGCCCTGGGAATGTTTGATGGGACAGTGTAACATAGAAACATAGAAGATAGGAGCAGGAGTAGGCCATTCGGCCCCTCAAGCCTGCTCCGCCATTCAATGAGATCATGGCTGATCATCCAAACTCAGTACCCTGTACCTGCCTTCTCCCCATATCCCTTGATACCTTTAGCTTTAAGAAATATATCTAACTCATTCTTGAATATATTTAATGACTTGGCCTCAACTACCTTCTGTGGTAGAGAATTCCACAGGTTCACCACTCTCTGGGTGAAGAAATTCTTCCTCATTTCTGTCCGAAATGGCTTACCCCTTATCCTTAGATTATGACCCCTGGTTCTGGACTCTCCGACCATCGGGAACATTCTTCCTGCATCTAGTTTGTCCAGACCTGTCAGAATTTTATATGTTTCAATGAGATCCCCTCTCATTCTTCAATACTCCAGCGAGTATAAGCCCAATCGACCCAATCTCTCCTCATATGTCATTCCTGCCATCCCAGGTATCAGCCTTGTGAATCTTCGCTGAACTCCCTCCATGGCAAGAACATCCTTCCTCAGATAAGGCGACCAAAACTGCACACAATACTCAAGGTGTGGTCTCACCAAGGCCCTGTACAACTGCAGCAGGACATCCCTGTTCCTGTACTCAAACCCTCTCGCTATGAAGGCCAACATACCATTTGCCTTCTTCACCGCCTGCTGCACCTGCATGCTTACCTTCAGCGACTGGTGCACAAGGACACCCAGGTCTCGTTGCACTTCCCCTTCTCCCAGTCTATTGCCATTCAGATAATAGTCTGTCTTTCTGTTTTTGACACCAAAGTGGATAACCTCGCATTTATCCACGTTATATTGCATCTGCCATGCTTCTGCCCACTCACCCAACCTGTCCAAATCATCCTGGAGTTTCTCGGTATCCTCCTCGCAGCACACACTCCCACCCAGCTTTGTGTCATCTGCAAACTTGGAGATATTACATTTAGTTCCCTTATCTAGATCATTAATGTATATTGTGAATAGCTGGGGTCCAAGGACCGATCCCTGCGGAACCCCACTAGTCACTGCTTGCCACTCGGAAAAAGACCCATTAATTCCTACTCTTTGCTTTCTGTCCGCCAACCAGTTCTCTATCCAAGTCAATACCTTGCCCCCAATCCCATGTGCCTTAACTTGACACGCTAATCTCTTATGCGGGACCTTATCGAAAGCCTTTTGAAAGTCCAAATACACCACATCTACTGGTTCTCCCTTATCTATTTTCCCAGTTACATCCTCAAAAAATTCCAGTAGATTAGTCAAGCACGATTTACCTTTTGTAAATCCATGTTGACTTTGTCCGATCCTGTCACTGTTTTTCAAGTGCTCAGCTATTACATCCTTTATAATGGACTCTAGCATTTTCCCCACTACCGATGTCAGGCTTACCGGTCTGTAATTCCCCGCTTTCTCTCTACCACCCTTTTTGAATAGTGGGGTAACATTAGCTACCCTCCAATCCATGGGTACAGTTCCAGATTCCATCGAATGTTGGAAGATGATCAGCAATGCCTCTACTACTTCTAGGGCCACTTCCTTAAGTACCCTAGGATGTAGATTATCAGGCCCTGGGGATTTATCAGCCTTCAATCCCGTCAATTTCCCTAACACCATTTCCCTGCAAATACTGATTTCTTTCAGTTCCTCCCTTTCATCAGACTGTATGTTCTCCAGCATTTCTGGGAGCTTATTTGTGTCCTCCTTTGTGAAGACAGAACCAAAATATGCATTTAATTGGTCTGCCATTTCTTTGTTCCCCATTATAACTTCCCCCGCTTCTGACTGCAAGGGACCTACACTTGATTTCACTAATCTTTTTCTCTTCACATATCTATGAAAGCTCTTACAGTCAGTTTTTATGTTCCCTGCAAGCTTACTTTCATATTCTATTTTCCCCTTCTTAATTAATCCCTTTGTCCTCCTTTGTTGAATCCTAAACTGCTCCCAATCCTCAAGGTTACCGCTTTTTCTGGCCAATTTATATGTCCTCTCCTTGGATCTTATGCTATCCCTAATTTCCCTTGTTAGCCACGGTTGAGTCACCCTTTTTGTTTTATTCTTATGCCACACTGGGATGAACAAATTCTGTAGTTCATCCATGCAGTCTTTGAATGTTTGCCATTGCCGATCCACCGTCAACCCTTTGAGTGACATTCCCCAATCAATCCTACCCAATTCACGCCTCATACCATCGTAGTTTCCTTTATTTAAATTCAGGACCCTAGTCTCTGATTCAACTACTTCACTCTCCATCCTAATGAAGAATTCTATCATATTATGATCACTCTGACCCAAGGGGCCTCGTACAACAAGATTGCTAATTAATCCTTTCTCGTTACATAATACCCAGTCTAAGATGGCCTGATCTCTGGTTGGTTCCTCGACATATTGTTCCAGAAAACCATCCCGTAAACATTCTAGGAATTCCTCCTCCACAGTATTTTTACTAATTTGGTTAGCCCAATTTATATGTAAATTAAAGTCACCCATGATGACTGCTGTGCCCTTACTGCATGCTTCTCCAATTTCCCTTTTAATGCCATCCCCAACCTCCGTATTACCTCCATGTAGAGGGAGCTTTACTCTGTATCTAACCCGTGCTGTACCTGCCCTGGGAGTGTTTGATGGGAGAGTGTAGAGGGAGCTTTACTCTGTATCTAACCCATGCTGTGCCTGCCCTGGGAGAGTGTTTGATGGGACAGTGTAGAGGGAGCTTTACTCTGTATCTAACCCAGGCTGTACCTGCCCTGGGAGAGTGTTTGATGGGACAGTGTAGAGGGAGCTTTACTCTGTATCTAACCCAGGCTGTACCTGCCCTGGGAGTGTTTGATGGGACAGTGTAGAGGGAGCTTTACACTGTATCTAACCCATGCTGTACCTGCCCTGGGAGTGTTTGATGGGACAGTGTAGAGGGAGCTTTACTCTGTATCTAACCCGTGCTGTACCTGCCCTGGGAGTGTTTGATGGGACAGTGTAGAGGGAGCTTTACTCTGTATCTAACCCGTGCTGTACCTGCCCTGGGAGAGTGATGGGACAGTGTAGAGGGAGCTTTACTCTGTATCTAACCCGTGCTGTACCTGCCCTGGGAGTGTTTGATTCTAACACTGGGGGAAAGAAAGTGGAAACATCTGTGCCCAGCATTGATATCACCTCAGTGAGGGGATAATTTTCCAGAAGGTTTAAGGGAATTTGCACCAGGAACGGTGTAAATGAACTGAAGTGTTTCAGGTGGACTATAAGCAGTAATGGTCCTTTCCCCTCGCAGTCAGGCCTGTAATAATCTTGTTCTTGTTTTTGGGATTTTTTGCAGATATTATTGATGAAAGTAAATTAGTCAGCGAGGAATGCAGGACAAAGGTAACTGGTGTCTCCACATTTACATATAGAAATAAACTGCAGCTCTCCCCAGCATTTGGGAATTATAGAGGAGCGTCTGAGGAGCAGAGAATTGTCACAGTGACTTTAGAATGATGAGTCCATCTCTCCGCGTGGTACATTGCCCAGAACACGTGGGGAAGGATCACAGGTTCGGAATATCCCGCCCATCTGCTGTCATTTTAATTCCAATTCCCTGCCCTCTCACCATATCTTATTTCCCCAGTAAATATCTCTCTGCCTTTTAAACACCTCAGTTAATTGTGGAGCAGCATGTCCCTGAATCTCTCAAACCTCGGTGTGAAGGGGTTTTTCCTGGCTTCACCTTTACCTGGCTAAGCTCGGAGTTTGGCCCTTGGCTCTGGATTGCCCTCCCTGGGGGAAGAGTCGTTCCCTTTCCACTCTGTCAGCTCTCGTCATTATTTCAAACACCCCAATCAGAACAGCCCTTAACCTCCAGTGAGTAGACCCCAAGTTTTCCCACTCTCAGTCCTGAAGGTCTCCCGAATTGTCGCTGGACTTGCTCCGAGGCCAAAACTAAACACAGTATTCCAAAGTGTGCATTGCGCGCGTGTGTGTGTAATTGATTGTAGCATGTATGTTGTATGTGCAGGTGTGTGTCTTGTGTGTGCAATTATTGCACGTGTGTTCTGTGTGATTGTAGCGTGTTGTGTATGTTTGTGCATGTGATTGTTGCATGTGTGGGTTGTGTATGTTGGTTGTGCGTGTGCGATTATTGCACGTGTGTGTGTGTGTGTGTGTGTGTGTGTGTGTGTGTGTGTGTGTCTCAGTGTCTCAGACACAGTCCACTCCTGATTGTGCAGAAAAATGAAGGTGAAGCGGGAAATAAAAATTCTTGTTCTTTTTCAGTGGGATCGAGTTTGGCCTTTAGATTCCCTGTTGACAAAAGAGAGAGAAAACTGCCACTGCCTTGTATTTATCATTTATTTTACCTTTTAAAAAAAATCTTTGTTGAATTTATACATCACTTAAAACACAACTTCGAACAATACAGGGAAAGATCAGCAAATGTGAACAGAATTAATAGTTCCAGGAGAAGGGCTGGCATTGTCACAGCAAGGAGGATCCGAATGGCCTCCTCCCGTGTCCATGCTTGCTAACAGAGTCACTGCACCTCGAAGTCATTCATTGTACGGGAAGCGTTTCGGGATCTTTTGTGCTGTGATACGGCGCTGCATAAATGCAAGTCTTCATATATTTCTTTCCAACAGGTTGGCTTTCTGTGAATATATTTTGTTTCTCTGTTAATTGCAATGCTGCTGGCGGCCTCCAGCTGGCAGGCCTGAGCCGTTAGCAGTCTTTAGTCTCTGGATCACTGCTGACGCCAGCGAGGCAATTGCCTTTGTTTCCTGAGTGGCTACTTTATCAAAAGGGAATAGTGAAACTCTGGGTGCTTGTAGGTTTGGGAGCGGGAGAGTCCGCTGTATTTTAGGCCGCTGTAAAGTGGGAAAGAACATAAGAATTAGGAGCATAGTGAACCATACTGCCATTCAAGCCTGCTCCGCCATTCAATAAGATCATGGCTTAGAAACCTCAACTCCACGTTCCCGCCCGTTCTCCATATCCCTTGATTCCCCGAGAGTCCAAAAATCTATCGATCTCAGCCTTGAATACACTCAATGATTCAGCACCACAACCCTCTGGGGAGAGAATTCCAAAGATTCACAACCCTCTGAGTGAAGAAATTCCTCCTCATCTCAGTCCTAAATGGCCGACCCCTTATCCTGAGACTGTGACCCCTGGTTCTAGACTCTCCAGCCAGGGGAAACAACCTCTCAGCATCTACCCTGTCAATCCCCCTCAGAATCTTGTATGTTTCAATGAGATCACCTCTCATTCTTCTAAACTCCAGAGAGTATAGGCCCATTCTACACAATCTCTCCTCATAGGACAACCCTCTGACCCCAGGGATCAATCTAGAAAAGTATTACAGTTCCCTGCCCTGTTACTTGTTTCTGTGCAGATTGTATCCCAGAATGTTTGAGATTTACCCCACATTTCTCCCCTCCACTTCTGAAGTCACTGACCCTTCCCCCCCCCCACCCCCCCGCACCCCAGGGTTACAGTAGATCTGTGTGCCAGTTCAGTAGTGATGGAGAGCTGCCCTGTCGGAGGGGCAGTACTGAGGGAGCGCTGCCCTGTTGGAGGGGCAGTACTGAGGGAGCGCTGCCCTGTCGGAGAGGCAGTACTGAGGGAGCGCTGCACTGTCATTGGGGCAGTACTGAGGGAGTGCTGCACTGTCGGAGGGGCAGTACTGAGGGAGCGCTGCACTGTCATTGGGGCAGTACTGAGGGAGCGCTGCACTGTCGGAGGGGCAGTACTGAGGGAGAGCCGCAATGTCGGAGGGGCAGTACTGAGGGCGCGCTGCACTGTCGGAGGTGCAGTACTGAGGGAGCGCTGCACTGTCGGAGGGGCAGTACTGAGGGAGCGCTGCACTGTCGGAGGGGCAGTACTGAGAGCGCTGCACTGTCGGAGGGGCAGTACTGAGGGAGCGCTGCACTGTCGGAGGGGCAGTACTGAGGGCGCGCTGCACTGTCGGAGGGGCAGTACTGAGGGAGAGCCGCAATGTCGGAGGGGCAGTACTGAGGGCGCGCTGCACTGTCAGAGGGGCAGTACTGAGGGAGCGCTGCAATGTCGGAGGTGCCATCTTATGGATGAGACGTTAAACCGAGGCCCCATCAACCCTCTCGGGTGGACGTAAAGGATCCCATGGCACTATTTCGAAGAAGAGCAGGTGAATGCGCCGCGGTGTCCTGGGGCAAATATTTATCCCTCAATCAACATCACTAAAACAGATGATCTGATCATTATCACATTCTTGTTTGTGGGAGCTTGCTGTGCGCAAATTGGCTGCTGCGTTTCCTTCATTACAACAGTGACCACACTTCAAAAAGTACTTCATTAGCTGAGAAGTGCTTTGGGACGTCCTAAGGTCGTGAAAGGCGCTACATAAATGCAGTTTCGTTCTATGATACGGCGAGAGTTTAATTGGGGTTGGAGTTGCCCGCTCTAGCACTGGTTGTGACGGGATCCTCCTGTGCTGTCGATTCTACACTGCAAGCTTCGTGTTGAGCCCAGCTGCACAGAGCAGATGTCGGCACAAGGAGGGAGGGTCTCCCATGCGTGCAGCTTAAATCGCCGTCTCTGACGCAAGACCCCCACCCTGTGAGTGCGGAGGGTGAACGACGGAGGGAACAGTAAAATAAACCAGAGCGACTCCATGGTACCACGGGGGCTAACCATTCTCCTGCTCTTGTTACAGCTCAAGGAACATTTCAGTTACTACTATCCCATCGAGGTCGACCCTTCCCGCAGCATCGAGGAGAAGCTCCCCCTGATGATTGAGTGGTAAGGTCACGAGCCTCAGACTTTCCTTCTTCTACTTTTTGTGTCTCTAACGCCCCCTAACACCATCGAGCCACATGGAGCAGGAAGGTGTCGGGTTCCATCCTGGCCTGTCCAGAACGGCAGAGCCAGAGGACCCGGCCTGCGCTTGAAGCGGGGTAAATTCAAAAGTAATCTGCGGAAACAATATTTTAGTGAGCGAGTGGTCAATCTATGGAACAGGCTCCCTCATCCTTGTTTACAAATCCCTCCATGGCCTCGCCCCCTCCCTATCTCTGTAACCTCCTCCAGACCTACAACCCTCCGAGATCTCTGCGATCCTCCAATTCTGGCCTCTTGTGCATCCCCGATTTTAATCGCTCCACCATTGGCGGCCGTGCCTTCAGCTGCCTGGGCCCTAAGCTCTGGAGTTCCCTCCCTAAACCTCTCCGCCTTTCTACCTCTCTCTCCTCCTTTAAGACGCTCCTTAAAACCTACCTCTTTGACCAAGCTTTTGGTCACTTGTCCTGATATGTCCTTATGTGGCTCGGTGTCAGATTTTGTTTGATATATTCCCATTTTGATCGGCAATATATTTCCAAGTCAGGATGGTGTGTGACTTGGAGGGGAACTTGGAGGTGGTGGTGTTCCCGTGCGCCTGCTGCCCTTGTCCTTCTAGGTGGAAGAGGTCGTGGGTTTGGGAGATGCTGCCGAAGAAGCCTTGGCGAGTTGCTGCAGTGCATCTTGTAGATGGTACACAGTGCAGCCACGGTACGCCGGTGGTGGAGGGAGTGGATGTTTAAGGTGGTGGATGATGTGCTAATTAAGCGGGCTGCTTTGTGGTGGATGGTGTTAAGCTTCTTGAGTGTTGTTGCAAGTGCCAAGTAACTGGTGCTGTTCTGACCCTGGACTGATCCCGGGATCTCTCTTCTCTCGGCAGGTGGACGAAAGTCCACCAGCTCCTCGTGGAGCAGAAGATCCAAAAGAACAAGTTGGCAGAAACCGTGAGGGAATCGAACGCTGCACTGAGGTAACAGATTGAGCCATTGTGTGTGATGTATTCTCAGATGTTTAGGTCCCAGCCGCGGCTCAGTGGGCAGTACTCTCGCCTCTGAGTCTGAAGGTTGTGGGTTTAAGTCCCACCCCAGTGACTTGAGCACAAAATCCAGGTTAACACTCCCAGTGCTGCACTGTCGGAGGGACAGTACTGAGGGAGCGCTGCACTGTCGGAGGGGCAGTACTGAGGGAGCGCTGCACTGTCGGAGGGGCAGTACTGAGGGAGCACTGCACTGTCGGAGGGACAGTACTGAGGGAGCGCTGCACTGTCGGAGGGGCAGTACTGAGGGAGCGCTGCACTGTCGGAGGGACAGTACTGAGGGAGCGCTGCACTGTCGGAGGGGCAGTACTGAGGGAGCGCTGCACTGTCGGAGGGGCAGTACTGAGGGAGCGCTGCACTGTCGGAGGGGCAGTACTGAGGGAGCGCTGCACTGTCGGAGGAGCAGTACTGAGGGCGTGCCGCACTGTCGGAGGTGCAGTACTGAGGGAGTGCCGCACTGTCGGAGGAGCAGTACTGAGGGAGCGTCGCACTGTCGGAGGGGCAGTACCGAGGGAGCGCTGCACTGTCGGAGGTGCAGTACTGAGGGAGTGCCGCACTGTCAGAGGGGCAGTACTGAGGGAGCCCCGCACGGTCGGAGGGGCAGTACTGACGGAGTGCCGCACTGTCGGAGGGGCAGTACCGCACTGTCGGAGGGGCTGTACCGAGGGAGCGCTGCACTGTCGGAGGTGCCGCCTTTCGAATGAGACGTTAAACCGAGGCCCCGTCTGCTTTCTCAGGTGGACGTAAAAGATCCCATGACACTATTTGAAGAAGAGCAGGGGCGTTCTGCCTGGTGTCCTGGCCAACATTTATCCCTCAATTATCTGGCCATTTATCTGATTGCTGTTTGTGGGATCTTACTGTGTGCAAATTGGCTGCTGCGTTTCCTGCATTACAGCAGTGACTGCACTTCAAAAAGTACTTCATTGGCAATAAAGCGCTTTGGGACGTTCTGAGGTTGTGAAAGACACTATAAATGCAAATTAGTTAGTTAGTTCTTTTCGTTCTTTTTCTCTTCCTCCCTCCCTCCCTCCTTCCCTTCCTCCCTCCTTCCCTTCCTCCCTCCCTTTCTTTCAGCTGTGATCAGACGCTGAATGATTGCAGCTCTCTGTTTAGCAGTGTGTGATGTGCTGTTTTCTCTCACAGGGACGGGTACAAGGTTTTCTTCGATAGACTTCTGAAGCACAATATTCCCGTCTTCATATTCTCGGCTGGGGTCGGCGATATTTTAGAGGAAATAATCTACCAGTTTGATATCTACCACAAGAACGTCAAGGTGGTGTCAAATTTCATGGACTTCGACGAGAATGTGAGTGACTGGTGTGCAGGCGGGGCTGCCAGTTGGTTGTTTAGCGGTTTGGGACGTCCTGAGGTTGTGACAGGCTCGATAGAAATGCAAGTCTTCGTGTCGAACATAAGTGTGAGAGCAACTTTAAACTCGGCACGAACTGCATGGGCCAGTGACACAACATAAGAACATAAGCATTAGGAGTAGGAGTCGGCCTTACAGCCCCTCCAGCCTGCTCCGCCATTCAATAAGATCATGGCTGATCTTCGACCTCAGCTCCAATTTTCCGCCCGATCTCCATATCCCTCGATTCCCCTAGAGTCCAAAAATCTTATCTATCTCAGTCTTGAATATACTCAAAGACTGAGCACTCACAGCCCTCTGGGGTAGAGAATTCCAAAGATTCACAACCCTCTGAGTGAAGAAATTCCGCCTCATCTCAGTCTTAAATGGCCGACCCCTTATCCTGAGACTATGCCCCCTAGTGCTAGACTCTCCAGCCAGGGGAAACAACCTCTCAGCATCTACCCTGTCAATCCCCTTCAGAATCTTATATGCTTCAATGAGATCACCTCTCATTCTTCTAAACTCCGGAGAGTATAGGCCCATTCTACACAATCTCTCATCATAGGACAGCCCTCTCATCCCAAGAATCAATCTAGTGAACCTTCGTTGCACCGCCTCTAAGGCAAGTATATCTTGTTACAAGTTTATCATGCGTTTGTTTTTTTTCCCGCTCAGGGAGTTCTGAAAGGATTTAAAGGCGAATTGATCCACATTTACAACAAGCGTGAAGGAGCCCTGCAGAACACCGAATACTTCCAGCACCTGGCAGAGTACAGTAACGTCGTTCTCCTGGGAGACTCACTGGGGGACCTCAACATGGCCGACGGAGTCCAAAACCAGGAGAACATCCTGAAAATCGGATTCCTGAACGACAGGGTGAGCAGAGACCTGTGAGCGAGGGGTGCACGTTTCCTGGCTTTCCCCCCTCACCACTGGGATTAAGTCGAAGATATTTGGTGTCCCAGAACTGCAAGTGGTTAACGCAGGCGTCACTCAGATTAGGAACATCGGGACAGGAGGAGGCCCCTCGAGCCTGTCCCGCCATTCAATGAGATCATGGCTGATCTGTATCCTAACTCCATTTACCCACCTTGGCCAGCAAAAATCTGTCGCTCTCTGATTTAAAAATGATAAATTGAGCCCCAGCATCTACTGCTTTTTGTGGGAGAGTTCCACACTTCTACCGCTCTTTGTGTGAAGAAGTGTTTCCTAACTTCTCTCCCGAGCTGGCTCTGATTTTAAGGTTATGTCTCCCTGTCCTAGACTCCCCCACCAGCGGAAAAAGCTTCTATTTACCCGAACAATTCCTTTCAAAAACCTAAAAGCCTCAATCAATCAAAGTGCGTTTGCTGAGCCACGCTGGGGTACGGCTAACACGTGGGTGCTGGGCCTCGGGCGCCCAGACAGGGCATACTATTTGACTGGAGGAAGCATCACTGCCAACACCCAATCCTCTCCTCGCCCAACATCTACACACCTTTTCCGACGGGGGTCAAGGGACGGAACACAGGCTGATTTTCACTTGAAATCCCAGGGTCGCGGACTCAGGTCAAGGGTCGCTAGCACTGCCATGGCTGAGATTAGGTAATTCAGCATAGACCAGGGATCACACCTGGGATTCCTACTCTGCAAGGCTTAGTACCACAGCGGGCAGGGCATTTACAGCGGGTTCATTGTAAAACACATACACCTTGCCTGTATTCGTGTTATTCGCATCTCTGTTCCCGTTTCTCCTGCAGGTCGAACAGCTCCTCGAACAATACCTGCACTCCTACGACATTGTCCTTGTGAAGGACGAGACCTTCGACGTGGCGAATGGAATCCTGCAGCACATTCTCGAACTGGTCCCATAGTCACATTGCTAGTGGGACGATTTGGCGCCCTGCAAACATCAGAGAGAGTTACCTGCATTACCCAACCCTGGCTTGGAGAGATGTCTGGAGGTTTGAGGAACATGGTCCACGATGCACAAAGAAGGCCGCCCTTGCTGAGCGGGGCTGGGACAATTGGACCACCCACCCTGTACATAGTATTTTAAAATGAGAATGGAGACTAGAGTCATGTCAAAACAGGCCTAGGAAAATCTACTTTATTCAGTGTTTTGCTTATTTGTGGGTAAATTGTGTTTAAAAAAAACCCATTCACAGGCCAAATGGAAGAGCTCCCAACTTGTTGCGCCCTTCAGTGTCCCACTGCAATCTGCTGACGTTTCACAGTTCTAATTTTAAATTAAAAATTTTAAACATAAAACAACCTAAATGTTTATGATTTGATTAGCGAGGGGAATGTGTGGCTCGGTCTTTATTTACTGAATGCAGGTTGCCCCGGTAACCAACGTTCCCTGTAATATTTTTGTTGGTGCACGGGCCCATTAAATCTTTTTGCGCGTGCACGGTTATTTCCTTTGTAAAGCCGGTGAGCGGCCTGCGCGGGACCTATGGACCCTTAACGGCCGCACAGCTTAACGGGAACGTTGCTGATAACCCACAATGAATTGTTCTGATTTTGCCATTTTTCTCCCCTCTGAAGGAATTCACTGCTGCCGGATTATGGCTGTTGGTAGATCCCCAGAACCTCACCACGCAGTCCTCAGCCCCAGTCAGGGGAGCGGTTATATTACTGGACTAGTAATCCAGAGAATGCGAGTTCATTCTGGAAATAAGTCAGCATCAGTGAAAGTGACCATGAACCTGTTGGATTTTCATTAAAAACCTCATCTGGTTGACTAATGTCCTTTAGGGAAGGAAATCTGCCGTCCTTACCCCATCTGGGCCTATATGTGACTCCAGTCCCACACCAACGTGGTTGATTATTAACTGCCCTCTGAAATGGCCTAGCGAGCCACTCAGTTTGTATCAAACCCACTACCAGTGATTCAAGAAGGCGGCTCACCACCACCTCTCAGAGTAATTAGGGATGGGCAATAAATGCTGGCCTTGCCAGCAACGCCTAGATCCCAAGTTTAAATAAATAATCTAAAAATCAGACAAGATGGTGAGAAGATTTCACAGGTTTTTTTAATAAATCCATTTATTTAACCTTTCTCAAACACTGTGGGAATTCTCCTCCACTTACATCCTACATATACAGCACCAACCGTCAAGGCAAACACTCAGGCTCTCGCTCCAAGCTAGCGGAACCCAGGGACTACAGCTGCACCCAAGAAATACACAAAATCCATTCACTCAATGCAAAAAAAAAATAGAAAAAAAATGGATGAGAAATATCCAGAACACGAGAAGAATATGTTAACCTGGAGCTCAATAGGAACTGAAGTTGGGGATGGGTATAAATCAAGACATGGCCTTGAGCAACTATCCCCCCATCCAACAAACATGGCTACAGAAAGGTACTGCAACTCAGTCCGGGCAGGACTGAGGGAGCAGGAAACTTTAGACAGGATTCTCTCTGTCCTGGACAGTTGTCCCAAAGCGTTAAAGGCACCTCCCAGTGTGGCTCATTCTCTGATCTTGAGCAGTTGGGTGATCGCTGCTGACGTTGGGGTTCTACAGTTGACCCCAATATCTGGGGAGAGGAAAGAAGAGAGAAGCGAGTGGAAGGAGGAGAAAAAGAGTGCGGGTCCCTCTGCTTCAGATCACTACTAAAAGAAATCTCTGGCAGTTCTGGGCTGCAATGACGTAGATCCCCTAACCCTAAATGCTGTGCAACTCCGATTGAGAACACTCAACCTTCACCAAACACCCTAGGTTTGCAGTGGGCTGCCAGATCCATCTATTGGGAATTTTTTGCTTGCTGAACTTACTCCTCTCCCCCACCCCTCCCCCTGGAAAAGTTAATTTAAAGTTGGTCTTCATTGAACAATACCTGCAGCCCTAACACAGACAACGGGAGAGTCGATCTTAGGAGCACCAAACTTTACCCTGCCATATAGAAGAAACAATCTCGACAGGAATAAATCGGAAGCAGCAGCAGCAGCAAAGAGAGAGGGAGAAAGAGAGAGAATTCAATTGGGGTCAGTAAAGTGAATCATGTAACAGAACAGAGAGTTGAAAACCTTTTCAACCAACACAGTGTTTATAGGGTGCCTGCTTTGGGAAGCTTTGGAAAGATTTTTTGTAAAGTCCTTAGAGCTCATCCTTCACACTCCGTTCACTGTCCTCCTCGGTCTTCAGCTTCAGCTCATCCGCAGTGATCTTCCCGTCTTTGTTGCGGTCTTGATTCCCAAACATGTCCTTTATCAGCTTGTTGGGATCTTCGGTAGGGGAGAGACGGCCCTTGCCTTGATCGACCTGCGCAATGATGTAACTCTCAAACTATCCAAACAAAAAGCAAGAGGATGTGTTAGAAGGCAAGAGTAACCCCGGGCACACGCCGAACATCACTGCGAGCACCACCGCAGAACCAAGGGGCTCCAGATCATCGGCTCAGTCTTAGTGACTCCACCCGATAGAGCTTCAGGGAAAATCCCCGAAATCACACTGAACAAGTAGTGAACCCGGCAGGACCAGGGTTCAATCCCCGGGTCTGTGTGGAGTTGACTGACTGCAGACATGTACCAGGAGGGCGCAATTGGGGCCAGGGTGGAGAGGAGAGGAGAGGGGGACCCAAGGAGCCGGGGGGGGGTGGAGAAAGAGGGGGCCGGGGGAGAGGGGGACTCAAGGAGCGGGGGGCCCAAGGCATATGGGAGACTTGCCTTCATTAGCCGAGGCATAGAATATAAGAGCAGGGAGGTTATGATGGAGCTGTACAAAACGCTAGTTAGGCCACAGCTGGAATACTGTGTGCAGTTCTGGTCGCCACACTATAGGAAGGATGTGATTGCATTGGAGAGGGTGCAGAGGAGATTCACCAGGATGTTACCTGGGCTGGAGCGTTTCAGCTATGAAGAGAGACTTGACAGGATGGGGTTGTTTTCATTAGAGCAGAGAAGGCTGAGGGGGGACCTGATTGAGGTGTACAAAATTATGAGGGGCATAGATAGGATAGATAGAAAGGAACTTTTCCCCTTAGTAGAGGGGTCAATAACCAGGGGGCATAGTTTCAAGGTAAGGGGCAGGAGGTTTAGAGGGGATTTGAGGGAAAACTTTTTCACCCAGAGGGTGGTTGGAATCTGGAACTCACTGCCTGAAAGGATGGTAGAGGCAGGAACCCTCACAACATTCAAGAAGCATTTAGATGAGCACTTGAAACGTCATAGCATACAAGGCTACGGACCAAGTGCTGGAAAATGGGATTAGAATAGACAGGGCTTGATGGCCGGTGCGGACACGATGGGCCGAAGGGCCTCTTTCTGTGCTGTATAACTCTATGCTTAAGATGCTTCTTGAAACCTCTCTTTGACCAAGCGTTTGATCGCCTGTCCTAATATCTCCTCCTTTGGCTTGGTGTCCATTTTTATCTGATGACGCTTCTCGTGAAGCACGGTACACAATTCCGGTCTCCATATTATAAAAAGGATATAGAGGCACTGGAGAAGATGCAAATAAGATTTACTAGAATGATACCAGAACTGAGTGGCTATACCGATCAGGAAAGTTTGAACAGGCTGTGGCTCTTTAGAAAAAAGACTGAGGGGTGACCTGATAGAGGTCTTCAAGACAAAAGTAGTTAATAAAGCAAAAAGAAAATACTGCAGATGCTGGAAATCTGAAATAAAAACAGAAAATGCTGGAGAAACTCAGCAGGTCAGGCAGCATCTGTGAAGAGAGAAACAGAGTCAACGTTTCAGGTCGATGACCTTTCGTCAGGAGGGAAAACTTATTTATGCAGCGAGTGGTTAGGATTTGGAATGCGCTGCCCGATAGGGCGGTGGATACAGATTCAATAGTAGCCTTCAAAAGGGAATTGGATAAATACTTGAAAGAAAAAATTGCAGTGATATGGGGAAAGAGCAGGGGGAGTGGGACTGACTGGATTGCTCTTCAAAGAGCTGGCGCAGACTCGATGGGCTGAATGGCCTCCTTCTGTGCTGTACTATTCTATGCTTCCACGATTATGAATAGGTTCGATAGGGTAGACTTGTGGGCGAGACCAGAACTAGGGGCCACAAATAGTCATCAACAAATCTACTGGGGAATTCAGGAGAAACTTCTTTACCCAGAGAGTGGTGAGAATGTGGAACTCGCTACCACAGGGAGTGGTTGAGGCGAATAGTTTAGATGCATTTAAGGGGAAGCTAGATAAGCATATGAGGGAGAAAGGAATAGAAGGATATGCTGATAGAGTTAGATGAAGAGGGGTGGGAGGAGGCTCGTGTGGAGCAGAAACACCGGCACGGACCAGTTGGGCCGAATGGCCTGTTTCTGTGCAGTAAATACTTTGTAATACTCCCAGACGTTTTATTGTGTTAAAGGCACTCTATCAATGCAATTCCTGTTGATAAAGAGGATTGAGAGTGTTGGAGATATTAATAGATCCATTTGATTCACACTAGAGAGCATAGGAATGCAGCGGGGAGAACGGACTCAAGACTGTGATTGAGGTAGACCTGCATGGAGTGTGGAAGGAGTGGGATTGATGGGCCCAGTGACATTTCTTGTTGTGAGACATGATCCCATTACTGGGGAGTGAGCTGCTGTAGAGGGACAGCTGCTGGCGAGAGCTCCTTACCTCCTCAAATAAGATCTCCCCGTCCTTGTTGAGGTCGAGGTCCTCGTGAAGTTTGGCTGGTGCTTTTTCATTCCAGACGAACAGGTAACCCTCTGGGACCCCAGCCTTCAGTTCGAGCATTTCAACATCGAACACCAGCACCGCGCTGCCAGGTACGTCTCCAGCTGTGTGCGTGTGTTGGGGGGAGGGGGGAAAGATGACAAACGTACAAAAGAAGAATCATTTCAAAATTCTGCCCTGTGGTAGCTGCTCGAGCAGGGAGACATAGGTCACAAACTAAAGCCACAAACAGTGAGGATCTCACACAGCTCCGGACATTGGCTTAGCCACACATACACTCACAGGAACAAGGGGGGGCAGGGATGTTGCAGGGAAAAGAGAGCCTTGCATAGTTAGATTTTTGTTGGGCAAGGGTATTAAGGGTTACAGAACCAAGACAGGTAGATGGAGTTAAGACACAGATCTGCCATGATCCAATTGAATGGCGGAACAGTTGCGAGGAGCTGAATGGCCTCCTCCTGTTCCTTACTTTGAGCAGGTAGGGTGAGTGAAGGGGATTCTCAATGTGGCCAAGCTTTGGGTCATCTGTAGTCGTGTGGGAGGGGGGTTCAGTGAAAAATAGTGAGTTGGGATCTCCCCATTATGCCACTGATTAATGCTCGATGTACAGTATCTACAAACACCAGGCAAAAATAAGATAAGCGTTGGAAATTCTCAATTTTGGGCAGGGGAATGCAGGGTGAGGAAGAATGTGAAGGACAGTATTCATTCTTGGGATGTGGGCATCGCTAGCAAGGCCAGAATTTATTGCCTACCCCTAGTTGCCCTGAGAAGGTGGTGACGGGCCGTCTTCTTGAACCTCTGCAGTCCGTGTAGCAAAGGTGAGCGTTTTGATACAATGGAGTGGTTTGCTGGGCTACCTGAGGCCAGTTAAGAGCCAACCACATTGGTTTGGGTCTGGAGTCACGTGTAGGCCCAGACCAGGTAAGGACGGTCGGCTTCCCTCCCTGAAAGGACATTAATCATTTGGAGCTGGTCCAGAATTGAGGGGGGGTGGGGTGGTTTAGAAAACAGTCTTCAGTTATGAGAGTTTTATTGGATATGGAATTGGTGTGTGTAAACCCACAGCACTGCCCATACAACCCTGTGCCAATGACACATCACTGCCCCAACCAAATTTAACATGGCAACAGATCCTTGCACAACTGGACTGTGGTCAGGCTTACAGTGCAACCCAGTCCCAGAGCGTCAGGGAATTAAACTTTCGGCTTCACTCACCTCCCTTCTCTCCGTGCCCAAGGTGCGGTGGGATCATCAAAATCCGTTTCTCTCCAACGCACATGTCGAGCAAGCCTTGGCTCAACCCTACGATCGTTTTTGAGGAGCCCAGGGTTAAAGTCTGGGGAGCTTCATAATCACGGCTAGAGGGCAAAAAAAGGGGGAGGAATAGTTTCAGACAAGTAAAAACTTAAGCAATTCCTTGGTTAGCAGCTGATAGGAGGTGCCAAGCACTATAGACAACCAATCCTGTCCATACCCACAGTAGAGTGGTGCTTGATCACTTCAGAACAAAATATTCAGAAGCTCTTTCCCCTCCCCTCTTCTGGTTAGCCCTGATGTTTGCTGAGGTTACCATCCATGGACACTGACTGCACCACCTCACTCAAGTGGCGAGTGTGCGCCTAGGCAGACAGCGAGGGTCAGAAGGCTGTTTGACCCCATGGGTCCCATCCCAGCCGAGCCCTAATCCGGCCCTCACCCGAAATCCATACACCCGCCCCTTCCTGTAGGTTGCACCCAATAGGAATCAGGAGTGTGATACTGGCTGATTTTTATTCCCCCGAATGCTAAGCCCCAATTGTGACATCTGGCACTGCCGCACTGCAGGGGTGTCGTTACTGAGCCAATGGGCGAGTGTTTATTTCATTAAAAAAATTTCTTTCTCTTCAGTTTTCCCAAACAAAATGGCAGACAGGAATTCTACTCTCAGAACTCCGCCACTCTGGAACTTGGGAAGGGGAAAAGAGAGAAAGAACTTGAATTTCTATAGCACCTTTCATGTCCTCGGGACATCCCAAAGCACTTCACAACCAATGAAGTATTTTTGAAATGTAGTCACTGCTGTTTTGTAGGGAAATGCAGCAACCAATTTGTACACAGCAAGGCCCCATAAACAGCAAGAAGATAAATGGTCAGTTAGTTTATTTTTAGTGAGGTTGAGGGATAAATGTTGGCCAGGACACCGGGGAGAACTCCCCTGCTCTTCAAAATAGTGCCATGAGATCTCTTACGTCCACCTGAACAGGAAGAAGGGGCCTCGGTTCTTATCCGAAAGACGGCACCTCCGACAGTGCAGCACTCCCTCAGTACTACACTGAAGCGTCAGCCTAGATTATGTGCCTAGGTTTGTACTGGGGCTCAAAAATCACAACCTTCTGACTGAGAGGTGAGAGTGCTACCACAGCAGTGGTCAACCCGCTGTCCAGATTTTCCCCTCCCTCCCACTGTGGGCAAGGACTCTCGAGTGTGGATCCAGTGTCCAATCACTCCATGGCATTGTGTGCCCCAACATTCTGCCCTACATATAATGTGTTGCCCCCTCGACCCCAGTATTCATCCCCCATCTCGAGCAACATCACTGTCAAACAGAGCTACTTCAATAGAAAGGCGTATAACATACGAGGTGTAGAGCAGGGTACCATCCATGAGAGAAGCGTTGTAGTGGTACTTCACATAGTCATTTGTCTGGGAGGTCACGTTACAGCCATCTGGCTTGAAGTAGGATTGGATTTGGACTTTGTCCGTTGGATTGTGAAAGTCGATGATGTGAACGTCAAAGACCAGCACAGCAGAGCCTGGGATCTTATTGGCTGCAGATCAAAATTCAGGCAGTGTCAACCCATAGGACAGAAGAACATTGCACAACATGAAGAACTTTATTTAGAATGAGCAACAGATGCATTCAGCTATACAACTGAGACAGGAAGGATTTCAGAGTGCGCGTGAGCTAGGAGCACATGGTGACATGGACAACTCAATATAGAAAGACTTGCATTTCTACAGCCCCTTTCACAGCCTCAGGATGTCCCAAAGCACTTCACTTTTTGAAGTGGAGTCACTGTTGTAATGTAGAAAACACGGCAGCCAATTTGTGCACAGCAAGCTCTCAAACAGAAATGAGATAAATGACCAGATGATGTGTTATGGTGATGTTGAGGCATAAATGTTGACTAGGACACTAGGGAGAACTCCCCTGCTCTTCTTCGAAATAGTGCCACGTGAACTTTTACATCTACCCGAGATATACACCAATAACTCCCCGGATTGACTATTGAGCACCACCCAATGAAGTAACCAGCCGTACAGACCAGAAGGTGTCGGGACTGATCTCCGAGCTCGCTCACCGCAGGAGCCATTCTTCCTGCAAGAGTCTGTGCAGCAGGAGCCAAACAACTGGACACAAGTGGGAGTTCTGGCTGGTTTTTAAGCCTGCCTTCCCTAGGCTGAGGTCAATGGTGCTCTCTCTCGACTGACTCAGATCAACCAATTCAGGACAGGCCAGGGATTGAACCCAAGACCTTTGTAGTGTGTTTGGCTCAGTACCACACTGGCAGTGGATTCAGTCACCGAGTCATTGGGAACACTCTCGCAACCCCTTTGAAAGCGGATTTCTTTTGAAATGTACTATTTGAGGGGATTGGATTATGAGGAGCGAGTGTAAATTGGGCATGTTCTCACTGAGAGAGGTTGAGGGTGATGCGATTGCTACTTTTAGGATTCTAAAAAAGGGACTAAATAACACAGAGCATGACAAAGTATTTGACCTCGTCCAGAAGAGCAGAATCAGAGGACACGGCCTGCGCTCGAAGGGGGTAAATTCAAAACTAATCTGCGGAAACAATATTTCAATGAGCAAGTGGTCAATCTATGGAACAGGCTCCCCAGGGAGACGGTGGGAGCAGTTAGTGTTGGTTCATTCAAATGCAAATTTATTTAAGAAAATAACATTTTGGGATGGAGTAGATGAATAATCTGAGACATGAGGTGTGGTGAGTGTAGCGAGCTCGGGAGGAACTGCTGACTCTGGGCCTCTGGTTCCCAAAGCTCTCCCCCACTGGGGGTTTCCCTCGCCTCGTGTCTGGGTCTGTTGTAGACTCATTGACAGGGATTGATTGCGGTGATTAGTCAACAACTCCATTATTGTTGGGTCATGCGACCACCAGGATGGGAGGAGGAGAACTAGATGGAGCTCGGTCTTTTATCGTCTCACATTTCCTATGTCCCTAACTGATCTCCCATGGCATTGCTTCTGGATATTTGGGGTCTGATTCCAACGTTTATCTGCTAACTTGTCCTGTCCCTTTCAGAACACTGCTCAGTTCAGTGGGGACGTGCAAGTAGGTCCTGAGGATTAGAAGCTAATTACTGTTGCTGTTGAGAGTTCCTCGAAATTGGCTGCTCTCCCTGGGAAAGAGCTGGTTTGAAGGTCAGAAAAAAACAGCAGGAAATGATTTGCTTATTTTTCCTCTTTCTTCGTTCAGTTGTGATGTTAGTGGGACAACAACTTGTGTTTATATACCATCTTTAACGTAGTAAAACGTCCCAAGGCGCTTCACAGGAGCGCAATCAGACACCGAGCCACAGAAAGATATTAGGACAGGTGGCCAGAAGCTTGGTCAGAGAGGTCATTTTGAATGAGCGTTTTAAAAGGAGGAGAGAGAGGCGAAGAGGTTTAGGGAGGGAATTCCAGAGCTTAGGGCTCAGGCAGCTGAAGGCACGGCCACCAATGGTGGAGCGATTAAAATCGGGGATGCTCAAGAGGCCAGAATTGGAGGATCGCAGAGATCTCGGAGGGAATTTTAAAAAGTGCTCCTTACTTTTACATCAATGGATAGTTGGTCAAAATATTTTAAAGGCTTTTTTTTTTTAATTGCTTGTAGCTCCCCGCACCCAAATCTCAGTGCGGCTGCGCTGAAAGTTTAAATTCCTTACCAACACCGCTCTCTCCATAGGCCAGGTGCGGTGGGATGACGACTCGCCGTCTCTCTCCCACACAGGCTCCCAGTAAACCTTGATCTATCCCAGTAATGACGTAACCCATCCCAATGTAGGTGTCGTACGTGTGATTCCGTGAGTAACTGGGTTAAAAACACAATTTAGAAACATATTGAACACCTCGTTAAACGTGGGGAGATCATACAAGGACTCCGAGCATTCGTTCACCACCAGATGGTGAAACCTCTCCAATTTCTGCTTCAGTTACAGGCGTTACGCTGCGGAGTGAGTGGGCCAAGAGCTACACTTTAACCTCTAACAGGATGTAGAGAAACTTCCTTGCCCCCCACCCCCCCCAATGGTACAGGCAGCACCCGCTGTGCTACTCACCAGGGAGGTTGCAGGTGCGACCCCTAGTCCGTGCCGAGGTAGGTGATCTCAACCGGCACAGTGATAGAGGCACCAGGGGGAGAAAGATCGCCCACAGGCCCCGTTCTTGATCATCAACCAGCAAGTCCTGCTGGAACGCGTAAACACACAGACCTCAGGCAAGGACAGGTTTAGGCTTGGTTGTGAGGTCTACTCATGTCGAACAGCCAGCTGACAAGTATCCAGGCGCGGCGCCTGGAGAGGACGCTACCGGGCCCCTGGCACTGATCGGCAGACCAGTATCCCAGCAAGTGTCTGCAGCAGGGAATTGGCTTCATCAAATGCCCTTTGCCAAGTGACTGCTGTCGACCATCCACCATGGTGCCAGTAGTCTGTGCTGCCTCTTTGCCAGGATGCCTTAGAGAGCCTGGCACTGCTCGCTCAGTTAGCCCATTGGACACAGGGCACAAAATCCCATTTTAGAAAGTTAGTACAGACACACACAGAATAAAATCTCCTCCCCTCCCGCCAACCCCCCCCCCCCCCCCCCCCATTCCAATAAACCGTCTCAAACCCAAACCACACTACCTGCTCCCGAGGGGCGTTACAAGCCAGACGGAAGGTTTCCAGCTCACTGCCTCAGTGGCCCGTGAACCCACCGCTCAGTAACAGACCGCACCAAAACTCCTGGGAATGCAAAGGTGAAAGGTCAGCGTTCCATCAGGGCCGGAATCTTCCAGAGACCTGCATGAACTGAAACTTCCGCCATTAACCCTTTAACCCACAAACAAACAAACCACAACAAAGTCACAATTAGTTTAACGATCACCGCACGTGAATTCACCACCACAGTACAGCAGGGGTTGCTTACATTACCCATTGGGAGTTTTATTCCTCAAATTCTGAACGCTTAAACTTCAGCAAGATTTTTCTTTTGCCGGAAGGACTTGGAGGATTCGTTGCTCAAAGGGTTAAAATCCAGATTTTCAGAGTTCAGTGCCTCAGGTTACATTGGGCCTGTTCAGTACTGTGAGAAGCAAATCCCACCAATCCTAGGCAAGGTGAAAAACTTCAAGCCTTCTGTTAAATTCCTGTTCACAGTCACCAACGTGTGGCCCCCAGGGTCAGGCTCAGTGCGGTGCTATCCAGTCCCGCATTCCATCCCACACTCTCGCTCCCTTCTCGTGTCAGCTGATCCACTTTGAGACACGCGAGGGGCAGGTGTGGAGCGGAATGCAGCCGTGACATTGCTGGGCAGAGTCAAACATGCTTCCCTCTTGATGTGAGACAGGGGAAATCACAGGTCTGGACTTGCACTGACCAACAGCTCGTACAGAAGGTAAGGTAGCACATGTAAACTGGTCAAGGGAACCGGGACACATCTGATGTGCGCGTGCGTTGTTTTTCTAAAATAAAACCTAGGTAATTTCTGTATTACCAAAAAAAAACAAAGTCTTCCATCCTGCCAGTCTGTGGCTGGTCCCGGAAACCAGCAATTATTCAATTATTCAAATGACTGGGTGATTTTCTGCTTTACTTGTAAGCTGCTCATCAGTGCTGGGACCATCCCAAGATCCAGGATAGAGACCTCGGTGTCAGCCGTGGCTCAGTGGGCAGCACTCTCGCCTCAGTCAGAAGATCGTGGGTTCAAGTCCCCACTCCAGAGACTTGAGCACAAAATCCAGGCCGACACTCTAGTGCCAGTACTGAGGGAGCGCCGCGCTGTCGGAGGTGCCGTCTTTCAGATGAGGCGTTAAACCCAGGCCCCGTCTGCACTCTTGGGTGGATGTAAAAGATCCCATGACACTATTTCGAAGAGCAGCAGGGGAGTCCTGATTATATGCATTTATCCCTCAGCCAACATCACTGAAACAGATTATCTGGTCATTATCACATTGCTGTCCGTGGGAGCTTGCTGTGCACAAATTAGCTGCCGTGTTTCCTACATTACAACAGCGATGACACTTTTAAAAAAGTACTTCATTGGCTGTAAAGCGCTTTGGGACGTCCAGTGGTCATGAAAGGTGCTGGAGAAATGCAAGTTCTTTCTTTATTCTTTATCAATGTCTATTTTTTGGGGCCAATTTTCTTTCTTCTCAAGAAACCACTGACTCGCGCCGAGGTACCATTACACAGGTGGAAGCCCCGATCTGATACCTCACCCAATGAGCTCCCTTCACATGACAGCGAATATCAGATTATTCTCAGCACCTTGACCACTTGGGACTACAGCGGTTTAAGGCGGCGGCTCACTGCCACTTTCTCAAAGGCAACTAGAATGGGCAATAAATGCCGGCCTTGCCAGTGATGTCCACATTCCGAAAACTGAACATATCCACCAACACCATCATTTTAAAACTCATCTTCGTTTTCAAATCCCTGCAGGGCCTTCGCCCCTCCCTATCTCTGTAACTCCCTCCAGCCCGACAACCCTCCGAGATCTCTGCGCTCCTCCAGTTCTGGCCTCTTGCACATCCCTGATTTCCATTGCTCCACCATTGGCGGCCGTGGCCCTAAGCTCTGGAATTTCCTCCCTAAACCTCTCCGCCTTTCTACCTCCTTTAAGACGTTCCTCAAACCTACCTCTTTGACCAAGCATTTGGTCACCTGTCTCAATATCTCCTTATAGAGCTCAGTGTCAAATTTCTGTCTGATTACGCTCCTTTGAGGTGACTTGGGATGTTTTACTATGTTAAGGGCGCTATATAAATGCAAGTTGTTGTTGTTAAGGCAGCTTTTGGGGAGCAGCCCAGCATCTTAAAGAATAAGCAGAGTGGGTCAGGAAGGGACAGACAGATTAATAAAGGTAATAAGGCATTAGTGACATCAGGGAAAAATAGAAAAATGTTAAAGCTAAAGGTACTATATCCAAATGCACGAAGAATTCACAACAAAATAGATGAATTAATAGCGAAGATAGAAATAAATGGGTTTGATTTCATAGCCATTACAGAGACGTGGTTGCAGAGTGACCAAGGTTGGGAACTAAATATTCCAGGATATTTGACTTTTAGAAGAGTGGAAAAAGAGGAGGGGTAGCCCTGATAATAAAGGATGGGATAAAGACAGTAAAGAGAAAGGATCTTGGCTCGGAAAAACAAAATGTAGAATAAGTTTGGATGGAGCTAAGAAACAACAAGGGGCAGAAAACATTAGTAGGAGTAGTTTATAGGCCCCCTAACAGTGGTTGTAGTGTCGGACAGAGTATAAATGAGGAAATTAGAGATGCATGTAATGAGGGTAATACAGTAATCATGGGGGACTTTAATATAGACTGGGCAAACCAAATTTGCAGAAATAGTGCAGAGGAAGATTTCATGGAATCTGGGGGTAATATACGAACATGGATTGAGGATTGGTTAATGGACAGAAAACAGAGAGTAGGAATAAACGGGTAATTTTCGGGTTGACAGGCTGTGACTAGTGGGGTACCGCAAGGATCAGTGCTTTGGCCTCAGCTATTCACAATCTGTATCAATGATTTGAATGAGGGGACCAAATGTAATATATCCAAGTTTGCTGATGATACAAAGCTGGGTGGGAATGTAAGTTGTGAGGAGGATGCAAGGAGGTTTCAAGGGGATATAGACAGGCTAAATGAGTGGGCAAGAACATGGCAAATGGAATATAATGTGAAGAAATGTGAAGTTATCCACTTTGGTAGGAAAAATAGAAAAGCAGAGTATTTTCTAAATGGTGAGAGATTGGGAAATGTTGGTGTTCAGAGGGACCTGGGTGTCCTTGTACACAAATCACTGAAAGTTAACATGCAGGTACAGCAAGCAATTAGGAAAGCAAATGGTATGTTGGCCTTTATTACAAGAGGATTTGAGAATAAGAATAAAGACATCACTGCAATTATATAGGGTCCTGGTGAGACCACACCTGGAGTATTGTGTATAGTTTTGGTCTCCTTACCTAAAAGGAGGATATACTTGCCATAGAGGGAGTGCAACGAAGGTTCACCAGACTGATTCCTGGGATGGGGGGATTGTTCAATGAGGCGAGATTGAGTAGACTAGGCCTATATTCTCTAGAATTTAGAAGAATGAGAGGTGATCTCATTGAAACATACAAAATTCTTACAGGGCTTGACAGGGTAGATGCAGGGAGGATGTTTCCCCTGGCTGGGGAGTCTAGAACCAGGGGTCAGAGTCTCAGAATAAGGGGTCGGCCATTTAGGACTGAGATGAAGAGAAATTTCTTCACTGAGGGTGGTGAATCTTTGGAATTCTCTACCCCAGAGGGCTGTGGAGGCTCAGTCGTTGAGCATATTCAAGACAGAGATCGATAGATTTTTGGATATTAAGGGAATCAAGGGATATGGGGATCGGGCGGGAAAGTGGAGTTTAGGTCGAAGATCAGCCATGATCTTATTGAATGGCGGAGCAGGCTCGAGGGGCCGACTCCTGCTCCTATTTCTTATGTTCTTCATCGTCGTTCAGTTAATTTCTTCCATCACAAAAACAAATCCCGAGAAGATTCCTCTGCGATTTTCATTTCTTACACAAGTCTCGGAGTGCGAGGTTTAAGTGAGCAGTTCCAACTCTGCAGGATCTGCTGACTGTTTCAGAGAGGAGCTGTCAGCACAGGCCCGCTCCTTAGAGACAATACATGGGAAAGGAACAAGTCCCATCAGGCCGATTTTCTTTAATTTTGTTTCCTCGTTTTATTTGATCACTGGCATCAAAAGGCAGGCACATCGTTTTTATTTATTCATTCATTCATGGGATGTTGGCAAGGCCAGCATTTATTGCTTTCTGCCAAGGACACTGATTGAGGGGGAGGCTGGGAAGGAATTTGAGAGTTTAGTTGAATCCCACAGCTTCAGTACACAAGATAATGGTTAAATTCCAGAAAGCACTGCCAAGCCTGGGGGTACATATTTTATTTTATTTTTTTAAATCCGTTTTTGGGGGATGTGGGTGTTGCTGACAAGGCCAGCATTTATTGCCCATCCCTAATCGCCCTTGAGAAGGTGGTGGTGAGCTGCCTTCTTGAACCGCTGCAGTCCGTGTGGTGAAGGTGCTCCCACAGTGCTGTTAGGGAGGGAGTTCCAGGATTTTGACCCAGCGACGATGAAAGATCAGCGACATACTTCCAAGTCAGGATGGTGTGTGACTTGGAGGGGAACTTGGAGGTGGTGGTGTTCCCATGCGCCTGCTGCCCTTGTCCTTCTAGGTGGAAGAGGTCGCGGGTTTGGGAGGTGCTGCCGAAGAAGCCTTGGCGAGTTGCTGCAGTGCATCTTGTAGATGGTACACACTGCAGCCACGGTACGCCGGTGGTGGAGGGAGTGAATGTGTAAGGTGGTGGATGGGGTGCCAATCAAGCAGGCTACTTTGTCCTGGATGGTGTCGAGCTTCTTGAGTGTTGTTGGAGCTGCACTCATCCAGGCAAGTGGAGAGTATTCCATCACACTCCTGACTTGTGCCTTGGAGATGGTGGAAAGGCTTTGGGGAGTCAGGAGGTGAGACACTCATTGCAGAATACCTGGCCTTTTTACATTTTCTTGTGTAAAGTACTGAGGTACCAAGACTGACCTCTTCCCCTTCAGTGAAAACTGGATTCCTTTTACCTCCAGCTGGAGTTCGATTGTTTTTCTTACAAACCTGGCCGGGGTGGCTTTCAGAGAGCAATATGGCGTTAACAGATCACGTACCAGATACTGAATCCCAGCTCCGCCACTTCGAATCCAGGTCTGCTAAAGTCCCACTGCCTCGCTCGGTCCTTCATGGCCCCCAGCTTGTTACACATCTCATGCCTGCCACTGAGCTAACAACTTGCATTTATATAGCGCCTTGAACGTTGTAGAACACCCCAAGGCACATCACAGGAGCCAAGGTAAACGCAAACATTGGTCGCTCCGTTTACAAGAACACCCCGAGGGGGTGCCGTGACCACTCATAGGCTGAAGTTCAGGATGCGCAATGAATGTGAACTCGCTCCCTCACAACCAACTCAGTCTTGCTGTTGCCTAATGCAGTAAAGCACTGGCCTCCATGTGTACAATGAGATTCCTCATGGGAAACAATCCTCCGTTATATTCCCCCATGTAGTATTGGGGCTAAGGGGTCACTGACCAGTAAAAAAACCATTCAAAAAAAATTGCATTTCCATAGCGCCTTTCACAACCTCAGGACGTCCCAAAGCGCTTTACAGCCAATGAAGTACTTTTAAAGTGTGGTCACTGTTTCTAATGAAGGAAATGTGGCAGCACAATTGCAAACAGCAAGTTTCCACAAGCAGCAAGCTGATAACGACCAGATAATCTGGTTTTTAAGTGATGTTGGTTGAGGGATCAATATTGTCCCCAGGACACCGGGGAGAACACCCCTCCTCTTTGAAATAGGGATCTTTTACATCCACTTGAGGGGGCTTACGGGCCTCGGTTTAACGTCTCATCGAAGAAACAGCACCTCCGACAATGCATCACTCCCTCAGTACTGCCCCTCCGACAGTGCGGAGCTCCCTCAGTACTGCCCCTCCGACAGTGCAGCGCTCCCTCAGTACTGCCCCTCCGACAGTGCATCGCTCCCTCAGTACTGCCCCTCCGCCAGTGCATCGCTCCCTCAGTACTGCCCCTCCGCCAGTGCAACACTCCCTCAGTACTGCCCCTCCCAGTGCAGCGTTCCCTTAGTACTGCCCCTCCGACAGTGCGTCGCTCCCTCAGTACTGCCCCTCCGACAGTGCATCGCTCCCTCAGTACTGCCCCTCCGACAGTGCAGCGCTCCCTCAGTACTGCCCCTCCGACAGTGCGGGGCTCCCTCAGTACTGCCCCTCCGACAGTGCGGGGCTCCCTCAGTACTGCCCCTCCGACAGTGCAGCGCTCTCTCAGTACTGCCCCTCCGACAGTGCGGGGCTCCCTTAGTACTGCCCCTCCGACAGTGCGGCGCTCCCTCAGCACTGCACTGGGAGTGTCAGACTGGATCATGTGCTCAAGTCTCTGGAGTGGGACTTGAACCCATGACCTTCTGACTCAGAGGCGAGAGTGCCACCCACTGAACCTCAGCTGACACATGTCAAGGTTAATGGCGCTTCCTTGGTAGTGACCAGCAGGAGTTAGTTGGATAGGGTATTTGGGCCTTACTCTATCCTGCCTTGGGGGGCTGGATTGTACAGTGGTTAATGTCCAGAGTGCTACAGTTCTCGAAAGTGATTCTGTTGGTTCAGGGTGAGGGGGAGGTGGGGAACTCCTTTGTTCTTCACTGTTACCAGTTCTAACGTTTAATAAAAGACGTCATTAGCAAAAATTAGTGTGTTTTTCAAGAGCCCACCTGGAGTCAAAGAAGGTTCCATCCAACAGGCTGCCATTGTAGTGATAACGGATGAAGTCTCCGGACTCGATCTTGCGGGTGCAGGGCTCCGGGATGACCTGCCTCTCCACGGAGACTGTGTCGTTCTGGTTGTGCAGGTCCAGCAGCAGGGTATCGAACACCAGGCTGGCCTGAGGGGGGATCTCGCTCCCTGATGGACAGAACAGCGGGAACCGGTCAGAAATGTGCAACAGGGAAAGAGACTCGGATATTTCATTATTCACAGAGTACGCCAAATATCATTACACACACACGTGTAGACGCCCAACCTTCTGGTCTGCTCACTGCCTGCCGGGAGGCAGATAGAAACCCTAACTACCCTGCTCCGAATCCAGCGAATGGGATGGGTATTGCCCCACACCTAGGGAAGCTCCAGCCCCTCCTGAACGAGGACGAGGGAGAGGAGGCTCGAGGTGAGCTAAAATTTGTTTTTAAATCAATCCTCCTCTGGGTTGGAGCTCCTCGGAAACTCCGCTCGTTCACCCAAATCCCCCGTCCAAAACACACGTCCCTCTCCCCGCACCCTCACTATGGTGAAATCAAGACTCGTTGCACCATCTTACTCCAACTCATTCTTTCCCAGAATCTCAAACTGCAGAACTTTTAATCTCCAAGCTTGATGTCAGTTGACCGCTGCTTCCTCATTTGCCTCATCTTCCTTCTTACTCTTTTCAACCTCAGTGGTGTCTGGCACTGTGGCCCTTGACCCCTGACCTCAGTGGTGTCCTGCGTTGTGGCCCTTGACCTCAGTGGTGTCCTGCATTGTGGCCCTTGACCTCGGTTCTGTCCTGCACTGTAAGGTTTTGTTCTTCACCTCGGGTTCTCATCAATTTTAAAAATATTTTCTTCTCCCTTCATTCATGTCTTTTTGGGGAGGGGGTGATTGATCTCAGCACCTGCCCTGGATACCAACTTGTTGTAAATGTTGGAGGTGAAGTTGCACTTTTTTAAAATAATACATTCCAGGAGACCCATCGGTACCCCCAGGTGCCGTACTGTCTGACACTGTCTAACTGCACCTGTACTTGTAGCAGGCTGTTGCGAACCGTTCTGGACTTGTATAACTGGGCGTCTCCTGCACTCAGTCCAGATTCCGCAGACTCGTTGCCTTGGATACAGAAGCTGTCTTATCGGGAGAGGGAGGCCGAGAGCAGAAACTCTGACTACATGGCTTGTGTTTGGGAGTGGTGGAGGGGGATGGAAACCCTATAATGAGAACAGTGAAATGGCACGGAGAGCGCCCAATGCAGTCCGCACTCTCGAAGCGCAGTAACCAGGGGCAGTGTCACAATCACAGACCTCATTTACACTTAGCATCAGAAAGCTTTTGGGGGCAAGGAAAGAGAGTGAAACATCAGCTCGGGGGTTACCCCTTACTCTTTGTATTAACCTCCATCCGATCTCAATCAGCCAAGATTACAAGACAGGTTAACTGTTTTTGTTCGGCAAGGGTTACGGAACCAGGGTGGGTAGATGGAGTTAAGACACAGATCAGCCATGATCTAATTGAGTGGCGGAACAGGCTCGAGGGGCTGAATGGCCTCCTCCTGTTCCGATGTTCATAGGTCCTTGGCTGAACAGCTGTTCTCAACAGTCAGATCTTTCGAAACCACATCTGTCATCTGTTCCCCCTTCCCCCCCCACCCCACCCCCAACCAAACAGTCTGGGTGAGAGAATGTATCAGCATGTTTCCACTCCTGGTCTGAAGGCACAGACTCATGCTAGGCTATTGTCGTGTCGACTCATGCTAGGCTATTGTCACCTCAGCCATTCTTTGTCCATTGAACTTAGATGAAGAATGATTATCAGCAGGCTATTTGACTGCTAGGGCATCACAGTTGAGCATGATCCCGTCCTCACTCAACACCCACACACACATTCCAACAGAAATTACTGGATAGGGATCAGGAACAGGAGCCCTGGATGATTCCCAAAGCTCTGGTTCAGCTACTATGAGGCCAATGGTAAAACCCTGGCTGCTTAGATAAGCTAACTCAGCATTGAGCAGGCATCAAACTTCAGACCTTCCCGGTCACGAGACAGCAAATCGTCCAGCTGAAGCACCAAAGGATCTCAGGCTGGGGAGGGGCGTTTTGCTTTCTCCTCCGCAGGGGGACTGAACCCAACACTCTCTTATCTAGAGGCTCCAATAATGAATTCCACTCCCAGTGCTGTATGTTAACATCGTGAGAGTTAAACATTTAACAGTCGAACTTCTCTGTATCTTGGATTGACAGGCTTTCCAATATAAACAGGATGACTTTGAAGTGTCGTAAAAGGAATGCATTGCTTGTTTTCGGAGATGTAAAGTGCTTGTGCAAGGAAATAAGTATTAGTAATGATGTCACCTATGAGTGGTTAAGGTTTTAATTTTTAAAGGTAATAAACTGCAACTTTAGTTTTAGGGTAATAAAACATGGAGAGCGAATCCATTAGCTACAGGTAACAGTTGGTAAAGCTGCTTCTTCAAAGGGTTCAGGGACTGTTGCATCTGGAGTACTGTGTACAATGTTGGTCTCCTTACCTAAGGAAGGATATACTTGCCATAGAGGGAGTGTAACGAAGGTTCACGAGATTGATTCCTGGGATGGCGGGACTGTCGTATGAGAAGAGATTGAGTAAACTAGGCCTGTATTCTCTTGAATTCAGAAGAATGAGAGGGGATCTCATTGAAGCATACAAAATTATTACAGGGCTTGATAGGGTGGATGCTGGGAGAATGTTTCCCTTGGCTGGGGAGTCTAGAACCAGGGGCCACAGCCTCAGGATAAAGGGTAGGCCATTCAGGACTGAGATGAGAAGAAATTTCTTCACACAGAGGGTGGTGAATCTTTGGAATTCTCTACCCCAGAGGGCTGTGGAGGCTCAGTCATTGGGTATATTCAAACAGAAGTCGATAGATTTCTGACTAGTAAGGGCATCAAGGGATATGGCAATAAGGCCGGTGAGTGGAGTTGAGGCAGAAGATCAGCCATGATCTCACTGAATGGCGGAGCAGGCTCGAAGGGCCGAATGGCCTACTCCTGCTCCTATTTCTTATGTTATCAGGAAGTCCTGTTTAGGGGAAGTAGTTTTGAAGTAAACAAACTGTTTACATAACTGTTCTGTTTTCAAAGGATTTGGGAATAGATACGTCATTCAGTCTTATCTATGACATTTTCCTTTGCTGTAATCAAAATATGGTACATAAAAGGAGCATGGTTTTCAACAGTATTTCAGAGGGCTCGAAAGATGGAACTTGTAACTGAAAAGTCACTCTCTCTATACAGTTAGGCTGATCACTTTTTTACTGTGTAGCAATAAAGTCTGCTGCATATACTCGACTACGAAGTGTCTCGTGCTTACTCGAAACCTGTTAGTGAACCAGAGGAGGATGGAGGTTGACGGATAGCATTGTACAGCTGGGTTACTCTTCACGATTTCACTTACCATATCCAGCCTCTCCGTAGGCCAGGAATGGAGGGATGATGATGATCCTCCTCTCTCCTACACACATCCCCAGGAGACCTTCGTCCATCCCTTTGATCAACCAGCCAATCCCCACATAGGTGTCGTACGTCTTCATGCGACTGTGGCTGTAGGAGGAGGAGGAACACGGGTCAAAGAATGAGAAACAGAGGGAGCTGTGGAGTCACTCGCGCTGCTCCTGAGGCTGGGGGGGGGGGAGAAACAGAGAGCTTGGGAGTGAGAGCGAGGGGCTCAGGAGCAGGTGAGATGTGCAAAAGGGACGCACCAACACCGGACTCTGCTTCACCTTAACATCAAGTCTACAGCACAGAAACAGGCCATTCGGCCCAACTGGTCTATGCCGGTGTTTATACTCCACTCGAGCCTCCTCCCACCCTTCCTCATCTCACCCTATCAGCATATCCTTCTATTCCTTTCTCCCTCATGTGTTTATCGAGCTTCCCCTTAAATGCACCTATGCTATTCAACTACTCCAAGTGATCGCGCGTTCCACTCTGGGTAAAAAAAGTTTCTCTTTTATTCCCTATTCAATAAAGTTTTTAAACATTAACTTCTCGGTTGTCTCCACAGTCCAAAGATGTGCGGGTTAGGTTGATTTGGCTATGACAAATTGACTCTTAGTGTTAGGGGGGGATTAAATATGTGGGGTTATGGGGATAGGATGGGATATGTTAGGGGGAATTAAATATGTGGGGTTACGGGGGTAGGGTGGGATATGTGTACTGTGGGGATTAAAGCAGGGACAGGGTACTGGATTTGGATGATCAGCCATGATCGTATTGAATGGTGGAGCAGGCTCGACGGGCCGAATGGCCTACTCCTGCTCCTAGATTCTATGTTTCTATGTTTCTATGCTGACTGACCTGCTGAGGGTTTTCGACATTTCCTGTTTTAGTTGGAAGTTTTTAAATCAGTCGTTTGTAATCAGAATATCTAACCGGATTGATAGCCGCCCACGAACCAGTAAGACAGTGCCCAATACACTGCGATTGTCCTTCCCGAGGCCCCTCTCTGGAATGTTTCACCATTCCCGATTACAAACAAAAAGCAGGGATGTGGGACTGAGCACAACTGCTCTTTCAAAGAGCCGGCACAGGCACGACGGGCCGAATGGCCTCCTGTGTTGGGAGTTTCTATGGTTCTGCCCCATTCTGTGATTGAACATGAGCCTGCGCCTGGAATTCCCCACAGTCAACTCCGGACTACAATTCTGCCATTGTGAGCCGCTGCCAAGCAGAAGCTCAGGGATACGAACACAGGAAGAGAAAGAAAAACACAGAATGAATGTACTGTAGTTCCATTAAATGCTCTGTTTTAAATGAGCCCTTTCACTTAGTGCACAGAAACTTGGATAACAACCCTGCCTCCTAACAGCACTAAAAACAGCAGCTCTGAAGCGAGCTCGATCGCACCCCATGGCTGGGCAGGGCCTCAGTGGACATCCAGAGACACGTGGAGAAGATAGGCTGCCACAGGGAGAAGGGGCTCTGGCACTCTCGCCCGCCAAAAGGCTGTGGCATCCTGGGGGGTCAATTGAAATTTTCAAGACCGAGATCGATAGGTTTTTGTTGGGTAATCACATGGCGAGTAATTGAAGTCGAGGTACAGGTTAGCCATGATCTCAGGGTTGCCTATTCTGGATGGACGTATCCCTGCAGGTTATCACATGACCTCCCACCTCCCCACCCGCTCAAACAGCCTTTCCCCACCCCCCACCTCGAAGTATTTTTTTATTTTTTTTTAAATTGTCTCAATGATTTTTCATCCCAGTTTGCTCCCAGCAGTGTCCTGGAGATTAACATTTCATTCCTGGAGACTCCAGGGCAATCCTGGAGGGTTGGCAACCCCTACATGATCTTACTAAACACCAGAACAGGCTCAAGGGGCTGAACGGCCTACTGCGATTCCCACGTGGGCTGCTCATGACCTCGAGGCTCCACCGAGTAGCACAGTGTAACTGGTCACAGCCGTACAAGAGAAAACAACACTCACACATCTTGAACTGGTCAAAGCTCAATAGTAGATGCTATTATTTCTGCTCATCTCAAAAATGCCACAGAGCATCTCCCACTCCTCAATACTGGTGTCTCTTCCTTGTAGCCAAAAGGGCATTCCAATCACTCTGGAGGGGCCTGGGATCGCATGGATCTACTCGAATGGAATCTCAAACTATTTTCAAAAATTGTAAAGCAAGAGTTTTAATTGTGATTTTTCCAGCAAGTTTGACAGGCCAGTGGGAAGGAGACACTGCGCTCCAGATACAAATAACTGGTTTTGTGAGCGGAGTTTGTGTCTCTCTGGAGGGACAGGGACTTCAGTTTGACCCAGTTCAATGATGTCAAGAATAATCATAGGCAGAACCACTGGGGAGGATGATGGGAGAATCTCTCTGATCTACTAAAGAGAGTGAGGGTCCGAGAGATAAAGGAGGAGTAAAAAAAATGACCAACATTGGAACGAAAGAAAGACTTAAAGAAAGAAAGACTTGCATTTATGTAGCGCCTTTCATGACCACCAGACGTCCCAAAGCGCTTTACAGTCAATGAAGTACATCTTTTTTTGAAGTGTAGTCACTGTTGGAATGTAGGAAATGCAGCATGCAATTTGTGCACAGCAAGCTCCCACAAACAGCAATGTGATAATGACCAGATTTGGTTTTTTTTGTGATGCTGATTGAGGGATAAATATTGGCCAGGACCCATAGAGTTATACAGCACAGAAAGAGGCCCTTCAGCCCATCGTGTCCGCGCCGGCCATCAAGCCCTGTCTATTTTAATCCCATTTTCCAGCACTTCGTCCGTAGCCTTGTATGCTATGGCGTTTCAAGTGCTCATCTAAATGCTTCTTGAATGTTGAGGGTTCCTGCCTCTACCACCCTTTTAGGCAGTGAGTTCCAGATTCCAACCACCCTCTGGGTGAAAAAGTTTTCCCTCAAATCCCCTCTAAACCTCCTGCCCCTTACCTTGAAACTATGCCCCCTGGTTATTGACCCCTCTACGAAGGGGAAAAGTTCCTTTCTATCTACCCTATCTATGCCCCTCATAATTTTGTACACCTCAATCAGGTCCCCCCTCAGCCTTCTCTGCTCTAAGGAAAACAACCCCAGCCTCTCTTCATAGTTGAAGCGCTGCAGCCCAGGTAACATCCTGGTGAATCTCCTCTGCACCCTCTCCAATGCAATCACATCCTTCCTATAGTGTGGCGATCAGAACTGCACACAGTATTCCAGCTGTGGCCTAACTAGCGTTTTGTACAGCTCCGTCATAACCTCCCTGCTCTTATATTCTATGCCTCAGCTAATGAAGGCAAGTATCCCATATGCCTTTTTAACCACCTTATCTACCTGTCCTGCTGCCTTCAGGGATCTATGTACATGCACGCCAAGGTCCCTCTGATCCTCTGTCCTTCCTAGGGTCCTACCATTCATTGCGTATTCCCTTGCCTTGTTAGTCCTCCCAAAATGCATCACCTCACACTTTTCAGGGTTAAATTCCATTTGCCACTGTTCTGCCCATCTGACCAACCCATCTATATCGTCCTGTAGCCTGAGGCTTCCCTCCTCGCTATTTACCACCCCACCAATTTTCGTGTCATCTGCAAACTTACTGATCATACCTCCTACATTCATCTCTAAATCATTAATGTACACTACAAACAGCAAAGGACCCAGCACCGATCCCTGCGGTACACCACTGGACACAGGCTTCCAGTCACAAAAACAACCTTCGACCATCACCCTCTGCCTCCTGCCACTAAGCCAATTTTGGATCAAATGTGCCAAGTTGCCCTGGATCCCATGGGCTTTTACCTTCTTGATCAGTCTCCCATGCGGGACTTTGTCAAAAGCCTTACTGAAGTCCATGTAGACTATATCAACTGCACTACCCTCATCCATACACCTAGTCAGCCCCTCAAAAAATTCAATCAAATTGGTCAGACATGATCTCCCCCTGACAAAGCCATGCTGACTATCCTTGATTAATCCTTGCCTCTCCAAGTGGAGACTAATTCTGTCCCTCAGAATTTTTTCCAATAATTTCCCTACCACTGATGTTAGGCTCACTGGCCAGTAATTCCCTGGTTTATCCCTACTACCCTTCTTGAACAATGGTACTACGTTAGCTGTTCTCCAGTCCTCTGGCACCTCCCCTGTGGCCAGAGAGGTTCTGAAAATTTGTGTCAGAGCCCCTGCAATCTCCTCCCTTGCCTCACACAGCAGCCTGGGATACATCTCATCTGGGCCTGGGGATTTATCCACTTTTAAGCCTGCTAAAACCGCTAGTACCTCCTCCCTCTCAATACTAATTTGTTCAAGTATATCACAATCCCCCTGCCTGATTTCTATGCCTACATCGTCCTTCTCCATAGTGAACACAGATGCAAAATATTCATTTAAAACCCCACCTACATCTTTTGGCTCTACACACAGATTGCCACTTTGGTCCCTAATGGGTCCTACTCTTTCCCTGGTTATCCTCTTGCCCTTAATATACTTATAAAACACCTTGGGATTTTCCTTTATTTTGCCTGCCAGTGTTATTTCATGCCCCCTCTTCGCTCTCCTAATTTCTTTTTTAAGTACCCCCCTGCACTTTCTATACTCCTCTAGGGCTTCCACTGTTTTTAGTCCTTTGTATCTACCAAAAGCCTCCCTTTTTTTCCTAATCCATTCTCGTATATCCCTTGACATCTAGGGTTCCCTGGGCTTGTTGGTCCCACCCTTGACCTTTACGGGAACATGTTGCCGTTGTACTCTCTCTATTTCCTTTCTGAAAGACTCCCACTGTTCTGATGTGGATTTTCCGACAAGTAGCTGATCCCAGTCCACTTTGGCCAGATCCTGCCTTATCATATTAAAATCAGCCTTCCCCCAATTTAGAACCTTTATCTCCGGTCTATCTTTGTCCTTTTCCATGACTACCTTAAATCTCACCGAATTATGGTCACTGTCACCAAAATGCTCTCCTACTAACACTTCTACCACTTGCCTGGCTACATTCCCTAGAATTAGGTCCAGTACCGCCCCCTCTCTTGTAGGACTTTCTACATGCTGGCTCAAAAAGCTCTCCTGGATGCACTTTAAGAATTCCACACCCTCTAAGCCTTTCACACTGACTATCCCAGTTAATATTGGGGAAGTTGAAATCCCCTACTATTATTACCCTATTATTTCTACACTTCTCTGAGATTTGCCTACATATCTGTTCCTCTATCTCCCCCTGACTGTTTGGGGGCCCGGGGATAACTCCCCTGCTCTTCTTCGAAATAGTGCCATGGGATCTTTTACGTCCACCTGAGAGAGCAGACGGGACCTCAGTTTAACGTCTCATCTGAAAGACGGCACCTCCGACAGCGCAGCGCTCCCTCAGTACTGCACTGGGAGCGTCAGCCTAGATTGTGTGCTCAAGTCTCTGGAGCGGGACTTGAACCCACAACCTTCTGACTCAGAGGCGAGAGTGCTGCCCACTGAGCCACCAGAAACAAAAACAGAAAATACTGGAAATGAACCAGGTCATTCAGCATCTGTGGAGAAATAAGGGGGTGGTGGGGGGGTGGAGAGATAAGGTTCCAGGTACACCCCTTCTTCAAAGTACTTGGGATGTTAACATTGGAAAAAAGGTGGGTTAGAGAAGATCATAAAGGGAATAAACTGGATGCCACAGAAATGCTCAATATTAACACAAGCTCTGGGACAAGGAGACACAGATTCAAGCTTAGACAAGAAAAGGTGAAAATATAGTTCAGATACAACTTATTCACAATCTCAAGAGGGGAGGGATAATTTTTTGGTAGCTGGGCTATTGAATGGTGCCAGGTCCAATGGAAGGGGACACGGGGAGAGGGGGAGAGGGGAATCGAATGGAGGAGCATTTTTCCAGTCTGGTATTGTCTTCTATACTGAAGGACGTTCGGGCATTGAGTTGGGGGGGTTCAGTACATATGTTGAGTGATGAATCATGGGTAACCATGGTCTCCTGGAGCTTGCCTGTTTGCCTTAGGGAATTGGGAAGAATTTTCCCAAAGTTTATCCTTAAATTGGCCACAATTCCACCCCCCCCCCTCCCTTTCCCTCCCCAAGGAGTTAGTATTAAGAACTTGCATTTCTGTCGCACCTTTCACCAGCTCAGGACATCCCAAAGTGCTTCACAGCCAATGAAGTACTTTGTTGTAATTTAGGCAAATGCTGCTGCCAATCTACACACAGCAAGGTCCCACAAACAGCGACGAGATAAAGAACATAGGAACTGGAGGAGGCCATTTAGCCCCTCGAGGCTGTTCCGCCATTCCATGAGATCATGGCTGATCTGTGACCTAACTGCGTTCATATGGTTGGATAATCTGTCACAGCGATGTTTATTCAGGGCTGCCTGTTGGCCAGGAGACCATCGGTTGGGGAGGCTGCAGCGTCCCATGGAGAGGAGGACCATGCAGGGGCCCTTTGTACTCTCCCTTGTCTATGTAACTCCCTCCCCCGCCCACACTCCCCCTTCACCTGGAATCGAAGAGTGTGCCGTTGAGCAGCGTGCCGTTGTAGTGATACCGGATGTAGTCGGAGCTCTGCACCGTGCGGTTACAAGTCGCAGGTCTGTACGCAGTCTTCGTTTGCACCTTATCTTGATGGTTCCAGATGTCGTGGAGAATGACATCAAAGTACAGAGTGGAGTCAGGAGGGATGACATCATCTGTGAGGCAGAGAAGTGTGAAAGAAACAGAAGGAAAGGCAAGAACAGATACATTATAATACAGTTTAATTCTCCCTAACTTTTTCCCCTCCTCCCTCGAGCCGGATTCCCATTCTATGTCACTGGCTGCCCTGGTAAAAGAAACACTTGCCATCGGATGTCCCAAAGCGCTTTACAGCCACTGAAGTACTTTTTGAAGTGTGGTCACTGTTGTAACGTGGGAAATGCGGCAGCCAATTTGCGCACAGTAAGATCCCACAAACAGCAATGTGATAATGACCAGATACCATTCTTCATTTGTGACCCTAGATAGTGAGTTGTGCAGGCCTCTCAATCACAACAACAACAAGTATTTATATAGCGCCTTTAACGTCGTAAAACGTCCCAAGGCGCTTCACAGGAGTATTAAAAGACAAAATATTTGACACTGAGCCACATAAGGAGACATTACGGGAGGTGACCAAAAGCTTGGTCAAAGAGATAGGTTTTAAGGAGCGTCTTAAAGAAGGAAAGTGAGGTCGTGAGGCGGAGAGGTTCAGGGAGGGAGTTCCAGAGCTTAGGGCCCAGGCAGCAGAAGGCACGGCCGTCAATGGTGGAGCGATTATAATCAGGGATGCTCAAGGAGGGCAGAATTAGAGGAGCGCAGATATCTCGGGAGGGGGGGGGGGGGGGTGGTGGGCTGAAGGAGATTAGAGAGATAGGGAGGGGCGAGGCCACAGAGGAATTTGAAAACAAGGATGAGAATTTTGAAATCGAGGAACACAGTGCACACAGAGACACCTGATCCTGTCCTCCCCAGCATAAATCAGCAGATAGCAAGCCCGGAGCAGCGGCAACCCTGGCTTTACCCAGGAGGGAGCTGAAGCCAATTGCAGCCTGCCACCAATGGGACTGAGATCAGTGAAGTCCATACAGACTGAAGACTGACCTTCAGCTCAGTAACACGACGGGTGGTGCATCTACCCGCTCAGCCATTTGGTGGTGGGGGCGGGGGGAAAACAGAGAAGTAGGGAAAGGGGGACAAATGTTCTTACCGACTCCTTGGCTGCCGTAACCGAGATGAGGGGGGATAACAATCCGACGCCTTTCGTTCACACACATTCCCAGGAGAGCTTTATCCATTCCTGGGATCAAACGACCCTTTCCCACCTGAACATTGAAGGTGTTACTGTGGTCATAGCTGAAAGAGTGCAAGAGGAGAGAGAGAGAAAAATTCACAATTAAAACACAAACTCCACAGTTAGTTACATACAAGAACCCCCCTCCCCCCACCCCCACCACCCCCCATCCCAAAAAGAAAAATTAAGTTTTCTGTATCAGATCATCTTTCTTCATGGAGAGCACAGCCCAGACACCCAGTTCCATCTGATGGTTCACCTGCTATTGCTGATGGAATGGGCAGCACTCTCTCCCACCCTGCAGAAGTTATCTTTACACAGGATATACGGCACAGAAACAGGCCATTCGGCCCAACCAGTCCATGCCAGCGTTTATGCTCCACTCGAGCCTCCTCCCGTCTTTCCTCATCTAACTCTATCAGCATAACCCTCTATTCCCTTCTCCCTCATCTGCTTGTCCAGCCTCCCCTTAAATGCATCGACACAATTCGCTTCAACCACTCCCTGTGGTAGTGAGTTCCACATTCTCACCACTCTTTGGGTAAAGAAGTTTCTTCTAAATTCCCTATTGGATTTCTTGGTGACTATCTTATATTGATGGCCTCTAGTTATGCTCTTCCCCACAAGTGGAAACATTCTCTCTGTATCTACTCTATTAAAACCTTTCATAATTTTAAAGACCTCTAGGTCACCCCTCAGCCTTCTTTTTTCAAGAGAAAAGAGACCCAGCCTGTTCATCCTTTCCTGATATGTATACCCTTGCATTTCTGGTATCATCCTTGTAAATCTTCTCTGCACCCTCTCCAGTGCCTCTATATCCTTTTTATAATATGGCAACCAGAACTGTACGCAGTACTCTAAGTGTGGTCTAACCAAGATTTGATACAGGTTTAGCATAACTTCCTTACTTTTCAATTCTATCCCTCTAGAAATAAATCCTAGTGCTTGGTTTGCATTTTTTATGGCCTTGCTAACCTGTGACGCAACTTTTAGTGATTTGTGTATTTGTACTCCGAGACCCTTTGTTCCTCTACCCCACCTAGACTCGCACCCTCCATGTGATAAGTGACCTCCCTATTCTTCCTACCAAAATGTAATACCTCACATTTATCTGTGTTGAACTTCATTTGCCAATTATTTGCCCATTCTGCAAGTTTATTAATGTCCCCCTGTAATTTGTTGCAGTCCTCCTCAGCATGGACTATCTGGTCAATTGACAATTTGGTATCATCAACAAATTTAGAAATTGTGTTTTTGATTCCAAAGTCTAAATCGTTAATGTAAATTGTGAACAGCAGTGGTCCCAGCACTGATCCTTGTGGAACACCACTACCCACCTTCTGCCACTGTGAATAGCTACCCTTTACTCCCACTCTCTGCTTTCTATCTTGAAGCCAGCTAGCTATCCACTCTGCTACTTGTCTCCTGACTCCGCATTCTCTGACCTTGTTCATCAGTCTATTATGGGGTACCTGATCAAAGGCCTTTTGAAAATCTAGATAAATTACATCTACTGCATTACCATTGTCTACTCTCTCTGTTACCTCTTCAGAAAAATTCAATAAGGTTGGTCAAGCAAGATTTTCCCTTTTGAAATCCATGCTGACTATTTATTATTATATTTTTGGTTTCTAGATGTTCTTCTATTTTTCTCCTTTAGTAGGGATTCCATTATTTTTCCTACCACTGATGTTAAGCTGACTGGTCTATAATTCCCTGGACATGTTCTATCCCCCTTCTTAAATGTAGGTATTTGCTCTACTCCATTATGCTGCGGCCCTGCCGTTGCTGCAGTATTAATGCCCCCAGACTGATGACTTTATGCTGCCGGCACTGCTCCTCATTGGGGGCATCACTTCGGTCTGCGATATGGATGGAGGGGGTAACAGAGGGTTCATCAAACACAACCAATCGGTTCCAAGTCTCTGAACTCACCGTGGTAGCATAACAGGACACAGGCCATATTACCGCAGTTCAAGGTCCCGCTCACTTGGCCGATTGAGGGCCAGAAGGGGCAATTTTGCTGGATGGAAGTAAATGAGTTATGTCCACACATGCCCAACTCCCTAACCCCCACCTTGCACATGTATGTGTACGTATGTGACAAAAGCAATATATAAGTTTACATATTGAATTTTTTTTGCTTTCATTAGCAGTGACTCAGTGGGTAGCACTCTCTCGCCTCGGAGTCAGAAGGTCGTGGGTTCAAGTCCCAGTCCAGAGATTTAAGCACATAATCCAGGCTAACACTCCCAGTGCAGTGCTGAGGGAGTGCTGCACTGTCAGCGGTTCCGTCTTTTGGATAAGATGTTAAACCGAAGCCCCGTCTGCTCTCTCAGGTAGATGTAAAAGATCCCATGGCACTATTTAAGAGCAGGGGAGTTATCCCCAGTGTCCTGGCCAATATTTATCCCTCAATCAACATCACAAAAAAAATCAGATGATCTGGTAATTTATTTAATTGCTGTTTGTGGGACCTTGCTGTGTATAATTTGGCTGCGGTGTTTCCTAAATTACAGCAGTAACTACATTTTAAACAGCACTGCATTGACCGTGAAGCGCTTTGGGATATCCCAACATCTGCAGCATCTGCAACTTTGGGAGTCGATGATGTGGCAGTGCACAGGAAGTTCTGTTCAAGTGTTTCCTGTCTCTGGGAGGGGGAGATTTGGGGAGGGGGAGATGTTGAGATTTTGCAGTGTGTGCAACGAGATCGCAGGATTACATTAATATTCTGCAGCAAGATTGGCGAGTGGTTGAGTTAGAGACTCTTCCCCCGCATTATAAACACCAACAATCACAATCTCCCAAAGCTTACATTCATCAGACTCCCAGTCACAAATACACTCTTAAACCATTTACAATGCATCGGCCACCCGGCAAATAAACAATTGTTTCAAGTTTTTTGATAATTATTTAAAATAAATATATTTTAAGAGGCTTAGGGGTTAGATGGGGAATTGGAAAGGAAAATAAACCTCTTAAAATACTCGGTAAAACGACGCTATAAAGATGACTATAGTTGAACAGCGATCATTTACAATTAGGAAGGGAATCCGCTCCCTTGGCGACTCGTGTGTCCCTGGAGTGAGTTTTGCAAAGTGTCAGTTCTGGAGCGCCAGGAAAACCTTTGCCATTTTCATTTTTTTTTATTTTGAACGATCAGTTTTTATTTTTCTATTTGCTCTTTTACCTGGAGTCGAATTTCTTCCCATCTGCGAAGGTGCCATTGTAGTGATAACGGATAGAGTCTCCGGTTTGTACCTCCCGGGAACACTCGGAGGGGATGAAGTATCTGTCAATGAGGACATCGGTGAGCGGTCCCGGCTCACAGAGAACTGCCGCGAACAGGAGACACACACAGGGGAGCACCAGGCCACTCATAGCGAAACTGACACGGAAAAGATACAAAGTTATTGAAACTGACCTGGAAAAGATACAAAGTTAATGAAACTGACCTGGAAAAGTTACAGAGTTACTGAAACTGACTGGAAAAGATACAAAGTTACTGAAACCGACCTGGAAAAGTTACAATGTTATTGAAACTGACGCGGAAAGGTTTACAAGGACAGGCGTGGATTTTGCTTTGGTAAAACGTCTCCGTGGCGAGCTCAGCCCCGTCTAACTAGCCTCATGTACCCCCCGCCCCCTCCCTTATTTTTTTCTGTGGAATGTTGTAAACGTGTAAGGTCTTCCCGACTGGAGGCAGGGATGTAGCTGCCCGAGGATCGCGGCTCCGCCTATCGCCTGCTTATGCCGGTAGGGACTTGTGTTAACGGAGTGAATCCGGACCAGCCGCCAACTTGATCTCTTTTAAATCCGAGCTCTCGGCGATGGCGAGATCGGCGCATTGTTTGCAAATGTTATCGATGGGAAATCAGGGGAAACAGCTCCGCTCAATGAAAGCAGCACGATCACAGAGCCTCAGGACCTCTTCATGGGGGGCCGTGTTGGGGATTCCTTCGGGTCCTAAAGGCCAACGGAACGATCTCCTGGCTGTGACTAGTCTGGACGCGTCAGGGACCCATTCACCGTCTGTGCCTTTTTACCGTTTGGGGGAGCATTGTGTTTAGGTATTATCCATTAAAAAAAGAGACAATTCCTCTCCTTTCCTGAAGGTGGAGTACAGTTCCCCACGGTACTCCAGCCAAGTACCTCTCTCAAGTGTAAACGGAGGCGGGATTTTCGACTGTAGGGCATCACAGCCACACCGATCCTTCCTCACCTGGCGCCTCTACACGCTCATTTCCCAGCAGATTTATCCCTCAACCAACGCAACAAAAACAGATTATCTGGTCAATATCACATTGCTGTTTGTGGGAGCTTGCTGTGCGCAAATTGGCTGCCGCGTTTCCCACATTACAACAGTGACTGCACTTCAAATAGTACTTCATTGGCTGTAAAGCGCTTTGAGACGTCTGGTGATCGTGAAAGGCGCTATAGAAATGCAAGTCTTTCAGATAATGATGAGCAAAAACAAAATAATTACCTGTGAGGAAGACCATTTGGCCATCTCACTGAGAGGTTATGAAAATAACATTAGTCTGAAGATAAAAGAAATAGGAGATGAGAGTAAAGATCAGACCCAGGTCAGGAACAAGGGTAACTGAAACGGTCAGGGAACAAACACAGTTATAAAACAGAAGTATAAAAAGACTTAAAAATACAGTAAAAGGAACAACTATTAAAGACGAATTAAACTGCCTGTACAGCAATGTACACAGCATCCTAAATAAAACAGGGGACCCGGAGGCAATAATCCGTAGTGAGGAAGCAGATGTAGTAGGAATAACTGATACATGGCTACATAAAGAACAGGACTGGCAACTAAATATTGTAGGTTATAACAAAATCAGAAAGGATAGGGAAAGCAGAAGGGGAGGGGTAGCTGTACTAATTAGAGATAACATAATGGTAGTAGGAAAAAGGGACAGAACCAACAGAATGTTAGAAACAGAATCTATATGGATTGAAATAAAAGATAAGAGTGAATCAATCATGCTAATAGTGGTATATTACAGACCACCTAATCGTGGAAAGGAGGTGGAGGAAGAAAAATGTAAACAAATATGTGAAATGAGTGAAGGTCATAGAATAATAATCATGGGAGATTTTAACTCCCCCCAAATAAACTGGCAAGAAGAGGTAGTGAAAGGGGTAGAGGGAGTGCAGTATTTGCAATGTGTGCAGGACTCCTTTCTTACCCAGTATGTAAAAAGCCCAACAAGGGAGGGAGCACTGTTGGATCTGGTAATGGGAAATGAACCAGAACAGATAAGAGAAGTAAGTGTAGGGGAACATCTAGGCAATAACGATCACAACATAATAAGGGTTAAGATAAAGATTGAGAAGAACATTGCAGTGGGGAAAGAGTTAAAATAACGTTGCTGGTAGTTTCACTGAATGGTGTAAGAAAGACAGGTGCTAACATGAAGGGCCACATCCATAAAGATGCGGTCAAGATAGCTGACCTTTGAAGACTAAAAACAATTAAGTGGAGACAGGATGTTTAACATTTCAACTGCCCTTAAGAATTTTATTATCTAGGTTGCATTCCAAGTTATCTTTTAATCAGCGTACGGCAGTTTGAGTGAATGATTGAGGAGGCAGCTTACACATGTTTACCTTAGGACATGTAAGCAATCCGTAAAGGTGCATGCGGGCCAAGATCCAATCAGGTTGCAGGAATGAATTGTGCATCAGCCTGCCATGTGTATTTTAATGTATAAAAATGTAGTGTTTGCTGTAACAATTTGGAGAAGTCTCCTGGCATGCCAGTAGAGATTGTCTCCCCATCGGTGTAATAAAGACAACTTGACTATCGATCTGAAAACCTTGTGTCGAGTGTTGGTTTAAAATACTCCACAACAATTGGCACCACAAACAGGATCCACACGGACAGGAGGCACGGGCGAGTGAAGCTGAGCCAAAAACGTGAGTACTTTAAAATTACCACGTACAGTTAGGGCAAGGCAACACCGTCTCATGTCCACCGCCCCCCCCCCCTTGGAATCAAAGAACTAAAAGGTTTGAATCGATAAGTCAAGCGGTCTTGGGGTTCGGGCAAAACGCGTGGAAGTATAGGCGTGGTATGAGTTGCAAGTAGTGCAGAAAGTTTAAGCATACCTCTGACAACAAATAACCCAAACAAAATAAAATAGGTGAGTTGCAAGTAGTGCAGAAAGTTTAAGCATACCTCTGACAACAAATTACCCGAACAAAATTGTTGCAAGTACGGTCTCACTCTGCGAGAGTAAGTAAGAGAGGTACCTCTGACAACTCCAGTTGCAAGTACCATCTCACTCTGCGAGATTAAAGTAAGGGATGTACCGCTGACAACAATTAATCATGGGAAGTGAAAAACTCGACTGGGGAACGGAGGGGTCTCGGACATGCTATTTAGCGGACAAAAATAAAAGATTAATTGACAAAATGGTTAAAAATGATTGGCAACCGAATGACCCACCAGTAAAACAAAGAGAATGGTGGGCTAAGAAACAAAATTAAAGGAAGAAAAGGCCATCATTTTAGTGGCTCGTGCATATTATGAGTTGAGTAGACGTACTCGAATTTCGACCAAAAAAAGGGTGCCAGAATTGTACCCGAGTACCAGTAATTTAAGAAAGGGAATAAGGAAAAAATTAAAGTTTTACCGACAAGAAACTATTAGTTTCTGTCCAAAACAAGTAAAACACAAGGTTTGCTGAGTGAAAGGATCAGAAATGAATGTTGAAATCTCAGTTTGTGTAAAGTGTGGAAGTTTTCTGTCTTTGAAAGAAAGTGTCTATTGTGTTTGTTTTAGCTCCACCCACTCTTTTGTACAGAGAGCTAAAAGCTGTTTAACCCTTTGAAGACTTGTCTTGAATGATGGACAAGCGTGTGCTGTTTTGAGTTGTTAATTGTTTTACAAAAGATAAGTTTCAGCCTTGAAGTTACAGTTGCCAATCTGCCTGGAAGAAAATGAATTTGAATGTTTACAAGGCATGGGTGATTGTTTCTTTGTTAATGTGGCTTCTTTCTTTCTTTTCCAAGTTAGTTTAAAAAATTGATCTGGATTAAATTGGAGTTATGAGGTTAATTAACCTATTAAAACCAGACTTTTATTGTGGCCATGGTGAAATTCTGGTTGGTGTAAATTTGTGTGGACTGCATTGAATAAAGTAACTCTGTGAGAACATCCGATAGTGGCAAGTCCCTCTACAATATTTAATGGTCTGAAGCCAATGATTGTATCAGAGGATGCCAAAGGACACATGGGAGCATTACTAGCCACCCTCCAGGCACTTAAGAAAGCTAGTTTTAAACTGAACCCCAAAAAGGCACAGGTTGGACTGTCCAAAGTAAAGTATCTAGGGCACGAAATTAGCCAGGGGTATAAGGCACTCCCGCAGGAACAAAAGGCAGCCATAAAAGACATGCCAAGACCAGTGACCGTCCGGGGAGTAAGGAAAGTGTTGGGACTATTTAACTACTGCAGGAATTTTATATCAGACTTTGCAGGGAAAGCAGAGCCGATTCAACGGTTAGTTAAAGGGGGGAGACCCGCCACTGATAAGATAGAATGAGAATCGGAGCAGGACGAGGCTTATGCAAAATTAAAAGCAGCCCTGACGTCAGCACCCACACTAGGATTGCCAAATATAGTCAAACCATTCCATATATACTATAGTATAGACGGGAACTTCTAGAACGCCATAGCCACCCAAGAGTATGGGGGAGATATGAGGCCAATTGCCTATTACTCCACCCAACTAACCCTCGTGGCTAAAGGAATGGCGAGAGATGTGTGGCGGCCCTCGACTGCGCCGCATGGGCGGTGTGGATATGCGAGCCCGTCGCTATGTCAGGACAGCTGATATTACACATGCAACACACAGTGGTGGACCTGCTAAACACAGGTAAAATGAAGGCTGTATCAGACAGAAGGAGGACAGCTTGGAAAGCAGTATTGATACCCAAGGACCAATCAGTCCAGATTATAAGGGAACATAGAGTCAACCCCACAGAGGGAATGCTATCAGAGGGTGAGGCACACGAGTGTCAGTTAGTAATCGAAGAAGAGGTCAGAGGAACCGTATCAGAATCGCCCCTTGAAAATCCCGAAAACACCTTTTATGTAGACGGATCTCGCCGATATATAAATGGGGAGCCACACACTGGTTGGGCAGTAGTATCTGAGAACGGAGAAACAGTCACAAAGGAAGGGCTTGAAGGAGGAACCTCAGTGCAGGTAGCAGAACTAGTGGCTCTCACGGAAGCATTGAAATTGGCAAAAGGAAAATGAGTAAATATATACACAGACAGTAGGTATGCGTTTGGGGTAGTGCATGATTATATGACAGCATGGAATAGGAGAGGATATGTAACCTCCGGAGGAGGACAAATACAGCATGAGGAGGTAGTGAGAGACCTAGTAGAAGCAGTAAAATGAGCAGAAGAGGTAGCAGTGATTAAAATAAGGCACACCGCAAGATAGTGAGTGAGCAACAAAAAGGAAGTACGTACAAACATTGGATAATCAATTGAAGGAGCTCAAACAAGAAGTTAAAGAACAACAAGACATCAGAGATAAAAATACACAAAAGCAGGGGGCCTCGGAGCCCCTACCCAAGGTGGGCGAGCAGGTATTTGTTAAAATATTGCCAGAGAGATCGGGATTCTCACCTAGATGGACCGGACCATTTGAGGTTATCATGACCAGTGATACGTGCGCATGTATAGATATGAGGGGAAAAGGGAGATGGAAACATTGGACCCAATTAAAACGCTACAGCAATAACCCACCTGATCTTAAATCCCACAGGAACAATGGAATAAACACCGGAGATAAACTAACCTCTGGTGACGACCAGGCTTCTGCTTAATTTACAGGGAAACTTCACCATGAAGGTGGGATTACTGCTGGGACACGAAATAAGCAAAGGGACATCCCACATTAGACGACAAGTACATGATGAGGAAGCACCATGTTTTAATGGAACAGTCACATTCGGAGTCTCATCCACGGCTCCAAGTACACAGAAAGAAGAGACAAGCGAACCGAGGATGCTACAATGTCCAGATATGAAACCTGGACCTATGAATGGACTAGTATTATTTACTGAGGGAGAACAATTGTATGGTAACGTGAGACATGAAATTGTACCGGTGCTAAGGAACTTAACCATGTTACAATGGCCAGGATATTGTGAAAGGTTCACTGAAACTAGAGAATTATATGCATATATGATAAAGAATGTAATTAGCCAAGCTGCTGATGCGACAGGGGCCACTAGTTTCAGGGGACATGTTGCATTCCACCAAAGGATTAAGAGGAGCTTAGGAACCGATATACTCACGGAATAAACACGGGGACATCATTCATTAATGCCCTAGATATACAAGGAGTCCAGAGTAGCGTGGAACGACGACAAAGGGTAATACAACAGATTTTAGAGAAGGAAACTGGTTTGGTTCGACAAGGATCAGAGTTGGGAGGACACACGATAAGGAAATTACTCGAGGGAATCAAGGTTATAGAGGACCATGCTAGCATTATCAACAAACTAAACCATAGAGATGAGGAACAGACAAAAGACAGGGTAGGGCGAGGCTTGTGTCATGCCTATGGCCAATGGATCACCGGACAGATGAAACATAATCTGGCACAGATACAGCAAGGCGAGGTACCAGACTGGATTAACAGCACACAGCTCCATGGCCTGAGCCAGAATCCAGGCCCTCTGAGTGCTTGCACCCTCAAAGGGATGACCAGAGTATATCCGGTGATACAAAAATGTAAAGCAGAAGTGACAGCAATGATAGGCATGGTACTCCTGATACCAGTGGTGGGACTAGACACGACTCCATACCAACAGTACCAGGTAACAAACATAGGCAAAGTGAGGGGTGAGACATACCTCCAATACTATCCGATTGATACCTATGCCATCATGAAGAATGGTACTATGAGAGGAGTCTCCCTAAACGGATGCCATGGGAAAGGTATGCTTACGATATGCCCACATCCAGTAGGAGAAGGCCCTAAGGATGAGTGCGGCTATAATAAGACAGAGGGGTGTGTGTTGGAATTATCACATGTTGACCACCATCACACCCGCTCGGGATATAGAGACGAAGGGGAGTATTGTATAGCCACCACAGAGACTGAGTACCAATATAGTAACCTTGTATGTGCAATCACAATGCCCAACTTCTGCTTTACGCCAAAGATCCCTGTGACAATTGGACACACCAGATTGGTGTATGTACATTCAAGGGAGGAGATAAAACTAAATGTGTCGGATAATTTAAGGGACGAGTTGGTCAATTATGAAGATCCGGTAGGGGTCCCAATACCCTGCCTGCAAGAGGATCGGCAAGAAATAAAAGAGGATTTGAGTAAGATGGTGAAACAATACATAGTGTTGCAAAGGAATCTTAGGGAATTCGAAAAGGACATAGAGGTAGAGCTACAGGAAGTCCCGTGGTATGAGAAGCTGTGGGATTGGGGAATGAATGTCAACATACACCCATGGATCCGCATCATTTCTCATATATATTAGTGATAGTACAGTTAGTCATGGCTATAGGATGGGGAATAGCAGCATGCACCGCTTGTAAAAAGAAACGGACCAAACAAAGAGCTAAAGTGAGTCGGAAAGAGCTGGAAAACACAAGTTTGCTCTAAACATGATGGGTATGCAGGGCCTCCCGAACCAGCGACTGATCACCGCATGGGGCAGGAGGCACAGCGATGCTTCTACATGTGGTTTAACTTGGGCAGGGGCCAAGTACCAAAAGGGGGGATTGGAGTGGGGAAAGAGTTAAACTGACATCGCTGGCAGTTTCACTGAATGGTGTAAGAAAGACAGGGGCTAACATGAAGGGCCACATCCATAAAGAGGCGGTCAAGATAGCTGACCTTTGAAGACTAAAAAGCAATTAAGTGGAGACAGGATGTCCAGCATTTCAACTGCCCGTAAGAACTTTATTACCAAGGTTACATTCCAAGTTATCTTTTAATCAGCGTTCAGCAGTTTGAGTGAATGATTGAGGAGGCAGCTTACACATGTTTACCTTAGGACATGTAACCAATCCGTGAAGGTGCATGCGGGCCAAGATCCAATCAGGTTGCAGGAATGAATTGTGCATCAGCCTGCCATGTGTATTTTAATGTATAAAAATGTAGTGTTTGCTGTAACAATTTGGAGAAGTGTCCTGGCACGCCAGTAGAGATTGTCTCCCCACCGGTGTAATAAAGACTACTTGACTATCGATCTGAAAACCTTGTGTCGAGTGTTGGTTTAAAATACTCCACAACAAACATAAATAAGACAAAGACCAAAGTAATAAATTGGAAAAAGCTGATTTTAAATGGATGCAAATGGAACTAGGGAAAATAAACTGGAAAAATTTACTGACAAAAAAAGAAATAGAACAGCAGTGGGAAACATTTAAAACAATAAAGTACAGGAGAATTATATCTAATTAAAAATCAAGAACAAACTAGCCAGTCATGATACACCATGATAAATAAAGAAATAAGGGCAAAATTGAAAATAAAGAAAAAGGCATACACTAAGTACAGAGACAACAAAGGAGAGAATGACAAAAGGGAATACAAAAAGGTTAGGAAAGAAGTCAAAAAAGAATTAGGAAAGAAAAGAGAAACTACAAAATTAAATTATCAAGGAATATAAAATGAAATAGTAAAGTATTCTACAGATAGCAACAAAAGAAATATCAGGATAGGGATAGGGCCACTAAGGGATACACATGATAAACTCATAGATAATGACAGTGAAATGGCAGAAGTATTGAATAATGACTTTGCCTCAGTATTTACCGGGGAGACTAACATGGTGGAGATGACATTAGAAGAGATCAAAAAAGATATCAAGACATTTAAGATAGAAAAGGGGGGTAATTGATAAACTAATCAAACTCAGAGAGGATAAAACCCCTGGCCCGGATGGATTGCAACCGCACATATTAAAATAAGTTAGGGAGGAGATAGCAGAGGCACTGTTACATATATAAAAATTCATTAGAAAAGGGACTAGTGCCAGAAGACTGACAGACAGCTGATGTGATTCCTATATTTTAAAAGGGAGATAGAACAATTCCAGGGAACTATAGACCAATTAGCTTAAAGTTGGTGGTAGGAAAGATAATGGAATCCTTACTCAAAGACATAATAGAAAAACATCTAGAAACTGAAAATATAATAAAGAGTAGTCAGCATGGATATCAAAAGGGAAGGTCATGATGGACCAACCTTAGTGAATTCTTTGAAGAAGTAACAGAAAGAGTAGATAAAGGTAATGCAGTAGACATAATATATTTGAATTTTCAAAAGGCCTTCAATAAGGTACCGCATAGTAGACTCATGACTAGGGTCAGAACATGTGGAGTCAGGGTACAAGTAGCAGAATGGAGAGCAAGCTGGCTACAAAACAGAAAACAAAGAGTAGGAGTTAAAGGTAATTACTCAGACTGGCAAAAAATGGGAAGTGGTGTTCCACAAGGATCGGTGCTGGGACCACTGCTGTTCATTATTTACATAAACGATTTGAACTCAGGAATAGGAAGTTTGCGGATGACACCAAATTGGGGGGTGTATTTAATACAGAGGAGGACTGCGACAAAATACAGGAAGACATTAATAAACATTAATAATAGGATTAAAAGCCAACAAATCCCATGGACCTACATCCTAGGGTTTTAAAAGAGGTGGCTGCAGAGATAACGGATGTATTGGTTTTGATCTTCCAGAATTCCCTAGATTCTATGTAATATATGTTATAACTATCAGGAAAGATTGAACAGGCTGGGGCTCTTCTCTAGAAAAGAGAAGGCTGAGGGGTGACCTGATAGAGGTCTTTAAGATCATGAACGGGTTCCATAAGGTAGACATAGGGAAGATGTTTCCACTTGTGGAGGGTAGAAAACGAGGGACCATAAATATAAGATAGTCACTAATAAATCCACGGGGAATTCAGGAGAAACTTCTTTATCCAGAGAGTGGTGAGAATGTGGAACTCGCTACCACAGGGAGTGGGTGAGGCGAATAGCACAGATGCATTTAAGGGGAGGCTAAATAAATGCATGAGGGAGAAAGGAATAGAGGGATATGTTGATCATTAGATGAAGAGGGGTGGGAAGAGGCTCGTGTGGAGCATAAACACTGGCACAGACCCGTTGGGCTGAATGGCCTGTTTCTGTGCTGTAGACTCAATGTAATTCATCCATCCAGAGATCCTAACATTCCTTCCATTAGAGCATCCAATTGTTTCTTAAGTGATTCCAGGGTTTTTTCCTTTACTGCTCTATCTGGAAGTTTGTTCCACATTTGGATCACTCTTTGTGTGAATAAGGATTTCCTGATATCTGTCCTAAAATTACCCTTGACTAGTTTGAACCTGTGCCCCCTGGTTTTACTCCTGCAGTTTAATTTAAATAAAATTCTGGGTTAACTTTCTCCATACACTTAACAGTCTGATATTCCTCTAAAAGATCGTCTCACAGTTGCCTCCTTTCCAGGCTGAAAATCCCCAGTCTCTCCAGTGTTTCCCCATACCTCTGACCCCTGACCCTGGGGATCACTCTCGTGGCTCCTCTCTGCTCTGCCTCCAGTGCTCGAATGTCTCTCTCGTTTCTTGGCGACCACAACTGGACACAGTGCTCAAGGTGGGTCTGACCAGAACTGGACACAGTGCTCAAGGTGGGTCTGACCAGAACTGGACACAGTGCTCAAGGTGCGGTCTGACCAGAACTGGACACAGTGCTCAAGGTGGGTCTGACCAGAACTGGACACAGTGCTCAAGGTGGGTCTGACCAGAACTGGACACAGTGCTCAAGGTGCGGTCTGACCAGAACTGGACACAGTGCTCAAGGTGGGTCTGACCAGAACTGGACCCAGTGCTCAAGGTGCGGTCTGACCAGAACTGGACACAGTGCTCAAGGTGGGTCTGACCAGAGCCCTGTAGAGTTTGATCGCGGCCTCCTCTGATGTACATTCTACTGTTACCTGTGTAGTTCAACATCCTATTGGCTTTGTTGACTGCTGCTTTGCATTGGTTGGTCCTGTTTAATGGCAAGTTTATTAAGATTCCTGGGTCTCTTATGGTTTAATCCTCAGCTCTTTTAACATCATTCATGGAGTAAGCTTGTCCAATTTTCCTTCCTAGGTGCAGCTGTTTATATTTGTCTGCATTAAACTTTATCTGCCATAGTTTTTGCCCAGTGACATATTTGGTCCAACTCATACTGTCATTTCTGCCAATTCCACTACGTCATTAAGTTTGGCTGTGAATCATTTGCAGTGAGTTTCTGAATCCAGGTCATTGATGTAAATTAGCAACATTTGTGGTTCCTGCACTGAGCCCAGGACCAGCTCCCCCCCCCAACCCCCCCACTCAGTGTTCCCCCCCACCCCGTGCTTCCCCCCACTCCGACATAACTCCTCTAATGAGGACTCCATCGTTCCTACCCTTCAGCCAAGTTTCCTATCCATTCCCAGGGTTTACCCTGAATCCCCACAACTTTGAGTTTAATGAATAGCCTTTCATGTGGAACTTTATCAAAAGCCTTTTGGAAGTTGTTACCATTTCACTGGGCTTCCCTCTTGGGTTGTCATTTCCTCAAAGTTGTCGAGGAGTTTGATCAGACAGGATCGTCCCCGTCTCAATTTGTGCCGACTGCTGTTAACCAGGTTATTGTTGGACCGACAATCCTCCAGTTTACTCCTGATAATCAATTCCTTTATTTTCCATGGAATGGAGAGAAGACTAATGAGTCTGTAGTTGCCGGTGTCTGTTTTGTCCCCCAATTTAATTCTGGGCAGCACATTAGCCTGATTCCAGTCTACTGGCACCTCCCCAGTGCCCAATGATTCCCTCATGAAGACTGTCAGCACCTCACAAATCTCCTCCCTGCTCTCTCCCACATTCAGGGATAAATACCATGGGATTTATTTGCTTTTATTCCAGATAGACTGTCTCAGACTTCCATCTCATTTATAGCGAAGTCATTAATTATATTTGGGATATCTTTGTTTGGAGAGGGTATGTTGTTTTTGTTTTCCCTTCGGGATACTTGAATGAAGTAATCATTCAACATATTTACTAGTTTGTGCTCATCCTTTTTTCAATAACAATAACTTGCATTTATATAGTGCCTTTAACGTAGTAAAATGTCCCAAGGCACAAAACGTTTCAAGCCCATTTGCAACTTTTATAGTTTTCGCCTCTTCTCTGACTCCGCTCTTAAGTGAAAGTGTTGTGGACTGAAATATTTCTTTACTTATGCTTAACCTCTGCTGCTGTGCCTTTTTCTAGGTCTTTTTGTCCTTCTGGTCACTGTATTAACATGTTTCTGCATTTTCTTATATTCATCCCAATGAACTTCTTTCTCATCTCTTCCTGTAAAATTTTTACAGGCCAATTATCCTCTTTATCTCACTTTTAATTAGTTTATTAATCCATTTAGGGTCACATTTGCTTAGTTGGTTGGTTTTGGGAATGTATTTAACTTGCATTCTCAGCATTATACCTTTAAAGGTGTTCCACTTGCCTTCTACTAAAGTGTTGTTGAACAACTTTCACCAATGTATTTGTTTTGTTGTTCCCTCATTTCAGCGAGGTTAGCCCTGTTGAAGTTATATACCTGGCTCCTGACTCCCAGATCATGTTAAAACTTTTTGTGGTATATATCAATGATCTAGACTTGAATATAGGGGGTATGATTAAGAAGTTTGCAGATGATACTAAAATCAGCTGTGTGGTTGATACTGAAGAAGGAAGCTGTAGACTGCAGGAAGATATCAATAAATTGGTCAGGTGGGCAGAACAGTGGCAAATGGAATTCAATCCGGAGAAGTGTGAGGTAATGCATTTGGGGAGGGCTAACAAGGAAAGAGAATACACATTAAATGGTAGGACACTGAGTAGTGTAGAGGAACAAAGGGACCTTGGAGTGCATGTCCACAGATCCCTGAAGGTAGCAGGCCAGGTAGATAAGGTGGTTAAGAAGGCATACGGAATGCTTGCCTTTATTAGCTGTGGCATAGAATACAAGAGCAGGGGGGTTATGCTTCAACGGTATAAAACACTAGTTAGGCCTCAGCTAGAGTACTGCGTGTAGTTCTGGTCACCACATTACAGGAAAGATGTGATTGCACTAGAGAGGGTACAGAGGAGATTTACAAGGATGTTGCCGGGAGTAGAGAATCTTAGCTATGAGGAAAGACTGGATAGGCTGGGTCTGTTTTCCTTGGAACAGAGGAGGCTGAGGAGAGACCTTATTGAGGTGTATAAAATTATGAGGGGCCTAGATAAAGTGGATAGAAAGGACCTATTTCCCTTAGCAGAGGGGTCAAAAACCAGGGGGCACAGATTTAAAGTAATTGGTGGAAGGTTTAGAGGGGATTTGAGGGGAAATTTCTTCACCCAGAGGGTTGTGGGGGTCTGGAACTCACTGCCTGAAAGGGTGGTAGAGGCAGAAACCCTAACCACATTTAAAAAGTACTTGGATGTGCACTTGGGATGCTGTAACCTGCAGGGCTACGGACCAAGAGCTGGGAAGTGGGATTAGGCTGGATAGCTCTTTGTTGGCCGGCGTGGACACAATGGGCCGAAATGGCCTCCTTCCGTGCTGTAACTTCCTATGATTCTATGATTTATCATTTTGAACCCTGGCTGACCTCCCCCACCCCTTGCACAGCCTGCTGAATTATGTTGTGTTGTTTCAGCTGCCATGCCAGCTGAAAATAGTCACTACAGAAGTTAACTTTTTAAATGCAAGTTATTTCTTCTTTTAAAATACTTAAAATTTCAGTCAACTTTAAACTCACAAACTCCTGAAAATTGTGAATCTATTAAAAAAAATTGGATTAAAATATATGATTTAACCACGTCATAGAGGGAAAAATTCGGTTGATTGGCGCTAACGGGGCGCAAAGCAACTCGCGCCTGGGCGTGGCGCTGCTAACGCCTCCTGCAAAATTCAGCGGGAGGTTAGCGGCGGCGGTAACCGTTAGCGCCCCGCGGCACTGCGCCGCCGGCGATTACATCACCGCTGTGTGATGTGCTCGCGCCCCGGCTGCGATCTTCGGTAGCGCTCCCTGACTTAACGCTGGATGCTATGTCCGACGGGGTCAGGGGGGGCCTACCTGCGGCCGGGACGGCGCTAATTAAAGGCGAGGTGCCGGGCGGCCATTTTTGTTGCTGGCTGCCTGCCAGCACCTGCCCCCTCTGCCATCCCCTGTCCTCCTCAGCAGCCCCCCCCCCCCACAGAGTGCCGGCCGCGCTCCGTGAGCCCGGCACTCCTCTTGAGTACCGGGCTCTTTTGCCGGCACTCCCGATCCCTGGTGGCCCAGCTGGGCCCCGGGACACACTGCGCTAGGCCCCTCCCCTTTAAGAAGTTAGCGCAAGGGAAAAGGAAGAAAGAAGGAGTGGCTATATACTCAAAAACGTGGGGCAGAAATTAGGCTTGCCACGGGTGAGTACGCGCTGTGTACTCACCCGTAGACGGAACGAAAGTGCCGGTTTCTTGCATGCACTGCGCATGCGCGGGAAACTGGCACTTCCGTTCCCCTGAAGGAAGGGGTTCAGAGGTCGAACGCGCACGCCGGAGGGCCAGCACGTTCGCCTCGCACTTCGGGTTTTTTTACAGGTTCCTCCGTGAAGGTAAGCACGGAGAAGATACACATTGAAAAAGGAGGCGCAAGGCCTTCTTTTAACAAGGTAAGTGTTGATTTTATTAAAATTTAAAAAAATTTTTCACAGATTTATCTTTTTTATTACTTTAAAGAAAGGTAAGTTTAGTTTTAACCCCGTTAAAAAGTGTAATTAATTTTTTCAAAAATTTAAATTTTTGTTTAAAATAGTTAATTAATGTAATTTATAGTTGTTTTAAAAAGGTGATGTTTTTAAAAAATTTATTTGTAGTTTTAGGGATGTTTTGGGGCCGATCTGTATTCATAGATTTGACAGGTCTTCAATAAAAGATGGTCTGCTGCCATTGGCTCTCCATGGCCCACGTGATCCCAGGGGACGCATCGCACTAACTACGCCCCTGGGATACACAAGCACTGCGCGCCGGCAGTTGGAGGAGGCCCAATATCCGAATTCCTCGTGGGCCCAGGGGTCAACGGCAGGCGCGGTAGGTAGGTAGGTGCGCGCGCGATCCTTGCACCCTGCGGGAAGCTAGGGAGACGAATTTCTGGCCCAATAATCACAATGCAGAAAAATGCACAAATGTGCTAACAGACACACACACTGCCGGACTGGTTTTATGGAATCTGCTGCCCCCTAGTGTTGAACTCCCTGATAGAAGCGATGGGTTGCTCGTGCAGGATAAAAGTGTGCAATGTGGGTTGTAGCTAAGCAGTTTTGCTGTTCCAGAATCAGGGGCATACTGGCCATATGGGAATTTGGGAACTTTCCCGCAAGTGCCCCGTGAATGAGACGAGAAGGTTGTCCTATGAGGAGAGATTGAGTAGATTGGGCCTATACTCTCTGGAGTTTAGAAGGATGAGAGGTGATCTCATTGAAAAATATAAGATTCTGAGGGGGATTGACAGGGTAGATGCTGAGAGGTTGTTTCCCCTGGCTGGAGAGTCTAGAACTAGGGGGCATAGTCTCAGGATAAGGGGCCGGCCATTTAAGACTGAGATGAGGAGGAATTTCTTCACTCAGAGGGTGGTGAATCTGTGGAATTCTCTGCCCCAGAGGGCTATGGATGCTGAGTCTTTGAGTATATTCAAGGCTGAGATCGATAGATTTTTGGACACTAGGGGAATCAAGGGATATGGGGATCAGGCGGGAAAGTGGAGTTGAGGTCAATGATCAGCCATGATCTTATTGAATGGCGGAGCAGGCTCGAGGGGCCGTATGGTCTACTCCTGCTCCTAATTTTTATGTTCTTATGAAAGCTCATTGACCTGAAACATTAACCCTCTGTTTCTCTACAGATGCTGCCTGACCCGCTGAGTATTTGCAGCATTTTCTGTTCTTATCACTTTTCTGACCAGTGTTTCCTGTGACCCTGGTTGGTTCTATCTGAAAGGGGCTAGCTCAACCCTGTCTGCCACCCTCAGTGGATCTTCTCCCCTGCCCTTTATTCCCAAGCTGGACAGGATACCAGCAGTTTGACCTCTGACCCTCTTCCTGTCTAGTGATTGGCCAGTAGGGAAACCAATTTAACTGGCTGCTCCCCCACCCCCCAGAGTTGGGGTTCCTTGAAACTAGCTCCTACTGAGCTTAAGTAAGTAGTGGATGGTCCGCGGGAAGAGCGGGATGATTTCCATTGTCTAAGGTAGAATTGGGATGTGAGAGGCATCATTTCACAAGCACATTCGCCGAGCTTTAGTACACATCCCCCGGCTCTTCCCGCAATGGCAAGGGTACAGAGTTTGTGGCAGGGGCTGAAGATGATGGCTTCGGTGTTCCAAAGGTTTATCTGAAGGAACTTGCAGCTCAGCCAAGACCGGATGTCAGACAAACAGTCTGACAGCACAGAGACAGTGGAGGGGTTGAGAGAGGTTGGCGGAGAGGTAGAGCTGGGTGTCGCCAGAGCAGACCTGGCAGCTGATCCCATGTCTGCGGATGATGTCACCAAGGGGCAGCAGGTAGATGAAGAAGAGGAGGAGGCCATGGATGGATCCCTGGAGGTGAAGATGCAGGTGTTGGAAGAGAAGCCATCGCTGGAGATGCTCCAGCTACAATTGGGCAGTCCTACTGAGCTGGATAACAGAGGAGAGGCATTGGAGGAAAACGATGGGGTCGACCAGGTCAAAGGCCGCAGAAAGGTCGTGAAGGATGAGAAGGGACAATACACAACAGTGACAGTCACAGAGAATGTGGTTTGTGACTTTGGTTAGAGGGGTTTCGGTGCTGTGCGGTAAAAACCTGATTCGAATGGGGAGTGGCGGGAGAGCTGAGCATGAATTTGGGAGGCAATGGCTCATTTAAGGACCTCGGCAATGAAAGGGAGGTAGGAGATGGGACGGTAGTTTGCAAGGAGAAGGTGTCAAGGGTGGCTTTTTTGAGGAGAGTGTGATAACGGCAGTTTTGAAAGGGAAGGAAGATCATTAAATATGTCAGTTAGCAGGGGGGGGGGGGGGGGGGGGCCAGGAAGGCACATTGGGTGGTCAGGAGCAAGATACTGTGAATGCTGGAAATCTGAAATAAAAACAGAAAATGCTGGAAATACTCAGCAGGTCAGGCAGCACTTGTGGAGAGAGAAACAGAGTTAACGTTTCAGGTCGCTGACCTTTCATCAGAACTGGAAAAAGTTAGAGATATAACAGATTTTAAGCAAGTTCAGAGTCAGGGAAGGGGGGGGGGGGGCGAGGGGAGGAAAGAGCAAAAGGGAAGGTCTAGAAGAGGTGTAAATGGGGATGACAGAATCATCAACAACTGCCATCTGAGAAAATGGGGGCAAAGGTTACGATCTGAAATTGTTGAACTCAATGTTGAGTCTGGAAGGCAGTAAAGTGCCTAATCGAAAGATGAGGTGTTGCTTCCAGGTGAACAGCGATTTACTTGTACTTCTTGCAATTTAGTATACTGTACTCACTGCTCACGATGCGGTCTCCTCTGCATTGGGGAGACCAAACGCAGATTGGGTGACCGCTTTGTGGAACACCTTCGTTCAGGTGTAGTGTCAGCTGTGGCTCAGTGAGCAGCACTGGGATCCAGGGCAATTTGGCACATTGGATCCAAAATTGGCTTAGTGGCAGGAAGCAGAGGGTGATGGTCGAAGGTTGTTTTTGTGACTGGAAGCCTGTGTCCAGTGGTGTACCGCAGGGATCGGTGCTGGGTCCTTTGCTGTTTGTAGTGTACATTAATGATTTAGATATGAATGTAGGAGGTATGATCAGTAAGTTCGCAGATGACACAAAAATTGGTGGAGTGGTAAATAGCGAGGAGAGACGCCTCAGGCTACAGAACGATATAGATGGGTTGGTTAGATGGGCAGAACAGTGGCAAATGGAATTTAACTCTGAAAAGTGTGAGGTGATGCATTTTGGGAGGACTAACAAGGCAAGGGAATACACAATGAATGGTAGGACCCTAGGAAGGACAGAGGATCAGAGGGACCTTGGTGTGCATGTACATAGATCCCTGAAGGCAGCAGGACAGGTAGATAAGGTGGTTAAAAAGGCATATGGGATACTTGCCTTCATTAGCTGAGGCATAGAATATAAGAGCAGGGAGGTTATGATGGAGCTGTACAAAACGCTAGTTAGGCCACAGCTGGAATACTGTGTGCAGTTCTGGTCGCCACACTATAGGAAGGATGTGATTGCATTGGAGAGGGTGCAGAGGAGATTCACCAGGATGTTACCTGGGCTGCAGTGCTTCAGCTATGAAGAGAGACTGGACAGGCTGGGGTTGTTTTCCTTAGAACAGAGAAGGCTGAGGGGGGACCTGATTGAGGTGTACAAAATTATGAGGGGCATAGATAGGGTAGATAGAAAGGAACTTTTCCCCTTAGTAGAAGGGTCAATAAACAGGGGGCATAGTTTCAAGGTAAGAGGCAGGAGATTTAGAGGGGATTTGAGAAGAAACTTTTTCACCCAGAGGGTGGTTGGAATCTGGAACTCACTGCCTGAAAGGGTGGTAGAGGCAGGAACCCTCACAACATTCAAGAAGCATTTAGATGAGCACTTGAAACGCCATAGCATACAAGGCTACGGACCAAGTGCTGGAAAATGGGATTAGAATAGACAGGGCTTGATGGCCGGCGCGGACACGATGGGCCGAAGGGCCTCTTTCTGTGCTGTATAACTCTATGACTCTATGACACTCTCGCCTCTGAGTCAGAAGGTTGTGGGTTCAAGTCCCACTCTAAGGACTTAAGCACAAAAACCTAGCTGACACACCCAGTGCAGTACTGAGGGAGTGCTGCACTGTCAGAGGTCCCATCTTTCGGATGAGACGTTAAACAGAGGCCCCGTCTACTCTCTCAAGTGGATGTAAAAGATCCCATTGGCACTATTTCAAAGAAGAGCAGGGGAGTTATTGTCCTGGCCAATATCTATCCCTCAATCAACATAACAAAAAACAGATTATCTGGTCATTATCACAGTGCTGTTTGTGGGAGCTTGCTGTGCGCAAATTTGCTGCCGTGTTTCCTACATTACAACAGTGACTACACTCCAAGAGTACTTCATTGGCTGTAAAGCACTTTGAGACATCCAGTGATCGTGAAAGGCGCTATAGAAATCCAAGTCTTACTTTCTTTCAGTCCGTAAGTGTGACCCCGAGCTTCTGATTGCCTGTCACTTTAATTCTCCACTCCACTCCCACTCTGACCTCGGCCTCTTACACTCTTCCAATGAAGCACAACGTAATCTCGAGGAACAGCACCTCATCTTTCGATTAGGCACTTTACAGCCTTCTGGACTCAACATTGAGTTCAACAATGTCTGACTATAACCTCTGACCCTGTTTTTTCAGATGGCAGCTGTTGATGATTCTGCTATTCCCATTTACACCTCTTCTCGACTTTTTTTTCTTTACTTGTCCCATTACCCACCCCCCCTTTCGCCTTGCACCATCATCCCTTGTCATTTAATCACTCCTGCCTTCCACCCTATCACAGACCTTCCCTTTTGTTCTTTCCTCCCCTCCCACCTTTCCCTGCCCCTGCACTTGCTTAAAACCTGCTATATGTCTAAATTTTCCAGTTCTGACGAAAGGTCATCGACCTGAAACGTTAACTCTGTTTCTCTCTCTCCACAGATGCTGCCTGACCAGCTGAGTATTTCCAGCATTTTCTGTTTTGATTTGGGTGGTCAGGGGTTTAGTGGGAATGGCGTAGAGGGAGCAGGAGGTGGGCCGTATAGATGAGATGAGCATGGAGAGGGCATGGGGGAGATAGAAGAGAAACTAGAGAGACACAAAGATGAAGGTTGAGGGATAAGGTGGGGGGGCCTTGGGGGAAGTTTGGTTTGGTGGCTTTGGGGAAGGAGGAAAGCAACAGAGGCTTCTGAACAGATTGTCTCTATCTCAGTGACAAAGAAACCCATTAGTTCCTTACCCTTGTTGGTGAGAAGAAAGAACTTGCATTTCTATAGCGCCCTTCACCACCTCAGGATGTCCCAAACACTTTACAGCCAATTAAGTACTTTTGAAATCTAGTCACTCTTGTGATGAAGGAAACGTGGCAGCCAATTTGCACACAGCAAGATCCCACAAACAGCAATGTGATAATGACATAGGACTACACAGGATATACGGCACAGAAACAGGCCATTCGGCCCATCCAGTCCATGCTGGCGTTTATGCTCCACTCGAGCCTCCTCCCGTCTTTCCTCATCTGACTCTATCAGCATCACCCTCTATTCCCTTCTCCCTCATATGCTTATCTAACCACCCCTTAAATGCATCTATACGATTTGCTTCAACCACTCCCTGTGGTAGCGAGTTCCACATTCTCACCCCTCTCTGGGTAAAGATGTTTCTTCTGAATTCCCGAATTGATTTCTTGGTGACTATCTTGTGTTGATGGCCTCGAGTTATGCTCTTCCCCACAAGTGGAAAGAGGGATAAATATTGGCCAGGACAATTATTGAGGGTGGAGGAGTTTAAGGAGATGGGCTGGTAGTGGAGAATTGACGCCTGGGCTTAACAGCATGATCCTGGATTAGTGGCAGTTTTGGTACAGGAGAGTAAGGTTGGGGAGCTCGATATGGATGGCTCAACCAATTGTGTGGAGGATCCATTTGTTTGCACCCCATTAGAGAGGAAAGAAGAGAACCATACCAGGGAGAAAGACTTGGATGGGAGACAGTGACAGGTTTGCTGGGGACAAGCGCATCAAGAGTGGAGGTGAGGGAGGGGCTGTCCACAGCTGCAGAGGTGTTTGGAGAATAGAGGACCACACGCTAGGCTGTTGCAGTTCTGAGTGACTTGGAGGAGAGACTTTTCCAGGAGTGGATGCGGAAAGAATTGGGGTTGGAAGGATGTAGGTGGGTGTGGATGGTGAAGGATACAAGGAAGTGGTTGGAGATTGACTTGGGAGATATGGCTGGGTCGGAGTTCCTGGGCTCCAGACGGTTGAGGTGGAGGCACACTTGCCTTTCTTGCCTCGGTCTACAATCCTCTTCATCCTCCAAATCCAGGAGAGTCATTGTCAGGCCCAGTGTAACGGCCATACTGAGCCGTGCGATTGGAGCTGGTGCCAGGAGCAGTGCTGTATCTGACATCTCTGTAAACTATGTACCAGGATAAGAGCAATAAGGCAGTGAGTGGGAAAAATTCTGGAAAGGGAGGGAAAGCAACCAGAAACTCTGAGTTGTTTTGGGCTCCTCCCGGAATGCTGCTCTGGGGGACAGATCGCATCCGTGGTAGGAGTTCTTGGGACAGTTTCTCGAGATCAGTATTTCTAATCTCATCACAGTTCGGAACATTTTACTCTGTATCTAACCCTGTGCTGTACCTGCCCTAGGAGTGTTTGATGGGACAGTGTAGAGGGAGCTTTACTCTGTATCTAACCCGTGCTGTACCTGCCCTGGGAGTGTTTGACGGGACAGTGTAGAGGGAGCTTTACTCTGTATCTAACCCGTGCTGTACCTGCCCTGGGAGTGTTTGATGGGACAGTGTAGAGGGAGCTTTACTCTGTATCTAACCCATGCAGTACCTGCCCTAGGAGTGTTTGATGGGACAGTGTAGAGGGAGCTTTACTCTGTATCTAACCCGTGCTGTACCTGCCCTGGGAGTGTTTGATGGGAAAGTGTAGATGGAGCTTTACTCTGTATCTAAACCCCTATAGCTGGGAGTGTTTGGGACAGAGTGGAGGGAGATGTGCTCTATTTAAAGCTGTTCTGGGGCGAGCACAAAACGTTCGAAACCTTTTAACAATTCCCTGGAGTTGGAATTTAAAAAAAGTTGCGTCGATGGCTGGGCGGGCTCTAGGACCCTGTCTGCCTCTCTCTTGGATCTCCTGCAGGGCCTGTCCATGTCAGCTCCCGAGCTACGTGCAGGCAGTCAGGAGCGGGGAGGGGAATGGGAATGGAGATGGAGCGGGGCCGGCGGTGCAGCGTGGCCTGGGCCGTGCTCCTCCTGAGCGGCGTGCTGCTGGCGGAAGCCCAGTACGAGAAGTACAGTTTCCGCAGCTTCCCAGAGAGCGAGCTGGTGCCGCTGGACTCGGCTCTCCGCTACTCTCAGGAGCAGCACGCCGCCGGCAACTGGAGGGAGAGCATCAAGTACCTGGAGCTCAGCCTGCGCCTCCACCGCCTGCTGCGGGAGAGCCAGGCTCACTGCAACAGCAACTGCAGCCTGGCCCAGGCCAGCCAGCAGCGCCCGTCTCCCGGCCACTTCAGCGAGCTGCAGGCCTTCGCTCAGCTCCTGCGCCGGGCCGTGTGTCTCAAGAGTTGCAAGCGGTCCCTGGCCGTCTTCAAACTGCCCTACCCGCAGAGAGAGATCCTGCAGCATTTCGAGACTCGGAGCCCCTACAGATACTTGGAGAATGCCTACTTCCAGGTAGGAATCCCAGCAAGTGCAACATTGTGTCAATATAATGGTTAGTTACACTAGCATTACAATGTATCCATTAATGGGAATGTATCATCAGATTAGATACATTACAACCATTAAATAAAGTACATTGTAACCATTAACTGGAATACATTGTAATCATTACATGGAAATACAAGATATTATCATTCGAGCAATTGTATTGCACACAGGCACCGTTTAGAATCCGATTGATTCTCGGTTTTGTGTTGAACTGTGTGTGGAGTTGGGAGGTGGGGGCTTGGGGCTTATTGACTGTTGAAAGCCGGAGTGACATTTCAATTAAACTTTTTAAATCGTCGGGTTCTCTATCTAATTTGACATGCGCTGCAATCTGCGCTTTTATCCCAGTTTAAAGCCTGAAAAAGTTCTATGGTAATCAGCAAATACATGAGAAAGTTCTGAAAGTTTGAGCCCTGCCCCTGATCTTTCAGATGGTGATTTGATGCAAATTCTAACCAGTCTAAATAAACAGGACCAGAGGGATACTGAGCTGGGTTTGATCAGTTCATTACAGCTCATTAACTGTATCCCTTCCCCCTCTCCTCCAGCCCTTCTCTCCTTCCCCTTCTCTCCTTCCCCTTCTCTCCTTCCCCCTCTCTCCTCCAGCCCTTCTCTCCTCCAGCCCTTCTCTCCTTCCCCCTCTCTCCTTCCCCCTCTCTCCTTCCCCCTCTCTCCTCCAGCCCTTCTCTCCTTCCCCCTCTCTCCTCCAGCCCTTCTCTCCTTCCCCCTCTCTCCTCCAGCCCTTCTCTCCTTCCCCTCTCTCCTCCAGCCCTTCTCTCCTTCCCCCTCTCTCCTCCAGCCCTTCTCCCTTCCCCCTCTCTCTCCTCCAGCCCTTCTCTCCTTCCCCTCTCTCCTCCAGCCCTTCTCTCCTTCCCCCTCTCTCCTCCAGCCCTTCTCTCCTTCCCCCTCTCTCCTCCAGCCCTTCTCTCCTTCCCCCTCTCTCCTCCAGCCCTTCTCTCCTTCCCCCTCTCTCCTCCAGCCCTTCTCTCCTTCCCCCTCTCTCCTCCAGCCCTTCTCTCCTTCCCCCTCTCTCCTCCAGCCCTTCTCTCCTTCCCCCTCTCTCCTCCAGCCCTTCTCTCCTTCCCCCTCTCTCCTCCAGCCCTTCTCTCCTTCCCCCTCTCTCCTCCAGCCCTTCTCTCCTTCCCCCTCTCTCCTCCAGCCCTTCTCTCCTTCCCCCCTCTCTCCTCCAGCCCTTCTCTCCTTCCCCCTCTCTCTCTCTATCCCGCCCTCCGCCGCTTGATTTCCGCTCAGTCTGGAAGCGGCGACTGTCTGTCGGCGAATCTCTTTGTTCACAGCTGTCGGTTTCCTTGTGTGGGATGAGTTTTTCTCTGGGAGTATTTGGCCAGTTCTCGCTCTGTGTTCTATCCCCTCCCCAACCTAGTGCAGTGTGATTTATGGAGTCAGTGTCGGGCTGTGTGGAAAATGCCACGTCCCCGCTCTGAGCTGGGCTCCTCCCGCCTGTGGTGAGGGGCTTGTGACTGACGGCTCGCTCCATTCACACAGCCTCTGGAGCAGCCACTCGCCCCACACCTGCTCCAACACTTGTATCGGAGAATCGACAGAACTGTAAGATGTCCCACTAAAAGCACTCGGACAAAATGCCGTGAATTACATAGAATTACACATAATTACATAGAATTTACAAGAACAACCAGCGCCTTTAACTGGTAAACCATCCACAGGAGCGATTATCAAACACAATCTGACACCGAGCCACAAGGAGAAATTAGGACAGCTGACCAAAAGTTTGGTCACAGAGGTCGGTTTTAAGGAGCGTCCTAAAGGAGCAGGGAGAGGTTTAGGGAGGGAATTCCAGAGCTTAGGGCCCAGGCAGCTGAAGGCACGGCCGCCAATGGTGGAGCGATGGAAATCGGGGATGCGCAAGAGGCCAGAATTGGAGGAGCGCAGAGATCTCTGGGTGGGGGTGGGGTTTGTGGGGCTGGAGGAGATTGCAGAGATAGGGAGGGGCGAGGAGGCCATGGAAAGATTGAAAACAAGGATGAGAATTTTAAAATTGAGGCACTGCCAGACCCGGAGCCAATGTAAGTCAGCGAGCACAGGGGATGATGGGTGAACGGGACTTGGTGCACAGAAGGCGGCCATTCAGCCCATCCTGCCTGTGCTGGCTCTCTGAAAGAGCTTTCCCTTAAACCCATTCCCCTGCCCTTTTCCCAGACTCTTTACAATTTTTCTTTTACCAATATGTATCCACTTTCCTGTTAAAAGCTATTATGGAATTTGGCCCAGCACTGATACTGCTGGGAATTCCATGTCCTAACCACCCTTTTAACAAAAAAAATCCCTCTCCCTAACATCTGTCTGAGGCTGAACCACACTGTTCCCAACCTTGGTGTCATATTTGACCCTGAAATGAGCTTCCGACCACATATCTGCAGCATAACTAAGACCGCCTAGTTCCACCTCTGTAATATTGCTCGACTCCGCCCCTACCTCAGCTCATCCGCTGCTGAAACCCTCATCCATGCCTTTGTTACCTCTAGACTTGACTATTCCAATGCACTCCTGGCTGGCCTCCCACATTCCACCCTACGTAAACTTGAGGCCATCCAAAACTCGGCTGCCCGTGTCCTAACTCGCACCAAGCCCCGTTCACCCATCACCCCCTGTGCTCGCTGACTGACATTGGCTCCCAGTTAAGCAACGCCTCAATTAAAAAAAAAAATTCTCATCCTTGTTTTCAAATCCCTTCATGGTCTCACCCCCTCCCTATCTCTGTAATCTCCTCCAGCCCCACAACTCCCTGAGATATCTGCACTCCTCCAATTCCGGCCTCTTGAACATCCCTGATTATAATCGCTCCACCATTGGTGGCCGTGCCTTCTGTTGCCTGGGCCCTAAGCTCTGGAATTCCCTCCCTAAACCTCTCCGCCTCTCTTTCATCTTTTAAGATGCTCCTTAAAACCTACCTCTTTGACCAAGCTTTTGGTCACCTGCCCTAATTTCCCCTTATGTGGCTCGGTGTCATTTTTTTCAATAACGCTCCTGAGAAGCGCCTTGGGATGTTTTACTATGTTAAAGGTGCTATATAAATACAAGTTGTTGTTGTTGTTGTTAAGATCATCAGTAAAAGAACCAAGGAAGTTTTTTTTACGCTCTACTCAGCTCCAACTTCCCCAAGAGCCCAATCCCTGTCACCTGTCCCTTACTAAGCTTTCAAATCCTTCCATGGCCTCGCCCCTCCCTATCTCTAACCTCCTCCAGCCCTACAACCCCCCGAGATCTCTGCGCTCCTCCAATTCTGGCCTCTTGCGCATCCCCGATTTTTATCGCTCCACCATTGGCGGCCGTGCCTTCAGCCACCTGGTCCCTAAGCTCTGGAATTCCCTCCCTAAACCTCTCTGCTTCTCTCTCCTACTTTAAGATGCTCCTTAAAACCTACCTCTTTGACCAAGTTACCCCTCCTAATATCTCTGTGGTTCGGTGTCAAATTTTGTTTGATAATGCTCCTGTGCAGCACCTTGGGACCTTTTACTATGCTAAAGGCACTGTATAAATGCAAGTTGTTAATACAGCCAGCTCTTCTCTAGCAGGACTTGATGTCCTGCCCCTGCACCTCCCTGGAGTCCTCGAAGCATCTACCCTTGGCCCCCTCCTCTTCCTACATGCTGCCTTTCAGTGACAGCTTCCCTGTGTATGCTGCGTACCCCAGCTCTGCCTCTCCGCCATCTCTCTTGACCCCGAGGCCACCTTGATGTTGGGTTGCTTGTCTAACATCAAGGTGTGGAGTAGTCACAGTTTCTCCCCAACTGAACATTGGGCCGGCTCATTCTCAGGCCTCCCTCACCACTGACTCCTTCCCTGGCCCCAGCCACTGGCACAGACTGAATCAGTGTGAAGCCCAGGCTGAGCATCTCCCGCGCCCTACGCATCTCCAAGACCGCTTCTTATCATCTCCACAACCTTGCTCTTGTCCACCCTTACCTCAGTCTCACCACTGCTGAAACTCTTCTCCACGCTCTTGGCATCTCCAGACTTGACGTCTCGAATGCTCTCCTTGCTGGCCATCCGTCCTTTACCTTCTGTGAACCTAAACTTTTCCAAACCCGAGACGCCTGTATCCTGCCCCACTGGCCCCATCCTCGCTATCCTGCCCCACTGGCCCCGTCTCCGCTATCCTGCCCCACTGGCCCCATCCTCGCTATCCTGCCCCACTGGCCCCATCCTCGCTATCCTGCCCCACTGGCCCCATCCTCGCTATCCTGCCCCATTGGCCCCGTCCCCACTGGCCCCATCCTCGCTATCCTGCCCCACTGGCCCCATCCTCGCTATCCTGCCCCACTGGCCCCGTCCCCGCTATCCTGCCCCACTGGCCCCATCCTCGCTATCCTGCCCCACTTGCCCCGTCCCCGCTATCCTGCCCCACTGGCCCCATCCTCGCTATCCTGCCCCACTTGCCCCGTCCCCGCTATCCTGCCCCACTGGCCCCATCCTCGCTATCCTGCCCCACTGGCCCCATCCTCGCTATCCTGCCCCACTGGCCCCATCCTCGCTACCCTGCCCCACTGGCCCCATCCTCGCTATCCTGCCCCACTTGCCCCGTCCTCGCTATCCTGCCCCACTTGCCCCGTCCCCGCTATCCTGCCCCACTTGCCCCGTCCCCATGTATTACATTTAAGGCCCTAGTTCTCATTTTGAAATTCCTCCACCCTATCTCTTCAACCTTGTCCAATCTTGCACCTCCTCCCACACCCTGTGGTTCACTGACTCTGGCCTTTTGATCACCATTGCCCCCCCAGTTCAATACCGTTAGTTACCGAGTCATCTGCCCACTCTCTGGCACCACTCCCCCCAACCCCTCACCCTCTAAGAACCTTCTTAAAACACATATTTTCAGCCAAGCCTTCAGTTACCCCTCCTAATCTCTCTCTCCATGGCTCAGCATCTGTTCTATATATTTATATATTGGCCGTGGGATTTTTTTCTCCCTTTTAATTACTCTAATATATGAGAAAATGTTTCTACTGGCAGGAAGGTCGATAGCCAGAGCGCACAGACTTAAGATAATTGGCAAAAGAACAAGAGGTGAGACGAGGAGAAATTCTGACATAGTATTACATAGGGGGAAAAATTTGGTTGCTTTGCACCTCCTGTTCGTGCCCTAAGAGGGCGCTAATGGGGCGCAAAGCAACTAGCGCCTGGGCGCGGCGATGTTTGCGCCACTCGCGAAATTGACCAGACATTTTGCGGCAGCGCTAAACACTACCGCCACGATCTCCTGCGCCTGCAGATCGTGACATCAGTCGCGCGTGCAACGCCCCGGTAGCGCCCCAGACCGGATATTGAGTGACGCCCCCTGCCTTTCTGCCTGCCGCTAGCAACGACAGGTTGAGGGGAACGTTTTGCAGTCGGGAAGGGACTGGGGGAGCGCTATTTAAAGGCGAAAGCTTCCTGCCTTTTTTTGTCGGCGACATTTTTGCACCACGCGTTCTGAGAGAGAGACTTCTGGAGAGATTCAACGCTGTGTGAAGGAGTTTTGGGTACTGAGCAGCACTTTGCAGTTTCATTTTGATTTGACCTTCCTTGCATTGATTTAGAAGAGACTAGGGGGGCTGCACTCTGAGCTCTTTCCCTGGGCGCCTCCATTGTTCTTTCCAGCAGATTTGATGTACAGGTCTCTCCAGGCCGAGATTCAAGGCTGCAATGAGCAGAGTGTGGATGGAGAGCAAGATCGACCCTCCCCTTTAAGAACTGGCTGGCGCCAGTGTGCCTGTGTTCCATTGCTGACTGACATCACATGAGCTTCACCAGCGCTCTGAGGTAGCGCCTCGCTCCTCGTCGTCAGCGCCTTTAAGAGAGGTGTGTAGCGCCTGATTTAGTGCTCCAATCACCTCCTGGGACGATAGAAGCCAAGTTTGCAGTCGGAGGCGATAATTAGCGCCAGGCGCTAAACTTTGTGCCTGGCCGACAATTGCGCCCCAAATGGGGCGATACTGAATTTCTCCTTCATAGTGTTTACAGCACAGAAACAGGCCATTCAGCCCAACTGGTCCGTGCCGGTGTTTATGCTCCACACGAGACTCCTCCCACCCTTCCTCATCTCACTCTGTCAGCATATCCTTCTATTCCTTTCTTCCCTCATGTGTTTATCCAGCCTCCCCTTAAATGTATCTATGCTAATCGCCTCAACCACTCCCTGTGGTAGCGAGTTCCACATTCCCACCACTCTCTGGGTAAAGAAGTTTCTCCTGAATTCCCTATTGGGTTTATTAGTGACTGTCTTATATTTTTGGCCCCTAGTCCTGGTCTCACCCACAAGTGGAAACATCTTCTCTCCATCTACCCTATCGAACCCTTTCAGAATCTTGAAGGCTTCTATCAGGTCACCCCTCAGCCTTCTCTCTTCTAGAGAAAAGAGCCCCAGCCAGTTCAATCTTTCCTGATGGGTATAATCTTTCAGTTCTGGTATCATCCTTGTAAATCTTTTTTGCACCTTCTCCAGTGCCTCTATATCCTTTTTTTAATATGGAGACCAGAACTGTGCACAGTGCTCCAAGTGTGGTCTAACCAAAGTTATGTACAATTTTAACATAACTTCTCTGCTTTTCAATTCTATCCCTCTAGAAATTAAGCCCAGTGCCTTGTTTGCTTTTTTATGGCCTTACTAACCTGTGCAGCGAGTTGTTGTGATCTGGAATGCGCTGCCTGAAAGGGCGGTGGAAGCAGATTCAATAGTGACTTTCAAAAGGAAATTGGATAAATACTTGAAGGGGAGAAATTTGCAGGGCTATGTGGAAAGAGCAGGGGGGAGTGGGACTAATGGGAGAGCTCGTTCAAAGAGCCGGCACAGGCACAATGGGCCGAATGGCCTCCTGTGCTGTATCATTCTATAAAATTCAAGTTGTTGATTGTTCTGCCCTCTGTGCTACCATTGCTTTGTTTAGTCTCCCTCGGGCTGTCCCACGGAGAGTTCCTTGCTGCGGACATAGTTCCGATGGTCAGATCAGCTGCTGTGTGAGATCGAATTATGTCATCCACCTCTAGAGCTTTGCAGTTATTTCCTGGCATATTATTCATGGAATAAAACCAATTTTGTCCTTGTGGATTCTCCAGGAGAGGGTCTGGATCAGTCACAACACGTAGAGAGTGCTGTCAGCTGGATCAGAACACATAGATCATAGAATGATACAGCACGGAAGAGTCCATTCGGCCCATCCTGCCTGTGCCGGCTCTTTGAACGAGCTCTCCAATCAGTCGCACTCCGCCTGCTCTTTCCCCACAGCCCTGTGAATTTTTTCCTTTCAAGTATTTATCCAATTCCCTTTGGAAAGTAATTACTGAATAATCTTCCACCGCCCTTTCAGGCAGCGCATTCCAGATCACAAAAACATGCTGCATAAAAAAAAATGTTTCCTCCTGTTGCCTCTGGTTCTTTTGCCAATCCTCATGTGTCTTCTGGTTACCAGCCCTTCTGTTAAATAACTTCCATTTAATCATCGAAAAGCTGGTTTCACTTTTCTTCCCTGCTGTCCTAAAGGCTCATGTCAAGGTCCAGGCTCCATGGAAAGGTTACTCACTGTAACTGTACAGAAACCCTGTTTACTGTGGCTCAGTGGGCAGCACTCTGGCCTCTGAGTCAGAAGGCCGTGGGTTCAAGTCCCACTCCAGAGACTTGAGCTCCATAATCCAGGCTGACACTCCAGTGCAGTACTGAAAGAAGAAAGAAAGACTTGCATTTCGACAGCGCCTTTCACGACCACCAGACGTCTCAAAGCACTTTACAGCCAATGAAGTACTTTTGAAGTGGAGTTACTGTTGTAATGTAGGAAACACAGCAGCCAATTTGCGCACAGCAAGCTCCCACAAACAGCAATGTGACAATGACCAGATAATCTGTTTTTGTTATGTTGGTTGAGGGATAATTATTGGCCAGGACACCGGGGAGAACTCCCCTGCTCTTCTTCGAAATAGTGGCCATGGGATCTTTTACATCCACCTGAGAGAGCAGACGGGGCCTCGGTTTAACGTCTCATCCGAAAGACGGCACCTCCGACAGCACAGCACTCCCTCAGTACTGCACTGGAGTGTCAGCCTAGCTTTATGTGCTCAAGTCCCTGGAGTGGGGACTTGAGCCACACAACCTTCTGACTCAGAGGTGAGTGTTCTACCAACTGAGCCACAGCTGAGGGAGTGCCGCACTGTCGGAGGGGCAGTACTGAGGGAGCGCCGCACTGTCGGAGGGGCAGTACTGAGGGAGCAGTGCACTGTCGGAGGGGCAGCACTGAGGGAGCGCCGCACTGTCGGAGGGGCAGTACTGAGGGAGCGCTGCGCTGTCGGAGGGGCAGTACTGAGGGAGCGCTGCACTGTCGGAGGGGCAGTACTGAGGGAGCGCTGCACTGTTGGAGGGGCAGTACTGAGGGAGCGCCGCACTGTGGGAGGGGCAGTACTGAGGGAGCGCCGCACTGTGGGAGGGGCAGTACTGAGGGAGCGCTGCACTGTTGGAGGGGGAGCACTGAGGGAGCGCCGCACTGTCGGAGGGGCAGTACTGAGGGAGCGCCGCACTGTCGGAGGGGCAGTACTGAGGGAATGCTGCACTGTCGGAGGGGCAGTACTGAGGGAGCACCGCACTGTCGGAGGGGCAGTACTGAGGGAGTGCGGCACTGTCGGAGGGGCAGTACTGAGGGAGCGCTGCACTGTCGGAGGGGCAGTACTGAGGGAATGCTGCACTGTTGGAGGGGCAGTACTGAGGGAGCGCTGCACTGTCGGAGGGGCAGTACTGAGGGAGCGCTGCACTGTCGGAGGGGCAGTACTGAGGGAGCGCTGCACTGTCGGAGGGGCAGTACTGAGGGAGCGCTGCACTGTCGGAGGGGCAGTACTGAGGGAGCGCTGTTGGAGGTGCCGTTTTTCGGATGAGACGTTAAACTGAGGCCCCCGTCTGCTCTCGCAGGTAAAATATCCCACGGCCATTATTTTGAAGAAGAGCAGGGGAGTTCTCCCCGGTGTCCTGGCCAATATTTATCCCTCAATCAACATCACAAACAGATTATCTGGTCATTATCACATTGCTGTTTGTGGGATCCTGCTTTGAGCAAATTGGCTGCCGTGTTCCCTACATTACAACAGTGACTACACTTCAAAAAGTACTTCATAGGCAGTAAAGAGCTTTGGGACGTCCTGAGGTCGTGTAATCTGCCCCGGGACTAAGCTGTGGTCTAAAGTGCGTCTGGAATTCCCAGCTAGTTTAGAAAATTATCGGGAAGGTACAGGCTGTTAAAGGAGTTCGCTGACTGACTCTGCAGATCCGTTAATGTCGGTACAGAGACTGGGCTAACATTTTGGATTGGACCCTTCAGCAGAACTGGGCTTTAATCTTTCCTTTTTCAGGCGTTGATTGTTTCTGGGGTTTGTTCCTGAGGGTGACCGATGTGCCCCAAGTATCTCACCCCATGGCTATTCTTCAGCTGTGAGCTGATCGACTTGAGGTACAGATCAGCCATGATCTAATTGAATGACGGTATAGGCACGAGGGGCCGAATGGCCTCCTCCTGTCCCTATGTTCTGAGACCGCAAAAGTGAGCAGGCTATTCGACTGTGGAGGAGATTCCCAGCTGAGCCTGATCCTATTCACCTGGACTTCCCAGCCGGAGATGTCGGCTGGCACTTGGGAATAGGAAGTCAAGTTGATATTTTGTTTTTTCTTCCTAACTGTAGCACCTCAGCCCCTGCCCCAGGAAGAGCCCACTCCCTCGGAAAGGGGGTTGCTGGGGGGGGGGGGGGGGGGACGACAGCAGGACAAGTATTGGAGTGTTCTGGTGATGCTGTGTAATGTAGGAGGAGGTTCACTAGATTGATCCCTGGGATGAGATGGATCAATCTAGTGAACCTCCTACATTACACATGTGCTATGAGGAGAGATTGTGTAGAATGGGCCGATACTCTCTGGAGTTTAGAAGAATGAGAGGTGATCTCATTGAAATATACAAGATTCTGAGGGGGATTGACAGGGTAGATGCTGAGAGATTGTTTCCCCTGGCTGGAGTGTCTAGAACCAGGGGTCACAGTCTCAGATAAGGGGTCGGCCATTTAAGACTGAGATGGGGAGGAATTTCTTCACTCGGAGGGTTGTGAATCTTTGGAATTCTCTGCCCCAGAGGGCTGTGGATGCTCAGTCGTTGAGTATATTCAAGGCTGAGATCGATAGATTTTTGGACTCTAGGGGAATCCAGGAATATATGGGGATCGGACGGGAAAGTAGAGTAGAGGTCGAAGATCAGCCATGATCTTATTGTTCTTATGAGGGGGAATTATACAGTGTCCGTTAGTACAACTATCAATGGGAATCGGGGGAAACGCTCCACTGGCTGGAGTCATACCTAGCACAAAGGAAGATGGTTGTGGTGGTTGGAGGTCAATCATCACAGCCCCAGGACATCGCTGCAGGAGTTCCTCAGGGCAGTGTCCTAGGCCCAACCATCTTCAGCTGCTTCATCAATGACCTTCCCTCCAACATAAGGTCAGAAGTGGGGATGTTCGCTGATTACTGCACAGTGTTCAGCGCCATTCGCAACTCCTCAGATAATGAAGCAGTCCATGCCCGCATGCAGCAAGACCTGGACAACATTCAGGCTTGGGCTGATGAGTGGCCAGTTACATTTGCGCCACAGAAGTGCCAGGCAATGACTATCTCCAACAAGAGAGAGTCTAACCACCGTCCCTTGACATTCAATGGCATTACCATCGTCGAATCCCCCACCATCAACATCCTGGGGGTCACCATTGATCAGAAACTTAACTGGACCAGCCACATAAATACTGTGGCAACAAGGGCAGGTCAGAGGCTGGGTATTCTGCGGCGAGTGTCTCACCTCCTGACTCCCCAAAGCCTTTCCACCATCTACAAGGCACAAGTCAGGAGTGTGATGGAATACTCTCCACTTGCCTGGATGAGTTGCAGCTCCAACAACACTCAAGAAGCTCGACACCATCCAGGACAAAGCAGCTTACTTGATGGGCACCCCATCCACCACCTTAAACATTCACTCCCTCCACCACCGGCGTACCGTGGCTGCAGTGTGTACCATCTACAAGATGCACTGCAGCAACTCGCCAAGGCTTCTTCGGCAGCACCTCCCAAACCCGCAACCTCTTCCACCTAGAAGGACAAGGGCAGCAGGCGCATGGGAACACCACCACCTCCAAGTTCCCCTCCAAGTCACACACCATCCTGACTTGGAAATATATCGCTGATCCTTCATCGTTGCAGAGTCAAAATCCTGGAACTCCCTCCCTAACAGCACTGTGGGAGCACCTTCACCACACAGACTGCAGCGGTTCAATAAGGCGGCTCACCACCACCTTCTCAGGGCAATTAGGGATGGGCAATAAATGCCGGCCTTGCCAGCGATGCCCACATCCCAGGAACGAAAGAAAAAATATCTTCAACCCCAGGTGCTGTGGACTCCTGTCTGCTCCAGTGTCTGGGCCTTGGAACTTCACTTCTCTCCCTCTCTCTGACTCATGCTTTTGGTCCTCAGGTTAATAACCTGGAGAAATCCATCGCTGCTGCTCACACCTTCCTGCAAAGGAATCCCAAGGATGCAGCAATGCAGAAGAAGATGGCTTATTATAAAACCATCCCCGACATCGAGACTTACCTTGTTGATGTGGAAGCCCGGGAGCACGAGGTAAGGCATGGCAACGTTACAAATAGCGGCTTGAGGCCTTACTTAGTCAAATAGCTGTGTGCGGGGTATCCAGGTGCAGGCAGAGAGAAAACATTCGGAAAAGCATTCCGCCCAACAGAGGTTACCTCCCCTCCTGGAGTGTTATGTCCCAGTATTACTTCTGATCCCGGAGTACTGTATTCCTGCAATCCCTGCTTCCCTCCCGGAATTCTGTCTCCTAGTATTCCCCCTGATCCCGGAATGCTGTGGCCCAGTATTTCCCCTGATCCCGGAATTCTGTCTCTCAGTATTCCCCCTGATCCCGGAATGCTGTGGCCCAGTATTCCCCCTGATCCCGGAATTCTGTCTCCCAGTATTCCCCCTGATCCCGGAATGCTGTGGCCCAGTATTCCCCCTGATCCTGGAATTCTGTCTCCCAGTATTCCCCCTGATCCCGGAATGCTGTGGCCCAGTATTCCCCCTGATCCCGGAATGCTGTGGCCCAGTATTCCCCCTGATCCCGGAATGCTGTGGCCCAGTATTACCCCTGATCCCGGAATGCTGTGGCCCAGTATTCCCCCTGATCCCGGAATGCTGTGGCCCAGTATTCCCCCTGATCCCGGAATGCTGTGGCCCTGTGCTCCCGCGATCCAGGCTCCCATCCTGCGCTGCCACGTCCCAGTAGGATGTTTGGGTGCAGCTTACTTTCCCGCTATCCCGGGCAGCCAGTGATGCGCGAGGAGGAGGGAAGGGGAACGCGAGTCCTGACCCGTCTTTATTCTTTAACTCCCGACAGACGCTCTTTCTGAAAGCTGTGAAGGCTTATAACAGCGGGAATTTCCGCAGCAGTATAACGGACATGGAGCACGCACTTCCCGAGTATTACAAAGTGTATCAGGAATGCATCAGTGGCTGCGAAGAATCGTGTGAGGTCACCGAGTTCAAGGACTTTTACCCGGCAGTGGCAGGTGAGTCGCAGAAGGATCAATATCCCAATCACAACCTGACCTGACAGTCTAACTTGGCTCCGCACCAGAAGGGCAGTACCTGCCGGCCTTGTGCCCTCATTATTACCTCATTATTTGGTTCCTTTAGACACTGAGTCAAGCAGTTCCTTCACTGTTCTAGATTCTGTTGTGTGCCAGACCTGCCCAATTTATATTATGGGCTATTTTTGGCAAAAAAAAGCAGCTGTTTGATTGGCACCCCATCCACCACCTTAAACATTCACTCCCTCCACCACCAGCGTACCGTGGCTGCAGTGTGTACCATCTACAAGATGCACTGCAGCAACTCGCCAAGACTTCTTCGGCAGCACCTCCCAAACCCGCGACCTCTGCCACCTAGAAGGACAAGGGCAGCAGGCGCATGGGGACACCACCACCTGCAAGTTCCCCTCCAAGTTACACACCATCCTGACTTAGAAGTATATCGCCGATCCTTCATCGCCACTGGGTCAAAATCCTGGAACTCCCTCCCTAACAGCACTGTGGGAGCACCATCACCACACGGACTGCAGCGGTTCAAGAAGGCGGCTCACCACCACCTTCTCAAGGGCAACTAGGGATGGGCAATAAATGCCGGCCTTGCCAGCGATGCCCACATCCTGGGACTGAATAATAAACCCCCCGCAAAAAACAGGGGAATCTGTACATTTTCCACTCGGTCACATAGGCCCTTTTAATCCTGATGTTGTAGGGATACCAACTCTGACTGGACATCGTCCTGGAGGTTTCATCACACGACCTCTTGCCTCCAACCGCCCCGCCCAGTCAAACGGCCTTTCTCCTCAATCTCTAATATTTTTATAAATAATAAATAAGTGTTCAAAAAAATTACGATGAAACACTCCTTTTTTTTTAATGCCTCTATGATTTTTCTCCTGGGTTTTTGCTCCCAGCGGTGTCCTGGAGATTAGTCTTCAATTCCTGGAGGCTCCAGGGCAATCCTGGAGAGTTGGCAACACCTATTTTGTCGAAGGGAGTTTTCCATTAAAGTGGAAACTGCATCTTCAGGTCTGAGCGGGTAAACCGCTGAGGCCCCCAAATGGCGGAGCTGACCTGCGTTCCACCAGCTTGGATGGGCAGCAGTGCATGAAAGCCACTCTGACACCGAGCCACATAAGACGACATTAGCACAGGTGACGTAGGTTTCAAGGAGCGCCTTTAAGGAGGAGAGCGAGGTAGAGAGGCGGAGAGGTTTAGGGAGGGAATTCCAGAGCTTAGGGCCCAGGCAGCTGAAGGCACGGCCACCAATGGTGGAGCGATTACAATTGGGGATGCTCAAGAGGCCGGAGTTGGAGGAGCGCAGAGATCTCGGAGGGTTGCAGGCCTGGAGAGGTTAGAGAGAGGGAGGGGTCAGGACATGGAGTGATTTGAAAAGAAGGATGGCAGCCTCTCGATCCCTTGTTGCCGCTTACGATCTGCGGATATCGTAGCTTCTGATGGTGGCACCGTAAAATAAAACGGGCTTCTGAGGAGTTGCCTGCAGGTGAGAGGGGCTGGGTGGGTGGGGGTTGAGTACGTCTTCTGCTGGTATGGAGTCACATGTCTTTGTGATTGCACTAAATGGAGGCGTAGATGGTGTCTCACGGGATGAGCATTGGATGAACTGTCTGAATCCCAGCATGACTCTGTCTTTGAGAGAAGTGGGAGGGCGAGGGGTTCCGGGGGTGGGAGGATGGGGTGTTGGGGGTGGGGCAAGGAGTTGGGGGTTGAGTATGAAAACAACTTCTAAACAAACACCACGCCTTGTCACGAGGTTGCCAGGCGGAGCTGGGACGGCACACGATGTGCACGGGCTCTTCTGGTCGTTCCATTGCCAGGTGAGCTGGTTTCTGAGTAAATGATCAGGACCGGAGGAGGCCGTTCAGCCCCTCGAGCCTGTTCCGCCATTCAATCAGATCATGGAGGATCTGTATCTTTTGCTCCAGGTCCCCTGATAACGTGGAGCAGAATTCCGGAGATGCCGCTGATGGTCATTGCCATCCATGAATGTGCGGAGGCTCCATGATCCGGGGGGGGGGGCAGCGGGGGTGGGGGCTCTGGCTCAGGGTGAGCTTGGGGCTGAAGTGGGGTTCGTCTGTGTTAGTGATGATTCATACAGTTTTGGTGTCCATACTTAAGAAAAGACATACTTGCTCTCGAGGCAGTACAAAGAAGGTTCACTCGGTTAATTCCGGGGATGAGGGGGTGGACATACGAGGAGAGGTTGAGTAGATTGGGACTCTACTCATTGGAGTTCAGAAGAATGAGAGGCGATCTTATTGAAACATATAAGATTGTGAAGGGGCTTGATCGGGTGGACGCGGTGAGGATGTTCCCAAGGATGGGTGAAACTAGAACTAGGGGACATAATCTTAGAATAAGGGGCTGCTCTTTCAAAACTGAGATGAGGAGAAACTTTTTCACTCAGAGGGTAGTGAGTCTGTGGAATTTGCTACCCCAGGAAGCTGTGGAAGCTACTTCATTAAATAAATTTAAAACAGAAATAGACCGTTTCCTAGAAGTAAAGGGAATCAGGGGTTACGGGGAGCGGGCTGGAAATTGGACATGAGTTTGAGTTCGGATCGGTCAAGGCCCTGTGGGTGGCGGAGCGGGCCCAGGGGCCGAGTGGCCTGGTCCTGCTCCTGCTTCTTGTGTTCTTTAGAGCTGAGGTTGGATCAGATCAGCCATGATCTCATTGAATGGCGGAGCAGGCTCGAGGGGCCGATTGGTCTACTCCTGCTCCTATTTCTTATGTTCTTATGTTCTCACTAATGTCCCGGACATTGGTAACAGAGTAATGTAGTAACATAGAGTAACCTGTGGAGTAATGTAATAATGCAGAGTAACAAAGTAACACACATATCGGGACAGATTTTGCGGTGGGTATGATGGTATACTCAGAGTACGCCGTCATACCACCTTTGAAATTGACCCCAAGTTCTGGGATTTCCGCAAGTGTTAAATCCTGAACTTGCGATTGGCCAAGGTGTGCCGGCACAGATGATCCGCACCGACGGGGAAACACTTCTTGCTGCCGCAGAGTTGGGCTAATTGCTCACCAACTCCCAGCAGTTACGGACGAAAATGTTTGGGTTATTGAAGGCAGGCGCAGGAGCCTGTTTCACTGTGAAAGGAAGCACCTTTCCGTTCTTTTGCAGGTTATTTGTGATGATTAATGAAGCCGCGTTAATGATGAAAATAGTAAGAGTTTGCATCCAGGCAGAATATGTCTTCCCTTTAAAAGTTGGCAACCGTGGTTAAAGAATATTGTACGGCTGTAAATGCCCTTTAGACCTGGGTCAGCAATAGCGAAAATGCTTTAATTTATCATAAGTTTTTTTTCATTTTAGACAGGCAGTAATATAATTTGATATCTTGAATAAATACGGTACAATTTACTGTAATACAGTTTAATGAATGAAAAGAAAAAATCTAATCAATTTGCATTCACCCCCCCCCCCCCCATTATATGTAAAAGCACCCTCCTCTCTCCTCTGTCGCCTTATTCTGTAACTTTATTCCCGTGTACCAGTTATCATATCCCATTGAACAATTAACTGTAAAAGCCTGATGCTGGTTCCCACATATCTGTCAAGAGGCAACTCTGCGTATCCACTGATTGGAGCACCGGCCCACGTGATCCCAGGTACGCTTCCGCACGCGCTCCGCCCCTGGGATCCACGGGCCATTACGCTGCCCTCTGGCACGCAGCGTCAAACAGCAAGCTCACAAAAGAGCGTCCCCATCAGGTAAGATCGTATTCTGTTTGGATGCCGGCGGTGTCCTCTGTAGGTACACTGCTGACTGCAAAATCTGCCCCAATGTGTAACATAATGTAGACTAACATATTGTGTACTGGACACCATCGCTCCATCTCATCTGTGAGCTATCTCGAACAAACATCAGTCCTTTCAGATGCAGGAACTTACCTGGTTCCTTGTTATACCTGTTCCACATGTTGTTCCACATGTTGCCCCCCTGTATACCTTACCGTCCCTCCTGGTCCTGAGATTCTGCCTCTGGCTGTACTGAAGGGCTCCTGCACCCTGTGATTCTCTGTTCACAGAACACTACGTGGAAACGCTGAGATGCAAAGTGAAATGTGACCAGATTCTAACTCCCAATGTCGGGGGATTCTTCGTGGAGAAGTTTGTTGCGACCATGTACCATTACCTGCAGTTTGCCTACTACAAACGTGAGTATACCTGCTTCTAGACACCGAGCAACACTCGCGCAGACACACAGACAGACACAGACACAACATGCTCACACTCACCAACATGCACTTACTCTCTCACATAGACACAGAGCAGCACTTGTACACACTCTCACACTTGTACACACTCTCACACTTGTACACACTCTCACACTTGTACACACTCTCACACTTGTACACACTCTCACACTTGTACACACTCTCACACTTGTACACTCTCGTGCACAGACAGACACAGAGCAACTCTCACAGAGACACACACTTGTCTGACCCCTTTACAGAAAGCAGAACCACCTGGTTCCCTTTAGCAGTTTAACTTATTTCTCTGTACCTGCCTGTGTTAGTCTGTCCATCTCTGTCTCTCTCTGCCTGTCGCTGCTACTCTGTGTCTCTTTTTCTCTCTGCCTGACTGTACCAATATATTTCTTTCTCTGTTTCTCTTTCTCACTCTCTCCCCCTGCCTGTGTGTGTCTGTCTGTATATCTCTATTTCTGGCCATCTCTGACCCTGTCTTTCTTTGCCTGACTGTGTGTGAGAGTCTCTGTCTCTGCCTGTTTACGTGAGTCTGTGTGTGTGTGTGTGTCTGCCTCTCTGCCTCTCGATCCACTCTGATCCTTCCCCCCCCCCAAGGACGAGTCTCTCTGACTGACCCCTGGTATGCTCTGCTGTGTCCATCATGGTTCGTGTCCCTGGCTCCTCCAGTGCTGCAGCCCGATCTGTCTCTCCCTCCACTCCTGGCTCAGAGAGGCCAGTCCATTCCCCGTCACAGTAAAGGCACCAAGCCGGCACAGGCTGCTGCTGCTGATGTGTCTCTCCCTCTGTTTGTGTGTGATTGCTTTTACTGTTTCTCTTCAATCTCCTTCACGGACGCTGTTTACTCTGGATGTGGTTTTTATAGTCGTCTGCTGAGCGATTACCCGAGAACCTTTAAGCTTGGATTCGCCGCGGCCTCTTCCAACTTTTCAAAGCTCAGCGCAAACTCTCCAGGCCAGCACCCAGGGAGCTGTACCTCGGCAAGAATGCACAGTGGTCATGTTACTGGGCTAGTAATCCAGAGGCCTGGACTAATCATTCACAGAGAACTGGAATTCAGATCTCACCAGGGCAGTTTGAGAATTTGAATTCGGTTTAAATAAAAAGCTGGGATCAGTAAAAGTGACCATGAAACTATCGGATTGTCGTAAAAATCCAACTGGTTCACTAATGTTCTTCAGGGAAGGGAATCTGCCGTCCTTACCTGGTCTGGCCTGGCCTACACGTGACTCCAGTCCCACACCAACGTGGTTAACTACTCTCTGAAGTGGCCACTCAGTTGCATCAAACCCGCTACAAAGAAGATCACAGCGGTTCAAGAAGGCCCACCACCACCTGAAACAATGGAGTTGAGGCACATATCTCATTGAATGTCCTTCGAGTGAGACGTTAAACTGAGGCCCCGTCTGCTTTCTCCGGTAGAGGTAAAAGATCCCATGGCACTATTTCGAAGAAGAGCAGGAGACTTCTCCCTGTGTCCTGGGGCCAATATTTATCCCTCAACCAGCATCACTAAAACAGATTATGTGGTCATTATCACATTGCTGTTTGTGGGAGCTTGCTGTGCGCAAATTGGCTGCCGTGTTTCCTACATTATAACAGTGACTACACTTCAAAAAATACTTCATTGGCTGTAAAGCGCTTTGGGACGTCCTGAGGTCATGAAAGGCGCTATAGAAATGCAAGTCTTTCTTTCTAATTGCGGAACAAAATCGAGGGCTGAATGGCCTCCTCCTGTTCCTATGAATAAAAAAAGAAGTCACATATTGGGAGGAAATGCAAGGAAATAACTCTTGTCTTGTTTTGCAGTGAACGATATTAAGAACGCAGTGTCCTGTGTGGCCACCTACATGCTCTTTGACCCACAAGATGAAATTATGCAGCAGAACCTGGTGTATTACCGATTTTACCGGGAGCAGTGGGGCCTACAGGAAGAGGATTTCCGACCTCGCGCCGTGAGTATGAAGCTTTTCTCCGCTCCTTGCTCGTATTTCACACCATCCCATGGAGCCTCCGTGCCAAGGTTACGTTACGTTGCTGCACCCAGCGGAAAATGCGTCCCTAATGGGGGAGAAACTGTTCGGCTCCTCATTGTACTGCTGCTTATTGCCAGTGTCAGCCGTAGCTCGGAGTCTGAGGGTCGAGGGTTCAAACCCCACTCCAGAGACTTGAGCACAAAATCTAGGCCGACGCTCCCAGTGCAGTACTGAGGGAGTGCCGCACTGTCTGAGGTGTCGCCTTTCAGATGAGACGTTAAACCGAGGCCCTGTCTGCTTGTTCCGATGGTTTAGGCTAAGAAAGAAGGAACTTACATTTCTACAGCGTCTTTCAGGACCTCAGGACGTCCCAAAGTGCTTTACAGCCAATGAAGTATTTTTTTGGAGTGTAGTCACTGTTGTGATGTAGGAAACGCGGCAGCCAATTTGCACACAGCAAGATCCCACAAACCGCAATCAGAAAAGCAGGGCGCTGAGGAGACCTGTGATCTTTTACGCCCACCTGAGAGGGAGCAGACGGAGCCTCAGTTTAACGCCTCATCTGAAAGACGGCATCTCCGACAGTGCGGCGCTCCCTCAGCACTGGCACTGGAGTGTCCCTGGATTTTGTGCTCAAGTCTCTGGAGTGGGGACTTGAATCCACAACCTTCTGACTCAGAGGTGAGCGCGCTGCCCACTGAGCCACGACTGACAAAGATACTGTTTGGAGTTACCTCGGTAACCTGACCCACACCAAACACCATCATGAGATCGGCTTGCTGTGTGCAAAATACAGAACATCAGTGATGAGTGAGGTACTTTGGGATGTGTCTGAGGTGTGATGAGGTGCTATATAAATGCAAGTTTATCTTTAAAACTGCAGACACCCTAAACACACAGAGATTTAGTAAGCCTGGCGTTTTCTGTTGTATTTGGTGAACAAACATCATTCTCTCAGTTGCCTCACTCCCGGCCCTCTGTTCTGTCCTGTTCATTCACTGAGACACCACCAGAGGGAGCCGGAGCTTTTAGTAGTGAATTCGTGGAGAGACGATTTTAACCGAGGGTTTCCACTGGGAAAGCCCAGGATATCACTCGTCCATTGTGAAAAACACGACTGAAAACTGCCTCCCATTTTCTGCTGCTCCTCTCCTGAAGGTGCTGCCTTACCAATCGGCAATTCCTCATTTGTAAGACTAGACGATGAGCGTCTATGTGCTATTCGACCACAAAAGGCATCGCTGCCGAGCACAATTCCGTTGTCACCTGATGTCCTCACACAAGTCGCTGATTCAGGTGACGATTGATCGGGCGATGGGGCAGGTTCCACGATCGATTCGGTGATTGAAAAGCAAGGCAGTGAAATTCTGGTGTTCAATGGCTGGGTTTAAGCCGTTTCACACATGTAACATGAGATGAAGTCTGGTGGGGGGAGGCTCGTGTGGAGCATAAACAACAGCACAGACCTGTTGGGTCGAACGGCCTGTTTCTGTGCTGTACAATCGATGTAATGGGGCAGAGTTTCCACTTTGGGGGCAATCGGCGATCCGGGCGCAACCTTGCTCTCGTTTTCAGAAGGGATTTTTTTTTTTTTTGCTCAAGTTTCCGGTCCAATTCATTTGCATATCGCCGAATGTAAAATCCTTCCTGAACCAGCGCAATCGAGAAACGCTTTAGAATGCAATTTTTTTTTGCATGTAACAATATTCCTTGATATATTTTTAAGAGCGGTAACCGGGGCAGTTTTATTAATGCAGCTGAAAAATGGGTTTTCACCAAAAAAAAAAGTATTTTTAATCAGCGTGTCTAGCAATGCTCCCTTTAAGCTGCGTGGCCTCGCTGCGCTCTGCAGCTCCCGCGCAGCCAGGCTCACCGGCTTTTAAAGATGAAAAAAAACCGTGCCACGCACCCCAAAAAATTAAAGGGAACATAGGTGTCCAGTCCTCCCCCTGTGAGTAACCCGATTTTAAATCACTGAAAATGACTTAAAAAGCTAAACTATACTGAACCATTTACTCGTTTCATTGGAGTACACTAGTCAGTTTCTTAGTCATTTTTTTTGGTATTTAAAAGCTTTAAAAAGGTACCTATTAGTGTCCTTGCATCAAAAAAAAAGCTTACACCAGATATACGGCAGAGAAACAGGCCATTCGGCCCAACCAGTCCATGCCGGCGTTTATGCTCCACTCGAGCCTCCTCTCGTCTTTCCTCATCTAAATCTATCAGCATATCCCTCTATTCCCTTCTCCCACATGCTTGTCTAGCCTCCCCTTAAATGCATCGATACTATTCGCTTCAACCACTCCCTGTAGTTTTGGCTTCTAGATGTTCTTCTATTTTCTCCTTTAGTAGGGATCCCATTATTTTTCCTACCACCGATGTTAAGCTGACTGGTCTATAATTCCCTGGACATGTTCTATTCCCCTTCTTAAATATCGGTATTATGTTATCTATCCGCCAGTCCTCTGGCACTACACCTTTTTCTAATGAATTATTAAATATGTGGAGTAATGCCTCTGCTATCAGTTTTGTGGGCGGGGCAGGCTTCCAGCACGATATTTTCTTAAACCGGTGCCAAAGATCGCGAAAACTCAATTTGTGGTGAACGTAACTGGCGCTTGAAATTCCGCGATCTTTTGCGCTGGTTTGGCTGATTTCGGGCGAATTGCGCCGAAAAAAACCAGCGCAACCTGGCGGAATCTCCCGGCCCCTGTACACAGTGTGTCCTCCTGACGAGAGCCCGCACCTGAACAGGGCCCAAGGGGGAGGCGGGACGGCGGACTGCGAGCTGCAGCTCCCCTTCCTCACCCTGTTTAAAGCCCCAAATAAGCACAGAGCGCAGACACAGGCTATCGATCACTGGACATCACTCGCATCCCTGGTTATCATTTCACATCAAAATAATTCTCCAGTTTATATTACATTTATTTAAATGAATTTGTAAATTAACTTACTTCGAACGTATCGCCGTGAGAAAGAAGGAAATGGGTTAATTTTAGTGAGTGACTGAACTGTACGGAACAGGAAGATTGTGAGTTCCACCCCAGTGATTTATAAAGGTTTGGTGTAACTTCCTTGATTTTAAATGCTCTGCCTCTATTTATAAAGCCCAGGATCCTGTACGCTTTTTTTAACAGCATGTTGGGGTCACTTATTGATCCTTTTCGAAAGTTGCTGATGTTGGGGTCACCCTTCCCGCCTTTCGGTAACTGCTCTGTCTTTTTCCCTTGTTTCCAGGACGCTCAACTCTACTATAACCAGACTCGGCTACAGACCGAGTTACTGGACTATGCAGACAACTTTCTGCAGTCGGATGACGAGGTGAGTTTTGCGGGTCAATGGTGGAAACATTCCTAATTGGCAGATATGTAAAGGTTTTGCTGTGCCTTCGAGGACCCCAGGAACAGGAGGAGGCCATTCAGCCCGTCGAGCCTGCTCCGCCATTCAATTAGATCACGGCTGATCTGTATCTTAACTCCATTTACCCGCCTTTGCTCCTTATCCCTTGATACCCTCACCCAACAAAAATCTATCAATCTCAGTCTTGACCCCCAGCAATCGCAGCTTTTGGGGGGAGAGTTCCTGATTTCCACTGCCCTTTGTGTGAAGAAGTGCTTCCTGACATCACCCCTGAACGGCCTGGCTCTAATTTTAAGGTTCTGCCCCCTTGTTCTGGACTCCCCTCACCAGAGGAAATAGTTTCTCTCTATCGACCCGATCAACTCCTTTAACATGTTAAACACCTCGACTAAATCTTCTGAACTTGAAAATACAAAACATTGAAGCTTGTTAAAACGCTTCCACCATTTATTATTTTTTGTTTTTCTATCGGCACTGTCGGAGGGGCAGTACTGAGGGAGCGCCGCACTTTCGGAGGGGCAGTACTGAGGGAGCGCCGCACTTTCGGAGGGGCAGTACTGAGGGAGCGCCGCACTGTCGGAGGGGCAGTACTGAGGGAGCGCCGCGCTGTCGGAGACGCAGTACTGAGGGAGCGCCGCACTGTCGGAGGGGCAGTACTGAAGGAGCTCTGCACTGTCGGAGGGGCAGTACTGAGGGAGTGCTGCACTGTCGGAGGGGCAGTACTGAGGGAGTGCTGCACTGTCGGAGGGCAGTACTGAGGGAGTGCTGCACTGTCGGAGGGACAGTACTGAGGGAGCGCTGCACTGTTGGAGGGGCAGTACTGAGGGAGTGCTGCACTGTCGGAGGGACAGTACTGAGGGAGCGCTGCACTGTCGGAGGGACAGTACTGAAGGAGCTCTGCACTGTCGGAGGGGCAGTACTGAGGGAGCGCCGCACTGTCTGAGGAGCAGTACTGGCAGGGGGCTGCACTGTTTGGGTGGGTGGGTTGGCTGCACTGTCGAACTTGCCGTCTTTTGCTCTCTCCACTGGATGTAAAAGATCCCACGGCACTATTCGAAGAAGAGCAGGGGAGTTCTCCCTGGTGTCCTGGGCCAATATTTATCTCTGAACCAACATCACTAAAACAGATGATCTGGTCATTATCAGATTGCTGTTTGTGGGAGCTTGCTGTGCGCAGATTGGCTGCCGTATTTCTTACATTACGACAGTGACTATACTTCAAAAGTACTTCATTGGCTGTAAAGCACTGGGACGTGCTGAGGTTGTGAAAGGCGCTATAGAAATGCAAGTCTTTCTTATCCCCGGCACATTGTCTGATATGCCACAATTCTGTAGCTAAGCTTTGCATTGCTCCTAATGTTGAGTTAAATAGGGAAGAAAGAGTGAGGTGTGTTTGTTGTTCTGGTGCAGTAAGCGCGGGAGTTGGAGGTGAAAGGCAGCGTCCCGTGACTCTCACTTTCCAATGTTGTTGACAGATGGAAGTGTCCGACGAGACGGTTTCCGAAAGTCGGCCGGAAATTACTGATGAAGAGTTCGAGGGGCAAGGGGATTACGAGGAGACCATCCTTGCGGACTGGTGGCAGGAGCCAAAACAGAAAGGAGATCTGGACAACGCGTCTAATTAGGCTTGGACTGGACAATGAGCCTGATACCTCAGTCACTGCTGTGTGTGTGGCTACCAAGTTCAATGTGGTGGCCAAAGAATACGAGTTGAGAGAAATTTGCGTGTTTTAATGTGTCTGCAATATTTTATGCTAGGCAGGGAGAGCGAGGATGAGAGAGAGAAAGACGGCAAGTATAGGAGTTGCTGGAGTTGGAAGAACATGTTTTGAAACGTCACTGGTATCGTTGTCCCTTGTGCAGTCTGAATCCTTGCTTCCCCCCCCCCCCCCCCACTAACCTCAGATCTGTAAACGAGGTTTCGCGCCCCTGAATAAGGAAGGTTCAAGGATAACAAGCACGAGCTATCCCAAGATGCAATGGAAGCGTCATGTATCCCAAGTTAAATTTCCTAAATTTTGGAGCCATTATGTCTCTCATTGTACTCGCCTACAATTGACCTCACTTTCCAAAGTTCTTTCCTTTTCTTAACTATATATTTAATTCCTTTCCACTGCGGCCGGTCCACGTCACACACGGTCCACGTCACACACGGTCCACGTCACACACGGTCCACGTCACACACGGTCCACGTCACACACGGTCCACGTCACACACGGTCCACGTCACACACGGTCCACTGTGAAGGATACCAGAAGAGTTTGGTACCTGGGTCTCTGGTCTCTCCACACTGCGGGCAGTTCAGGGATTTGGGCTCCCTGGTTACTGAGCCGGGTTGGGATGGGTTTGCTCAGCGGAGTGTGTGCTCAGTTGGCTGGTTCGGTTTATGGTGCAGGTCTCCGAGACCAACCTGAGATATGACGGGGGTCAGAAGCTTGGGCTGGTTGGGGTGAATGACTGGCCTCCTGGCCTCCCATAGTCTCTCCAGGGGTAGGGTAGTGTAGTGCTTATGTTACTGTAACTAGAGGCCTGGAGTTCAAATCCCTCCATGGCAGTTTGAGAATTTGAATTCAGTTTTAGAAATCTGTAAATAAAAAGCTGGAATCAATAAAGTGACCATCAAGCTGTCGGATTGTCCTAAAAACCCTTCTGGTTCACTAATGTCCTTTAGGGAAGGAAACCTGTCGTCCTTACTCGGTCTGGCCTATATGTGACTCCAGACCCATATTGACGTGGTTAACTCTTTAACTGCCCTCTGAAGAGGCCGAGCGAGTCACTCCGTTGTATCACCACCTTCTCAGGGTAACTAGGAATGGGCAATAAATGCCGACTTTCCCGAGAATTTAATTAATAAAGTCACTGACTGGGTCAGGAGCCTGGAATTCATCCAAACTCAAACCGTCTTCCATTTTATAGCAAGGAGCTGAGTATTAACCTCACCTCGATTCACCTATTTATGGTTTTATTAATATAATGGGGAGTCAAGGATCAAATAGTGACTGTTGTACAGTATTCTTTCTGAATGTGTTTCTACCCAGCAGTCCTGTACCTAGCCTGTTGCTGTATTATGCTGTGCCAGGGCTTCTACTTATTGAATCTTACAGCACAGAAGGAGGCCATTCGGCCCATCGTGCCTGTGCCGGCTCTTTGAAAGAGTTCCCCAATTAGTCCCACTGTCCCCTGCTCTTTCCCCACAGCCCTGCAGATATTTTCCCCTTCAAGTATTTATCCGATTCCCTTTTGTATTTGTGCCTGTTACTCCCCACAGCGCGAGTTCCTTATCTTGTGCCCTCAGAGAGAGGTGCATGCTGAGGGGATGGAGGAGCATTGACCGGTGGGGGCGGGGATCCACGCTGATGTACAACACACTGACCTTTCGGAAGGTCACACGCACGGTGAGTTTGTAATTACTGGTGACATAGCGACAACAACCGCTGACCCATCCTGACCTTGAATGGATCCCCTGCAGACTGTGAGTGAGGATTCCTGGAAACAGACGCGATTGGATAATTCGTGACCGACAACAAAACAACCTTTTTCCCAACTCCAATATTTTTATAGTTAATAAATGAAAAGTGTTGAAAGAAAATGGGGGGAAAAACCCGCAGCATTGTCCCGGAGATTAAGCTTCAATTCCTGGCGATTCCGGGGCAATCCTGCAGCGTTGGTAATCCCAGGCTGGGGTAGAGTCGGAATGAAAAGGGCGGCTCTTTGATGTGGAATGCGAGTTGTGCGGAATGCCAGACTCTATCACACCCGGTCAGTCTTTCGATGTCAGTTAGCTGCGGAATGTATGTTAATTTAATAAAAGTCAGATTCGGTCTTTTCAAATCCAGCATTTGGTCCGACTTCTGTTCTCCGAGTCAAAATGGGGAACTTCTGACTGCGGCTGATTCTGGGAAGGTGTCATCACTCGGTGCAAGTTTCCCCCCCACCCCCCCCTTCATTCCCCCTTAGCACTTAGCAAATGGGGACAGGATAGGACAGAGTCAACATGGATTTACAAAGGGTAAATCGTGCTTGACTAATCTATTGGAATTTTTTGAGGGAGTAACTGGTAAAATAGATGGGGGAGAGCCAGTAGATGTGGTATACCTGGACTTCCAAAAGGCCTTCGATAAGGTCCCACATAAAAGATTAGCAGGGAAAATTGAAGCTCATGGGATAAAGGGGAAAGTATTGACGTGGATAGAGAACTGGCTGTCAGATAGAAAACAGAGAGTTGGAATAAACGGCTCATTTTCTGAATGGCAGGCAGTAACAAGTGGGGTACCACAGGGATCTGTCCTGGGTCCCCAGCTGTTCACAATTTACATTAATGACCTGGATCAGGGAGTCGGATGCAGCATTTCCAAATTTGCAGACGACACTAAACTAGGAGGGGGGGTGGGCTCAGAGGAGGAGACCAGGAAGCTCCAGAGCGATTTGGACAGACTGGGTGATTGGGCGGATAAATGGCAGATGCACTATAATGTGGACAAGTGCGAAGTTATCCACCTTGGGTGCAGGAACGGGAGGGCAAATTATTATTTAAATGGCAATAAATTGGGAGAGGGGGAAGTACAGAGAGACCTGGGTGTTCTTGTACACCAGTCACTGAAGGCGAGCATGCAGGTGCAACAGGCGATCAAGAAGGCAAACGGTACGCTGGCCTTCATAGCAAAAGGGTTGGAATACAGGAACAGGGATACCTTGCTGCAGCTGTACAGGGCACTGGTGAGACCACACCTCGAGTACTGTGTACAGTTTTGGTCGCCTCATCTGAGGAAAGATGTTCTTGCCATGGAGGGGGTGCAGCGGCGATTCACCAGGCTGATACCAGGAATGGCGGGATTGACCTATGAGGAGAGACTATGTAGTTTAGGGATGTACACACTGGAGTTTAGAAGATTGAGAGGGGACCTCATAGAAGTGTATAAAATTCTGAAAGGTCTAGACAGACTAGATGCAGAAGGAATGTTTCCCTTGGCGGGTGAGAACAGAACTAGAGGACATAATTTAAGGATAAGGGCTAAACCATTTAGGACAGAAATGAGGGGGAATTTCTTCACTCAGAGGGTGGTGAACCTGTGGAACTCATTGCCACAGAGGGCAGTGTACGCCAGCTCATTAAATATATTTAAGAGGGAATTAGATGTATTTCTACAGGCAAAAGGGGTTAAGGGTTACGGAGAGAAGGCGGGGACGGGATACTGAATTGGAGGATCAGCCATGATCTCATTAAATGGCGGAGCAGGCTCGAAGGGCCGGATGGCCTACTGCTCCTATCTTCTATGTATCTATGTATTCCTTTCCTACAGATGCTGACTCTCGCTGGGGTACGGATCCCACAAACCCCCCCCCCCCCAACCCTCACCCAAGGGGTCATAATTCCAGCGGGAGCCTTTGAAGTATTCGCATGACTACCCTCAGATGCTCGTAGAATCACGCAGCACAGAAAGAGGCCATTCGGCCCATCGTGCCTGTGCTGGCTCTTTGAAAGAGCTCTCCAATTAGTCTCACTCCCCCTGCTCTCTCCCCACAGCCCTGCAAATTTTCCTCTTCAACTATTTATCCAATTCCCCTTTGAAAGTTATTATTGAATCTGCTTCCACCAACCTTTCAGACAGCGCATTCCAGATCACAACAACTCGCTGCGGTAAAAAAAATTCTCCTCATCTCCCCTCTGGTTATTTTGCCAATTACCTGCTATCCATACTCGCAATTTCCAACAAGTCTCACTGATAGACCATGGAGTGGGAATCCTGAATGAAATGCCCCCGCTCTGTGACGATTCGCATTGTAGTTCCCTCCCCAACGGATTCCGCTAACTCTACACAGACCGAGAGTGAATCTCTGACCTTCTGGGGCACAGCGTAGGTTTAACATGTTACTGACCAACACACTACTTTTAGCGCCCCGAAAAAATTAGCGCCCCCGCGGCCAAAATTGAGTGGTAGCGCCCCAAGAGGGAATCGGGGCGCTACTGGAAGCACCCCGCCTCCCTCTTGGGGCGCTGCGAGGCAATAGCGCCGCGGTACTGCAGGCCTTCCTCCCCTTATTAAAGGGGAGGGGCCTTGCGCAGCGCGACCCGGGGCCCAGCTGGGCCACCAGGGATCGGAGTGCCGGCAAAAGAGCCCGGCACTCAAGAGGTGCCGGGCTCACGGAGCGCAGCCAGCACGCCGTGGGGGGGCTGAAGAGGAGGCCAGGGACGGCAGAGGGGGCAGGTGTTGGCAGGCGGCCAGCAACAAAAATGGCTGCCCGGCACCTCGCCTTTAATTAGCGCCACCCCGGCCGCAGGTAGGCCCCCCGACCCCATCGGACATAGCGTCCGGCAGTAAGTCAGGGGGCGCTACTGAAGATCACTGCCGGGGCGCTGCGCACGGCGATGACGGCGCTAACCTCCCGCTGAATTTCGCGGGAGGTGTTGGCGCCGCGCCCGGGCGCGAGTTGCTTTGCGCGCCGTTAGCGCCCACTTAGGGCGCTAACTGGAGGTGCAAAGCAACCGAATTTCCCCCCGCTGATCTCTTGTATATCAGAGAGTCGACTTTTAATTGCCACTTGTTTCTATCTCAGCCCTGTTACTGCAGCGTTTGGTGCAGTGTCTCCTGTTCTTTATGGGCACAAGCCCACAGCACAAAACATCCCACAATACGGCACTGTGTTGGTGAATTTAGGCTTGATGTTGATTCCAACGCCCTCCTGCCGGCCTCCCACCTTCCACCCTCTACCCTCCGTAAACTTGAGCTCATCCAAAACTCTGCTGCCCGTGTCCTAACTCGCACCAAGTCCCGTTCACCCATCACCCCCTGTGCTCGCTGACCGACATTGGCTCCCGGTCTGGCAACACCTCGGTTTTAAAATTCTCATCCTTCATTGTGTTCGAATCCCTCCATGGCCTCGCCCCCTCCCTATCTCTGTAATCTCCTCCAGCCCCACAACCCCCCGAGATCTCTGCGCTCCTCCAATTCTGCCCTCTTGCACATCCCCCGATTTCTATCGCTCCACCATTGGCGGCCGTGTCTTCAGCGGCCTGGGCCCCGAGCTCTGGAATTCCCTCCCTAAACCTCTCCGCCTCTCTCTACCTCCTTTAAGACGCTCCTTAAAACCTACCTCTTTGACCAAGCTTTTGGTCACCTGTCCTGATATCTCCTTATGTGGCTTGATGTCAAAATTTTGTTTGATAATCGCTCCTGTGAAGCACCTTGGGATGTTTTACTACATTAAAGGCGCTATATAAATACAAGTTGTTGGTTATGCTTGGCTGTTCCCTAGTGTTGGAATTGAGGCCAATTTAAATGCCACCTGTTGAGATACCCAACAGATCCCAGAGCAGGATCAACCCTCCTGGGTTGTGTAACTCAGCACCTAATCCAGCTGTACATCCTGTTTCTTATTTCAGGAGGTTTATTTATTCTGAGAGTGTTTCTGAGGCTAAGGTGCAGTTGCATGTAATGAGCCGAGTCCCCCTGTGGCCACCAGATGGTGCTGTCTACCACGTTTCTCTCTGCTGCCGTCTTCAGCCTCGACAAGCTCCGGGTGTTCCAGACTCCATTCTGGGGTTGCTGCGAATGATTGAAATAGTCCAGTTCACAACATTGGGTGGAAAAGCAGGGCTCTGTGAGATTGTGTCAGCTGTGGTTCAGTGGGTCGCGCTCTTGCTTCTGAGTCAGAAGGCCTTGGGTTCAAGTCCAACTCCAGAGACTTGAGCACAAAATGAAGACTGACACTCCCAGAGCAGTACTGAGGGAGCGCTGCACTGTCGGAGGGGCAGTACTGAGGGAGCGCTGCACTGTCGGAGGGACAGTACTGAGGGAGCGCCGCACTGTCGGAGGGGCAGTACTGAGGGAGTGCTGCACTGTCGGAGGTGCCGTCTATTGGCTGGGATGTTAAACCGAGGTCCCGTCTGCCCTCTCAATTGGACGTAAAAGATCCCATGGCCATTATTGAAAGAAGAGCAGAGGAGTTCTCCCCGGTGTCCTCAACCAACATTGCTAAAAAAAAAATAGATTATCTGATTACTGTTTGTGGTAGCTTGCTGTGCGCAAATTGGCTGCTGAGTTTCCTACAACAGTGACTACACTTCAAAAAGTTTTTCATTGGTTGTAAAGCGCTTTGGGATGTCCTGGGATCTTTTACGTGAGAGAGGCAGACGGGGTCGTCGTTTAATGTCTCAACTGGAAGACTGCACCTCCGACAGTGCAGCACTCCCTCAGTACTGCCCCTCCGACAGTGCGGCGCTCCCTCAGTACCGCCCCTCCAACAGTGCAGCGCTGCCTCAGTACTGTCCCTCCGACAGTGCAGCGCTCCCTCAGTACTGCCCCTCCGACAGTGCGGCGCTCCCTCAGTACTGCCCCTCCGACAGTGCGGCGCTCCCTCAGTACTGCCCCTCCGACAGTGCAGCGCTGCCTCAGTACTGTCCCTCCGACAGTGCAGCGCTCCCTCAGTACTGCCCCTCCGACAGTGCAGCGGACCCTCAGTACTGCCCCTCCGACAGTGCAGCGCTCCCTCAGTACTGTCCCTCCAACAGTACGGCGCCCCCTCAGTGCTGACCCTCCGACAGTGCGGCGCCCCCTCAGTGCTGTCCCTCCGACAGTGCGGCACCCCCTCAGTACTGCCCCTCCGACAGTGCGGCGCCCCCTCAGTACTGCCCCTCCGACAGTGCGGCGCCCCCTCAGTACTGCCCCTCCGACAGTGCGGCACCCCCTCAGTACTGCCCCTCCGACAGTGCGGCGCCCCCTCAGTACTGCCCCTCCGACAGTGCGGCGCCCCCTCAGTGCTGTCCCTCCGACAGTGCGGCACCCCCTCAGTACTGCCCCTCCGACAGTGCGGCGCCCCCTCAGTACTGCCCCTCCGACAGTGCGGCACCCCCTCAGTACTGCCCCTCCTACAGTGCGGCGCTCCCTCAGTACTGTACCGGGAGTGTCAGCCTAGATTTTTGTGCTCAAGTCTCTGGAGTGGGACTTGAGCCCATGAACTTCTCACTCGAAGGCGAGAGAGAGCTGCCCCTGAGCCACGGCTGCCAGTTACAGTGTGAGTGCGGGCCGGACCGGGCCGGGCAGTGGTTATGGAGTAAGTTCATACTCCCAGCCCATTGTTCTGGGCTGCTGAGCGAGTTTAAGGCTGGCGCCAAGTTCCTGGTTAGTGTAAATCGAAGGTAGCAACCAACAACGGGAGGGAATGATGCTGGAATTGTAGGTGAGAAAGTCACTGAGCGTGGCGGAAGCAATGAGGGTGAATGCATTTCAACGGCCCTCATCTCCCAGCCGCCTCACTCGGATCTCCGAGCGATCATTAGATTTCAGCGGCTGGACTTAAAGAGACTTCCTGATGCTTGATTCCCGTTTGGAAAATGCTCTCCCTGACCCTCTTCCCCGGGGCTTTCTCCCGGGGCTGGATCTCGCTCGGTGCAGGGGGCGTGGGTCAGGCACCCTCGGCTGGGAGTGGCCAATGTTGTCCAGCAGATGGGTGTCCTGGGCTTGTGCTCGGCTCTGCTCCTGTTAACTGTCAATCATTTCAGTGCAGTTGTCCAAGAGAGAGAGAGAGAGGCTGGATGCAAGAGCGAGGGAGAATTTTAATGGTTATTTTTTGATCATTCTCCGCCCCTCCCTGAACTACTGGTTTTCTGCTGGGATTGGCTCCCAGCTGGAGCTGGGAACACAGACTTGGGCAACTGGGAATCTTGGCTACAATTGAGCGGAGGGGAAATGCGCGCTACTGAATGAATCCACCAGTTTAAACGAGGTGCAGCAGCCTGTTTATTGCCTTTCTTTTCCAATTACCGCCCTCCCCCTCGAAGCTGCTGACTCTTGCTGCAGGACAGTTCCAAGTCGACCAGCTGCTGTCCCGGTACCTCACGCAGTGGGATATTCAAACCTGGGGGGCATCACAGTCGGTCTCAAGATGCACACACACGCACTTCCCTGGATAGTGTTAAAGATTGAGAGGTCGCACAACACCAGGTTATAGTCCAACAGTTTTATTTTAAATCACAAGCTTTCGGAGTTACAACTCCTTGGTCGGGTGAAGTGAGGAGATACAGAATCGTCAAAGCATATATAGATAGAGAACAATGCATGTGTAACTTACAATTGCAGACAACTAAATTCAATCATCCTGACTGTTTATCTGCCGAGGTGTGATAAAGTTAATCAGGTCAGCCAGGAAGGTACCACATCAAAGACATAGCAAGATACAACTGAGACAATGAGGTGGAGTCGCATGGGGTCTAACGTGTCAAAAGCTGCCGTCTGTATGTAAAACGATTAACTTTAAAATTTTTACTTTTTTACTGGGAATCACATCTGTGAACAAGCCAACGACGACTCGAGTCCGGATCACGTCATGTATCGTGACATAAACCCAAGATCCCGGTTGAGACCGTCTTCATGAGTGCGGAACTTGGCTATCAGTTTCTGCTCGATGATTTTGCATTGTCGTGTTTTCCTAAGGCCGCCTTGGAGAACGCTTACCCGCAGATCCAAGGCTGAATGTCCTTGACTGCTGAAGTGTTCCCCGACTGGGAGGTAACAATCCTGCCTGGCGATTGTTGCGCGGTGCTCGTTCATACGTTGTCTCAGTGTCTGCATGGTCTCGCCGATGTACCATGCCGCGGTGCATTCTTTCCTGCAACGTATGAGGTAGACAACGTTGGCCGAGTCACATGAGTATGTACCATGTACCTGGTGGGTAGTGTCCTCACGTGTGATGACGGTATCTGTGTTGATGATCTGGCATGTCTTGCAGAGTTTGCCGTGGCAGGGTTGTGTGGTGTCGTGGTCGCTGTTATCCTGAAAGCTGGATAGTGTTAAAGAGCCAGAACCCTGAAACCAGCCGAATCAGCACAGAGCTGAGCTCAAAACTGTGTGAAGGAAATAAGGCTGCCACCCACTCCTTGGAAAATCAGAGTCTAACTGGGGTGGAGGAGCAGAGGGCTCTGGGGTCCAGATACACAAATCACTAAAAGTAGCGACGCAGGTTAATAAGGCCATAAAAAGCAAACAATGCACTGGGGTTCATTTCGAGAGGGATAGAATTCAAAAGCAGAGAAGTGATGTTACATCGTGCTTACAGCACAGAACCAGGCCATTCGCCCAACAGGTCCATGCTGGTGCCTTGGTTAGACCACACCTGGAGCACTGTGCACAGTTCTGGTCGTCATATTGTGAAAAGGATATCGAGGCACTGGAGAAGGTGCAAAAAAGATTTATTAGAACGATACCAGAACTGAGAGGTTCCAACTATCAGGAGAGATTGAACAAGCTGGGGCTCTTTGCTTTGGAAAAGAGAAGACTGAGGGGCGAACCTGTTAGAGGTCTTTAAAATGATGAAAGGTTCTAGAAGGTAGACGTAGAGAAGATGTTTCCACTTGTGGGGGAGACCAGAACTAGGGGCCAAAAATATAAGACAGTGATTAATAAACCCAATAGGGAATTCAGGAGAAACTTCTTTACTCGAGAGTGGTGAGAATGTGGAACTCACTACCACAGGGAGTGGTTGAGGAGAATAGTACAGATACATTCAAGGGAAAGCTGGATAAACACATGAGGGAGAAAGGAATAGAGGGATCTGCTGATAGGGTGAGATGAAATAGGGTGGGAGGAGGCTAGTAGGGGGAGTTGGTGGGAGGAGTGGGGAGGGGGAGTTGGGGGGTGGGGAGGAGTGGGGGGTGGGGAGGGGGAGTTGGTGGGGGGTGGGGAGGAGTGGGGGGTGGGGAGGGGGAGTTGGTGGGGGGAGGGGAGGAATGGGGGGTGGGGAGGGGGAGAATGGGGGGTGGGGAGGGGGAGTTGGTGGGGGGGAGGGGAGGAGTGGGGGGTGGGGAGTGGGAGTTGGTGGGGGGAGGGGAGGAGTGGGGGGAGGGGCAGTTGGTGGGGGAGTTGGTGAGGGGAGGGGGAGTTGGTGGGGAGGCCATCACAGGATCTGCTGTAAAGAGCAGATTGTGTATCCAGAGATGAGGTGATGTTTTTGTTTGACCCGCGCAGTGAGCAGTCGATATTCTGTAGTGATGAAATGCTAATTGAACAGATTCACATTGATTTTCCCTGATGCTGGGGGGAGTGCAGCCATTCACCAATCTAATGGATCCTTTTCAGACTGTTAACCATTCTCAGAGATGCAGACAGTCACTTCCATCCGGCCCGGCCTGTGTGGTACTGAGCCACACAGCCCAGCAAGGCAAGCTTGCAATTCTCAACTGGGGAGAACGATAATTGGCCTCAGTTCCTGAGCTGGGAAGGGGTGGGGTGGGACCACCAGCCAGGGCAACTCTCATTACTATCCCGTTACCCTGTGGGATAGTGACTGTGTGTATGTATGGATGTCAGACTCTACTGTGATGCTCTTGTAGTCAAATAGCCTGGTGACACTCACATTCTGGGCTCACACATTAGGAGCTACCAGAGTGCGTTCAGCTGCCATGGAGCTTTGTTGAGCAGGGGCTCTGGGTCAGATGGTTTGGGGGGCCGGGCGGGGGTTTCACTATATTTCCCAGGAACAGCAAATCTTGTGTCAATCTGTAGATGTTACTTTGTAAAAAATCAGCTGTGAAACTGAATTGAGATTCAGTCCTTGGGTCTGTTACTGGTGGAGAATGAAAGAAACAATATTCCCCCAGCCCCACCCGCTCATATTAACACCCAGCTCTGGGTGAGAAATAGGATTCTATCTTTATTCTCTCTCTCTCTTCACCAGAACATCACTCCATAACTAACCTGCCTCCAGTGCAGTACTGAGGGAGTGCCGCACTGTCGGAGGTGCCGCCTTTTGGATGAGATGTTAAACCGAGGCCCCGTCTGCTCTCTCAGGTGGACGTTAGAGATCCCATGGCCACTATTTTGAAGCAGAGCAGGGGAGTTCTCCCCGGTGTCCTGGGGCCAATATTTATCCCTCAATCTACATCACTAAAACAGATGATCTAGTCATTATCTCATTGCTGCTTGTGGGAGCTTGCTGTGCGCAAATTGGCTGCCGCGTTTCCCACATTACAACAGTGACAACACTTCAAAAAGTACTTCATTGGCTGTAAAGCGCTTTGGGACGTCCGGTGGTCGTGAAAGGCGCTATATAAAAGCAAGTCTTTCTTGCCTCTCCCCTTCAGCCTCCCCTTTCAGACTCACTTTTTTATTACAGGTCCTGACTCCTAGTCAGCAACCTCCTGCAGCCCACACCCCTGATGTGTGAGCACCTAGGGACCAAATAATACAGTATAAATGTCCACAACTTCTCCGACCTACATTCCAAACTGGAGCTAAACTTAGAATAAAATAAACCGCACAGTGTTGTGTATTCTGACACACAGGTTCTATCTCATTAATATTTATCCCTCAACCAACATTGCAAAAACCCCCCAGATTATTTGGTCATTATCAGAGAGGGTGCAGAGGAGATTTACCAGAATGGTACCAGGGATGAAAGACTTCACAGTTACGTAGAGAGACTGGAGAAGCTGGGGTTGTTCTCTTTAGAGCAGAGAAGGTTAAGGGGAGATTTAATAGAGGTGTTGAGAATCATGAAGTGTTTTGATAGAGTAAATAAGGAGAAACTGTTTCCAGTGGCAGGAGGGTCGGTGACCAGAGGTCACAGATTTAAGATAATTGGCAAAAGAGCCAGAGGGGGAGATGAGGAGAATTTTTTTTACGCAGTGAGTTGTTGTGATCTGGAATGCGCTGCCTGAAAGGGCGGTGGAAGCAGATTCAATAGTAATTTTCAAAAGGGAATTGGATAAATACTTGATAGGAAAAAATTTGCAGGGCTCTGGGGAAAGAGCAGGGGGGAGTGGGTCTAATTGGAGAGCTCTTTCAAAGAGCCGGCACAGGCACGATGGGCCGAATAGCCTCCTTCTGTGCTGTATCATTCTATGATCACATTGCTGTTTGTGGGAGCTTGCTGTGCGCAAATTGGCTGCTGTGTTTCCGACATTACAACAGTGACTGCACCTCAAAAAAAAGTACTTCATTGGCTGTAAAGCGCTTTGGGACGTCCTGAGGTGGTGAAAGGCGCTGTAGAAATGGGAGTCTGTCTTTTAGTGATGAGAGTGTTAAGCAGTGAATGGGTTAATGAATGTTACCTTGCTATTTCCCTGTCATTTACGTCACTGGGTGTGGAGTTGATTTAAATACACAAACTAGGCAAAAACTCCTCAGCCTTTCACACGCACTGGCACAGTCACGGGCGAAACCGGTCCAGCCTTCAAACTACAACTTTAATCTTGATCTGCAAAGAATTATCTCGGAGTTACAGCACAGAAACAGGCCATTCGGCCCAACTGGTCCGTGCCGGTGTTTCTGCTCCACACGAGCCTCCTCCCACCCCTCTTCATCTCACCCCATCAACATATCTTTCTATTCCTTTCTCCCACATGCACTTATCCAGCTTCCCCTTAAATACATCGTCTCAACCACTCCCTGTGGGAGCGAGTTCCACATTCTCACCCCTCTCTGGGTGAAGAAGTGTCTCCTGAATTTCCTGTTGGATTTATTAGTGACTGTCTTCTATTTATGGCCTGTAGTTTTGAACTCCCCCACAAATTGAAACATCTTTCTATGTCTACCCTATCGAACCCCTTCATAATTTTCAAGACCTCCATCAGGTCGCCCCCTCAGCCTTCTCTTTTCTAGAGTAAAGAGCCCCAGCCTGTTCAATCTCTCCTGATAGGTATAACCGCTCAGTTCTGGAATCATCCTTGTAAATCTTTTTTGCACCTTCTCCAGTGCCTCTATATCCTTTTTGTAATATGGAGACCAGAACAGTGCACAGTGCTCCAAGTGTGGTGCAATATTTTGGGAATTAAATTAATAATTTCACCATTTTCAGTGTCAGCCGTGACTCAGTGGGCAGCTCTCTCGCCTCTGAGTCAGAAGGTCGTGGGTTCAAGTCCCACTCCAGAGACTTGAGCTCAAAAATCTAGGCTGACACTCCCAGTGCAGTGCTGAGGGAGCGCCGCACTGTCGGAGGTACCGTCTTTCGGATGAGATGTTAAACCGAGGCCCCGTCTGCTCTCTCAGGTGGGTGTAAAAGATCCCATGGCCACTATTTCGAAGAAGAGCAGGGGAGTTATCCCCGGTGTCCTGCCCAATATTTATCCCTCAACCAACATCACTGAAGCAGATGATCTGGTCATCATCACATTACTGTTTGTGGGAGCTTGCTGTGCACAAATTGGCTGCTGCGTTTCCTACATTACAACAGTGACTACACTCCAAAAAGTACTTCATTGGCTGTGAGGCACTTTGGGTCGTCCTGAAGTCATGGAAGGTGCTGTAGAAATGCAAGTCTTTCTTGCTTTCTATTTTTATTTAATGTTCGCCTATCTTCCTCCACTGAAGGTGCTGGGAACCAGTCATAAGCACAACCACTTGTGGGGTAGTACAGGGGTGAACGGCACCCTCCAAATGTTTCTGATATGGGTTATATTCTCCCCATCCCATGGGAAATGATGGAATCGCCCATCACTGTTCTGTGATCTGCCCACCCCGGATTACAACAGCCACTCTGACTGGGAATTCACGAGCAGTGCCTTGACTCCTCACCCCTCCCATCAACTCTTGCTGTGCAGTTTAGCCTCTGGCTCAGTTTCAAAGGGGCTGGGAACCCTTCAGGATCTCCTAGAGTGACCGTTCTTCAAACTGGAGTCTGCACAGTGGCTGTGACCATCTCATACTATTTACTTTCATGTCAGGTTGGTACAGGATGTTGGTGTTTACCTAGTTAGTGAATGGTTATTTTTCTCTGTGGGGCCGTTTTAACGCCACAAACTTGAGCTCATCCACGCCCGTCTCCGAACTCTAACTTGTACCAGGTCCCGTTCACACAGCACTCCTGTGCTCCCCTGTAGAGTTACGTGGTTAGACTGGAGAAGCTGGGGTTCTTACAGCAGAGAAGGCTAAGAGGAGCTTTAATCGAGGTGTTCAAAATCATGAACGGTCTTGATGGAGTAAATAAGGAGAAACTGTTTCCAGTGGCAGGAGGGTCGGTAACCAGAGGGCACAGATTTAAGGTGATTGGCAAAAGAGCCCGAGGAGAGAGGAGGAGAATTTTTTTTAAGCCGCGAGGGGCAACACGGTGGCAACACGAGGGGCAACACGATGTCCTCGGGGTAATATTTGCTAAAGCAGTTCGGGAGGATTTAAACTAATATGGCAGGGGAATGGGAACCTATGTAGCGAAACAGGGGGAAGTAATATGCAGTCAGAAACAAATGTTAGAAGGGTGAGAAACAATAGGGGAAGGCCGAGTAAACAAAGGCAAGAAACACAAAGGGCCATACTAAATCATAAGTCTAAAAGGACAAAGGATGTTAATAAAACAAGCCTAAAGGCTCTGTGTCTTAATGCAAGGAGTATCCGTAATAAGGTGGATGAATTGACTGTGCAAATAGATGTTAACGGATACGATGTGATTGGGATTACAGAGACGTGGCTCCAGAACAATCAAGGCTGGGAACTGAACATCCAGGGGTATTCAACATTCAGAAAGGATAGAATAAAAGGAAAAGGGGGTGGGGTAGCATTGCTGGTTAAAGAGGAGATTAATGCAATAGCTAGGAAGGACATCAGCTTGGAGGATGTGGAATCAATATGGGTTGAGCTGCAGAACACCAAAGGGCAGAAAACGTTAGTGGGAGTTGTGTACAGACCTCCAAACAGTAGTAGTGAGGTGGGGGAGGGTATGAAACAGGAAATCAGAGGTGCGTGCAAAAAAGGCACGGCAGTTATCATGGGTGACTTTAATATGCATATAGATTGGGCTACTCAAACTGGAAGCAATACGGTGGAGGAGGATTTCCTGGAGTGTTTAAGGGATGGTTTCCTAAACCAATATGTTGAGGAACCAACTCGAGGGGAGGCCATCCTGGACTGGGTGTTGTGTAATGAGGAAGGACTAATCAGCAATCTTGTGGTACGAGGCCCCCTGGGGAAGAGTGACCATAGTATGGTGGAGTTCTACATTAGGATGGAGAAGGAAACAGTTAAGTCAGAGACCATGGTCCAGAACTTAAATAAGGGCAACTTTGAGGGTATGAGGCGTGAATTGGCGAGGTTAAATTGGCAAGCGATATTTAAGGGGCTATCAGTGGAAGGGCAATGGCAGACATTTAGAGATCGCATGGATGAACTACAACAATTGTACATCCCGGTCTGGCGTAAAAATAAAAAAGGGAAGGTGGCTCAACCATGGCTAACAAGGGAAATCAGGGATAGTATTAAAACCAAGGAAGTTGCATACAAATTGGCCAGAAGTAGCAGCAAACCCGGGGACTGGGAGAACTTCAAAACTCAGCAGAGGAGGACGAAGGGTTTGATTAGGGCAGGGAAAATAAAATATGAAAGGAAGCTTGCAGAGAACATTAAAATGGACAGCAAAAGCTTCTATAAATATGTAAAAAGAAAGAGGTTAGTAAAAACAAACGTAGGTCCCCTGCAGTCGGAAACAGGGGAAGTCGTAATGGGGAACAAGGAAATGGCAGATCAATTGAACAAGTACTTTGGTTCGGTGTTTACTGTGGAGGACACACACAACCTGCCGGAAATAAAAGGGGTCAGAGGATCTGGTAAGAGGGAGGAGCTGAGGGAAATCCTTATTAGTCGGGAAAAGGTATTGGGAAAATTGATGGGACTGAAGGCTGAAAAATCCCCGGGGCCTGATGGTCTGCATCCCAGAGTACTTAAGGAGGTGGCCTTGGAAATAGTGGATGCATTGACGATCATTTTCCAACATTCCTTAGACTCTGGATCAGTTCCAATGGAGTGGAGGGTGGCCAATGTAACCCCTCTTTTTAAAAAAGGAGGGAGGGAGAAAGCAGGGAATTATAGACCGGTCAGCCTGACATCGGTTGTGGGTAAAATGATGGAAGCAATTATTAAAGATGTCATAACAGACCATTTGGAAAGTGGCGACATGATAGGTCCAAGTCAGCATGGATTTGTGAAAGGGAAATCATGCTTGACAAATCTTCTGGAATTTTTTGAGGATGTTTCCAATAGGGTGGACAGGGGGGAACCAGTAGATGTGGTGTATTTGGACTTTCAGAAGGCCTTCGACAAGGTTCCACACAAGAGATTGGTGAGCAAAGTTAAAGCACATGGGATTGGGGGTAATGTGTTGACGTGGATTGAGAACTGGTTGGCACACAGGAAACAAAGAGTAGGAGTAAATGGGTACTTTTCAGAATGGCAGGCAGTGACCAGCGGGGTACCGCAGGGTTCGGTGCTGGGACCCCAGCTGTTTACATTATATATTAATGATTTGGACGAAGGGATTAAATGTAATATCTCCAAATTTGCGGATGACACTAAATTGGGAGGCTGTGTGAACAATGAGGAGGATGCTAGGAGGCTACAGAGTGACTTGGACAGGTTGGGTGAATGGGCAAATGTATGGCAGATGAAGTACAATGTGGATAAATGTGAGGTTATCCACTTTGGTGGTAAAAATAGAGAGGCGGACTATTACCTGAATGGTGGCAGATTAGGGAAAGGGGAGGTGCAACGAGACCTGGGCATCATGGTACATCAGTCATTGAAGGTGGGAATGCAAGTGCAGCAGGCAGTCAAGAAAGCAAACGGAATGATGGCCTTCATAGTAAGGGGATTTGAGTACAGGAGTAGGGAGGTGATGCTGCAGTTGTACAGGGCCTTGGTGAGGCCACACCTGGAGTATTGTGCGCAGTTTTGGTCTCCTAACTTAAGGAAGGACATTCTTGCTATTGAGGGAGTGCAGCGAAGGTTCACTAGATTGATTCCTGGGATGGCCGGACTGACATATCAAGAAAGATTGGGTCAACTGAACTTGTATCCTCTGGAGTTCAGAAGAATGAGGGGGGATCTTATAGAGACATTTAAAATCCTGACTGGTTTAGACAAATTAGATGCGGGCAGAATGTTCCCAATGGTAGGGAAAACTAGAACCAGGGGTCACAGTCTAAGGATTAAGGGGAAGCCATTTAGGACTGAGCTGAGGAGGAACTTCTTCACCCAGAGAGTGGTGAATCTATGGAATTCTCTTCCACAGAAGGTTGTTGAGGCCAGTTCGCTAAATATATTCAAAAGGGAGTTAGATATAACACTCACAACTAGGGGGATCAAGGGGTATGGCGAGAAAGCAGGAATGGGGTACTGAGGTAGCATGTTCAGCCATGAACGCATTGAATGGCGGTGCAGGCTCGAAGGACCGAATGGTCTACTCCTGTACCTATTTTCTATGTCTATGTTTCTATGGCATAGTGGTTAGCACTGTTACCTCACAGCGCCAGGGACCCGGGTTCGAATCCGGCCTCGGGTGACTGTCTGTGTGGAGTTTGCACATTCTCCCCGTGTCTGCGTGGGTTTCCTCCGGGTGCTCCGGTTTCCTCCCACAGTCCAAAGATGTGCGGGTTAGGTTGATTTGGCTATGATAAATTGACCCTTAGTGTTAGGGGGATTAAATACGTGGAGTTACGGGGATAGGGTGGGATATGTGTCGGTGCAGGCTCGATGGGCCGAAATGGCCTCTATCTGCACTGTGGGATTCTGTGATTCTGAGTTGTTGTGATCTGGAATGCGCTGCCTGAAAGGGCGGTGGAAGCAGATTCAATCGAAACTTTCAAAAGGGAATCGGATAAATACTTGAAGGGAAAAAATTCACAGGGCTATGGGGAAAGAGCAGGGGGGGAGTGAGTCTAATTGGAGAGCTCTTTCAAAGAGCCGGCACAGGCACAATGGGCTAAATGGCCTCCTTCTGTGCTGTGTGATTCTATAACTGCTCCCATTCCAGGAGTAATCGGATTGAAAAATCACCTCCCCCTCCTCCCGAAAGAATCCAGTTCTGTGGTTTGCAGTCAGCGCCTCCGGGCATTTTTACAGAGATCTGAAAATAACACAAAGCCTGTGTGAGCCCTACTCCCTGCCCCACCTCCTCACCACACCCCGAGCTCCCTAGCAACAGGACTCTTGCCTTGGGGTGATGCTGAGAGAATTTACAAAGAGTGAGAGGTTAGAATATTCTGGATATTTTAATAATAACATTACAATACAAAAAAAAGACATTTGCTAAATTTCTTCACACTGGAGACAGAGGTGCATTTTCATTGGATTGCTGAGCAGAGGCGCAGTCCTGTACAATTTAAATCACCTTTACTGATGAAAGACAATTATTACCAGAGTCCCAGTAAAGGAAGGACAGTCTATTGATTTATTGTGGGGAGCAGCTGGAGGGAATTTAATTTGTGCTGATTATAGGAGCGGGAAGGGTTACTGCCCGAGGCACTCTGTCTGGTTTCATTCCATTACAGGGTTTTAATTTCTCCCCTCCCCTCCTGAAGCAGTTGACTTGTCGCTGGGGTACAGGATCCATGGCACTCACCATCATCGAGCACCTCGCCCAAAATGACCATTCTTCATGTCTGCTCTGGACAATGAGTGTTGGATGAGACGTTAAACCGAGGCCCCGTCTGCTCTCTCAGGTGGACGTAAATAATCCCATGGCCACTATTTCAAAGAAGAGCAGGGGAGTTCTCCCCAGTGTGCTGGGGCCAATATTTATCCCTCATCAATGTCACTAAAAAACAGATGATCTGGTCATTATCGCATTGCTGTTTGTGGGAGCTTGCTGTGCGCAAATTGGCTGCCGTGTTTCTTGCATTACAACAGTGATGACACTTCAAAAGTATTGAAGTGGCTGTAAAGCGCTTTGGGATGTCCTGAGGTGGTGAAAGCCTCTTCCTTTCTTTCCTATAGTTCCTGCAGCACTGGTCACACCGAATTCCTACACTCACTGGGACACCATTGAGATAAACACGCCCAGTAGTTTAGGATTAGCAATCTCACCCAGAGAGACCACAGATAGTTGGTGTAGACATGTCCTGCTGCAGTGGAGGGGTTCGTGTCAGAGTGGGGATGAAGGCATGTTTCTGGGGCACTGTAGACGGAGCTTTATTCTCCACCCTGCCCATGCTATAATAGTGACACTGTGCCCTAAACCTAAAACAACATTTCTCATGCTCCACCTCTGACACCAGGCTGAGTGCCCTTGGGCTAGGGAGGGCGAGTCGGGCGGGTTTCACGCTCCTGATCACTTATTCCTCTCATCTCACTGCAATGTGGGTGCAGCTTATACAGAGGACAAGATGGGGTGAGGGAAGGGTGAGGGGAGGGTGGGGGTGAGGGGAGGGGCTGAGGGGAAGGGGTGAGGAGGGGGTGAGGTGAGGGTGAGGAGGGGGTGAGGAAAGTTGGCATTGCACAGAAATCAAGACTTTCAGGAGGAAAACTGGTTAAAAAGAAATTTAGCTAAAGTTCTTCTAGTAAATGATGTTCTGAGAGATAATTTCTGATTCAGAGTCTATGTTCGTCTTTCTATTTATCTCTCTCCTCACTCTCTCTCTCTCTGTCTCTCTCTCCCTCTCTCTCTCTCTGTCTCTCTCTGTCTCTCCCTCTGCCTCTCTCTGTCTCTCTCTCTCTCTGTCTCTCTCTCTCCCTGTCTCTCTCTCTCTTCTCTGTCTCTCTCTCTCTGTCTCTCTCTGTCTCTCTGGCTCGCTCTCTCTCCCTCTCTCTCTCTCTGTCTCTCTCTGTCTCTCGCTCTGTCTCTCTCTCTCCCTCTGCCTCTCTCTGTCTCTCTCTCTGTCTCTCTCTCTCTCTTCCTCTGCCTCTCTCTGTCTCTCTCTCTGTCTCTCTCTCTCTCTTCCTCTGCCTCTCTCTGTCTCTCTCTCTCTCTCCCTCTCTCTCTCTCTCTCTCTGTCTCTCTCTCTCCCTGTCTCCCTCTCTCTCTCTCTGTCTCTCTGTCTCTCTCTCTGTCTCTCTCTCCCTCTGCCTCTCTCTGTCTCTCTCTCTGTCTCTCTCTCTCTCTCTTCCTCTGCCTCTCTCTCTCTCTCTCTGTCTCTCTCTCTCTCTCTGTCTCTCTCTCCCTGTCTCTCTCTCTCTCTTCTCTGTCTCTCTCTCTCTGTCTCTTTCTGTCTCTCTCTGTCTCTCTGTCTCGCTCTCTCTTTATCTCTCTCTCTGTCTCTCTCCCTCTGCCTCTCTCTCTCTCTCTGTCTCTCTCTCTGTCTCTCTCTCTCTCTCTCTCTCTGTCTCTGTCTCTCTCTCTCTCTCTCTCTCTCTCTGTCTCGCTCTCGCTCACTCTCTCTCTCTCTGTCTCTCTCTCTCTGTCTCTCTCTCTGTATTTGTGCCTCAGGCAGGTTCATTAAACACAATACCAAACTTTTTAATGTAATCAAGGTCATCAAAGCCGGTGTTTCACGTATGCAAAGCAGTGAGATATACCGAACCAGTGTGTGCTCGCCCTGGGAGCTTCATCGCTTAAATAGGACAGTGTGAGCTATCGAGGTCCTTCACTCCGCACAATAACTAGCTGAGGGCAGATTGAATTTGAGGCCAAGCTTTGCAATGGCATAAATAAGAATATTCAGAGAAAGAGCGAAATGGGAAAAGAGACAGATTCAGGCCGTACGTTCAGCAGGGTGACCCATTTTAATTGTATCAATGGCTCTGAAGAAGTTGGAAAGGAATTTCTACTGAGCTAAACGCAACAGGTTAACAACAAATACAATTTATATTTATGTAGCCTTTTTAATGTAGAAAAAATGTCCCAAGGTGCTTCACAGGAGTGCAATCAGACAAAAGCTTGACAGCGAGTCACATAAGGTGATATTAGGGCCGGAGGCCAAAAGCTGGGTCACGGTCGGTTTTAAGGAGCGTCTTAAAGGAGGGGAGAGAGAGGCGGAGAGGTTTAGGGAGGGAATTCCAGAGCTTAGGGCCCAGGCAGCTGAAGGCACGGCCGCCAATGGTGGGACGATGGACATCGGGGATGCTCAAGAGGCCAGAATTGGAGGAGCGCAGAGATCTCGGGGAGTTGTAGGGCTGGAGGAGGTTACAGAGATAGGGAGGGGGCGAGGCCATGGAGGAATCTGAAAACAAGGATGAGAATTTTAAAATTGAGGCATAACCGGACCGGGAGCCAATGTAGCGAGCACAGGGGGTGATGAGCAATGAATGTTCCCCCTAATTATTTTTTGGGTGCGCGGCCCATTCACAATTTCACGCACATCGGAAAAGCCAGTCCCGGGCTGCATGGAACTGGCAGAGAGCTGTGCGGCCGGGACATTGGTGATGGGTGAACGGGACTCGGTGCGAGTTAGGTCACGGGGCAGCAGAGTTTTGGATGAGTTCAAGCTTACGGCGGGTGCAAGGTGGGAGGCCGGCCAGGAGTGCGTTGGAATAGTCGATTCTGGAGGTAACAAAGGCATGGATTCGGGTTTCAGCAGCAGACGGGCTGAGGCCGGGGCGGAGACGGGCGATGATACGGAGATGGAAGCTGGAGTGGATATGGAGTTGAAAGCTCGGGGTCACATAGGAGGCAGAGACTGTGAACAGTCTGGGCCAAACCTGAGACATTGACCAGGGAGAGAGCTGGAGCTGGTGGCGAGGGAACGTAGTATGTGTCAGGGCCTGAAGACAATGTCTTCAGTCTTCCCAGTGTTTAATTCGAGGAAATTTCAGCTCATCCAGCACTGGATGCCGGTCAAGCAGTCTGACAACACAGAGGCAGTGGAGGGGTCGATGTAGGTGGTGGAGGGGTAGAGCTGGGTGTCGTCAGCATGGAACCTGACCTCATGTCTTCAGATGATGTCTCCTAGTGCCAGCTTGTAAATGAGGAAGTGAAAAGATCCTTGGGGGAGTCCAAAGGGAATGCTGAAGGGGTGGGAAGAGAAGCCACGGCTGGAGATTCTCTGGTTATGATGAGATAGGTGAGAGGGAATCAGGGGCAGTCCTACTGAGCTGGATAACAGAGGAAGGGCGTTGAAGGAGGATTGTGTGGACAGAATGTTTCTTTCCCGTAAATAATTTGCGTGCGAGCTTTTTTCATGGTGATGAGGGGATGAATTATTAATCAGGCATTGAGTGACGGCCTGACTTGTATTACACCAGTCATGTTATTGTTATAAGCGTGAGGTGATAGGAAGGAGGAAGGAATCATTAATGGATTCAGGATGCATTATTATCTTTCCAGGCAAGGTACTTTCAGTGGGGTAATGTTATACAGCCCTTCTGGTGGCATGGAGTCTTGCTCATGATGAACGCAGGTCAGTAAGTCGGGGTTACGATGTTGTAGCTCTATCTCTGGTAGGTGTCAGCTGTGGCTCAGTGGGTCGCACTCTCGCCTCTGAGTCAGAAGGTCGTGGGTTCAAACCCCACTCCGGAGACTTGAGCCCATAATCCAGGCTGACACTCCCAGAGCAATACTGAGGGAGGTGCCGTCACTCGGATGGTGCTGCACTGTCGGAGGGGCAGTACTGAGGGAGCGCCGCACTGTCAGAGGGGCCATACTGAGGGAGCGCCGCACTGTCGGAGGGGCAGTACTGAGGGAGCGCTGCACTGTCGGAGGGGCAGTACTGAGGGAGTGCTGCACTGTCAGAGGGGCAGTACTGAGGGAGCGCTGCACTGTCGGAGGGGCAGTACTGAGGGAGCGCTGCACTGTCGGAGGGGCAGTACTGAGGGAGTGCTGCACTGTCGGAGTGGCAGTACTGAGGGAGCACTGCACTGTTAGAGGTGCCACCTTTTGGATGAGACCCTAAACCGAGGCCCCATCTGCTCTCTCAGGTGGACATAAAAGATCCCACGGCCACTATTTCGAAGAAGAGCAGGGGAGTTCTCCCCGGTGTCCTGGGGCCAATATTTATCCCTCAACCAACATCACTAAAAATAGTTTATCTGGTCATTATCACATTGCTGTTTGTGGAGCTTGCTGTGGGCAAATTGACTGCCACATTTCCTACATTACAACAGTGACTGCATTGGCTATAAAGCGCTTTGGGCAGTCCTGAGGTCGTGAAAGCCACGGTATAAATGTCTTTCTCTGCTACTGAACTTTCCATCATTGAACTCGGTACTATTAAGACTGAGCACCAGGAATCCAGCCTTTCAGAATCCTTCAGCCTCCCTGTGATTTATTTAATCAATGCAGCTGCCTGCACAATTTGACCAGTCTGTTAAACGCCATGACCGCCCTCTGGGTAAAGATTGCAGCCAGTGAGTGTCTGACACGGACACACTGGGGAGAGCTCCTCCTGCCCTGCTTCCAAATAGTGCCATGGGATCTTTTACATCCACCCGAGAGGGCAGTCGGGGCCTTGGTTTAACGTCTCATCCGAAAGACGGCACCTCCGACAGTCCGGCACTCCCTCAGTACTGCTCCTCCGACAGTGCGGCACTCCCTCAGTACTGACTCTCTGACAGTGCGCGCTCCCTCAGTACTGCCCCTCCGACAGTGCAGCGCTCCCTCAGTACTGCCCCTCCGACAGTGCAGCGCTCCCTCAGTACTGCCCCTCCGACAGTGCAGCGCTCCCTCAGCACTGCCCCTCCGACAGTGCAGCGCTCCCTCAGTACTGCCCCTCCGACAGTGCAGCGCTCCCTCAGTACTGCCCCTCCGACAGTGCAGCACTCCCTCAGTACTGCCCCTCCGACAGTGCAGCGCTCCCTCAGTACTGCCCCTCCGACAGTGCAGCGCTCCCTCAGTACTGCCCCTCCGACAGTGCAGCGCTCCCTCAGTACTGCCCCTCCGACAGTGCAGCGCTCCCTCAGTACTGACCCTCCGACAGTGCAGCGCTCCCTCAGTACTGCTCCTCCGACAGTGCAGCGCTCCCTCAGTACTGACCCTCCGACAGTGCAGCGCTCCCTCAGTACTGACCCTCCGACAGTGCAGCGCTCCCTCAGTACTGACCCTCCGACAGTGCAGCGCTCCCTCAGTACTGACCCTCCGACAGTGCAGCGCTCCCTCAGTACTGCATTGGAGTGTCAGCCTGGATTATGTGCTCAAGTCTCTGGAGTGGGACTTGAACCCACGACCTTCTGACTCAGAGGTGAGAGTGTTGCCCACTGAGCCATGGTTAACGCCTAATCCTGGCTGGTGTGCGGCAAAACGACAGGAATCAGAAAACAGGATTTCAAAGCAGCAGTGCGGTGTTTAAGAAATGTCTGTGTTGGGACTATCCCAATTAATGCTCCTACACCAGGGAATAAGTTCATTATAAACCCGAAGTGAAAGACTGCACGTGGTGATATCATTGCTGACATCTGGTTGCTGATTTTGTAACCCTACATTTAGCGCTCTTTCTGTCAATTCTCTCTCTCCGCGGCGGGTCAGATCCAGCTGTGATGGGCTAGTGCACATCGGCCTAATTTAAGGGTCGGCGCCATCCTTAATGTCCAATCCGGACCTGGTGCCTGACCTCTTCCTGGTCTCTCTGCCTGTTCCCAGGCCTCTTCCAGCTCCCGCTCCTCTTCGCTGTTCCATGACCCCCACAAGGAAGTGTCTGGGCGTCAGGTGAAGACAGGATTGGATTCGTCTGTGATGTCATAGAATCCTAGAATCTTATAACAACAACAACTTGTATTTATATAGCACCTTCAACATAGTGAAAACGTCCCAAGGTGCTTCACAGGAGCGATTATCAAACAAAATTTGACCCCGAGCTACATAAAGAGATGTTAGGACAGATGACCAAAAGCTTGGTCAAAGAACTAGGTTTTAAGGAGCGTTTCAAAAGGAGGAGCGAGAGGCGGAGAGGTTTAGGGAGGGAATTCCACAGCTTAGGGCCCAGGCGGCTGAAGGCACGGCCACCAATGGTGGAGTGATTAAAATCGGGGGATGCGCAACAGGCCAGAATTAGAGGAGCGCAGAGATCTGGGAGGGTTGTAGAGCTGGAGGCGGTTACAGAGCTAGGGAGGGGGGGCGAGGAGGCCATGGAGGGATTTGAAAACAAGAACAGAAGGAGGCCATTCGGTTCATCGTACCTGTGCCAGCTCTTTGAAAGAGCGAGTTAATTCGTCCAACTCCACCCCGCCCCACCGCTCTTTCCCCATAGCCCTGCAAATCTTTCCTTTTCAAGCCTATATCCAATTCCCTTTGTCCCGTGTCCTTCCCATGGTTGAATATCCCAGCCGATGCTCAATCTGGGAGAATGATTCTTTGGGTGAGGGAGGGGTTTGGCCTGTGCCCGTGGGACCTGCAAGAATCAGAGTCTGCTGGTGAGCAAATTAAAAAGAAAAGACAGATGGGCAATTCATCTCGGAGGATAAACAGCATGTGATGCTGGCAGTGGATCTCTGCTTCTGTTTGCAAACAGAACTGCCCTGAAAGGGTTAAACGGGGGGGGGGGGGGGGTTCCACGAGAATTCCCCTGCTGATACACTCAGACATGTCTCCAGTTCCTGTTGCCCAGTAATTGGTGGCGGAGACTCCCAGAGGAGGAAGTATTACTGCACAGACCCTTCCGATTGGCTGCTCTTTAGAACCTTCGAGCTGTTGTCTGGTTTTTCTGAAATACAATTCCGTCCCGCTCCCCCCCCTCTCCCCAATCCCGCTCTCTCCTCTATCCCGCTCCCTCCCCCTCCCCTGTCACAGAGTGAAATCCTGGGGTGCCAGGAGAGGCCTCTGCCTACTGCATCTTGTGTTCAGACACGGGGGCACCGAACCCACTCGAACCCCTCGCCCGAGCTCAGCCTCAAATTAAAGAGCAGCGGCTGTATTTTTCCACTAATTTTAGCAAATAAAAAGCAGGCACGAATTTAAAGTGACCGGCATTATTCCCTCAGGTAACCGCTCGCAAATGTGGTTTTCACAGAGAGATGGTTAGATTGACAGCAGCAATTTACAACAAGAATGTTTTATCCTACAGTCTAATTCTGGGAGAGGCTACCTGTACAGAGAGGTGTGTGTCCAGCTGTGTTTGAGGAGCAGTAAGCAAGTGTTCCTCTTCTCCTGAAGGTGCTGACTCGGGTGGGATACACCCCACGAGCATCAAAGTTAAGGCACATGGGATTGGGGGCAAGGTATTGACTTGGATAGAGAACTGGTTGGCAGACAGGAAGCAAAGAGTTGGAATAAACGGGTCTTTTTCTGAGTGGCAGGCAGTGACTAGTGGGGTTCCGCAGGGATCGGTCCTTGGACCCCAGCTATTCACAATATACATTAATGATCTAGACGAGGGAACTAGATGTAATATCTCCAAGTTTGCAGATGACACAAAGCTGGGTGGGCGTGTGTGCTGCGAGGAGGATGCCGAAAAACTCCAGGATGATTTGGACAGGTTGGGTGATTGGGCAGAAGCCTGGCAGATGCAATATAACGTGGATAAATGCGAGGTTATCCACTTTGGTGTCAAAAACAGAAAGGCAGATTATTATCTGAATGGCAATAGATTGGGAGAAGGGGAAGTGCAACGAGACCTGGGTGTCCTTGTGCACCAGTCGCTGAAGGTAAGCATACAGGTGCAGCAGGCAGTTAAGAAGGCAAATGGTATGTTGGCCTTCATAGCGAGAGGGTTTGAGTACAGGAACAAGGATGTCTTGCTGCAGTTGTACAGGGCCTTGGTGAGACCACACCTTGAGTACTGTGTGCAGTTTTGGTCGCCTTATCTGAGGAAGGATGTTCTTGCCATGGAAGGAGTTCAGCGAAGATTCACAAGGTTGATACCTGGGATGGCAGGAATGACGTATGAAGAGAGATTGGGTCAATTGGGCTTATACTCATGGGGATCTCATTGAAACTTATAAAATTCTTACAGGACTAGACAGACTAGATGCAGGAAGGATGTTGCCGATGGTTGGGGAGTCCAGAACCAGGGGTCACAGTCTAAGGATAAGGGGTGAGCCATTTAGGACTGAGATGAGGAGGAATTTCTTCACCCAGAGAGTGGTGAACCTGTGGAATTCTCTGCCACAGAGGGCAGTAGAGGCCAATTCATTAAATATATTCAAGAAGGAGTTGGATATATTTCTTAAGGCTAAAGGTATCAAGGGATATGGGGAGAAAGCAGGGACAGGGTACTGAATTTGGATGATCAGCCATGATCGCATTGAATGGCGGAGCAGGCTAGAGGGGCCGAATGGCCTACTCCTGCTCCTATCTTCTATGATTCTATGATCAGGCACCTCTGTCACTGTGCCCAAGTGGCTGCTGTTCACCAGTGGCCCTAACCGTGAGTGTTGACAGGATTTGCAGCTTGTATGGTGGAGGGGAAAGACTGTCTTAGACAAGCGTGACACTGCCCTCGCCCTATATTTGTCCTATTGCAGCATTCCTAGAATCACAGTATGATACAGCACAGGAGGAGGCCATTCGGCCCATCCTGCCTGTGCCGGCTCTGTGAAAGAGCTCTCCAATTAGTCCCACTCCCCCTGCTCTTTCCCCATAGCCTTGCAAGTTTTTCCTTTTCAAGTATTTATCCAATTCCCTTTTGAAAGTTACTATTGAATCTGTTTCCACCGCCCTTTCAGGCAGCGCATTCCAGATCACAACAACTCGCTGTGTAAAAAAAATTCTCCTCATCTCCCCTCTGGTTATTTTACCAATGATCTTAAATCCTCTGGTTACCGATCCTCCTGCCAGTGGAAACAGTTTCTCCCTATCTACTCTATCAGAACCCCTCATAATTTTTAACACCTCTATTAAATCTCCCCTTAGCCGTCTCTGCTCTGAGGAGAACAACCCCAGCTTCTCTCGACTCTCCACATAACTGAATCATAGAATCAAAGAATTTACGGCACAGAAGGAGGCCATTCAGCCCATCGTGTCTGTGCCGGCTGAAAAAGAGCTCTCCAGCCTAATCCCACTTCCAGCTCTTGGTCCGGAGCCCTGTAGGTTACGGCACTTCAAGTGCATATCCAAGTACTTTTTAAATGTGATGAGGGTTTCTGCCTCTACCACCCTTTCAGGCAGTGAGTTCCAGACACCCACCACCCTCTGGGTGAAAAGATTTCTCCTCAACTCCCCTCTAATCCTTCTACCAATTACTTGAAATCTATGCCCCTGGTTATTGACCTCACTGCTAGGGAAATAGGTCCTTCCATCCACTCTATCTAGGCTCCTCATAATTTTATGCACCTCAATCAAATCTCCCCTCAGCCTCCTTTGTTCCAAAGAAAACAATCCCAGCCTATCCAATCTTTCCTCATAGCTAAAATTCTCCAGTCCTGGCAACATCCTCATAAATCTCCTCTGCACCCTCTCTAGTGCAATCACATCTTTCCTGTAATGTGGTGACCAGAACTGTACGCAGTCCCTCATCCTCTTGCCATTAGTGTAAGACCACTAAGGCCATTTGTTGTGGCCCCATTGCCACTGCTTGGCTGAGACAGGTGAAGAGAATTGAGAAGGGGGACTGAAACCTAGGTTCTCCTGGCTGTCTGTCGATAGCAGTCTGGCTCAAGCTGACGATCACACTAATAACCACTGCACTGTAGCCAACCTATTGTAAATTGGTTGGAAACTGTACAATGGTTGTGTGTTCCCTTAACATAATTGGAAACAGTTTCTTGCAGTGGAAAAATAACGCAGTCAGCCATGGGCGGGCCTCGCTGTCTCTGTGAGTGTTCTCTGGCGGTCTGTTGGTATTAAACCCCTTGTCACAGAGGCCGGCACACTGCCAGTGTCTCACCTCCCGTTTTGGTGATTGTAATATATGTGGGTAGAACAAATGAAGGACAGAGACAGGATGAGTTGCTAGTTCATGTGCGTGCTTTATTAGGCAAGAGCAAACTGAGCATGCTCATACTAAACCATGTGACAAACCATGTGATAATACATTACACTGTTTCCCCTTAAAAAAAATGTACATATTCCCCTCTCAAATACAACAAAACTATGGTCCCACCTTTCCCAGCATTACATGTACCACATAACAAAAACTCCTGGCTTTTTTTGTTTTAAATGAATTACAAATCCAGTTTAATAACAGGTTTGCGGAGCCTTCCTGATCTCCTTACAGAAGGTTTTGGTGTTGAACCAATTTTCGGGCTGTTTTGTTTTGGTTCCGAACTCAAAGATGATCCTGTTTCTATAAAAAGCACATTTGCTCCTTTTCAATTTGACATTGTGGGAATTCAACCTTTGAAGCACTAAATCTAACCCTTCTAGATTTTCTTCCTCGCTGCTTGTTGCGATCAGCACATTGTCCTGATTGCATAAGCAATTTGGAACTCCTTGCAAAATCTTATCCATCGTAGCCTGGAAGATTTTGGGGGAGGACTTTACACCATACGGCAACTTGGTGTATGAGCACAGTCCCTTGTGTATGTTGATGGTGAGATACTCTTTGTCAACATTCAGCTGAGTGTAAGCGTGTGACAGGTCAAGCTTGGAGAAACCCTTTGACCCAGAGAGTGCTGCATACAAACCTTGCGATTTAGGTAACGGGTACTGCTCATCGTCAACCGCTTGGTTGATAGTAACTTTGTAGTCTCCGCACAAGCGTACAGTTTTGTCTGCTTTGGGCACTACCACGATCGGGGTAGCCCATTCACTTTTGTCAGTTTTTACTAGCACTCCGTTCTCTCTCAGCTTCTCTAGCTCTTCCTCCACTTGACTTTTCAACACATAGGGGACTGGCCTTGCCTTACAATAGAAAGGCTTTGCATTGGACTTGATGCGGATATGTGCGTCATACCCAGTGATGCCCTCATCACTGTCTGAGAACATACTTTTATACTTGTTCAGCATTATGTTGAGTCGCTTCTTTGAAGCATCTACACTGAAGATGTTTTTCCAGTTTAGTTTTAACTTTCTCAATCAGTCTTTGCCCATGAGGGTTGGCCTGTTGTTGTAGCTCGCTACAATAAAAGGCAGCTTTACTGACTGGCCATTGTGCTGAACTGTACATTCCATTTGTCCACATGTCTCTAGGATTTCTCCGGAGTAGGTTTTTAACTCTACGGTACTCTTTGTAAATGGTATTTGATTAAACTTATATGTGTCCTTACTCATGATAGAGCAGTCCACCGCCGTGTCGATACACATATCAATGGCCCAGAAATTGATCTCGCTCTGTTCCCGCGGGGGTAAGGCTTCCCCGCGATCTCTCACTCCGCTTGTGCTTTTTCAGATCCAGCTCGCACGAACTTGATGTTCCAGACATCAGCTGGGCAGTGCTTGCGTATCCCACCGGCGTAGTGAATTCGTGCGAGCTGTGGGATCACGTGACTCAGTTAGAGCCAATGGCAGCACACCATCTTCCATTCATAAGTTTCACATACGTGCTGTGAAATCTATGAATGTTACACCCCCCCAAAATAACAGCTAAACCTCAATTAAATTTTTTTTTAAAACCATCACATTAATAAAATAAGTATAGTTAAATAAATTAACCATTTTAAATAAAAAATTAAATTTTTGAAAAAATTTAAAATCTTTTAAAAAGTTATAAAAATAAACTTACCTGTCTTTAAAGTCTCTAAAAAAGATATACCTGTTAAAAAAAATTCAAAAAAATACTTAATTCACTACTTACCTTGTTAAAAGTGGGTCTTACTCCTCCTTTTTCCATTTCCAAAATCTTCCGTACTTACCTGCGCGTCCAAAGCATGAAGTGCACAGCGTGCGCGCAGCCTGTAGCGCGCACGCGATGCACCGAGGAACCGCCCCCTTTTCAAAAGACCAAGTGCCGGTTTTCAGCGCATGCGCAGGGCATGCAGAAAACCGGCAATTGGAGAGAGAATACGCGAGAGTACGCAGTGCGTACTCTCGCGTCGCGGGATGAATTTTTGGCCCAATATGTTGCTCGTTGATCAAAGGTTTTGTATGGAAGTCTTTCTCACAAATGCTAGCGTTGTTGCGAGTGGAATAGATACTGTAGATTCCTAGTTCTTCAACATCAGGTGTGCTCACTTCAATATAGTGAACTCTTCCCTTTTGTTGTCGCTACTTTGCATTGCCACTGGAATGGTTCTTACTTCCTGCTTTAGATCTAGCTCTGCAAACTGTTGAAATATGGCCTTGCTTCTGGCAGTGAAAACGCTTCACATTTCTATATTGGCAGGACTGTGGTGAGTGATTTCCATCGCAGCGATAACAATTCACTGAACCGCTCTCACCGACATGCTTTTGAACCAATCTCACAGCTTTAGGTTTGGCGGTGGCTTTGTGACTGTAGACCTCAGCTGCACTAGTCACTTGAGTTGGACGGAGCTCCCTCGCATTAATAGACGTCATCTCTATAGATAGGGCAACTTTGCACGCTATGTCAAACGTTAGGTTCGGAGTGTTCAGTAACTTGGACTGTGTGCGCTCATCCACCAGTCCACACACAAACTGATCTCGCAACACACGATCCAGAAATGTGCCGAAGTTACAATGCAAAGACCGGTTTTTAAAAGCTACAATGTATTCACTGATGGTTTCTCTTTGGTTTTGGTTTCTGGTACCAAACTTATAGCTCTCTGCTATTTCTAATGGCTTTGGGTCAAAATGGTCCTCGAGTTTCTCGACAATTTCTTCAAATGACACATCCTTCGCTTTCCCTGGTGCGAGTAGGTTTGTCAACATTCCGTAGACATCTGGCCTGATCTCCTTTAGAAAAATAGCTTTTTTTTGTTCATAAATTACTTTATTTTGAGCTTGAACATTCTCATCTACACCTTCGGTCTCAATAATGTTATTGGCCCTAAAAAACATCTCCATCCGCTCAATGTAAGAACTGAATAGTTCGCAAGCTCGGTCATACATGCCGAGGCTTCCGATGAGTCCCTGTGGTGCGGCCATGATTGTCCTGATCCCGTTGAACAGTGACTCAGCCGCTACCTGTGTACCTGTGAGAATCAGCGCCGCTGTTGCTGTATAGACACACACACGAAGGCGGAGCACAGACAATTCTGCATCAGCATTAACAGTAAAACATCGCAAAAATTCAGTTTAGGTGTCACAAATTCACCTTAAACTTGTCCAGTCGAAGGTTGAACGCTGTGTCCTTCCATGATCCCTAAAAATGGCTTTGGGATCCCATCCTCGTCGCCAAAAATGTAATATATGTGGGTGGAACAAATGAAGGACAGAGACAGGATGAGTTGCGAGTCAAGGTGCTTGTTTACTAGGCCAGAGCGAACTGAGCATGCTCATAATAAACCATGTGACAAACCATGTGATAATATATTACAGTGATAGACAAGAGTAACTGGGCCCCTTGGTTTAAGGGATCCCCCATCTTTAATTATTGGTTTAACTGATTCGTACCCACTCTGTAGGCCCACAGGACTCCAGGGCCCTGCTGATAATTGCCCAGCCACCTGGATCACCAGTCGCTGCGGACTGGGAATCTCCTGACCCAGCTCCACATAACACTACAAATCAGTGCCCTAATGAAGGGGGTGGTTACCATGGAGATTTATTAGGAGGGATTTTCATTAATGGGGCTTTTCTAACCATAGACAAAGACATCAACACCAGGAACAGGAGGGGGAGAAATTACCGTCAAAGTAACATACTCACCATAAGAACATAAGAAATAGGAGCAGGAGTCGGCCATTCGGCCCCTCGAGCCTGCTCCGTCATTCAATAAGATCATGGCTGATCTGATCTTGGCCTCAACTTCACTTTCCTGCCCGCTCCCCATAACCCTTGACTCCCCTGTTTTTCAAAAATCTGTCTATCTCTGCGTTGAATATATTCACTGACTCCGCCTCCACAGCTCTCTGGGGTAGAGAATTACAAAGATTCACGACCCTCTGAGAGAAGAAATTCCTCCTCATCTCCGTCTTAAATGGGCGGCCCCTTATTCTGAAACTATGCCCCCTCGTTCTAGATTCCCCCACGAGGGGAAACACCCTCTCAGCATCTACCCTGTCAACTCCCCTCAGAATCTTATATGTTTCAATAAGATCACCTCTCATTCTTCTAAACTCCAATGAGTATAGGCCCAACCTGTTCAACCTTTCCTCATAAGACAACCCCTTCAACTCAGGAATCAACCTAGTGAACCTTCTCTGAACTGCCTCCAATGCAAGTATATCCCTCCTTAAATAAGGAGACTAAAACTGTACGCAGTACTCCAGGTGTGGTCTCACCAACGCCCTGTACAGTTGTAGCAAGACTTCCCTACTTTTATACTCCATCCCCTTGCAATAAAGGCCAATATTCCATTTGCCTTCCTAATTACTTGCAGTACCTGCATGCTAACTTTTTGTATTTCATGTACGAGGACACCCAGATCTCTCGGTACCGCAGCATTCTGTTGTCTCCATTTAAATAATATTTTGCCTTTTTATTCTTCCTACCAAAGTGGATAACCTCACATTTTCCCACATTATACTCCATCTGCCAAATTTTTGCCCACTCATTTAATCTATCTATATCCCTTTGCAGACTCTTTGTGTCCTCCTCACAACTTGCTTTCCTACCTATCTTTGTATCGTCAGCAAATTTAGCAACCGTACACTGTCCCTTCATCCAAGTCATTAATATAGATTGTAAATAGTTGAGGCCCCAGCACTGATCCCTGTGGCGCCCCACTAGTTACAGTTTGCCAACCTGAAAATGACCCATTTATTCCGACTCTCTGTATTCTGTTAGTTAGCCAATCCTCTATCCAATCTAATATATTACCCCCAACACTGTGAGCACTTATCTTGTATAGTAACCTTTTATGCGGCACCTTATCGAATACCTTCTGGAAATCCAAATACACTACATCTACCGGTTCCCCTTTATCCACCCTGCTCGTTACATCCTCAAAGAACTCTAGTAAATTTGTCAAACACGATTTCCCTTTCATAAAACCATATTGACTCTGTTTGATTGTATTATGATTTTCTAAGTGCTCTGCTATTACTTCCTTAATAATGGATTTCAGCATTTTCCCAATGACAGATGTTAGGCTAACTGGCCTATAGTTTCCTGCTTTCTGTCTCCCTCCTTTCTTGAAAAGGGGCGTTACATTTGCGGTTTTCCAATCCGCTGGGACCATTCCAGAATCCAGGGAATTTTGGTAGATTACAACCAATGCATCATAGGATACAAGCCATCAGGTCCAGGGGACTTGTCAGTGTTTAGTCCCAATAGTTTGCCAAGTACTTTTTCTCCAGTGATAGAGATTGTTTTAAGTTCCTCCCTCCCTTTTGCCCCTTGATTATCTATTATTATTGGGATGCTTTTAGTGTCTTCTACCATGAAGACAGATACAAAATATTTGTTCAAAGTCTCTGCCATTTCCCTGTTTCCCATTATTAATTCCCCAATCTTATCCTCCAAGGGACCAACATTTACTTTAGCTACTCTCTTCCTTTTTATATACCTGTAGAAGCTCTTACTGTCTATTTTTATATTTCTTGCTAGTTTACTCTCATAATCTATCTTCTCCCTCTTTATTTTTTTTTAGTCATCCTTTGCTGGTTTCTAAAAATTTCCCAATCCTCTGGCCTATCACTAATCTTCACAACATTGTATGCCTTTTCTTTCAATTTGATACCATCCTTAACTTCCTTAGTTAGCCACGGATGGTTCATCCTTCTTGTAGCGTCTTTCCTTCTCACTGGAATATACTTTTGCTGAGAGTTATGAAATATCTCCTTAAATGTCTGCCACTGCTTTTCTACCTTCTTACCCTTTAATCTATTTTCCCAGTCCACTTTAGTCATTTCTGTCTTCATACCTTTGTAATTGCCTTTATTTAAGTTTAAGGGCTGGATTTTGTGAATGGAGGTGAGTTGGAGGCGGGACAGCTGCTTGTCATGTCAATGTCCCGCCTCCATCCTCGCCTGACCAACCAGAGGGATTTTCCCCTGATTGAGCTTGTTAAGCCCGCCCTGCGGGCTCAGCAGGCCAATTAGGGATGAAGTCACTGACAGATCACGTCAACGTCAGACGTGCTATCTGTCAAGACTTCTTGAAAGAATAAATGTCAGCATTTGACGGCTCTGTGAAGCTGTCAAACACTGACATTCTCTTTAGTTTGATGAATCCTTGTGTTGAGGACACATCAAACCTTTCAAATTTGTAAATTTCACATGGCTATTGGAACGGAGGTTCCAACAGCCATTCTGTGAAATTGACAAGCAGGATGTCGGCTCTCCCGATCCACCGCGGCTAAAGGCTGTATGAAGAAAACAAGGTAAGTGAACACTTTTTTAAACTTATCACTCACCTTGCATCCTTACCACTCCACACTTGCACCCATCACTCACCTCTACACCTTACTTCCAGGTGCCTCCGACCCCCGCAGACCTCCTTCACGTCTCCTCCAACCCAGCGGGGTTCTCCGAGGTTGGGAAGCCTTCACCTGTGAAGGTAAAATGGCACTAATCCTCCAGGAGACGGGACCCAAAGCTGCACATCTTCCCTCCTGGCAAAAGGGCACGGAGGCGGGATGGGGGCAGCTTTGCCATCCGCCCCCACTTTCTTCGAGTTTACTGGCTGTCCCGCCTCCATGCCCGCCTCCTCGGGGCTTGGAAAATCCAGCCCTAAGACACTAGTTTCAGATCCAAGTTTCTCAGGCTCAAACTGAATGTGAAATTCTACCATGCTATGATCACTCTTCCCTAGAGGATCCTTTACTATGAGATCATTAATTAATCCTGCCTCATTACACATTACCAGATCTAAAATAGCTTGTTCCCTGGTTGATTCCACAACGTATTGTTCTAAGAAACTGTCCTGAATACACTCTATGAACTCGTCCTCAAGGCTACCTTTGCCAATTTGATTTGTCCAATCTATATGAAGATTAAAATCGCCCATGATTATTGCAGTACCTTTCTTACAAGCCCCCATTATTTCTTGATTTATACTTTGTCCTACAGTGTAGCTACTGTTAGGGGGCCTATAGAATACTCCCACCTGTGACTTTTTTCCCTTATTATTTCTTATCTCCACCCAAATGGATTCTACATCTTGATCTTCTGAACCAATATTATTTCTCACCACTGCAGTGATCTCATCCTTTATTAACAGAGCTACTCCACCTCCTTTTCCTTTCTGCCTATCCTTCCAAAATGTCAAATACCCCTGAATATTCAGTTCCCAGCTTTGGTCCCCTTGCAACCACGTCTCTGTAATGGCTATCAGATCATACCCATTTATATCTATTTGTGCCGTCAATTCATCTATCTTGTTACGAATGCTGTGTGGATTCAGATAAAGAGCCTTTAATATTGTCTTTTTACCATTTTTCCCTACTCTTAACCTATTTGCCGGTGCAGTCTTATGTTTGTACATTCTGTCCCTTCCTGTCAGACTCAGGTTATCAGGATATACAGTAACCAGGGGTATATACTAGTAGGGCTATACATTAACCGGGGTAAATACTAACCAGGATATACAGTAACCAGGGTACAAAGTAACCAGGAGATGCACTCACCAGCGGTACACACTAATCAGGATATACACTAAAGAACTTGCATTTATAAAGCACCCTTGATGTATCTCAACTCCATTTACCCGCCTTTGCTCCATATCCCTCGATACCCTTACCCAACAAAAATCTATCAATCTCAGTCTTGAAAGCTTCAATTAACCCCCAGCATTCACAGCCTTTTGGGGGAGAGAGTTCCAGATTTCCACTGCCCTTTGTGTGAAGAAGTGCTTCCTGACATCACCCCTCAATGGCCTGGCTCTAATTTTAAGGTTATGCCCCCTTGTTCTGGACTCCCCCCACCAGAGGAAATCGTTTCTCTCTATCGACCCGATCAACTCCTTTAATCATCTGAAACACCACGATTAGATCACCCCTTAATCTTCTAAACTCGAGGGAATACAAGCCCAGTCTGTGCAACCTGCCCTCATAATTTAACCCTTTTAGCCCCAGTATCATTCTGGTGAATCTGCGCTGCTCCCCCTCCAAGGCCAATATATGCTTCCTGAGGTGCGGGGCCCAGAACTGAACGCCAGATGGGGTCTGACCAAGGCTCCGTACAACTGAAGCATAATTGCCTCACTTTTGTAATCCAGCCCCCTTGAGATAACGGCCAACAATCCATTAGCCTTTTTGATTGCTTTTTGTACCGGTTTACACTTTGAGGAGGAGTGATAGCTTCCCTTTGGCAGGTGACAGCAGTTTCTACGGATCTGCCACTCCACTGTCCCTGACCACCTCTGGCCATCACTCAGAGTTCTCTGCTTTACCCTGTGCTGCAGCACTTCCCCTTTAGTTCACAGGATCCTTTATCTTCTGAGAGATCTTTGCCCAGCCTTGACACTTCAATGGACTTCCAAGGTCACCACAGCAGAAATAAAGACCAAATTAGTAGCAGCTGGAATCGAAGCACGGGATCGCTGCCTAATGATTTCTACTTCTGTTTGGTTGGGTGATTTACTCTGGTGATTTTACTGCTCTCATGAAGGGATAAAATAATGTTGAAGAGTTCAATAGAAAATTGACTGTGTGGCTATAGATTTACATCCCAGCACCACCCACCGGGATATTCAGACTAAACATGTTTGGAATGTTTTTGGTATCAAGTCCAATTCTGCCCGAGCAATTTCAACAGAAATATTGCCTTTTATAACCGTATTACCGTCCGCTCCAGCTAAGGTCATTGGAACACGTCAACTTCAGGTTCCTGCCCCTCTCTCCCGGCTTCTGCCAAAGTCTCTTTATGACAATAAAAAGACACCAGACGATTCCGAGGCGCGGCGTGCTCCTGCTTGTTCCCCAATCACGTTCTCTCCTGGTTGAGACTCTGACTCAGCTAGGTGGTAATTCCTTGCCATGACACATCCTGTTAGAAACCCTTTCCTGTGGGAACATTTCATCAAAGACACAGTGCCCCCACGGCAGGTTCTGACACAACTTTGATGAGTTGATACTTGTCGGAAAAAGCTTGTTTTTAATTCCTCAATTTTTCTCCCCTTTTTGCCTGAGGGTGTTGGCCCTTTGTTAAGGTCCCTGCTCCCTGGGTGCTGGGATCTTGACCTTCACTGCAGCGGTTTATTTGAATGAGGTTAGTGATTGGAGTATCCGCTGCGGTTCACTGTTTGCAACATACAGGAGCTTTGCTATGGATTTTGTTGCAAAATTGCCTGTCCCCTGCTCTTCTTCGGAATAGTGTCGTGGGATCTTTAACGTCCACCACGGGGCCTCAGTTTAACGTCCCATCCGAAAGACGGCACCTCCGACAGTGCAGCACTCCCTCAGTACTGCCCCTCCGACAGTGCTGCACTCCCTCAGTACTGCACCTCCGATAGTGCAGCACTCCCTCAGTACTGCCCCTCCGACAGTGCTGCACTCCCTCAGTACTGCACCTCCGACAGTGCGGCGCTCCCTCAGTACTGCCCCTCCGACAGTGTGGCGCTCCCTCAGTACTGCCCCTCCGACAGTGCAGCACTCCCTCAGTACTGCCCCTCCGACAGTGCGGCGTTCCCTCAGTACTGCCCCTCCGACAGTGCAGCACTCCCTCAGTACTGCCCCTCCGACAGTGCGGCGCTCCCTCAGTACTGCCCCTCCGACAGTGCTGCACTCCCTCAGTACTGCACCTCCGATAGTGCAGCACTCCCTCAGTACTGCCCCTCCGACAGTGCTGCACTCCCTCAGTAGTGCCCCTCCGACAGTGTAGCACTCCCTCAGTACTGCCCCTCCGACAGTGCGGTGCTCCCTCAGTACTGCCCCTCCGACAGTGCGGCGTTCCCTCAGTACTGCCCCTCCGACAGTGCAGCACTCCCTCAGTACTGCCCCTCCGACAGTGCTGCACTCCCTCAGTACTGCCCCTCCGACAGTGCAGCGTTCCCTCAGTACTGCCCCTCCGACAGTGCAGCGCTCCCTCAGTACTGCCCCTCCGACAGTGCAGCGCTCCAGTTTTCTTCAGTCTGAGGGTTGTGAATCTTTGGAATTCTCTGCCCCAGAGGGCTGTGGATGCCTGAGTCTTTGAGTATTTTCAAGGCTGAGATCAATAGATTTTTGGATTCTAGGGGAATCAAGGGATATGGGGATCGGGCGATCGATTCCCATGAAGCAAGCTTGTCCGTCTCTCAGTTAGCAGGTGCGCTCCCTATCCTACCCTGTTACGGCGTGAGCCTTGCTGAAGACGGCAGATTCTAATGGAAGAAAGACAGATGCCTCGGTCAGAGGGAGCTGTTTTTCACATCTGCCTGGTGTCATCACTCTGTGAGGGAATCTCAACCCAACACACTGCATTTAACACCAGCGCTGGGCGGCAGCTTTTAATAATAGAGCTGTGTGCAGATTTCGCTCACATGTATGTGTGAACAGGCAGTGTAGCACATTGTAATTCACATCTCTGGCTATTTGTGGCTCCAACTAATTCCACAATGATGGTTTTACAGGGTGATATCAGTAAACCAGTGCACGTTCCCTGTTTCGGCACTCCAGCGGGGAGCTTACTGAGGGTGAGATGGAGCATTCCAGCCAGGAAGATCGAGAAGAGCGTTGGTGCGATGACACAGCCTTGCTTGACCCTGGTCCGTACGTGAATTGGGTCTGTGGTGGATCCGTTGGTCAGGATCATGGCTTGCATGTTATCGTGAAGCAGGCAGAGGATGGTGACAAACTTTTGAGGGCAGCCGAATTTGAGGAGGACACTGCATAATCCCTCACGGTTGATGGTGTCGAAGGCCTTTGTGAGGTCAAAGAAGGCCATGTACAGTGGTTGGTGCTGTTCCCTGCATTTCTCTTGTAGTTGACGCGTGGTGAAGATCATGTCCATTGTGCCCCTTAGTGGGCGGAATCCGCATTGCGACACTGGGAGGAGCTCTTCAGCCACTGGGAGAAGGCGATTGAGGAGGAATCTTGCGATGACTTTCCCTGTGGCAAACAGCAGGGAGACTCCTCTGTTATTACCGCAATCGGACTTGTCACCTTTCTTGAAGATGGTCACGATTACAGCGTCTCTGAAATCCCCTGGCATGCTCTCCTCCTTCCAAATAAGAGAAATGAATTAATGTATTTGTGCCAATAGCGCTTCTCCGCCATGATTTAGTGCCTCGGTGGGGATTCCATCTGCTCCTGAGGCCTTGTTGTTCTTCAGTTGTTGGATGGCCTATTCAACCTCATGCCGGGCTGGGGTTGTGCTGAGGTGGTGGCGGGTAGCATGCTGCGGGATGGAGTTGAGGACACTCGCGTCGAAGACAGAGTCGCGGTTAAGGAGGTCTTTGAAGTGCTCCTTCCAGCGGGCACTGACTGCCTCTCTGTCCTTGATGAGTACCTCTCCGTTCTTGGCCCGCAGTGGGGTAGGACCTTGGGTGCTTGGGCTGTAGGTGGTCTTGACTGCGCTAAAGAATCCACGCACGTCGTGGTTGTCGGCTAGCTGCTGGATCTCCTGCGCTTTCTCCACCCACCATCTGTTCTTTAGGTCGCGAGTTTTTTGTTGGACCTCGGCCTTCAGACATCTGTAGAGCTGCTTTCTTGCTCTCGAGTTCTGTTGCTGTTTCCAGGTCAGGAATGTCTTGCGCTTGTGGCTTATTAGCTCCTGGATCTCCTGGTCGTTCTCGTCGAACCAGTCTTGGTGTTTCCTGGTCGAGTGACCAAGCGTCTCTTCACAGGTGCTGATTATGGAGGCCATGAGTGCAGACCAGGCGCTGTGGATACTCTGTGACATGAATCTTGTATGAAGTAATACTGGGCAGCCTGCTGGTGGCACTGTCCAGGGAGAGTATAAATACTCGGGCATGGGCCCAGCTTGCTTAGGACATTCCTCAACAGGAACTAGTGAAGGACACAACTAGACCTCCATGTTGTAAAACAGTTGATTAAAGCTTTGTTTAACGCTTAGACCAAGTGCCTAGTAGTTTTCTTACGTCACTCAATGTCTCTGAATCACTGGGAGTCGTCAGGTTGGTTGTGAGGCGCAGGCTGAATGAGGTGCCTGCCATGTACAGCAGGCACCTCAAAGCACTGGAGAGGTACCACCAACGCTGCCTCCGCAAGATCCTGCAAATCCATTGGCAGGATAGGTGCACCAATGTCAGCGTTCTCGCTCAGGCCAACATCCCCAGCATCGAAGCTTTGACCACGCTCGATCAGCTCCGATGACAGGTCACATTGTCCGCATGCCCGATATGAGACTCCCAAAACAAGCGCTCTACTCGGAGCTCCGACACGGCAAGAGAGCCCCAGGTGGGCAGAGGAAATGCTTCAAGGACACCCTCAAAGCCTCCTTGAAAAAGTGCAACATCCCCACCGACACCTGGGAATCCCTGGCCCAAGACCGCACAAAGTGGAGGAGAAGCAGCCGGGAAGGCGCCGAACACCTCAAGTCTCTTCGCCGGGAGCAAGCGGAAGCCAAGCGCAAGCAGCGCACGTCAACCCAAGCACCCCACCCACCCGCCCCTTCAACCACCGTCTGCCCCACCTGTGACAGAGACTGTAGGTCCCGCATTGGACTCATCAGTCACCTGAGAACTCATTTTTAGTGTGGAAGCAAGTCATCCTTGGTTCCGAGGGACTGCCTAAGAAGAATATGTCCAAGTCAGAATAGTGTGTGACTTGGAGGGGAACTTGGAGGTGATGCTGTTCCCATGCAACTACTGCCCTTACGCATAGCACTATTTCGAAGAAGAGCAGGGGAGTTATTCCTGGTGTCCTGGCCAATATTTATCCCTCAACCAACTAAAGCAGATTATCTGGTCATTATCACATTGCTGTTTGTGGGAGCTTGCTGTGCGCAAATTGGCTGCCGCGTTTCCTACACTAAACTTCAAAAAGTACTTCACTGGCTGTAAAGCGCTTTGGGACATCCGGTGGTCGTGAAAGGCGCTATAGAAATGCAAGTCTTTCTTTTTTTCCTAGGTGGTAGAGGTCGCGGGTTTTGGAGGTGCTGTCGAAGAAGCCTTGGCGAGTTGCTGCAGTGCATCCTGTAGATGGTACACACAGCAGCCACGGTGCACCTGTGACGGAGGGAGTGATTGTTTAAGGTGGTGGATGAGGTGCCGATCAAATGGACAGTTTTGTACTGGATGGTGTCGAGCTTCTTGAGTGTTGCTGCAGCTGCACTCGTCCAGGCAAGTGGAGAGTATTCCATCACACTCCTGACTTGTCCCTTGTAGGTGGTGGAGAGGCTTGGGGAGTCAAGAAGTGAGCCACTCGCCGCAGAATACCCAACCTCTGACCTGCTCTTGTAGCCACGGCAATTATGTGGCTGGCTCAGTTGAGTTTCTGATCAATGGCAACCACCAAGATGTTGATGGTGGAGGATTTGGCGATGGTAATGCCATTGAATGCCAAAGGGAGGTGGCGAGACTCTCTCTTATATGGTGCAAATGTTACTTGCAACTTATCAGCTCAAGCCTGGATGTTGTCCAGGTCTTGCTGCATGCAGTTATGGACTGCTTCCTCTATGGTCAGATGGGAGGTGGTGACACTGTTTCCAAGTGGTGACACTGTACCAGAAGGTGGGGCTTTGAAATTGGATCTACAGAAAAGGAAATGGCCTTGTTCTGGAATTCTGCAAGGTTACAGATGAATAGCGAATATCAGGAGCTGGGAATGGGAAATGGGGAACCAGGAGTGGAGGGAGAGAGGGCTTGGGAGCTGTTAAGAGCTTCTGACTATTGGAGAACATGTCCAAAGGTGCGATGTGAAGTTAATACGGTCAAGTGACTCCCTACGCCAGACACTGAGGTCAATAAATTGTAAACATTCTGCATGCACGATCGTGAAACGCAACTCCTAGGCTCATCACTTCCGACATGAGTTCTCACCTCTGTGTTTGCTGGATTCTTTGAACAGTGGGAAGTTAGAAAACTTTCAGATTTCCAGGCTGCCTTGGAATGTAATCAAACTAGTTTGAAAATAGAATGCACGCAAAGTGGGTGTGGTGGCCACAGAATGGACAGAGTCTGTGTCTGGTTCATACTCCCAGATTTCTGTTGTCTGCCAGGAATACTAGAATGGGCACTTGGGAGGAGACCATCGGGCAGTCGGTGCCCATAAGACTGTACCCCAGCAAGAAGTCAACATCGTCACGAGAGCGGAGTGTCATGAAAGGATCGGCCATTTAGGACTGAGATGAGGAGGAATTTCTTCACTCAGAGGGTGGTGAATCTTTGGAATTCTCTACCCCAGAGGGCTGTGGGTGCTCAGTCGTTGAGTATATTCAAGGCTGAGATCGATAGATTTTTGAGCTCTAGGGGAATCAAGGGATATGGGGATCGGGCGGGAAAGTGGAGAGATGTAGAAGTTCAGCCATGGTCTTATTGAATGGCGGAGCGGGCTCAAAGGGGCCCGATGGCCGACTCCTGCTCCTAGTTCTTATGTTATGTTCTTATTGCCTATTGTGCATCCGCAGCACCCCCCGCCCCCCCCCCCCCACCCACTCCCATCGCCTCACCATTGGCGGCCGTGCCTTCAGCTGTCTAGATCCCAAGCTCTGGAATTCCCTCCCTAAACCTCCGCCTCCCTCCCCTGCTTAAAAGCCAACCTCTTTGTCCACGATTTTAGTCATCCCTCCTAACATATCCTTTTTTGGCTCTGTGTTCATTTTTGTCTGATTAAGCTTCTGTGAAGTGCCTTGGGACATTTTCGTACTTTAAAAGCTATTTATAAATGCAACTGTGGTTGTTAAATCTAGCAGAGCCAATACTTGATAACAATCAGTATTGATACAGGAAAGGGAATGGTGCATTGCAATGCCCGCTAGTTTTTGGGGTTGTGGCAGCCATGGCTCAGTGAGTAGCACCCTTAATCGATTAATATATGTTACGGGAGACAAATTAAACTTCAGGTTTTGATGTTAATATGTGGGGGAGGAATGGCTGTGCAGAATAGAGGAATGGATTTGAATGATACAATGGAATGATCACGATGTTGTAAATGTTCTTAATGTTCAATAAATAACATAATTTAAAAAAAGTGAGTAGCACCCTCGCCTCTGAGTCAGAAGGTTGTGGGTTCAAGTCCCACTCCAGAGACTTGAGCACAAAAATCTAGGTTCACACTCCCAGTGCAGTACTGAGGGAGCGCTGCACTGTCGGAGGCGCCGTCTTTTGGATGAGACGTTAAACCGAGCCCCCGTCTGCCCTTTCAGGTGTACGGGAACGGCAATCCACTCTGTCATCTCCATCAACGTAGCCCCAAAACAGCGGCGGTAACAGAAGCAATGCCGCAGGAAAATCAACGCTGGAGCACTCAAAGACCCTGCTAAGAAAGCCCTATTCAGCCTGCGCCCCACAACCAACCTGACGACTCCCAGTGATTCAGAGACACAAAGTGTCCACAGCGCCTGATCTGCACTCAAGGCCTCCATAATCAGCCCCTGTGAAGAGACGCTCGGTCACTCGACCAGGAAACACCAAGACTGGTACGACCAGGAGATCCAGGAGCTAATAAGCTGCAAGCGCAAGGCATTCCTGATCTGGAAACAGCAACAGAACTCGAGAGCAAGAAAGCAGCTCTACAGACGCCTGAAGGCCGAGGTCCAACAAAAAACTCGTGACCTAAAGAACAGATGGTGGGTGGAGAAAGCGCAGGAGATCCAGCAGCTAGCTGACAGCCACGACATGCGTGGATTCTTTAGCGCAGTCAAGACCACCTATGGCCCAAGCACCCAAGGTCCTACACCACTGCGGGCCAAGAACAGAGAGGTACTCATCAAGGACAGAGAGGCATTCAGTGCCCGCTGGAAGGAGCACTTCGAAGATCTCCTTAACTGAGACTCTGTCTTCGACGCGAGTGTCCTCAACTCCATCCCGCAGCATGCTACCCGCCACCATCTCAGCACAACCCCAGCCCGGCATGAGGTTGAAAAGGCCATCCGACAACTGAGGAACAACAAGACCTCAGGAGCAGATGAATCCCCGCCGAGGCGCTAAAACATGGCGGAGAAGTACTATTGGCGCGAATACATGAACTCATTTCTCTTACTTGGAAGGAGGAGAGCATGCCAGGGGATTTCAGAGATGCCGTAATCGTGACCATCTTCAAGAAAGGTGACAAGTCCGATTGCGGTAATTACAGAGGAGTCTCCCTGCTGTCTGCCACAGGGAAAGTCATTGCAAGAATCCTCCTCAATCACATTCTCCCAGTGGCTGAAGAGCTCCTCCCAGTGTCGCAATGTGGATTCCGCCCACTAAGGGGCACAATGGACATGATCTTCACCGTGCGTCAACTACAAGAGAAATGCAGGGAACAGCACCAACCGCTGTACAGGGCCTTCTTTGATCTCACAAAGGCCTTCGACACCGTCAACTGTGAGGGATTATGGAGTGTCCTCCTCAAATTCGGCTGCCCTCAAAAGTTTGCCACCATCCTCCGCCTGCTTCATGACGACATGCAAGCTGTAATCCTGACCAAAGGATCCACCACAGACCCAATTCACATACGGACCAGGGTCAAGCAAGGCTGTGTCATCGCACCAACGCTCTTCTCGATTTTCCTGGCTTCAATGCTCCATCTCACCCTCAGTAAGCTCCCTGCTGGAGTGCTAATCTACAGAACAAACAGGAAACTGTTCAACCTCCGTCGCCTCCAGTCCAGATCCAAGGTCGTCCCATCCTCTGTCATCGAATTACAGTATGCAGACGACACTTGCATCTGCGCACACTCTGAGGTCGAACTCTAAACCATCGTCAACACCTTCACCGAAGCGTACGAGAGCATGGGCCTTACACTAAACATCCGTAAGACAAAAGTCCTCTACCAACCTGTCCCCGCCACACAGTACTGCCCCCGATTATCAAAATCCATGATGAGGCCTTGGACAACGTGGACCACTTTCCATACCTCGGGAGCCTACTGTCAACAAGGGCAGACATCGATGACTAAGTCCAAGACCGCCTTCAGTGTGCCAGTGCAGCCTTCGGTCGCCTGAGGAAGAGAGTGTTAGAAGACCAGGACCTCAAACCCAGCACCAAGCTCATGGTCTACAGAGCAGTAGTGACACCCACCCTCCTGTATGCTTCAGAGACATGGACCATGTACAGCAGGCACCTCAAAGCACTGGAGAGGTACCACCAACGCTGCCTCCGCAAGATCCTGCAAATCCATTGGCAGGATAGGCGCACCAACGTCAGTGTTCTCGCTCAGGCCAACATCCCCAGCATCGAAGCTTTGACCACGCTCGATCAGCTCCGATGGACGGGTCACATCGTCCAAATGCCTGATATGAGACTCCCAAAACAAGTGCTCTACTCGGACCTCCGACACGGCAAGAGAGTCCCAGGTGGGCAGAGGAAACGCTTCAAGGACACCCTCAAAGCCTCCTTGAAAAAGTGCAACATCCCCACCGACACCTGGGAATCCCTGGCCCAAGACTGCACAAAGTGGAGGAGAAGCATCTGGGAAGGCGCCGAACACCTCGAGTCTCTTCGCCGCGAGCAAGGGGAAGCCAAGCGCAAACAGCGGAAGGAGCGCACGTCAACCCAAGCACCCCACCCACCATCTGCCTCACCTGTGACAGACTGTAGGTCCCGCATTGGACTCATCAATCACCTGAGAACTCATTTTTAGTGTGGAAACAAGTCATCCTCGGTTTTGAGGGACTGCCTAAGAAGAGAAGAAGTGGTAATGTCACTGGGCTAGTAATCCAGAGGCCTGATCCAGAGACGTGAGTTCAAATCCCACCATGGCAGGTGGGGAATTTAAATTCAGTTAATTAAAAAAAATAACTCTGGAATAAAAAGCTAGTATCAGTAATGTGACCATGAAACTATCGGATTGTTGTAAAAACCCATCTGGTTCACTAATGTCCTTTAGGGAAGGAAATCTGCTGTCTTTACCTGGTCTGGCCTCTATGTGGCTCCAGCACTGTGGTTGACTCTTAACTGCCACTTAGCAAGCCACTCTGTTGTAACAAACTGCTATGAAACAAAATAATAAGAATTTATTATTAAGGGACGGACCACCCAGTTTCGACCTCGGCATCGGCTACGGACGTGGTAATGGCACACCCAGCCCAGTCGACCCTGCAAAGTCCTCCTCACCAACATCTGGGGACTTGTGCCAAAATTGGGAGAACTGTCCCACAGACTAGTCAAGCAACAGCCTGACATAGTCATACTCATAGAATCATACCTTTCAGCCAATGTCCCGAAATCCTCCATCACCATCCCTGGGTATGTCCTGTCCCACCAGCAGGACAGACCCACCAGGGGTGGCGGCACAGTGGTATACAGTCAGGAAGGAGTGTCCCTGGGAGTCCTCAACATTGACTCCGGACCCCATGAAGTCTCATGGCTTCAGGTCAAGCATGGGCAAGGAAACCTCCTGCTGATTACTGCCCTCCCTCAGCTGATGAATCAGTACTCCGCCATGTTGAACACCACTTGGAAGAAGCACTGAGAGTAGCAAGGGCACAGAATTTACTCTGGATGTGGGACTTCAATGTCCATCACCAAGAGTGGCTCGGTAGCATGACTACTGACCGAGCTGGCCGAGTCCTGAAGGACATAGCTGCCAGTCTGGGCCTACGACAGCTGGTGAGTGAACCAGCACAAGGGAAAAACCTACTTGACCTCGTCCTCACCAGTCTACCTGTTGCAGATGCATCTGTCCATGACAGTATTGGTAGCAGTGACCACCGCACAGTCATTGTGGAGACGAAGTCCTGTCTTCACACTGAGAACACCCTCCATCGTGTTGTGTGGCACTACCACCGTGCTAAATGGGATAGATTCAGAACAGATCTAGCAGCTCAAAACTGGGCATCGATGAGGCGCTGTGGGTCATGAGCAGCAGCAGAATTGTATTCCACCACAATCTGTAATCTCATGGCCCGGCATATCCCTCACTCTACCATTATCACCAAGCCAGGGGCCCAACACTGGTTCAATGAGGAGTGTAGAAGAGCATGGCAGGAGCAGCACCAGGCGTACCTAAAAATGAGGTGCCAACCTGGGGAAGCTGCAACACAGGACCACATGCATGCTAAACAGCGGAAGCAGCTTGCTATAGACAGGGCTAAGCGATCCCACAATCAACGGATCAGATCAAAGCTCTGCAGCCCTGCCACATCCAGTCGTGAATGGTGGTGGACCATTAAACAACTAACGGGAGGAGGAGGCTCCATGAATATCCCCATCCTCAATGATGGCGAAGCCCAGCACGTGAGTGCAAAAGACAAGCCTGAAGCGTTTGCAACCATCTTCAGCCAGAAGTGCCGAATGGATGATCCATATCGGTCTACTCCTGAGGTCCCCACCACCACTGAAGCTAGTCTTCAGCCAATTCGATTCACTCCATGTGATATCAAGAAACGGCTGAGCGCACTGGATACAGTAAAGGCTATGGGCCCTGACAACATCCCGGCTATTGTGCTGAAGACTTGTTCTTCAGAACTAGCCGTGCCTCTAGCCAAGCTGTTCCAGTACAGCTACAACACTGGCATCTATCCGACAATGTGGAAAACTGCCCAGGTATGTCCTGTCCACAAAAAGCAGGATAAATCCAATCCGGCCAATTACCGCCCCATCAGTCTACTCTCAATCATCAGCAAAGTGATGGAAGGTGTCATCGACAGTGCTATCAAGTGGCACTTACTCACCAATAACCTGCTCACTGATGCCCAGTTTGGGTTCCACCAAGACCACTCAGCTCCCGACCTCATTACAGCCTTGGTCCAAACATGGACAAAAGAGCTGAATTCCAGAGGTGAGGTGAGAGTGACTGCCCTTGACATCAAGGCAGCATTTGACCGAGTGTGGCATCAAGGAGCCCTAGTAAAACTGAAGTTAATGGGAATCGGGGGGAAAACTCTCCACTGGCTGGAGTCATACCTAGCACAAAGGAAGATGGTTGTGGTGATTGAAGGTCAATCATCACAGCCTCAGGACATCACTGCAGGAGTTCCTCAGGGCAGTGTCCTTGGCCCAACCATCTTCAGCTGCTTCATCAATGACCTTCCCTCCAACATAAGGTCAGAAATAGGGATGTTCGCTGATGACTGCACAGTGTTCAGTGCCATTCACAACTCCTCAGATAATGAAGCAGTCCATGCCCGCATGCAACAAGAACTGGACGACGTTCAGGCTTGGGCTGATAAGTGGCAGGTAACATTTGTGCCACAGAAGTGCCAGGCAATGACTATCTCCAACAAGTGAGAGTCTAACCACCTCCCCTGATGTTCAATGTCATTACCATCACCGAATCCCCCACCATCAACATCCTGGGGGTCACCATTGACAAGAAACTTAACTGGACCAGCCACATAAATACTGTGATAACAAGAGCAGGTCAGAGGCTGGGTATTCTGCGGCGAGTGTCTCACCTCCTGACTCCCCAAAGCCTTTCTACCATCTACAAAGCACAAGTAAGGAGTGTGATGGAATACTCTCCACTTGCCTGGATGAGTGCAGCTCCAACAACACTCAAGAAGCTCGACACCATCCAGGACAAAGCAGCCCGCTTGATTGGCACCCCATCTACCACCTTAAACATTCACTCACTCCACCACCGGCATACCGTGATGCAGTGTGTACCATCTACAAGATGTACTGCAGCAACTCGCCAAGGCTTCTTCGGCAGCACCTCCCAAACTCGCGACCTCTTCCACCTAGAAGGACAAGGGCAGCAGGCGCATGGGAACACCACCACCTCCAAGTTCCCCTCCAAGTCACACACCATCCTGACTTAGAAGTATATCGCCAATCCTTCATCGTCGCTGGGTCCAAATCCTGGAACTCCCTACCTAACAGCACTTTGGGAGTACCTTCATCACACGGACTACAGTGGTTCAAGAAGGCGGCTCACCACCACCTTCTCAAGGGCAATTAGGGATGGGCAATAAATGCTGACTTTGCCAGCAACACCCACATCCCATAAACAAATTAAAAAAAACATAAAAGATCCTATGGCACTCTTAGTGTGGTGGTTATGTTACTATAAGGGTACGGTAGTGTAGTGGTTATGTTACTAGTAATCCAGAGGCCTGGATTAGTGATCTGGCGAACATGAGTTCAAATCCCACCATGGACAAAAGAGCTGAATTCCAGAGGTGAGGTGAAAGTGACTGCCCTTTACATCAAGTCAGCATTTGACCGCGTGTGGCATCAAGGAGCCCCAGTAAAATTGAAGTCAATGGGTATCAGGGGGAAAACTCTCCACTGGCTGGAGTCATACCTAGCACAAAGGAAGATGGTTGTGATTGTTGGAGGTCAATCATTGATGAAACAGCTGAAGATGGTTGGGCCTAGGACATTGCCCCGAGGAACTCCTTCATCAATGACCTTTCCCTCATCATAAGGTCAGAAGTGGGGATGTTGGCTGATGATTACAGATAATGAAACAGTCGGTGCAGAGTTGCAGCGACTCTGACCTGCCCAGGTGAGTGACAGCAGTAGGTGACTCACCTGAGCTCTGCAGGTGTGGCCTTGCGCAGCCGCAGAGAGGAGACGGAATAAATTAGCCTAAAGTTGTGGACCCGCCCCCTCCAACAGCTGATTGGTGTGGGAATGGACCAATCAGCTGCCTCGTCTGCCCGCATCCAACCAATCAGCGCCAGGGGAAGGCGGTTCTAAAGTGGCATTCTGGTGATTGGCAAGGAACGGGCCAATGGAAATGGGACTTGGGCTTAGATTGGCAGCGGCCCGGTCCAATGGGTGTGCAGGTGGATGAGCGCGGCCCGGGGGCGGGGTCTCCGCTGGGCTGGGAGCCAGCGCCTCTTTGTTGTGGGAGAGGCGGCGGGCGGAGGCTTGGGTTCGGCACTTGCGGGGACAGCGGCAGCGGAGCGGCACCCAGACCGAGCTTCGAGGGACGGCAGGCAGCGTCTTCAGGTAGTGGCTCCGGGCTCACCTGTGGCCGAGGGTCCGCTGGGCTGGGGGGGTCCCGGGACTGGGCTGGGGTCCGGTACCTGTTAGCCCGGTGGCTCCTTGTTGAACCTGGCCATTGAGTTGGGATCTGCCCCTGATGTTGCGTCTTTTCCCCTTTGGGCGCTGCGCTCAGTCTCTCGGGGTTTTCCAGATCGACTAGCTTGTTGGGTGGGGACATTCTTCAGGATTCCCATTAACATTGCCGGACTTTTAAAGGTTTGCAGTTTGTAAAGTCTGGTTCTGTGCCTCCAGCCCCCCATTTCCTGAAGAGCCGAGTCTGAGAAGTTTCTGATCTGTGGTTTTTCCTGGTTTTGTGTCCCACACCCTGTGTGTGGTTCCTGTGTTTGTTCTCCTGCAACTGCTGGGCTTTGTCCAGACTGGCTGGGGACTGGAGAGGGCTCTGTGTGTCCAGGTGATTGTGGAGAGTGGTGTTAGGGTGAGGCAAGCTGGGCTTGGGGCAGTCGAATGATGCCCCCAGAGTGAAGTTCAAGTGGCTTTTTTTTTTTAAGTGTTCTAGAGATTAAATTATAGCCTTTTGGTTCATTACCATCTGCTCTTGGAAAATGGTTTACTGGCAGCGAAGAGCAAAGCTGAAGTTGCCTTGAATGTTGCCAGAGAGTTGCTACGACAGAATGATCCTGTCTGCTGATTTACATGGGGTGGAGGGAGGGGATCTGGAGGTAATTATCTGTTATCTCATCGAAAGGTTAAAGTGATCTCATAAACTGAGAATGATACTGAGAATCATAGAATGATACAGTGCAGAAGGAGGCCATTCAGCCCATCATGCCTGTGCTGGCTCTTTGGTCGAGCTATCTAATTAATCCCACTCCCCCTGCAATATTTTTTTTGCCTTTTCTGAATCCATCAATAGGGGCACAGCTGTGGCCTCTCAGGGCAGCCTGTTATTTTCTTTGTGTGTCACAGGGTGCTTTCCTGGTTTTAATCTGCCAATGCTGTGTTGCTGTGCAATTTCAGAAGATGAAGGATTAGTGATTGTGACTCCCTTCCTGCAAATTTCTGGAGAGATGACGGTTTCACTGATTGGGAATGTTGTTTGTGTGCAGTGATGGGGCAATCACATTAGAGATATGTGGAAGGTGAACATCTGTAGGCTGTGGATTATGCAGCAGCACAGTGTGAATAAAGAGCATTGCTGAGAATGTTGTAATTCCCTGTAATCTTTTTGTCCAGGGCCCTTGACTCCACCCTTCTGTCAAGTGCTTTGGGAAGTCTCCTTGGGTGCAAGGTGCTAAAGGGATTTGGGACCTGGTGCGTTAATGTGGTTAGATCTAGTCTAAACACCAACATGGACTGCTTGGGCCAAATGGCCTGATTGAGTTATAACTTCTGTGTTTCGGTGCGGCCACTTTGTGCAACAAGGAAAGAGAATTTTACGATCAGGAAGAAAATGTTGAGATGAAGAGTCATGTGAGAGATGGGCTGAGCGTGAAGCCTGGTTGGTAAACATGTCGGTGTTCAGTGGGCTGGTTTTGGCCATGTTGTCATATCCAGCTGTTTATCTGTTTCCTGGATTTGAAGATTGTTTTATGTAAATGTCCCATGTGTTCTGCATTAATCTGCTTTGTTAGTTCTGCCATCCAATGAGTTGCCCGATTTGTGGAGCCTGGATTTGGAGCTGCTTCGTGGCCGGGTTGTGTGAGAGACCGTTGAGGCTTTATTCAGTGGAATATTTAACGTCTTGTAGCTTACCCTTTTCTCCCTTTCTCTCTTGAAGGCAGTGACTCAGTGATGTCAGCAGCTGGTTTAGTGCCCAGGTAACTCTTAACGGGGGACGGGTTCAGAGTTGAGATCTATATATTTCATCTTTTTTTGCCTGTGTTTGTGTCCTGTCCACAAACATCACTTTTGGTTACACTTTTTAAGTCAACATTTAACTCTGAAAGTGTCCTTGTGATTGATATTGGGAATTCCTATGTAAACATGTCCAGGCGGTGGTAACTGAGAGGTGTTGCAGTTTCACCGTATCCGCTGACCCACTGGGCAGCGTCACAGGCGATTTAATGTTTCCCGTCGCCCAGGAGTCACAGAATCATGAGCAGGAACCCGGCCTAATCTCTTCCTCCCACCGACCCTCGCTCGACACTGAGGCCAGTTATAGAGCCCCACTGCTGCACTGGCTGAGGATCAATCCTGGGTCCCTCCTGCTCAGAGACTCAGGACACACTTGGCACTGTATTAACCCACTGATTTTACACTGGATTTAGTGGGATGTTTGTGCCACTTGCCCCGATGTCTGCTGCAAATCAAAAGTAAACTTACCAGATTCACGAAGACTGGATACCAGGAGCGCTGGTTAACAACCAGTGTCCGGATTCAATGTACACAGTAAATTTCCTCTGGGATTGCCGCTGCCTGGTTGATGCGTGTATCTGGAGCCCCACTGGCCCCAGTATAAAATCAGCGTAACTCTGCCAATGGATCCCTCGATTTAACCTGTGATCTGATTTAGCAGGTAGATGGTTATGAATCTGCCAGTAACGAACAGGATTCAAATCCTGTCAATTATAAATGACTCGTCACTTCCAAAACTCTGTGGGAATCTCCTTTTGACTACACAGCAGTTTCTCACTTTGTGAAGTCTGGGTGTGAGCAGTGAGAACGCTAGTCACAAAACATCTGATTCAGAACTAGGAAGGTAAAACACTCGGTTAAGCTCATCATCTATCTGTCTGTTTCCCCCCCCCCTCTGTCTGTCTGGCTCTCTCCCCTTTCTTCCCCGGTCTGGCTCTTGCCCCCCCCTCTCTATCTGTGTCTCCCCCTCTGTCTGTCTGTCTGGCTCTTCCCCCCCCTCTGTCTGTTTGGCTCTTCCCCCCCCTCTGTCTGTCTGGCTCTTCCCCCCTCTGTCTGTCTGGCTCTTCCCCCCTCTGTCTGTCTGGCTCTTCCCCCCTCTGTCTGTCTGTCTGGCTCTTCCCCCCCTCTGTCTGGCTCTTCCCCCCTCTGTCTGTCTGTCTGGCTCTTCCCCCCCTCTGTCTGTCTGGCTCTTCCCCCCCCTCTGTCTGTCTGCTCTTCCCCCTCTGTCTGTCTGTCTGGCTCTTCCCCCCTCTGTCTGTCTGTCTGTCTGTCTCTCCCCCCCCCCCCCCCCCCCCCCCCTCTGTCTGTCTGGCTCTCCCCCCTCTGTCTGAATAACAAAGCACAGGGAACACTAGTTCGATGAAGCTGCCCCTCCCCTGAGATACACAGTGCTGCCCACGCTTCACCAAAGGCCAAGAGCGTTGACATTTGAAATATTGCCTGTTGCTGAGGTGTCTGGAACAACAATTGTGCCCCTAGTCTTCTCTCCTCGCCTCTAGTGGTATTGAAGCTGCTTTTGCTGCACTAACGCAGTGTCGCTGGCTGCACCGAGAGCCTGTGTGACTCAGTGTCACTGAGTAATTCACTCACCTCGTTAGACTCGGTGGGGGAGGGTGTGAAATGTTGGTAATGTGACCATGAGCAACCTTTTTAAGCAATGACTTCTGCTGTAGCTTGTTGCCACCCACAGCTTGTTGGTATGGGAGTTTGGCATGAGTTCATGCTGTGCCACCTTTGGAACGATTCTCTGGGAGGGGCGGTGTATCGGGTGCCGCTCCCAGGCAACCTAATGCTTTGTTGTGTGTGAGATTGTTTCAGGTTAGAGTGTGAGCAGGAAATCGCCTTCAGGCCGCTCCCACCTGTCGCACGAATGCTGACTTCACGTTTCTCCTTCTACTTACTTTGTTCCCAAGAGCATTTATTTTATAAATCCACTTTTTCACATTTCTGTGCGTATGTTGCACTTTGTTTATATTATTTACCTGGTCGACTGTTTCCTCCTAACCTACCGTGGGATTTGATGTGTCCACACTCCCTTCCCCATCGGTGATAGAGCCTCGAGTCATCAGACATCCCGCTCTTCCGCACTCTCCCGTAATCCCCTCCATTCTACCTCTCGCCACCTCTTAATCTACCTCAAGACCACCTTTGGTCACCTCTCCTAACTCTGCTACTAACCCCTGTTCTCTCTCGCCTGTGTCTCTTTTTTCTTCTCTCCTTTTTTCCTCTTTCTCTCTTTCTCCCTTTTCTCTCTCTCTCCTGTGGTTCTTCTGAATTCTCTCTCTATAATTAACGATATATACACAAGTGCATTTTGTTGGTTTTAATTCAGTTTCAATGGGATTTTGTTAAAACTCTGCTGACAACAGCTCCGAGTGCAAAGGGGCTCGCTCAAACTGCCTAAAGCATCCATACAAACTGCACCTCTGTTAGAATAGGCTGAGATCCATAGATTTTTGGAATCAAGGGATATGGAGATCGGGCGGGAAAGTGGAGTTGAGGTCGAAGATCAACCATGATCTTATTGAATGGTGGAGCAGGCTTGAGGGGCCGCATGGCCGACTCCTGCTCCTAATTCTTATGTTCTTATGTAATAAGGGTGACAGTCTCGGGTTGAGCCAATGATAATACAGATGCTTTGCTGTGATTTTATGGACTTCGATAGTTTCTAGTTTGAAACAAGTTTACACCAGTAATTGTACCCCTGCCTCTTTCCCCATGGATTCCCTCTCCCATACTGCAAATAGGTTGACTGCAGGAAGTTTTATTTGTGAGGAGAATATAGAGCCCAAACATACACTTGGCTGGGTTTATTGGGAGCTTCAGTCTATCTAGATGCCTTATTTAGGGGAGAGTATGCAGTATCTGTATTTTTATTTCCGACTATCAGATCTTTTACGTCCACCTGAGAGAGCAGACGGGGCCTCAGTTTATCGTCTCATCTGAAAGACGGCACCTCCGACAGTGTGGCGCTCCCTCAGCACTGCACTGGGAGTGTCGGCCTGGATTTTTGTGCTCAGGTCTCTGGAGTGGGACTCGAACCCACAACCTTCTGATTCAGAGGTAGAGTGCTGCCCACTGAGCTGTGGATGGGAATGGACAGGACTGGAAAAAGCTGATGTGGCTCATCCAGTGTCTGGGAAATACCACCCCCACCATCTCGGTCCCTCTATCAAATTGCTCTCCGGGTACATAGCCAATTCTCTTGATTTGCCATCCATTCCATACACTCCCCACCTCCTGTGTTAAATAGTTAAAGCTAAGCTGCCCTTTCCCCTGCTCATCTACATTTGAGGATGTGTCCTCTTGTAGAATCTGTGACGGTTAAACGTATTGCCGTTTAGTTTCCCTTGTAGGATTTTGATTCCCTCCCAGATGAACCCTGAGCCCTCTCTTCTCCAGTGTAAACATTCCCAGAGTCTGCAGCCTTGCCCCATAACTCGGGAATAATCCCAACCCTCGATTTCAGTGTCCTTTGCTGCACCCTCTCCAATTTAAAGGGTTAAATTGAGGACAGACTAGGTTTGAATTCCCTTGAGCTTACAAGATTGAGGGGTGGTCTGATTGAGGGGTGATCTAATCAAGGTGTTTAAATTGTTGATATTCGTTGGGTAGATAGAGAGAAACTATTTTCTCTGGTGGGGGGGAGTCCAGAACAAGGGGGCATAACCTTAAAATTAAAGCCAGGCTGTTCAGGGGTGATATCAGGAAGCACTTCTTCACACAAAGGGGATTGGAAATCTGGAACTCTTTGTCCCAAAAAGCTGTGGATTCTGAGGGTTAATTGGAGCTTTCAAGACTGAGATGGATCGCGTTTTGTTGGGTAAGGGTATCAAGGGATGTGGAGCAAAGGCGGGTAAATGGAGTTGAGGTACAGATCAGCCATGATCTAATTAAACGGCTCGAGGGGCTGAGTGGCCTCCTGCTGTTCCTGTGTCCCAGTGCCTGGATGTTTTTCTCCTAATACCGTGCCCAGAATTGTACCCAGTTCTCCAGGTGAGGCAGGACCAGCGCTCCGTACTTACTGAGAATTGTGCTCCATCCCTCTGGTTATACGGCCCACGATCCTTTGTTCTTTTCTGCTTTAACCACATTTTATTTGAGCTGGTGATTTTAGAGGGGGGGGGGTAAATGCGAAGCTTCAAAGTCTGAGGATAAGCAGGGCACCGTAACTAAAAATAGGGTCACATGGACAACAGAACTAAAGTGATGTGGTGATTGGGCTGAATTAACTCCTCTGCCCCACCCTGAGATTGTGGTTTGAAAGTTCCCAATTAGTTTCCCCTCGGCAGGGATCCAGACAGCGGCTGTTGAAGATCAGACGAGCGATTGAAGAAAGAGAGAATTTGCATTTTTATAGCGCCTTTCCCAACCACAGGACGTTCCAAAGTGCTTTACACAATCCCGCTGTTCAGAAGCTGCAGTAAGATCTCTTAAAGGTGCAAAACTCTTGCAGTTCAGTCGGTGCGTTCCCAGAAGTTGGTTTGATGGTGTATACTTTGTGCACTGCGATAATGGACAGTCTTAAAAAAAGACTTGCATTTCTATAGCGCCTTTCACGACTACCGGATGTCCCAAAGCACTTTACAGCCAATGAAGTATTTTTTGAAGTGTAGTCACTGTTGTAATGTAGGAAACGCGGCAGCCAATTTGCGCACAGCAAGCTCCCACAAACAGCAATGTGATAATGACCAGATAATTTGTTTTTTATGTTGATTGAGGGATAAATATTGGCCCAGGATTGGAAGGAGATTGAAGCCTTTGTATTTGAGTGTCTAGTCTTAATTCCTGTCCCGATGGGAACAGGTTGAATATTTCTAGATGGAAAGCTCTCGGTACTATGCGTTTTCCCTGCTCCTCTCCTAAAAGTGTTGACTTGTCAGAGACCCAGTCCAGTGCCTTCCCTCACCACCTCTGAATGGGCTTTGAGTCTAGACAGTGAGTGTTGACAGAGGGTGGGGCGATTGGGATTGCCATCGAGTATCTGACAATCCTGCACCTGCTCTTCCGACAGCAATTTGCATTTATATAACACAGTTAACGTAGTAAATCATCCCAAGGTGCTGCACAGGAGCATTAGCAGACAAAATTTGACACCAAGTCACATAAGGAGATATTAGAACAAGTGAACAAAAGCTTGGTCAAAGAGGGAGGTTTTAAGGAGCGTCTTAAGAGGAGAGAGAGGCGGAGAGGTTTAGGGAGGGAATTCCAGAGCTTGGGGTCCAGGCAGCTGAAGGCACGGCCGCCAATGGTGGAGCGAAGGAAATTGGAGGGTTGTGGGGCCGGAGGAGATTAGAGATAGGGAGGGGCGAGGCCATGGAGGGATTTGAACACAAGGATGAGAATTTGAAATCGAGGAGTTGGCGGACCGGGAGCCAATGTAGGTCAGCGAGCACAGGGGGTGATGGGTGAACGGGACTCGGTGCGAGTTAGGACACGGGGCAGCCGAGTTTTGGATGAGCTCAAGTTTAGGGAGGGTGGAAGATGGGAGGCCGGCCAGGAGAGCGTTGGAATAGTTAAGTCTAGTGGTAACAAAGGCATGAATGAGAGTTATTGGGTAGGAGCAGGAATGCTGACTTTTTTAAACCCTCCCTAATCCAGGGATACTGAGGCAAATTGTACTGCTACCACCGCTGCCCGGCTGAGGTGGGCTAACTCATCACAAACCGAGGATCAGAGCTGGGCCTCCCTGGTCTCTGTGGTTTAGCCACTGCTTGGGTAAGCAGTCAGGGAGATATGAGAGGAAGTCTGGTGATTTTTATGTTCCTATTTTTTTAAATTGTGGGTCTTAATAGAGAAATGAAACCGGAAGTGGACAGAACTGGTCCTGTAAACCAGTGAAATTTGGTGTAAAAGAAAGACTTGCATTTATGCAACAGCAACAGCCACAACTTGTATTTATATAGCACCTTTAACATAGTAAAACGTCCCAAGGCGCTTCACAGTGTTATAAGACAAAAAAATTTGACACCGAGCCACATGAGTAATTAGGGCAGGTGACCAAAAGCTTGGTCAAAGTGGTAGGTTTTAAGGAGCGTCTTAAAGGAGGAAAGAGAGGTAGGGAGGGAATTCCAGAGCTTAGGGTCCAGGCAGCTGAAGGCACGGCTGCCAATGGTTGAGCGATTAAAATCAGGGATGGGCAAGAGGGTAGAATTGGAGGAGCGCAGAGATCTCGGTTGGGGGGGGAGGGGGGTGGCGGTTGTGGGGCTGGAGGAGATGACAGAGATAGGGAGGGGCGAGGCCATGGAGGGATTTGAACACAAGGATGATTTTGAAATCGAGACGTTGCTTAACCGGGAGCCAATGAAGGTCAGCGAGCACAGGGGGTGCTGGGCGAACGGGACTTGGTGCGAGTTAGGACACGGGGCAGCCGAGTTTTGGATCACCTCAAGTTTACGTAGGGCGGAAGGTGGGAGGCCAGCCAGGAGTGCGTTGGAATAGTCAAGTCTAGAGGTAACAAAGGCATGGATGAGGGTTTCAGCAGCGGATGAGCTGAGGCAGGGGTGGAGACAGGCGATGTTACGGAGGTGGAAATAGGCGGCCTTGGTTATGCTGCGGATATGTGGTCGGAAGCTCATTTCAGGGTCAAATAAGGTTGAGAACAATACAACGCCTTTCACCCCCTCGGGATGTCCCAGAGAGCTTTACAGCCAATGAAGTACTTTTTTTGAAATGTAGTTGAGCAATTTTTTGAATTTTATTGCTGGCTGTTTTGTAAATCTGTGTGAAGTATTCGGAGACTGAGAAAACGTACAGTGGCTTGAGGTGAGAATGTGGTTATTGGGTTGAGGGGAAGACACCCTGTTTTTTGAAGTTATTTGGAATTTTGAGGGTATATGTTAACATCGCCGCTCATTCAATAGTTTGTGGTGAGATTTGATATTTTTGGGTTGAAATGCATTCCATTTCGTGGGCCGCAGTAGGCATGTCTGCACTGGGCCTTGGGGACTTGTTCAGCTGTTTTCCATGACGTCCCATGTGACTCCAGAATTACAATACAAAGCGAGTGTAAGGAATCTACAGAAAGCCACTCCCTTTTTCTCAACCTTCCCCCACACAAGGCCTGAGCTTCAGACTGCGAGCTTGCTGCTCCGTTTCGGGGGGGGAAGAGAGCTCACCAAGGCGCTCTGGACTGGGTAGTCATCAGGACCCCATAGTTTGAGCACCTCCTGAGTCAGAAGGTCGTGGGCTCGAGCCCCACTCTAGAGACTTGAGCACACAAATCTCGGCCGACGCTCCCAGTGCAGTGCTGAGGGAGCGCTGCACTGTCGGCTGAGATGTTAAACTGAGGCCCCGCCTGTCCTCCTCTCGGGTGGATGTAAAAGCTCCCACAGCACGACACTATTTCGAAGAAGAGCAGGGGAGTTCTCCCCGGTGTCTTGGCCAATATTTATCCCTCAACCAATATCACTAAAAAATCTGGTCATTACCACATTGCTGTTTGTGGGAGCTTGCTGTGCACGAATTGGCTGCCGCGTTTCCTACATTACAACAGTGACTCCACTTCAAAAAGTACCTCATTGGCTGTAAAGCGCTTTGGGACATCCTGAGGTCGTGAAAGGCGCTATATGAATGCAAGTCTTTTAAAGGACATTAAAACAACACGCAGCGATGAGAGACTATCCACAGGACTCCTTTAAAAAAAAAAAAAATCTTTCCTTCTACCTTGCCTTGGAAGGGTGATCTGCCCACCACCTGTGGCAGTGCTTTACCATGAGGAGGCGAGCAGGGTGATGCTGTTCCCCCTGTCCCTGTGCAGGAGAGTCTGGCTCTCCCATGTAGCCGCCCCCATCTTCCCTCAGAGGCCCCCCCCCCCCCCCCGGCTCTGTTCTAATGCACCGGCCTCTCTGTCCAATAATTTCTCGATTTATTTCCCTGCAACCTGTCTGGGGGGGGGGGGGAGAAAAAACCCAGCAAAAACGAGACTCCAAAAATTCTACACACAGATAATATTACACATCCACCCCCGCAGTGATTTCAAAACCATTTGGGTTTGCAGCTGACAACAGCTTGTGCTCCGAACCGTGAAGAATTGGCACAGCTGTTTATATCGTGCTGTTTGGGTCCAGTTTTTTGTCGCTTTGAAACTTGGTGCCTCTCCTGAAAGCACAGCTCTTCCGATTTCACTCCAGGGACCAGCGGTGCAGGACCTGCTCCCCACCGACTGCCATCGGTGCAAGGAATGAGACGGGGCAGGCAGCCTGCTTGAAGTTTCTAAACTAATATACAAAAAATTAGCAACTACAACGTGCATTTATATAGCGCCTTTAACGTAGTAAAATGTCCCAAGGCGCTTCACAGGAGCGTTATCAGACAACTTGACACCGAGCCACATGAGATTTTAGGACAGGTGATCAAAGGCTGGGCTGTGGGGAGAGAGCAGGGGGAGTGGGGCTAATTGGAGAACTCTTTCAAAAGAGCCGGCACAGGCAGGATGGGCCGAATAGCCTCGTGTGTTGTATCAGTCTAGGATACAACTGAGTTGAAATCTCATCCTATGGAAGGTGACATTCAGTGAAATGAGTCGAGTGCTGTGTGCAGTCCTGGGCATCTCATTATAGAAGGGATATTAAAGCCCAGTGTAGATTCCCCAGGGATGGGAAACTCGAGTTATGAGGAGAGACTTCAGATACTGGGACTGTTTCCACTGGAGCAGGGAAAACTGAGGAGATTAAAGAGGCTTTTAAAATTATGAAGTGTTTTGATAGTGAATGACTGATCATTGAAGAGTTACCAATTTAAAATCCTCCGAGTGGTTGGGAGAAATGTCTTGAGGGGTGTTGGAGCTTGGAATGCTTTGCCTCGGGGCGTAGTTGATGCAGAGACCATTGCATCACTTTTTTAAGGGAAAATTGGATACATATTTGAAGTGGAGGAAGATTCCGGGCTCTGGGAGAGAGGGTGGGCAGCGGCTTTAGTTTTGGATTGCTCTAGCAAAGAGCCAGCACAGAAACGATGGGCCGATGGCCTCCACCAGTGCTGGAAACCTCTATTTAAGTCCGTCCAAGGTCTGCGCTCCTCCCCCAGATCTTTGGGTGTTTTGTGTTTCTGACCCCCCCCCCCCCCCAACCCCGGTGTGTCAAAATTCCCTCCCTGCGGGGGAGGGGAAGAGAAGGGGTGGTCTCTCTCAGACTTGGCCTCCCATACGTGTGCCGTGTGTTCTGACCTCGCGGATGTCTCCCCACGGATGGGGCTCCCCGAGCTGGCGGGGGGAAGGGGGTAGGTCGCCCCAGGGGGTGTGGTGGTGGTCTAGGGAGTGCAGCGCATGCTTATTTTTTTTGCTCACCCCTCGAATTTGAGGGGAGACCAAAATGGTGAAGTGTGAAGGATAAATTGAGTCCCCAAATTGTCCAGTGGGTGAAGATGGAATAGTAAGCCAGACGGTTTGGTCCCCAGTTGGAATTTTTTTCATTCGTTTTTATGGGATGTGGGCGTCGCTGGCAAGGCCAGCATTTATTGCCCATCCCTAATTGCCCTCGAAGGTGGCGTTGAGCTGCCTTCTTGAACCGCTGCAGTCCGTGTGGTGAAGGTGCTCCCACAGTGCTGTTAGGGAGGGAGTTCCAGGATTTTGACCCAGCGACGGTGAAGAATAGGCGATGTACTTCTAAGTCAGGATGGTGTATGACTTGCAGGTGGTGGTGTTCCCATGTGTCTGATGCCCTTGTCCTTCTAGGTGGAAGAGGTCGCGGGTTTGGGAGGTGCTGCTGACGAAGCCTTGGCGAGTTGCTGCAGTGCATCTTGTACACACTGCAGCCACGGTACGCCGGTGGTGGAGGGAGTGAATGTTTAAGGTGGTGGATGGGGTGCCGATCAAACGGGCTGCTTTGTCCTGGACGGTGTCGAGCTTCTTGAGTGTTGGAGCTGCACTCATCCAGGCAAGTGGAGAGTATTCCATCACACTCCTGACTTGGTCTGATTGGATTAATCGGTCTCTGACTCTGGAGGGGGGAAATGAGCCCAGGTTCCTGCTCTTGCTTGTTCAGTTATTTTTGATGGAATGTGCACATTGGGTGAGTTGAGGATCAGGCTTGACTGTGATTCCCTCCCTGCTCGAATACCCCACTGTGACTGACGGTTACTGGGGGTGAGGTACTGAAGGATGTTTGGCAGAGGAACCCGTACCCTAGCAAAGTGTCGGGGTGCTTGTGGAGAATGTTGGGCGGAAGGGAATAACTCCTTCAGAAAGACCTGAATGATTCAGCAAGGACTGACGTGCTCCGGATGAGAGCAGTAGAGAATGTAATTGAATATTTCATTGTTAAGACTAAAGATTTGGACTGAAGACGTCAAGTTTAATCAGGCCACGCTTATCCTCGGTGAATGTTTGAGGGTCTCTCGATCCTTCGCTGGCAATTGCTGCGACTACACAATTTGAATAACATTAATTTTTCAAGAAGTACAGAAATAGTCTCACTCACCAGCCAGTTCCCGATCTTTCCCATGGGACACACGGTGGCTCCTCTTAGCCTGACCCAGTTTCCGTAGCCCAGTGTGGAACGCGGAGTCGCTAGTCACACGTTGCACGGGACCCTTCTTGCTGCGGCCCATTTGGAACTTTGCACAAGGGGCCGATCTCTGCGTGTCCGCTGGGTGAGGGTGGGCCAGTTATTCGACTGTGGAAGGGAGGGGAATCTCCCTGAGGCCAGTCCAATTCTCCACACCAACCCATGCCCAGAGACATGCACTTTTCCCCGGGAGTCTCTGGACAGCGATCAGGAGCAGGAACTGTGGGTTTGATCCCCGCCCAAAACCAAAACCCATGAGGGCTGTGGGCAGTGATGCTCAACCGGGACGGGGGTGGGGGCGGGGTACATTGTGTGATGGACAGCGCCGACCCTGGCTGTCGGGGATGTGGGTGGGGTTCACGTCTGCAGACAGTACTGGTTATTCTTGGTGATATCGGTGATGTGCCAGTCTGTGCTGAGATGGAGGGGGGAGGGGGCGGTGTTTGCAGGGGCTCGTGGAGCCCCACTACTCTACAACCTCTGATAATGGTACAGTGGGGGGACGGGGCTGGGGTCGGAAGCAGAAAAATAATCGGTGGGCGGACAACTCTGTGGCTGTTCCTGGGGGCAGTGTTTCACTGGACAAACTGAGGGTAAAACCAGACCCTGGGATTCACTTTACATTCAGTCATTTTCTGTTTCTTGTCTTTGTTGAAGGAAATGAATGATTCATTTCCCTCAGCCCTGAGGTGTCACTCGGGTAAAGGATCCCAATTTAGTTTAAACAGGGGAAAGATTTAAATGGGTTTGAAGTTCCCTGAATGTTTAAACTTCTACCGAGACCACTAGATCAACCAGTTTGCTGATTTGGGATTCGGAGTGGAATCTGCACAAGGTACAGTTCACGCTAGTGAACCCCAGTGCCTCCGTTTAAGTGACCTTGTCTTTAAATCTCTCCATGGTCTCATCCCTTCCTTGGTGAGCGATTTCTCAGCTGCGTGTCCCTCCTCTCCCCCCACCCCGAACTCCTCCGACTGCTCATCCCCTACCCCTCTGATTCAGACCCTGCTCGTCCCCCACCCCTCTGATTCAGACCCTGCTCGTCCCTGTGCCCTGCCCTTTGGACTCTACTAAAACCATTTCCCCCTCTCCCTTCAAAAACTATTGCCTTAAGTTTGCTTTTGAAGCCCCTTCCCATTATTTTTGCCGTGTGCCTGTGTCTCGGTTGCCCTCTCGCTCTCGCTCGCTCTCTCTCGCTCCCTGTCTGTCTCTCAGATGCTCTTTGTTGTGACGTTCTCTATCTAAAGCTTGTTGATGGCGATGTGTCGCTGTAAAGCCAGAGTCCTAGATTTTCCCGCTCTGTCGAGCACGCCTGTTCGGAGTGTCTTGGTCATGTGCCCTAACCAGGCAGCAGAAAGCTGGCGTGCGCTCCGTTAGCGCTCTGCTCGTGCTAGCGGTCTGTAAATGACGGCGGTTTGTCAGGAATCAGTAGTCTTATGCTGCACATAAAGGCGTTTGACCCAGCTCGGGCGAGGGTGGATTTGGCCTCTTGTCTGCCAGTTACATCTGACGAGTGCTATTCCAGGAATGTGCATCTGGGACGTGCTGGAGATTGTGAATTCCAGGTTTGTTGTTCTGTTAGAAGGAGCTGTGCCTCCCACAGCAGGATTTCCAAATTACTTTTGCTTCTTCAGCAGAGGATTGCTAATCTGAGCCCCTTCACAAGAAGCTGCCATTCATGAGGCTGGTCTCCTTCGCTGCCACTGCGGGGCATCTTTACGCTTCATGTTTTAAAGTGTTGATTGATTGAAAACATTCCGTCCGAGCCCTTGTGTAATTCCGATTTGTTCTCAATCCTTGTGCTCCCGTCCCTACTCTGCTTCAGGGCACCTCAACGGCTTAACTCTTCCCTATGTCCACAATCTGCAGTCGATTGGGACCCAAGTTTGGCGTCCCCAATGACTGGTCCCTGGCTTAATGTTGTCGTTCCCATTCTTTGTTTCTGCCTTAGTGTTTCTCGATCTACAGGAAAGATCAGAGAGGCTGGCATTGGTACAGGACCTCAACACGCCCCAAAACACCCCACACCCCTCGTGCATTCACACTCACACCCCTCACACCCACACTCACTCTCACACTCTCACTCACACTCACACTCACACTCACACTCACACTCACACTCACACACACTCACACTCACACTCACACTCACACTCACACTCACACTCACACTCACACTCACACTCACACTCACACTCACACTCACACTCACACTCACACCCACACTCACTCTCACACTCTCACACTCTCTCTCACACTCTCTCTCACTCACACTCACACTCACACCCACACTCACTCTCACACTCACACACTCACACTCACACTCTCACACTCACTCTCACTCTCACACTCACACTCACACTCACACACTCACAAGCCATTGTATGCCCAGGAAGATCGCAGAAACAGCAAATCAAATGACTGACCAGTTAATCTGTTTCTAGTGGTGTTGGGTCAGGGGCCGAATATGGGCCAGGACACTGGCACAGCTTCCCTGCTTTTCGTCAGATAGTGGCCGCGGGACCTTTAACATCCACCCAAGAGGGCAGACGGGGCCTCGGTTTCATCTGAAAGACTGCCCCTCCGACAGTGCAGTGCTCCCTCAGTGCCGCCCCTCCGACAGTGCGGCGCTCCCTCAGTACTGCCCCTCCGACAGTGCAGTGCTCCCTCAGTACTGCCCCTCCGACAGTGCAGTGCTCCCTCAGTACCGCCCCTCCGACAGTGCGGCGCTCCCTCAGTACTGCCCCTCCGACAGTGCAGCGCTCCCTCAGTACTGGCCCTCCGACAGTGCGACGCTCCCTCAGTACTGGCCCTCCGACAGTGCAGCGCTCCCTCAGTACTGCCCTCCGACAGTGCAGCGCTCCCTCAGTACTGGTACCGGGAGTGTCAGCCTGGATTATGTGTGGAGTGGGGATTGAACTGCTGACCTGACTCAGGTGAGCGTGCAACCCACTGCACGGTGAGAATATTCCCTGTTCATTTCTGCAAGGCCATGCGGTCTGCCTGTAGCGGGGCTGCCTATTCCTCACCATTGATGGCCACTAATCTTTTTCATTGTTTATCAGTCTAACTGAGTAAACTACCGTCTCTGGACTTTAACCATCCCAGGGACGTGGGAGGCCAGTACAAACAATGCTCTGTGTATAGCTAACAAATGATTAAAAATCTTTGTAGCCTGTCGAAAAGGAGGATATGAAGAACAAACTTTCATTTCTACAGCACCTTTCACCACCTCCGGACGTCTCAAAGCGCTTTACAGCCAATGAAGTACTATTTGATAGCAAAATACTGCGGATGCTGGAAATCCGATATAACAACAGAAAACGCTGGAAAAACTCAGCAGGCCAGGCAGCATCCGTGGAGAGAGAAAGAGAGTTAACGTTTCAGGTCGATGACCTTTCATCAGAACTGGGAAGAGCCGGAAATCAAATAGATTTAAGGCCAGGGTAAAGCTGGGAAAAGGGGGAGGGGATAAAGGAACAAAGGGGGAGATGAAGAGACATTAAGAGACATTAAGAGATATGCAAGGCTAGAGGTGGTAATGTGACAGATTAAGGCTGAATGAAGTGTGAAATCCACTGGCAGAATGAAGGACAGCTGCCAGCTTCTAGGAGGGGAAAAAAAAGGTGGGGGGGGACAAATAAAAGGGTGGATAAAATAAAATATAAATGTGATTGGAGCTGAGGTTATGATCTAAAATTGTTGAACTCGATATTGAGTCCAGAGGGCTGTAGCGTGCCTAAACGAAAGATGAGGTGCTGTTCCTCGAGCTTACGCTGAGCTTCCGTGGAACAGTGTAATAGGCCGAGGACGGTGAGGTCAGAGTGGGAGTGAAGCGGTGAATTAAAGTGACAGGCCACCGGGAGCTCGGGGTCCCCCTTACGGACTGAACGGAGGTGTTCCGCAAAGCGGTCACCCAATCTGCGTTTGGTCTCCCCAATGTAGAGGAGACCACATCGTGAGCAGCGAATACAGTATACTAAATTGCAGGAAGTACAAGTAAATCGCTGTTTCACCTGGAAGGGGTGTTTGGGGCCCTGGACAGTGCGAAGAGGGGAGGTATAAGGGCATGTGTTGCATCTCCTGCGCGTGCACGGGAAGGTGCCGGGCGAAGGGGAAGGGGTGCTGGGGGTGGTGGAGGAGTGGACTCGGGTGTCGCGGAGGGAGCGGTCCCTACGGAATGCTGAAAGGGGAGGTGAGGGTAAGATGTGTTTGGTGGTGGGATCACGCTGGAGGTGGCGGAAATGGCGGAGGATGATCCGTTGAATGTGGAGGCTGGTGGGGTGAAAGGTGAGGACAAGGGGAACCCTATCGTGGTTCCGGGAGGGAGGGGCAGGGGTGAGGGCAGATGTGCGGGAGATAGAACGGACACGGTCGAGGGCCGTGTCGACCACGGTAGAGGGGAATCCTCGGTTGAGGAAAAAGGAAGACATGTCGGAAGCACTGGTATGGAAGGTGGCATCATCAGAGCAGATGCGGCGGAGACGGAGAAACTGGGAGAATGGAATAGAGTCCTTACAGGAGGCGGGGTGGGAGGAAGTGTAGTCCAGGTAGCTGTGGGAGTCGGTGGGCTTGTAGTGAATGTTGGTCAATAACCTATCCCCAGAGATGGAGAAGTCGAGGAAAGGAAGGGAAGAGTCGGAGATGGACCATGTGAAGGTGAGGGAAGGGTGGAAATTGGAAGCATAGTGAATGAAATGTTCTAGTTCAGGGCGAGAGCAGGAGACGGCACCGATACTATTTGAAGTGTGGTCACTGTTGTAATGTGGGAAATGTGGCAGCCAATTTGCGCACAGCAAGCTCCCACAAACAGCAATGTGATAATGATGAGATAATCTGTTTTAGTGATGTTGGTTGAGGGATAAATATTGGCCCAGGACACCGGGGAGAACTCCCTGCTCTTCTTCAAAATAGTGCCGTGGGATCTTTTATGTCCACCTGAGAGCAGACAGAGTCTCGGTTTAACTTCTCACCTGAAAGATGGCACCTCCGACAGTGCAGCGCTCCCTCAGTATTGCACTGGGAGTGTCAGCCTGGATTATGTGCTCAAATGCCTGGAGTGGGTCTTGATCCCACAACCTTCTGACTCAGAGGCGAGATAGAGAGTGTGAGCCACGGCTGACACGGTGGTGCACGGTGTATATCCCAGGGGTGGGGTGGGGTGCGGTGTATGTCCCGGGATGGGGGGCGTGGTGTATATCGTGGGGTGGGGGGTGCGGTGTATATCCTGGGGGTGGGGTGGATATCCCGGGGTAGGGGGGTGCGGTGTATATCCCGGGGGTCGGGTATTCCGGTATGGCAATGCCCAGATGCGAGCCATCTGAATCTGCTGTCTGGGTGCGAGATCATTTCCCCAGCTATTCATTGTCTTTGCGGATTTGAACGCTTGAGGAGAAATGTGGGGATTGTTCGGATTTCTGTGTTGGGTAATTGCAGCTCCTTTCTGTAGCTGATTAGTGAGGAGGAGGATTCATCTGCTGCTTGTTGCCTCCCTCCTTTTCCTCCGTTTTTCTCCTCTTTCTGCCCCCATAACAATTGAGTAATGAGGAAACGTCCCGCTCCTTTGCTCTGCTGTCTGTGGGCTTTAAAACGGGCTGAATTTTGTGCGATTGTGACAATTTGCCTCCGAGCACCCCTGCTTGATGTTACTGGTAAGGTCACTGCTGCCTGTCTGTAATGACTCGCTCGCTCGCTCCCTCTGCCTTTAAACATCGTCACGGCAATTAGAGGCCTACACAGTGTGGTGGTGGTGACTAGTCACTAAGTCACGGTGCCTGTGGGTGTTGGAATCTGTGCACGCAGTTAATCTGCGAGAGTTCGCGGTTCAGGATGTGTAACTAATTTAATTGGGCTAATTGCCGAGGAATTTTTCTGTCCAGTAAAAGACTTTGCCTCTTTGACCTGTCTCGTGCTTGGAGCTTTACTGTTCCCAATCCTCGCCAACCAACTCCCAAAGTGTTAGTAAAGTTGTGGTAATTTAAACTGCACGCAGGACAGCGTCTGCTTTTGAGCCTAGGCTTGGCACTCTGATGTCTGACACAATTACCTGCATAACTTTGTTACGTTTTAGTGTCTGAAGAGCAAACAATCCCGCTGTTCAAAGGCTACAGTAAGATCTCTTAAAGGTGCAAGACTCTTGCAGTTCAGTCGGTGCGTTCCCAGAAGTTGGTCTGATGGTGTGTAGTTCGTGCACTGCAGTGATGGGTAGGCTAAAAGAGAGACTTGCATTTCTATAGCGCCTTTCACAACCTCAGGATGTCCAAAGCGCTTTACAGCCAATGAAGTACAGTAACCCCTCCCCAACCACGGGGGATAGGTCCCTGAAAACCCCCGTGGTTAGTAAAACCGCAGTTGGCAAATACAGTATAAATGTTCAAATAACACTAAAAAAGAATATGAAAGCAATAAAATCATGTTATTTACCTTAATCCTAAATTAAAAACCGCATATACGCAAAATTCACTGCCGCGGTTGGCAAAAGTGGTCGCAGAGAGGAAACCGTGTATACTTCAAATCCGTGTATGGCAAACCCGCGGTCGGGGCGGGATTCCTGTACTTTTTGAAGTGTAGTCACTGTTGTAATGTAGGAAACGCGGCAGCCAATTTATGCACAGCAAGCTCCCACAAACAGCAATGTGATAAATATTGTCCCAGGACACCGGGGATAACTCCCCTGCTCCCCTTAGAAATAGTGGCCGTGGGATCTTTTACGTCCACCTGAGAGCAGACGGGGCCTCGATTTAACGGCCCCTCCGACAGTGCAGCACTCCCTCAGTACTGCGCTAGAGTGTCGGCCTTGATTACGGGGCTCGTGTGTCTGGATTGGAACATGAACCCATGACCTTGTGACTGAGGCGAGAGCGCTACCCACTGAGTCACGGCTGACATTCTAAAGAGTCATTTGTGTCTGTCGTTCAGGGCCTGGAGTTCCTGCTAGGTTGCACCGGTTCTATCAGTGCAGTTCGCCCAAAACCGGCCAAGCCAGCGCCAAAGATCGCGGAATCTGCAGCGTAAATTACATTCGGCGCAAATCGAGTTTCCGCCATCTTTGCCGCCGGTTTAAAAAAAAAATCGCACTGGAAGTGGGCCCCGCCCACAAAACCGGCCCAGCCCCCAGATCGAGGGCACGAATAGCCACCTCTTAAAAGCTTCTAAATATTTTCATTTACGAAACTGTGCTCCAATGAAACTGGTAAATGGTTCTGTATAGCATTTTTAGTCATTTAAAATCAAGTTGCTCACAGGCGGTGGACTAGATAGACACTGATTTAAAAATGCTTATTTTTTGTGATAAACCCATTTTCAGCTATATTAATAAAACTGCACCAAGTTACCGCTCTTCAATACATCAAGGAATACTGTTGATGCAAATTTTTTTAAAAAAAAGTTGGGTTGTAAAACGCTGCCCAATGGCACTGGTTCAGGGACGATTTTTGGTTTGGTGATATGCAAATAAGTTTGAGCGGAAAAATGAGCAAAAAAAGAAAGCCTCCAGGGAGTGAGTGCAGGTTGTGGCTGGCTCGGCGGTTTTTGCCGAAAGTGGAAAACTCTTAGCCGGGGAATCTGATGGAACAATTGAGTAGAACGTGTCCCACTGAAACTGAGGCCGAGACATTTTTGCGTCGAATGCAAGCAGAGCAGGCGAGCCTGTGAGGGATGTCCCACTGGGCCAGAGGTGACTGTGGGCGAGCCTGCGCGCAGCGCGGGAATAGTGAACTGTGGACAAGTGAGAGAAGCGGGATGTGTGGCTGCCTTCACCAGGACAGGAAACCAGCTGTGTGAGAGTCCCCCAGTACGGGCTGTTAAACACACCCACCTGGGTTCCCAGTATCTTTATCAGTCTGGTTGCTATTTGCTTGGGTGTGACTTTGTTTGTTTGTTGGACCCCTGTAGACGGGGCCTGAAGGTGCCATTGTCGATTACAAAGAATTTCATTGAGTCAACATCACAGAAACAGGCCATGCGGCCCAACTGGTCCGTGCTCCACACGAGACTCCTCCCACCCCTCTTCATCTCACCCCATCACCAGAGCCTTCTAATCCTTTCTCCCTCATGTGTTTACTTAGCTTCCCCCTACATGTATCTACACTATTCACCTCAACCACTCCCTGTGGGAGCGAGTTCCACATTCTCACCACTCTCTGGGTAAAGAAGTTTCTCCTGAATTCTCTGTTTGATTTATTAGTGAATGTCTTATATTGATGACCCCCCCCCCCCCACAAGTGGAAACAGCTTCTCGACATCTACCCTATTAAACCATAATCTTAAAAGACCTCGATCAGGTCACCGCTCAGTCTTCTCCTTTTCGAGATAAAAAAGCCCCAGCCTGTTCAATCTTTCCTGATAGTGATAACCTCTCAGTTCTGGTATCATCCCTGTAAATCTTTTTTTTCCACCTTCTCCAGTGCTTCTATCTTTTATTACCCTGAATAATGAAGATCAGTGCCATCGCACAACCATGCCCATCATCACCGTCCTGTGCAAAGTCTTAGCGTTTCTCTCTCATTCTTCCTCTTTCTGTCTTGTTTCC